>CM041631.1:34003845-34166291 GCA_023333625.1 Bothriochloa decipiens
TTTTTTTACTGCTCCGAGGCCCGCCCGCAAAACAGCGCGCTCTTTTGTAGGCGACCCCCTCGCCACCAAAAAACGCCCACTGCGAGTGGGCCACCCGCAAGAGCCGGCACCGGCGGCGGCCGGCTCTGTGCCACGTCACATATAACGCCCAGACAGTGGGCGTTTTTTAAAAAACGCCCACTGTAGGCGACTAGTTCTGTCATATTTCGAAACAAAAAATTAGTTTTGTAAATTTTTTTAAAAAAATTAAAAATAAAAAAAATTCGGCATACAACACCTATGGTCATGGCCCTAGGCGTGGCCCAAAATATCTCTTATATACCATTTCTAGCCCAATTCATTCAAAGGTCTCTAGGCATTGGGCTAAATTCAACCGGCCCGGCAGACAGAGGAGGGAGCAATCCGAGTCACAATTCTGCGGGCATCCTCGCAAAGCGCAATCCCCACTCTGGGGCGCCGAAATCGTAACCCAGTAGGCAGAGGCATTGACCGGAAACTCGGCGTCTCGGCTCTGCCGGTGCCGCTGGAGGTTGCCCCCTGTCTGTCGGAGACGCGCTCAGCGCTAGGTTGCTGCCTACCTTGTCGCAGCCGCACTGGCCGCAGGACTGCAGGAGTGCATACTAGACTTCTCGGATTATCTCCGACAGCGGGACCTAAAATTAGCACCCATTTATGGGTTTAGGTTGTCTACAGAAAAAGGTTAAAGGACCAGAAACTTCCCTTCTCCAACAAGAGACAGGCAAAAACACAGCACCCAAACCTGTCGCCGCTCCAGCCGCTGGCCCGCCGCGCCGGTCCGGCCGCCCACCACTGCGCCGCTCCCGCTGCGGACCCGCCTCGCCCCACCGGCCGCGCCCCGATCCCCGCCGCGGCGCCACCCCCGGCCCCTGGCCTCCGGTCCCCGCCTCGGAGCCACCCCCGGCCATGGTAAATTCCGGTTGTCAGAACCCATTCTTCGCTTCTCTTCTCTATAAGATTACTATCAATGATAGATTGATTTTTTAGTTGCACTATACAAAAGTATTTTAATCCGGTGTGGTAGACTAGTGGTATACGTATATATGTTTTCACAGTGGCCCTAGGCGTAGAAATTGACGAGCTCCGCCAGCTGTACATGAGGGGCGTTAAAATAAAAAGAGTGTATGGCTAGATGAACGTGCTCAGTGACATACATGGCTGCAAGTGAGACCATGTATTAGTAGGGATTTTTTGCACTCCAGTCTCAGTTATTTGTTCTGGACATTTGTTATGTACTATGTATCCACTGTAAGTCTTGGAGTGATGATACTTGTTGTCGTTTGCTACCTTTACAAATAATCTGAAGACGTGCGTTCACTCCGTTGCTGTATATGTGTACATATAGTAGTATAGTACCATAAAGTTTGTTTCCAGGTCTGTTGTTTACACATGTTTTAAGTTTTAAGGACCTACATATTGTGAAAAAATAGATAATGGATAGACTGATCCTCCTTATCCTTTGTGATGCTTAGTCTAAGAAGAGGGGGCTTTTGTTGGAGGAGAAGCGGGAGCAAATGCTTCAAATATTTTATGAGAGCCAGGACTTCTTTCTGGTAAATTATTTGGTCGACAGTTTGTTATGTTCATTTCAGTGTTACCATATTAACTGCCCCCAAGGAAATTATGATTTCTGTTGCTAATGTGAAAGGTCTCTGTTTGTTACTTTTGTGGCAGTAGTTGTGTTTCTCCCTTTCTACTGCTTATTTGTTGTATTGAATATTTTGGAGGATTGAAATAAAGAATATCAATTGGCTTGCCCTGCATCAATCAAATTACTGCAGTTTACGAACTGTTCTTGATTCTAAGTTGACACGATCATGCTTCCTAATTTGTTTCCTGGAAGGACCATTGATTTGTCTCATTTCTAATAACAGTATCTTCTGTTTTCAACCCACAACCATTTTTATTAATGCAATCATTTTTTCTATAGGACTGTTCAAATACTGATGCCACCTTTTATTGCTTAAATTTAGAAATTCATGTGCATACTAGTTAACTTTCCTGTGGATTTTGCTACTGTAGCTTGTATTCTATCAGGTTTTGTTATGTAGATGTGTTTCCTATGCCATAAAATATAATTCTTCCCATATGCCATTTTTAGCTTAAGGAGCTAGAGAAAATGGGTCCTAAAAAGGGAGTTATTAGTCAGTCTGTGAAGGATGTGGTGCAAAGCCTGGTGGATGATGATCTTGTCTTGAAGGACAAAATTGGGACTTCTGTAAGTATTTTTTTTTTTTCAGTCTCCATTATTGTAGCATGGAGCAACAGTTGTTGGACTGTTAACACAATGGTGTAACCATTTGCATTGAGAGTTTGACATTGAGTTAAGTTATCAGTGATTCAGAAATAGTTTCCTGTATTATCCAACAGCTTGGTTTGCATATAACTGCAGGTCTACCTATTGTCTGTGCTGCAAACAAATATATTTTCTTATCCATAACCTTTTGTCTATAGCTCCCAGCCTAAAATAGTTTTCTTGCAGGTGTATTTTTGGAGCCTTCCAAGTTGTGCTGGGAACCAGGTCTTGTGGACTTATTTGTCTTAAATCCTTTTTCCCTGCATACTGTGATGAATTGGTGATAGATAGATTGCTGATCTTAAGGCACTGACAATTAGATACGATATCAAGAAACAATATCTTAGTTCTATGATTGTCTGCTGACAAGTAGTAAGACATGTCCAAAGTAAGCAGGCCTAAGGTCATAATAGGTTCTTGTTTTTGGATAATGTTTCTACATTTACTGTGTGCGTGATAAGGTGTAAAACCTCTTAACATATAGTCTGACACTGTTAAAAATGTGATACAAACTAAGTTCATAGAAGCTTTGCAAGAAGAAAGTAGCATTTGCCTTTGGCTACACCATTTGGAGGGCCACTGTTCTTTTTCTGGGTTACAAACAAAACCTAGCAAATCAGGATAAGAAGAATATAGGGGTCCTACCTTTTTTATCTATTGCGCATTGTTATGCACTTCTTACTCCTCCCTTATTCCATAGCTGATGATGATTGATCTAATGTATCCTTTGTAGCTGAGGAATACTTACAACAAGCTGGAATCTGATCTTTCAAACTCTAAAAAGCGTTACATGGAGCTTGTTGAACATAGAGACAACTTGAAAAGAGGCCGGGAAGACTCTGTATGTTATTGTGCATATTGTCAAGATGTGCAGTAATCATTTTGACACAAGAACTAATTGTGTTATTATAGGAAGAGAGGGAAGCTGCTTTGGAGGAGCTGAAGGCTGTAGAGCTACACCATAAGAAACTCAAGGTGCCATTGTATTCGTTGGTCTATCCTATGGTTGTTTTAGTCCTACTATCTACAGCTCAACAATGTCATAACAATTTCAGGAGGAACTGGCTGCATATGCAGATAGTGATCCAGCTGCAGTAGAAGCAATGAGTATGAGATGTCCTCTTTATACAACTATTGTATAGATATCGTGCTGTCATGATACATACATCTGTTTTAATATTCTTCACATGTCATCTTTTCATCTTAGTTCTAAGTTCTAGCAATATCATTACCCGATCTGAGTCTGTGATGCACATCTTCCCCTCATTTTAACTATTATGCTGGTAATTGCAGAGGATGCTATTGATGTTGCTCATTCAGCAGCTAACAGGTGGACAGGTCATATTTTCTGCTAATGATCTCTCCTAGATATATGTCAAATTGTTTTCTTTCTTAGGTTACACTAACATTTTCAATAATATTCCAGACAACATTTTCATTTTGCAACAATGGTGTTCTACCACATTCCCAGAAGCAAAAGAGCAACTTGAACATATGTACAGGGAGGTATATTTCTGTGTTGTTCTGTTTTGACCTTTCGTGTTTGCTTAGCCTGACTTCCAGTTGATTAAATATGTTTCATTATGCAATGGGATTTACCCACAAGTGTCAAGGACATTGGTGCCTCTACATCATTAGTATCCAGACATTCAATAGCATTTGATTTTGGGGGCCTGGACCTTATGGAACCATAGGAACAAGCTTGTTTACATGGTATCTCCCCATCTCTACAGGTCGTACATCAATTCTTCGGAGTTGAGACTATGGGGTCTTGCTAGAGCCAAAATGCTCCAAGAACTGGGCTGTTGTGATGAGGGTTGTGTAGTCTTTATCTGGTTGCCTGTAAAGGGTCCATTAAGGGACCATTTTCTTCTCTTTATAATATACATAGCTCTCTTGCGTGTTCGAGAAAAAAAAATTAGATAGATGCTTATTGAATTAGCAGAGTTCTCTGCCATGCCATCAGACTAGTGTTGATGACACCAATAATGAAATTATGTGCCACACTGCTGCATTAAAGGAGGAGGATATATAGGAGAGGGCACTTTGTATGATGACTTTTAGATGCACTGGTGCTAGATTCATGTCACTAAAACTGATCAATAAGCATGTAATGATGGTTGAGTGAATCCAATGTTACAAGTTTAGCTGAGCATGCTACACAAGCTTATCCCTTTTTTTGTTCTGGCCCACATAAACTGCTTTATTTTAATATCCTTTTGTTCTGTAGAGACCTATAACCTAGTGCATGTTTGGCCTGAGCATTATGGATATGTTGCAGACAGTGCCCAACCTAAGCACTTGCTTTTCATAGTTCAGAAGCTGGCAGTGAGACATTGGTTTACCTCTCCATGTACATTGCAAAGAACAACTGAAATTAGGGACAGTTCTTTTCAAAACTGCTTAATGTTTCTATATTCCAAGTATTAAGTTAAAACTGTAGAGTATCCTTATTTCCTTTTGCAAGAGATTTTTCCTTGTGTGCACTCTATCCTGCTTCTGATTAAGTTCTTGTAAAAATTCAGGTTGGGATCACCGAAGATTTTGAGTACCTGCAGTGATGTCCAACAGCCTATTACAGCATTGAATGTGCCACGGAATGTTGGAACTACCACATATACAAGTTTAAGATGTTGCTGTTATGTGAGCAGTTGTCTGCAGTAAATGGTTTTAGTATCATTCAGATGTTTGGCAACAATGGCCCAACAATGTGGCTACATTCATGTACTACTATATATGCTATTTCTAGATGGTACCAAGTAGTCTCTAAGCCTCAATTTTATTGAATGTGTATTCTTTGGTGATGGAAAGAACAATAGCTTGCCAGCTGGATATAAAAATACTGCCCCAAAAATAGCTGGAAATAATAATAAGAGAACCAGTAAAAACAAAGACTTTTGAAGGTTTTCTATTTCTTGGTGTGCCTTCCCCTTCTTCCAGATTAGGCCCTTAGTGGCAGTCATCTAGTACTCATCTGCCACAATGTTGGGGCGTTACATTCATTTTGGTAAATAATATATTATCATTAATTAAATAACTCGAGTTTCGGCTGCACGGTTCAGTTCAAAAGATTTGTGTTTGTGTACAAAAGGGGTTTACTATCAGAAAGATACAGCACATAGGACAATTGCCTTTCAATCAATCCAAAGAAAACATTATCTTTGGATCAACACATTCTTCCAGCTTGTTCATACTCTACCTTCTAAAACAATCAAACTTGTTTGTAACCTTGCACCAGAAAAAAAAACCCATAAAGTATGCATGGCAGGTGCAGAGACAGTTGTTTTTGAGAAAATGAAAATGTGTAGTGCCATTAACAGGAACCGGAATTTCCCTGACAGATCAAACACGTTATTAGCGGTAAAGGAAAAACCAGTGAGCCAAATTAAATTAGGACTAGCATGTCGGGAGATACAATTTTCATGAAGGATATATTATGTCAGAAAATATAATTTCCGCAATATGGTGAACACAACACGTGAGACATCCAATGGTTTCTCATCATCATTTTGGTTCTTCTGAGGGTAGTAACTTTTATATTTCAGTGTATACATCACGGTTAACCTCATTTCACTCATCTAAATTAAATGATGGATGTATGTATGTTTGTTCAAACACCATCCTGTCCACAGAGATGAGGTAATAAAATTCTGAAGGCTCCGAGGAAAATGACAAATGAAACTGTGTCACCCTCAGTGAAGAATTTGATGACATAATTTTCCATATTGAATCTTCTAGTTTCTTGTGATGGGAAAGAAAGGGAGTGTAGGGCCAGACAGCGACAGGAGCAGCTGATTTCTGAAAATTCATTTCAAGCACTACTAAAATGGTGGAGTAAAACACTATCACTAATTATAGCACATAAAAATTCTCGCTAGGAGGCATTTGGTAGAGAAAATTTATACGGAATTTTGAATGCTAAAACCACTAAGAAAAGCCCACGCATCGAATCCCTCTTGTACGTTAAGTATTATATACAATTAGCATCATCCTTAAAGAGGCTGGTTTCCAGCTGATTTGTTGATAGAGGAATATCAGGTAGGCTTCCAATCCCCCTCAAAATAGAAAAGAGGCCGCACACCCCCAAAAAAAGTATTTTGTTGAAAAAAACATTGCCATTCAGAAAGCTACTAAAGCAACTTATATCATGAAATAGATCTGTTACTATCTAATTGGCATTCAGAGGAGAACTACGATCCAAATACATATGTTCTTGGATGAACTGAAGTCTAATAGCTGGTGCATAAGTTAGGAACAAAAGGGGATCCCAACAAGCAGGTCTCCACTATTATATTCTTAGTTCCTGTTGGAGAACAACTTTGACATGAAAACCTCTCGTCCAAACTTCGGAGTAAAATATAGACATCTGATCGGATATCATGAGACAAACTTAGCGAAGGTCATTTAATGACTTCGTTTGATTCTCTTCGGGCTCCGCTTGTCGATTTTTATCTTTTCAGGTTACGGGTTCAAAAGCAGCTTCGCCTGGAAACTTGGCTTCGCTCAACAATCAACGAAGTCAAGATTTCAAATTCTACTTCGCGCGACCGCCAGCGAAGTCAACATTTTAATTTGGCTCGAAGAGTGATCGTAACCTCTTGCTGAGTCGAGGAAGTCATATGAAGGCTGAGGTCGTCCGTAAGGGGTGTGGATGAAGGGCGAAGTATGTTCCACCACTTCGTCCATTGATTTTCTAGTTGATCGCAAGAGACATTTGTAATTATATTTGTAATTTTCATGTAATCGCGAAGTCGGGGGCCCCTATAAATACCCTCTCGAATTGTAAAGATGAGATTCAGAAGGAAATATAATTGCAACCAGCGTATTGAATTTATCTTATATATGTGTGTGATTTCTTCACCCAATATCTGGCGCCGTCTGTTTATGTGATCGAAGACACCCACGACCACCATGCGGACACCAAATGGCAAGACTCAGCAAAAAAGCAGCTTTGGCTGGAGACAATTCAAACCAAGACAAAGACCCACTTTTGAAAGATGAGACAAACAGAAAACAGACGCTTACAAGAAGATGAAGAAACTCAGAACGAAGAAAGAAGACTCAAAGAACTCAAAGATCAACTTATCGTCAAGAAAAAAACAGCTGGAGGAAGCAAGAGCGAAGACAAGAGAAAAATCTTTAAGGCAACAAATCGCAGAAGCAGAGGCTGAACTAAGAAAGATCAACGATGAAATAGAAAATGAGAGCGAAATCATAATTCAAGATCCAAACTCAGCAAGCAAAAACATCAACAGCAAAGAAAACCAAAGTCAAATAGCAACAATCGATACAGACTCGCCCTTGTCAATCGATATTCAGCTAGCGAAGTGGCCAGCAGGTTTCAAATTCAATATCATCCCAACCTACACGGCATGTCCGACTCAAGACAATTTCTTATGAGCTTCGAAGCAGCAGTAGCATCAAGTGAGGAAGATGCGAACACCTTAGCGAAGTCGCTCATCATGGCAGTAAGAGGACCAGCGCAGCATTGGTACTCTTCGCTAAAACCAAGATCAATCAAATCTTGGGATCAATTTCGTACAAATCTGCTCCTAGATTTTCAAGGCTTACAAAGAGTTGAACTCTCCAGCGATAATCTTTTCAACATCAAGCAACAACCAAAAGAACCATTGAGCCAATATTACAAAAGATTTATACAAACAAAAGCTCAAATTCCAAACATACCAGACGAAGTTTTCATCATAGCAGCAATCAAAGGACTACGAGCAGGCCAACTCTCATCACACTTCAAAAGAAAAAGACCAACCACAGTGGAAAAGTTATATGAAGAAATGAGAAAATATTGTGAGTCTGACGAAGACTACAGAAAAAGAAAGAAGAAGAGAACGGAGAAAGAAACATGTCAAGATCAAATAACAATTCCCAACACTCAAGAATAAATGCTGAGCGAAGACCATTTCAGAGGATAAATCACATCAACAACACGAGCGAAGTCGTCGGTCAAGGTCCAAGATCAAACAATCAAAGAAATTTTCAAAACAACAGAAGTTATAAGGAAAACTTCCAAAAAGGGCAAATTATAACAACCAAAGCAGAAACTTTGAAAGGAAAATCTTAAGGCCTGAAGAAATGTACTGCATCATACATGGCAAAGGAGCTGGTCACACATCAAAGATGTGCCCAACAGTAAAGAAAAGCATTGAAGAAGCACAAGAAAAAAATAAAGCAACTTCGTAGCTGAAGGTTGTCAATCACCTAGCTCCCCAAAAAACAAGTTATCTGCCAATAACTTACCCTCAACACATGTTGCCACCACCTCCGCTAATCTATAATTGCCAACTGCTAGCAGCATGCCCACAAAATCAATGGAGCCTAAGTCAGCAACAAAGTTTTCACCCTGAAAGTTCAGTAGCAAATAGCAACCACCAAATTCAATACAACAACAACATGCCCGAAGCGTCAACAAGCAACGGGAATGTAGTCATCCCAAGCAAAGGCAGAATTATGACAATCTTCGAAGGAAATAGCATGGAGCTTGATA
Source organism: Bothriochloa decipiens (assembly GCA_023333625.1). Classification (NCBI taxonomy): domain Eukaryota; kingdom Viridiplantae; phylum Streptophyta; class Magnoliopsida; order Poales; family Poaceae; genus Bothriochloa; species Bothriochloa decipiens. The sequence goes on from CM041631.1 coordinate 34,012,662, forward strand.
CAAGAAATAAAAGAAGAAATTATTTTAGAAAAGTAAACTCCATAGCAGTCGAAGGTCCATTTAAGAAAACAAGATGGTCCCACATGCCAATCACATTCTCAGAACAAGATCTCAAACTTAAAGATTACCCTCATATGGACGCAATGGTCATAGAAGCAAACATTGAAGGTTGGGCAGTAACAAAAATTCTAATAGAAGGTGGCAGCTTAGCAGATATCATATTCACAAGAACTTTAGATGTAATGCAAATTGATATAAAACTTTGGAAAGAGCCGAGCACCCATTAGTTGGCTTCGGCAAAAAGAAAATAAACTCTATCGGTAGAATTGTCTTGCCAGTTTCATTCGGAACAGTGAATAATGCGAGAATAGAGCAAATAGCATTCGATGTTGTCAAAATGCACAGCCAGTACAACGCAATCTTTGAAAAGGGAAGTTTAAATGCTTTCGAAGCCATAGTAAGCTACCCATACTTATGCATGAAGATGCCAGCAGTCAACGGCATCACAACCGTCTTCAGCGCTCAAACAGAGGCAAGAAACATAGAAAGAGACGCAAGCCCAGCTTTCAAAAATATCCACGTGATACAAGAAGAAGAAGATGATGAGCTTGAAACTAAAAACGCGAAGACACAAGAAAAAGCGAAGCCGTGCGAAGACACAAAGAAAGTACCAATCGACCCAATGGTGCCAGAAAGACAAGTCCTGCGAAGTAACAAGGATATCTTCGTCTGGTCTGCATAAGATTTAGGAGGAGTAAGTAGGGATGTCATAGAACACAAGTTAAACATTGACCCAAACTTCAAGCCAAAAAAGCAAAAACTCAGAAAGTTGTCGAAAGACAGAATACAAGCTGCAAAAGTCGAAGTCCAAAGATTGTTAGATGCAAAAGTCATAAGAGAAGTTCAATTCATAACTTGGCTTGCAAACATAGTCATGGTGCAGAAGAAAAATAAAAAGTGGAGAATATGCATAGACTTCACAGATCTCAACAAAGCGTACCCAAAAGAAAACTTTCTATTACCAAGAATAGACACTTTGGTAGATCAGGCTGCAGGAAGTGAAATGCTCAGTTTCCTCAACTGCTATTCAGGCTACCATCAGATTTGGATGGAAAAAGAAGATGAAGAATACACAAGTTTCATTACACCATTCGGAACTTACTGTTTCTAAAGAATGGCCGAGGGGCTTCGCAATGCAGGAACAACTTTCATCAGAATGACATCCACATCCACAGTCCTTAAAGATCAAATACCAAGAAATCTGCTTGCATATGTTGATGACTTGGTAGTCAAAAGCAAGAAAAGAGAAGACCATGTTGAAGACTTACAAGAAACCTTCTCAAACCTCGAAAAAGCAAATATAAAGTTAAACCCAGAAAAATGTACATTTGGAGTTTAAACAGGCAAAATTTTGGGGTGCATTGTATCCGCAAAAGAAATTGACCTGAACCTAGAGAAGGTGAAGGCAATACTGAATATGCAAGTGCCAAGAAACATCAAGGACATCCAAAAGCTCACAGGAAGATTAGCTTCGCTGAATAGATTTATATCCAAATTAGCTGAGCAAAGCCTCCTAATATTTCAAGCACTAAAAGGGAAAAAGGAAAAATTCAACTGGGGGCAAGCACAACAATAAACTTTCAAAGAAATAAAGAAGCATCTATCCAACCCCACAACTTTGGCAACACCTGACCCAACGGCAGACTTGCTACTATATGTATCAGCAAACGAAAGTACAATTAGTGTAGTACTGATACAAGAAGAAGAAAATGAGCACTCAACAAGACAAGTTCCAATATACTTCACATCCGACGCTTTGTCTGGATCAAAAATTTTCTATTTAGAAATCGAGAAAATTGCATATGCAGTACTTATGGCATCCAGAAACTTGAAACACTACTTTCAAGCACACAAAATAAGAGTGCCAACAAATCAATCCCTCAAAGAAGTGCTACAAGGCTGTAAGTCCTCAGGGAGATTAGGAAAATGGGCTGCAGAATTGTCTCAATACTTCATCAAATTTGAGAAAAGAATAGCAATCAAATCTCAAGTGTTGACTGACTTCGTAGCAGATTGGACACCTTCAAAGTACAATCAAAAAAGAATGAAGCAAACAGAATGGATAATCTATTGTGATGGCGCTTGGGGCTTCACCAGCGCAGGAGCAGCAGCAATCATAACCTCACCTTCTGGAATCAAACTCAAATACACAGCAAGACTAGACTTTCAATGCACCAACAACATTGCAGAATATGAGGCAGTATTGTTGGGACTTCGCAAAGCAAGAGCAATGGGAATTCAAAAGCTAATAATCAAGACAGATTCTCAAGTTGTGGCCGAGCATATAGAGAAAAATTACAAAGCAAGAAATCTAAAACTAGTAAAGTATCTCCAACTATTGAGGGAACAAGAAAAACACTTCGCTGGATTCACAGTGAAAAGTATCTCAAGATATGATAACACAGATGCAGATAAAATTGCAAAAGCCGTCGCCCAAAAGTTAGAGTTACCACCAGAAGTATTCTTCCAAACTATCATCGAAGCCAAAAAAATAAAAGTTGAACAACCGAAAGAAGTACATATCATAGAAAGTGAAGACTGGAGACCTCCAATTATGGCATTCCTCAAAGGATTCTACGAGCCAGAAAACGAAGTCGATGAAATAAGAATGAAGCAAAAAACCAGAAGTTACAAAATCATCAACGAAGAACTATACAAGGAAGGAGTTTGCCAACCACTACTAAAATGCATCTCAAGAGAAGATGGTAAAAACTTGTTGAAAGAAATAGATGAGGGAATTTGCGGATGTCACGCTGGGGCTAGATCAATAGTTGGAAAAGCTTTCAGACAAGGGTTTTTCTGGCCAACTACCCAAAATGACAGCAAAGAAATCATTTGGACATGTCACAATTGCCAAATGGCAGGAAGTAAAGTCAATGCACCAGGAACAAACTTACAGCCAATTGAACCAACTTGGCCACTGGCCAGATAGGGAATCGACATAGTTGGAAAGTTACCTCCGGCTCAAGGCAACTACCAATACGCAATAGTTGCAGTCAAATATTTCACCAAGTGGATTGAGGCGAAGCCAATCACAAACATGTCTTCTCATGCAATGAAAAATTCCTATGGCAAAACATCATATGCAGATTTGGAGTTCCAAGACACATCACAGTAGATAATGGAATCCAATTTGATAGCGAAGATTTCAGAGAATACTGCCTCTCAATGGGAATCAAACTCTGCTTCGCATCCGTAAGGCACTCGCAGTCCAACGGAGCAGTCGAAAGAGCAAATGGGATAATCTGCACAGGAATTTCAAAGTGCTTAACAGATCTAAAAAAAGAAAAATGGGTCGACGAATTACCAAAAGTAATCTGGTCTCACGACACATCGAAGCCAAGGCCAACAGATTTTTCTCCATTCAAGTTACTTTACGGAGATGAAGCAATGACCCCCGAAGAAATAAAATATGAAGGCCCAAGAACAAACATTCAAATGATCACAGAAGAGGATCAAGTAACTAGCAAAGATTTACTTGAAGAAGAAAGAAATGAAGCACTTGAGAATATCAAGAAGTACTGACTTGAAACACAGAAGTGGTACAAAAAAAGTTAAGCCAAGAGAGTTAGCACCAGGAGATTTTATCCTAAAAAGAAAAAGAGATGAAGACACAGTGGGAAAATTTTAACAAAAGTGGGAAGGTCCTTTCATCATCACAAGAACAAACAACGTATCATCTAGAAAATCTGAAAGGTGAGGAACTCAGTCACACTTGGAATATAGAAGCACTCCGCAAGTATTATCCATAAGCAAGATTCCAAGATTAGTCTACCTTTCAGCAGAAATAGAAGTAGAAATTCTCTTTACAAGCAAGATTCCTAGCTGACCTGCACTCTTTTTCCACTCAGGGGGAACTCTTCGCAGGGTGAGTGGTTTTTTAACGAGGCAGTCTCTTCGTAAACCTTATGAAATATAAATGAGAAAGTAGTTTCCCCAAAGATATGTCTCTACATCGCACAACTAAAAATACAAAATGCCGAAGAGTATATCCAATATATACTCCCATATCGGCACAAATTTTATAAAATTAAGTTAGCATCAATATTTTATTAAATCCAAAAAATGCTAACTTATCCAAGAGCTAATTTTCGACTTTATTTCAATAAGACAAAAGTGTTTCAAGATTCCAAGCGAAGCGTACGCGTCCACTTCGCACGAAAAAGAAGGGATGGCATTTCAAAATTTGTTAAGGCAAATTTTTTAACTTTATTTCACTAAGTGAAATGTTTTCAGCTTCTAAGGAAACGTACGCGTCCACTTCGCACGAAAAAGAAGGGACGATGTTTCAAAATTTGCTAAGGCAAATTTTTCGACTTTATTTCACTAAGGTGAAATGTTTTTAGCTTCTAAGGAAGCGCACGCGTCCACTTCCCATGAAAAAGAAGGGACGGCGTTTCAAAATTTGCTAAGGCAAATTTTTTGACTTTATTTCACTAAGGTGAAATATTTTTAGCTTCTAAGGAAGCGTACGCGTCCACTTCGCGAGAAAAAGAAGGGACGGCGTTTCAAAATTTGCTAAGGCAAATTTTTTGACTTTATTTCACTAAGGTGAAATGTTTTTAGCTTCTAAGGAAGCGTACGCGTCCACTTCACACGCAAAAGAAGGGACGGCGTTTCAAAATTTATAAGGCAAATTTTTTGACTTTATTTCACTAAGGTGAAATGTTTTTAGCTTCTAAGGAAGCGTACGCGTCCACTTCGTGAGAAAAAGAAGGGATAGCGTTTCAAAATTTGCTAAGGTAAATTTTTCAAATTTATTTCACTAAGGTGAAATATTTTCAGCTTCTAAGGAAGCGCACGCATCCACTTCGTACGAGAAAAAAGGGACGGCATTTCAAAATTTGCTAAGGCAAATTTTTCTACTTTATTTCACTAAGGTGAAATGTTTTCAGCTTCTAAGGAAGCGCACGCATCCACTTCGTACGAGAAAGAAGGGACGGCATTTCAAAATTTGCTAAGGCAAATTTTTCTACTTTATTTCACTAAGGTGAAATGTTTCAGCTTCTAAGGAAGCGCACGCGTCCACTTCGCACGAGAAAGAAGGGACGGTGTTTTAAAATTTGTTAAGGCAAATTTTTTGACTTTATTTCACTAAGGTGCAATATTTTCAGCCTTTAAGGAAGCGTACGCGTCCACTTCGCACAAAAAAAAGGGACGGGGTTTCAAAATTTGCTAAGGCAAATTTCTCGAATTAGGTGAAAATGTTTCAAGTGTCCAAGCGAAGCGTACACGTCCACTTCGAACGAAAAAGAAGGAACGGCATTTCAAAATTTGCTAAGGCAAATTTCTCAATTTCTTTTCTCCAAAAAGAAGATATTTCAAACCTCCAAGCGAAGTACACGTGTCTACTTCGAACGAAAAACAAGGTAAATTTCTCGATTACATGTTTCTAAACAAAGTACATACATAACTTAATTCAAAGTATTTATTCTGTACCCATTCATACAAGCGAAGGAAAACTCACAAACTTCGCAATACAATAAGATGTCTATAATACAACATATCTTATAAAATCAGTCATCTTGAGAACTAACTACTTCGGCAGCACCACCAAGTACGTCGCTCACAACTTTATTAATAATTTCGTCCGCTTCACGGCGTAAACAGTCCTCACAAACGTTCACAGGTGAAGTACCTGACTCAGACGACTATAAAGAAGAAGTTAGAAAACAAAAGTCCAACCACAGAAGAAACGCAAACTTCAAACGTCAAATTTTTACATGTGCAAAGTCCGTAAAATCAAAAACTCGGCAATTAGGAGGCCTGATATTACGGCATCGTTTATTCACATCTATAAAAGATTTGTGAGATAGAAACACCAAAAAGTTCAAGTTTAAAATGACGAGAACAAAACTTACGAGCAAGGAAATCATTGACATCACAGCCATCACACTCTGCATGAAAATCATAAAACTCGGCAGGCTCGAAAATGAAGTCATCTTTACACATTAACAACGGAACGATGTCTTCGTCATCCTACACAGGCTCAGCATGAGGAACCTGCGTAGGACGGACAAAATAGTCAAACAGCTTCCAAGTGTATATCTTACAAAGTTGTTAACTGTGAGCCATTGTATTTTGAAACCCTCTCATCTCACCAAAGGAAAAAGATAACCAAAGTCTAAGGTCGACCACCACTAACATTGCTAGGTCCGACACCACTTTGACCTCCAGCATCGACCTCCCTCTTCGTGGCTCCTTCTGCCTCCCTCCAGGCAGCCTCCGTTTCTTTTGCAATTTGCTGACATAAAAAGAGAAAAAAGTTAGATATGAAACACAATAAGAAACAAAAACAACTAAGTGTAAATTTTACCTTCTCTAATTTCTCTCTAGCTTTATCAAAGCAATGGGCCCGACCACCTGACCTCCAATACTGCTCAAGATACTTGTTACATAATATTTGTGTAGCCTTCGTCACATTGGTAAGTTCATTCACAGAAAAAACTTATAGTTGGCATCACAAAGTTGCGCAAACAAAGGATCTTGACTTTGTTTCATCAAATGAAACAAAGCACGAGTAGAGTAATATACCCCAATATCAACTGTGGTCTCAGTAACTCAGGACAAATCTTCGTATTGGTGACAAAGCCAACTAAAGAAGCTATCACGATCACCAAGCTCCCAACATTTTTCCTCAGGGCGAGCTCTAAACTTGTCATAACATTCAAAACAAAGCTCCCAAATCCGGTTGCAATTATCAAAGAAGGACTTGTCCTGTTCCTACAACTTTTTCTCAACACGACGCATACCTTCCTTCAACTTTTCATTCTCCTCCATAATCTTCTTAAGATCATCCTCTCTTTTCTCAACTCAAGCAAGAGCACTGATAAGTCTGCCCTCCAAAGCAATGTGAGCATCTACAGCATCAGCTCTTTTCTTTTCTTTCTCGGCAAGTTGCTTCTTCAGATTTTCATTTTCAACTTGATAGTTGCATTCACGAAGAGAAAGATCTTTTTCCTTCTCTTCTAAACCCATTCGCAACCCTCTTATCAAGATAGAACCTTTGTACATCATAGACAAGCCAGCATCAGCAACTTCGAGTAAAGGCTTCTTCGATATCTCAAGCTCTGCATCCGAGACAGTGAAAGCCTCATCCATACACTTTGATAGCTGAACTTCATAAGTGCGAGGCATCATCCGAAGTTTATCAGCCCCAATACCAATAAACTTGAAACAATCAAGGCCTAAACTTTTATCTTGGCAAAACTCCAAGCCCCGCTTGAACGCATCAGAAACTTCCTCTCCGTCAACAGTAGGGGCAACAGGAGTTGCAGGATCTTGTTCAACATTCTTCATCTTGCAAAAATCAACATTCTTCTGGGGAGAATATGGCGCATGAGGAAACATAGTTTCTACAAAAATAAAAATCAAAACTTAGCAAGAGAAGACATTTCAAGTAAAAAGGAAACACGAGGACACAATACTCACTAGTAGAAACACGTTCTCCCAAACTGCAATCAACCTTCTGACCAATCTCAACATGAATAGTGGAGCTCGACAAACGCACCAACCTTTATTCATTAACCACATCATCAAAAACTTCATCACTTTCCTCAAGATTAAGAAAATAAACTCTAGAGCCTTTTCTTGCCGCTTTCGGAACACCAACTTCACCAACCCCGACTGTTGCAGGGTCTTCAAGCGAAGTAGTCTTCCCAGCATCAACATTCTCATGAGGAGATTCAGCAACAGGAACCTCAGAGCCAAACTTCGGCGAAGTCGACCCAGCAGCTTTCTGAAAATCCATAACTTGAGTCCCTTTCTCAGAGACCAAGCTAACTCCCGCACCAGCTTCGCCAAAACCACCGGCAGAAGCACCATGAGCTTGCAAATTCTATAAGTTTTCGTTAAGTGGAGTAAGTAATAGTGGAGCCAAACCACTAGAAGAGAAAGTCATATAAATTTTTCTCACCTCATCCTCAACATCTTCAGAAATAGGAAAAACAACAACACCACCGTCACCACCACCTCTGACAGCCTCAACACCACTTTCGTCACCAACACCGACATCAGAAATAATATTCCCTTCAATATGCAAAGTTTGATCAAGGATAGCGTCAAGTTCTTCGCTATCAAGAAGAACATCAGGACTGTTATTCTTCTTGACCTTCTTTGCAACAACCTTGGTTGTTCCTTCAACAGCCTTACGCTTCCCCTTCGCCTGAGCAGCAATCTCCTTCTTTCGGCCTTGTTTCTTCTCACGACTATAAGCAGGGGGAGGTCTCTCATGATATTCAACCTTAGCAACCTCAAAAACCCTGTTCAAGCGCTTATACTCCAAACCAATAATTTTATCTATATTATCTTTCTCGCTCTTCACATATTTACCAAGTAAATCATTTTCCCTATTCTCGACAGATTTCATAAATTCTTCATCCGAAGCAAACTTCCTCGGGCAACAAAAATCATTGTCAGGAAACTTATAGTTGATGCCATGAATCTGTTTAGGATAGAAGCGCGAGAAAGTTCACCCTTTCTTCAATGGCCAAATTCTAGCTGCAGCATACTCTTCAATGATATCACGGGCACATTGCAGCGAAGCTGTTGCCTTGAAAGCCTTTACTGTAGTCTTGGAAATCATAGTAGGAGGAAAAGAAGGAGTACACACAAATCTTTCAATAACCATTTTCGCAGCCAAAGGATACTTTTTCACCATCCTCTTCGTAACAAGATCCCTCTCCTCAACCATTGGCACCTTATGATAAAACCAGTACCTGGACCAGTCACCAACCCCCCACTTATTCTTTGTGGTAGGAGAGATTTGAGTAGCATTACGAGCTGTCTTCAAACTGCAGCAAGCAAAATGCTTAGTAATCAAACGCCCATCAAGCATAAATGTCTTATGCTGAGTGTGCATCTCAAACAACTCGCAAAAAGCAATAATGTTTTCATTGGCTTCCAAAGATCTCACAGCCCAAATGAATTGTGACAACCTAACCACTCTGTTAGGTGTCAAATGATGCATCTGTATGTTGAAGGCCTTTAACACATCCTCAAGGAAATCTCGGCATGGAAACTGAAGCCCAGCAGTAAAAAGGTCGCGATAAAAAATACACTCATCAGGATGAGGCCGAGGGTTAGTTTCATCAGCATCAGGAATTCTGACAGGTCACGATCAAGAACTCGTAGCCTTACCATTTCATCAAGGCAGCTCTTATCAAACAGACTTCTGCCGAAGGTCAACGTATAACCCTCGTCATCCCTAATTAAATCATCAACCGAAGCATCAATATTTTCTAAGTTTTCATCATCTGAATCCAGATGAGACTTATCTTCATCAACTCTGTCACTCACCTGGGACCGAATCCGATCTTGCAAATTCTCAGAAGACATCTCGCATGAAGTTGTCAAACAAACTCCGCTGACGCAGTCAGAAGAAAACAAGCCCAAAACACCAGTCGCCCAGAAAACTGTGAAGTGGAAAAACTATCTCAAACTCTTCAATCGAAGAAAAATTTTGCCAGCGTTTCCTCTCTTTCGAAGATGAAAGCCTTAAGGGGGGCATCGCTATTTATAGGCACTTCTAGTCAAAGATAACAGTTGTCACCTAAATGGTCAAACTAGTCATTGCATTTTCAAAAATAATATGAACAACAGCCAACTCCAAATTTTGGACGGCGTTTACCAAGTAAAGTTTATTCAAACTTTGCGGGATTCAGACCTTTGGAGTAGGTCTTCGCCCGCGAGGGGCTGCTGTTGGGGAACAACTTTGACATGAAAACCTCTCGTCCAAACTTCGGTGTAAAATATAGACATCTGATCGGATATCATGAGACAAACTTAGCAAAGGTGATTTAATGACTTCGTTTGATTCTCTTCGGGCTCCGCTTGTCGATTTTCATCTTTTCAGGTTACGGGTTCAAAAGCGGCTTCGCCTGAAAACTTGGCTTCGCTCAACAATCAGCGAAGTCAAGATTTCAAATTTGACTTCGCGCGACCGCCAGCGAAGTCAACATTTTAATTTCGCTCGAAGAGTGATCGTAACCTCTTGTTGAGTCGAGGAAGTCATATGAAGACTGAGGTCGTCCGAAAGGGGTGTGGATGAAGGGCGGAGTATGTTCCACCACTTCGCCCATTGATTTCCTAGTTGATCGCGAGAGACGTTTGTAATTATATTTGTAATTTTCATGTAATCGCGAAGTCGGGGGCCCCTATAACTACCCTCTCGAATTGTAAAGATGAGATTCAGAAGGAAATATAATTGCAACCAGCGTATTGAATTCATCTTATATATGTGTGATTTCTTCACCCAATAGTTCCTAAATGTCTTCTCTGCCCCTAACACTGTATTTACACGTTAAAAAAGTTACACATCTGAAGAACAATCCTTTTCTTCAGTGTGCATCACGAGCAGATCAAACTAATGAAGCGACCTTACACTGCTTCTCGACAAATTAGATCAGTTAATTCGATCTTCTCTGGGAGACTGGGACAACTAACAATCTAGCCTGCACAGCATGCAAGAAAGAAGAAGAACAATCAAACTTGCTCATGCATGTATTATTGTACTTCTTCTTCTTCTTCGTCATTTTATTGTAGGGTAAGCTTTCATCATGCATCTACTACTGCAGCCCTGGGGCGTCGTCCTGCCTGGGCCTTGCGACCCAGAGCGTGCTGAGCGCGCGGAGGCGGTGGAAGTAGTCGGCGATGGCAAGCAGACAACGAGCAGCCTGTCTGGTGGTCAGGATGTGGTGGAGCTTGTGGAGGGTCTGCTGCCTTAGCCCATCTGCCTGCACACAACAGTACACCAGGAGAAGAGGAATGTAAGTCGTTCAGGCTTATCTTGACACAGATATAGCTTTTATACTGTGTTATGTATCTCAACATAATATATATCTAGATAAATATATAGCAAAAAAATATATCTCTAAATAAAAAGTCAAACAATTTATAATTTAGAACGAAAAGAGTAATTACTAGCAATAAATACATATTAGCTCCAATGTGAAATAAATGCATTTGGTGAATCTTTTTTTTCATTCATATAGCACACAGGTTCATTTATATATATAGTCTGATGCATGCATGCCTATTTTCGTCGTCAGTCCTTACGTACGTGTGGTGCTACGGTACCACAGTGTATTATATTGTTGAAGCAGGTAATACGTTAATCTTCAGGCCAACAACCAAATTATGTTTACCAAATACCAAAAACAAAATCAAATGGGTTACGAACTACCCAAATTAGTTACTAATTAGATTAGTGTCCCAAGTTTATTGTTATAATGTATTGGTTGCAAAACCTATAGCTAGCTATTTGATCTGACGGCGCCGTGTGTGGGGCAAATAGAACGCGTGTAGAGTACTCAATGCGAGCTTGGTACTATCAACTGCGGCTCTTTTTTCTCTGCACAATTATCATGATCTTGATATCCCAACTTCTACATCTTGTCGGGATCATCTTGGGATGCAAACGTTGTTGCCTGCCTTCATCTTGCTTAATGTTGCCTGCCTACAGATCGCTCTTCAGCCTGCAGTCTGTGTTTAGGTATATATAGTACAGTAGATAGATACTGTTTAGACTTTTTCTGGACATGTGTTCTCGCTCAACAACCCTGATGATGATGAGGTGATGACCCTGGGATGATGCTGGCAATGGCATGCAGTTCAATCATGCTGGATCTTCTACACACTACACATGAGACCTACCCCTTATTAGCTTTTTATGGAACTTACTATTATATATATTATATATATGTTGCATGCAGTGAATTTATCTTAATTAATTAATATATATAATTTCTTTAAGTTACAAGTAGTACGAAGAGTATATTGGTACCTGCATGACGAAGCTCTCCATAGCGGCGACCTTGTTCATGGCGAGGGACATGTGGCCCATGAAGGTGGCGGGGGCGACATCAGGAGCAGAGACGATGTCCGAGATGTTCTGCTGGGTGGCTTCCATGCTGTGGTTCAGAGCCTCTTCCCTCTCCTGCACTAACTGCTGGAGTTGGTAGATGCCAAGGATCTGGCCCTCTGACAGCGGCTCCACATGCTTTAGCATCACCTATTTTACATACATAAATAAATATACATGAATATACAGTAAATCAATTAAAGATTTAGTTTAAAAAGTATGAGACAATGATTTATTTTAACCTTTTTATGTTTATTCTAAATAGAGCAGTAGTGTCCTATATTAAGAAAGCACTTGTATCCATGTGTGCAAGTAATTGCTTCTCTGTATCCTCATGATGAGAAGAAAGCAGTCTATCTCGTTTGCTTACACATGTAAAAAAACCTTCAAATGCTAACTAAATTATACAGTAAACTTTATTTCCTGCATCTTCTGTATTTCTTAGAGATTAGATTATTTTGGATGCTGAATTTTTGCTTGAATGATGAGGTAGACAAGGAAGATGTATATAAAAGTGAACATGCATGCAATACTGTTTTGACCAATAATGGGTATTAGCTTCATATTTTTCCATATATATATATATTATAGTATATATGTTCATAAATATGGTCCATCTGTCATATGAATAAGACATAGGTGTGCAAAGAATAGTGTGAAAATGTATAGTCTATCTGAAATGTGTGCTCAGTAACCTGAAAATGTAAATGTGCATAAAAGTCCACAAGAGAAGACATATATATGTTACCTCATGTTTACAGCTAATAATCTTTCCTACAGACAGCATAGTATATATATATAAGCACTTTTCGGATGCATGTTTTATTAAGTAATTCTAGGGCACTAAAAAACTCTGTATTGACTTTTTGAAAAGCTACATATTTTCATCATCACAAAGAGAAATAAATGGAAGGGTACCATGAATGGGTAATTATTCACAAATTCCTGGTTATATATATTAAAGTCACAGGTCCACTATATTTGCAATTTGTATTTTCTGGGGCGCTACATTTTACAATTCTAATTTGCAAATACGCTACATATATTTATACCTTCTAGAAGGCCAATGCAAAGAGATGAAATCTAGGCACAATATGCAAGGGGAAGGGAGAGAAACACGAAGCCCACACGCATAGATGGTGCATTATTCCAGAAGAAAGGACCATCCGCATCACGCATATAACATCTTGCATACCTGTTCCTGTCCGGTTACCTACTCCCCTGATCAATATTCCTCCTCATCATGTCTCAACAATGCATGAATCCAAAATCCCTCTTGTGTCTTGCCCCCTAAACTTTTAACTATTCCCATCATGCAAGGTATGTACGTACCCTTGCATTGGGCGTCTCCTACCGCTTATCTTAGATTCTTAGATATATTTTTCTCTCAGACCCTCCTCAGTTATATAATCCATCCATAAGGGACATGAAATGTTGGTCAAGTAAGACAGTCGAAAAAAGTTGATCTGCCGGAGCATTCAACCTTTTCAAAGATCTTGGGTTAGGTAGAGATAACTACACCATGCATAAAAATAATACAAGGCGGCAAAGTGTTATACTGAAAGTTAAAAGCACTTAGTATAACATGAACGACTTGAAATCAGCCATTGACTAGACCAAGTATAGAAGTAGATACATGGAACATGGAAGGGTCAACCCAGAAGGCTGGACGATATATATTAGAAGTAGATAGGTTTCGCTGGTTGGATGAGTAAACTTTATGGCAAATGGGAACTAGCTGGGTCAAATGGACTAATAAACGGACTCACAACACAAGCTAAGCTAGCCAAACTATAACACATGCATTAGTTGGTCTATTCATTGAGTTAATGATAAACGAACACTGAATGTGGCTGTGTACTGGGTTAAGCTTCCTAAACAACGACTAACGTAGTACAAGATGATGTGTGCTCTATAATGCAAATGCAATCCGACATGCATGAGACCAATCAAATTAATCTGCAATCATGCATGATCGTCTATATATATTATTCTGGGAATCCTCATTTCCCGGCACCAGCTAGATAACAAAAGTGCATTGATTTATCTGGATTGTATGTATATGTATGTATCTCCAATGCAAAACAGCCCAACATAAAATTGTTGACATGCATAGTAAATTAGGAATAGTATACCTTTATAACCTCCGATGGGCGAAAGCCTCCCAACCAAAGGAAGCAACGCTCAGCAGGGGATACCCACACTCCAGACAAGAGGTGGAAGACATCGGCCCGGGCCATGGCGCCTTTCAGGTTCAGCAGCTCCTCGTGTTGCGCCATGCCACCATTCACGAAGCTCTGCAGCTGTTCGTCCGCCAGGTGCTCGCTCAGTGCCGCCCTCAGCTGCAACATCAACTTGCTGTGCTCTTCAACCCACCTTCCATACTCCACGTCAAATACCGCAGCTGCTCATCATGCATGCACGTTACATGCATGGATACATATAGAAGTAGGTAACATATGGAATTAATTATATATAGTACATATTTAGAGATGAAATGGAGTGTCCCTTTATTATTACCTGGTGAAGGGGCAGAATGAAAACCTGGCTGCTCACCAGTGCCCAAGAAGACACCCTGAACATAGTAGTTAATGAGCCATGTACATGACTAATATAAGTAATACTGTGTAGCAAAAAAATCATAAGTGGCTCCTCCAAGACGATATTGCTAATGGTAGAAGAATTAATACCTGTACTCTTGCCACTTGAACTTGTTGTTCAAGCTGGCTGAGCCTGATCCTACTTGTCTCTAACTGCTGGATATAAGCCTGAAGAGTAAAATTAAGATTGGATGCATCAAATCCATATGGTACGTTTGGAGGTGTGTACTCTAAACATTCCTTAAAAACTAAAGTTGGCTAGATAGATTGAAGGCACTTTCAGCATACTTATTGATTGCTAAGGAGATATTTTAAAAGGACAACGGCTTTTGAACTAGTAAAGTAAATTCAATTTTCGAATCAAGGTTTTAAGGTCACTGAAATTTCAGTTCTATACATATAAAAATGAAATGAGGAACCGAAAAAATAGATGAGATATTTGGAAAGTGATATTATTCTTTAGGTGCAAGGTCAAATTTAAGAGAAAGGAAAATCAAAACTGTTACATCACAAAATTCATTTAATCGACAACCTGCTGGCACTTGAGACTTCAATTAGGGAAACAACAATCCGCTTAAAATTGGTGTACTCACGAACAAAAAAATATATATATAGCATGTTTAAGGGAGGATGACATATAAATGTTTTGTTGTTTGTTCCTTGAACTTTACATAATTGTACGATATGGTTTCTCTATGTAGTGCATGTGTTGTGTCTTAGGTTGACCGACTCACCTTCTTCCTAAGCCTGCTCTTCCTTGCTGCCTCTCTATTCTGTGCAAGCCTCCTCAGTGTCTGCAGGATATACCATAAATATATATAAATAATGCACTGCAGTATGTACGAAATGACTTTTGTATCCTCCAAGATTACTTTGAACATTACTTGAACTGTGGCAAGAATCTTAATTAGGAGTCACTGACTCTAACCTTAGGGTCTTTCACTCTTTCCTGAACACTACCAGATGCTGCACCGCCCTTTCCACCGCTACTTTCTTCCTTCTGCAAATTAGCCAATTTGGTTTTGTTCAGTGGAGAGAGAGAGAGAACTAGAGAGAGATGCATATGCATGCATACCTTAGTAAGGCTATTCCTGTGTTCCTTGGCTAAGTTGTTATTAGGCAACGGCACAACGGGGCCTGCAGGAGCAGCGACGCTACTCCTCTGCTGTCCACCTTGCTCTTGTCTCTTGGGTGAAGAAGAGTTGCCATTGGGCAGCATGCTGGCTGCCACCATGCCCATGCTAACACCCTATACGTATAAGGTGTATACACAGGTAATTTAAAGGTCAGCAAACAGAGCTTTAACGTTATAAATTCAGCACATATCCCATATGGCCGGGCATGCGCGTCTGAGAACGAATAGAGATGGAGTGCATCATGGAGATGGAGTTTGTATGCATGGAGTACTCAGTACACTAGCTGTTTGTGCACTGATAGCTGAATGTGTGCATAACTGCATATATAATGATTAAGGAAGACGTACTATACCTTAGCAGGAATTGGCTCGGCCACATGCATTGGCTGCGATGGAAAGATGTTCAGAGTCTCTGCAAAACATGCAATTAACAATGTCGTCGTAAAACTACTACATCAATAAAAACTCTATATATATATATATATATGCAATGAGAAACAGAGAGGAATGATGGGCAATAAGGGATTATATATATGTATATATATTTTCAAGAACTAGTGCTTGAATAATGGAGTCCTTATATATGTCGTTACATGTCTCTCCTTTACACCCCCTTCTCTCTCTCCTAGTCCTAGATAACACATGGATGCACAGATGGACACGCGACACGCGCGGTGGGAGAGAAGCTATAAGAGAGAGAGAGAGGCAGGCAGGCAGGCAGTACATGTACAACAACGTCCGGGAGGAAGGGGGACATTCTTCTGGGGCTATAATTCAACAGAGTGCATGAGAAGATGCAAATGGAAAGGAATGGGTGAGAAATATAAAGGGAGAATATTTATAGCTTCTTTTAGATCAAGTTCTTGCTGCAAAGGAAAAGGCCGTCATCATCACAGAGTCTGTTACATGTCACACTCTTCACCACAGGAAACAAATACCAAATCCGCACAAGAAAGAAATGAAAGCATCATGCAGCAAGAGAAAAGAGGATTAGCTAGCTTAGCTGCCAACATGACCAGTGTGTGTATATATATATATGGCAAAGCAAAGACGACAAACATATATAATCCATGGAAAAGGGTGCTGCTACTGCTAGTAGGAGGTTACTAGCTTTTTGAATGTGTAATCAGTGAAAGCAATTAGCATTTCCGGAGTTCGGGAAACAAATCAAGAGAGGAGAGAGAATTTCTTCCATAACATACGTCTTTGTTGTTCTTGATCGTGGCCATCCTCAAGGTAAAGAAAGATTGCTGACTGGTCGAATTCCGCCATGTCGTAGCTTGCTGCTGATTCCTTGCTCCTAAATTAAAAAAAAAGGAAAATATATCAGAAGATGAAACTTCAATTAATTGATCATTTTCATGCGCATCAGAAAGCAAGTAGCAGTGGGATAGTAGCTTTGTTTGTTTAGTTAATATATAATGGAGCAGATAGGAGAGTCGGTGTGACAAATCCTTAAAAAGCCTCTCATCTAGCTACTTGTTGAAAGATACAAGGAAAACAACCATATCCATGTATTCGGTAACTCGATGTCCTCCTTCCTTACCTCAGCACCTCAACTATTCCCATAATCCCTAACTAACCAATAAACTATCTGATATTGTGTATTTCCCAATTCTCACCCCTTCTTCTTCTTCTTCTTCTTCTTCACCATGTGTTTGAATTCTATATAGAAATATACGAAATCCAGAAAAACTTGAATCAACAACGATGGATTATGCAAGGTCGATATCGATGGCGGGCAAGGTCTTCTGATTGCCATCACACCTCTATCACACACAAACAAACACCAGAAGCAGATAGAGCAGAATATCTTAATCCCTTGTACCAGAAGCAACATATGAGGGAAAGAGAGATAGCGATGGAGCGAGTTGTCAATCAAATCCCTAATCCGGCCAGCTTGAGAAAAAAAAAGCAAGCACAACAAAACACCTCTCTTGTTCTCTGTGGAAAGGAAATTTGAGCGATACATAGGGCTCCTGCACCTCCCCAAAGCAGGCACGAAATAAAAGAGAAGAGGAACTTGGTGACAGCAACTTGTGCGACTTACATGGTGGAAGAGGCTGCCATCATCGTCGTCGGTGGGGAGCTAGAGGCTCTCCGGAGACCTTGGGGGAGCTCAGATGCCCAGTGATGGTGGCTGTGGCCGTCGTCGTCTCCAGCAGAACCCCACCTGAAGCCCTTATGAAAGCTCTGACCATCCTCCACCCTGGCTCTCGCCTCACACTATGCACATCGCCAGCAAAAGGATCCAAAACCAGTCATTAATGGCAAAACTGTCTTCTGTTTGCACCCTCTCTTTATATACTTGGCACCAAAGCCTTAAAGGAAGTCTGCAACCTTTTTGTTTGTATGTCACCAAAAATCTTCCTTGCTTCTCCTCTCACCTTTTGACCAACAACTCAGAGAGGACTTTTAAGAGAGAGAGAGATGATACTTGAGACGAAGAGAGACGATAGACATGCACGGGGGTGACAAGCATACTAGTCTTTATATGTTAAAATTGGAAGGTTGTGAGGCCTCCATAGGAATCAAGGTAAATGAGGTGGGCCCATGAATTTCATGGCTCCATCTCGGTTAAAGTACAGCTGGGTAAGCTGTTTAGTTGTACGTGTGCATCCAACATGCATCGACACATTCTTTGTCAAAACAAAAACATAGAAATATCGTTTATCAAGGAGTCAAGTACGTCAAGTTTGACTAAATATATATATATATAAATAGTAATATTTATTATGTATATAAATGTATCGTTAGATTGATGGCCGAATATATCTTATAGTAAATATATTTATTTCGAAGATACAAGTTTTCATACTATCTTCTTATAAATCTAGTTAATTTTATGACCGTTTGATTTCTCGGCAATGGAACTTTTATTCTTTTTTAGACGGAGAGAGTAGTTATTACCTGTGTCTAAAAACTACATCATTATCAATGACTATAGTTTTAGAGATAAATATGAGATTAGTCTATCATGTATTTTTAGTCAAGTACATGTTTACACTTCCCCTGATTTAAAATACATGTAGTTTTAGTATTTATAGCTTCTTTGTGATAAGTATATACATGTCATCATCAAACTTCTAACCACTTCTCATTTTCTTCCTCTCTTCTTCTTTATAAACAAGTATAAGTATGACCACTCTCATAAATTAAGGATGTATTGTTTGTAATATATTACTCCCTCTATTTCAAAATATAAGTTGTTATGTTTTCTCTAGGTATATAACTTTTATAATATCTAAGTGCATAGTAAAAGTTATATATCTAGAAATGACAAAAATAAGTTAGAACAGGTGAAGGACTAATGGAGGGCAATAAAAGTTATTTGATCCACTTTCTGAGGCATCTCTAAGGGAACTGCTCAAACACTCCCATTGTTTTCTCCCCTTAATTAGGCCAGTATCACTATTGTTCCATTTGGGTTTCATACACTTAATATATACTATGATACATTAACATATTTGATGGACATCTTAATATTATAAAAGAGATACATGGCTCTCTTGGCACGATGACCAACTTTCTAAGTCATAAAATCAAATGTGTATGAAACCATAGAATCAAATTTTACATTGAGAGTGAGTGTGTTAATCTATGTTTCATTTTATTTTGTATGATATGGCTGTCTGGACAACAATGTTACATGAAACTCTCCACTAAAATTGGCCTTATACAAAAGAACAATCTAGTGACGACCCGTCTTATTTTCACATCTATCTCCCAGCCTCATTCCAAAATTTGGCGAGGTCTCCATATGAGACCTTCTATTTGGAGAATATAATAAAAAGCTATAAGCTGGCTAAATGGTGAGGTGGAGGAGAAAGAGGAGAAGTAGGCTATAAACTTACAGCCAGCTTGGGCACAAGAACCAAAAAACTCTATAAGAGAGACAAGTGAGCCATTTAGTAAGAGTGAAGAGCTAACTACTATATAGATGGGCCAAGGCGGCTATATTATTAGCCTTGCTCTTATTCAGTCCTATGTGAATACAACATTTAGTTGAAAAAATGTCTTTCATGCTTAAGTATAGGATTAAATATTTTAATAAACTACATGATCATACTTATCACTATCGATCAAATAATTCATGACCCGTACATCACTAGTATAGAAGCTATTTTTAGGGGCGGCTAGTGATGATTTGTAGGGGCGGTTTGGCCGCCGCCCTTACCAAGGTGTTTTTGATTTTTTGGGGTGGCTGCTAATTTATAGGGGTGGCAGCATATTGAGCCGCCTCTACAAATCGATTTTAAAAAACATTAAATGCTAAAAAAATAGAAAAATACCTTTTTATTTATCGGAGAAGGCCCCTACCAATCAGCCACCATCTCACGCTATATTTTTTTGGTATTTTTCACACTTTGCATCAACTAAGATTCAAACCCACGACCTCACCCTCGCCGTTTTAGTCCCCACATATTATACTAAATCAAGTGTAATTGATTATTTGAGGGTCTAAATAGATTCAAATCAAAAAATTATCAACTATAAAGTTTCATAACTTTTAAATATTATTTAGTTAGTTTCTCCATCCGAGGTTGTTTACAAAACTTGAATATCAAATTTGATAAGTTCAAATGTAGTTTTGCATGACAGGATGTTTTCAAATCAAAAAGTTATCAACTACAAAGTCTCATAACATTTTCAAATATACAATTTTAATTTTGGTTGTTTTTTCATCAGAGGTCTTTTGAAAAATTTAAATTATGAATTTTAGAGATTCAAACGTAATTTTGCATGACAAGATAATTTCAAATAAAAAGTTGCCAATTACAATGTTTCATAACTTCAAAAGACCTATAAAATTTATTTTAGTTGTTTCTCCATCTAAGGTCATTTAAAAAATTTAAATTTCAAATTTGAAAAATTCAAACGTAGTTTTCCTTGACAAAATAAATTCAATTGAAAAGTTACCAACTATAAAATTTGACTTCTCAAGACTCACAAAGTTTATTTTGATGAGTTTATCATTTGTTCTTCCAACATGATGGTTCTAACATTGTTCACAAATCTTATATATCTCTCTTATAGTTTCATGAACAAGAAGAGAGATATGTAATATTCATGAACAACGTTAGTTTCGCTTTGTCATATGAAAAAATGACCAAAACAAAATTTGTACATCTTCATGAGTTATACAGCTTTTATTTTCATGTCTTGTACAACCAAAATTGTTTGATGTTTCAAAATATTATTTGAAATTATTATTTTTATTCAAATTTGAAATGTACACAAGAAAAGATAACAAAAAAAATAGCGATAAGAACACAATATCTTGATAGACCATGATTTTAGAAACCTTTAAAAAAATCGTCACATTTGGAGTTAGTATGAGGAAGAAAGACTAGTTACCACGGGTTAAAAAGAGAAACAAGTATTCTTCAACAATTTGAAATTAAACTTTAAACAACAATTTGATGCATCAAATGAATTTAAAAACAAAAGTTGTTAACAATAAAGATTCATATATTTGATCTATAACTTTTATTTTGGTCATTTCTTCATCCGAGATCATTTTGAAACATTCAAATTTTAGTACTTCATTTTAAATATTCGGCGTTCATTTGTATGGGCGCCTCGATACAGAGTCGTCCCTACACAATAATTTGTAGGGACGGCTGGATATTGAGTTGCCTCTACAAATAGAGGACATTTGTAGGGGGCGGCTAAAACTACACCAACCTCCCCTACAAATCGATCTGTTGGGACGGCTCACTTGAGAAACATTTGTAGGGACAGTTTAGTATAGAGCCAACCCTATAAAAAGATAGGTGTCATTCCTACAAATCATTTTTTACGCATTGCATGTTGCTATGTTTTAATGTTTACAAAACGTATATGACAAGCAAAAAAATGAAAATTTAGATTCAAATCATGACATCTAAATTAGAATTTGATTTTTATTAAATGTTATGTGAAGCAATATTTATGTCTAAATTATTGTAATGCCAAAATATAGACAAAGAAACAATGTGGGTGCAGACGATTAGGTATATGTGTTTTTTATGGCATCTGCTCATTCCGTTCCAAATATTTCTAGATACATAGTGTTTCTAGACAAAATATATATTTAGGTACATAGATGAAACTATGTGTAGAACCTAGTTAAAACGTGAGCCAAGACAAAATTGCCACTCTCTTTTTCCTTATCCATATTGCATTGGGCTCAACAAAATTAAAGATGGCATGGTAAATAAATATCAATTATTAGTTGTAGAGTCCAAACAGCCTCAACTATAACTTTGCGTAGCCAAATTAGCTGGCTAAAGTTTACTAGCACAACGACAAACCACCACCTCAACTTAGATCTTAATTATTGGTCTAAACATATATGTTGTATGAACGATTTGTCTTAATTATTGGTCTTAATTATTGGTCTTAATTATTGGTCTAAACATATTAGTCCTTACACCATGATCCATTTTGTCTTAGTTTAGTTGTCACTAGTCTTTACTTTCTCTTTATGCCTTGCTCACTTCAATAGTCACAGAAAAAAATAAAACACAAACCTAGCCCAATTTGAGGTGCAAATATGCTTAATTATTGCACTAGCGATGTATTCATGCATCAGTCAGACCTTTAGTATCACCGTGCCACGAGTCTTTGCTACAAATATTCATATCATCAGTCAAGACTTTCTGAGCAAGCACAATAATGAATGTGACTATGTGAGAACACCGGCCAATCGGGTATTTTACAAGGTTCGTTTGTGAGCACTCCGCGGAGCAGATTTTTGGACAAAATTATTCTTTGGCTGCCAAACGTATTTTTCAGCAAGAAGTTATTTTTGAGCGAGAAGTAATTCTCTGCTAATTCGGTGAAGTAATTCTCTAAAATGAACTAAGGGCTAAGAGTAAAAAAAATAGCTTCTCTTGATTCTGTGGAGCCTTCATCTTATTTTTAGAGTTTATGCTAAAAAATCAAAGAGAATCATTTTCAGTCACAGAAACACTTCACCATAAAATCAGAGTGCACAGCTAGAGAATGAGGGAGCACACAGCTCTGCCAAACGGACCCATGAAAATACAACCGTTGTGACAAGCTGGAGCTTTCCGGTGAGCTAGCCATTGCTGACTGTTGTGCCTTTTCTCCGGTTCCTCTGCTCCAGTGACCACTAAAACCTTCTATGGAACACTATAGCCACTTTCTCCTGTGCTTCGTCGCGATATACACCAAAGTTTTCTAATGAACGATAAAACCTTTCAGAGCCTCAATTGCTTGACTGTAAGCTCCGCGGTGCTAGATTCTCGGCCAGAGTTGTCCGGTGACTTTGACTATTCAGCTTGTGAACTAAACCTTGTATACTAGCAAACTATGACATTAGTCCATTTGATCATGTTACCAATGAACTACTAATTAAAATCACATATGGCCATGCTAGGTGCTATTTCCCTTGCATCCGGATCTTGAGTGATAATGATGTAAATTGCTTCGCAAGGTGGGCAGGATATTCCTAACATCATACAACATAGTTACTCGTAAAAAGTTATGAATTTTTTCCTTCATGAAATGCAGAGCTTATTGCTTTGCATCACAAAGAAAGTTATCCAGCTAGAAATAAGGAAAATAGATATGTCCATCCAAACAGTCATCCTTCATTTCTGAAACACCATATCCACTAGATTTTCATCAAGTAGTAAGATAACCCAAAGCAAACGAAGAGCTGCCCGAAGCAAGTCAAACATGCAGAACTGGAATTTCATCAAATTGTGCCGTGCTTAGACCTTTTCTTTACCCCGAAAAAAATAACATTAAAGGAAACCGATGATATAGGTGTTAGACAGAAAGTATGCACAAAAAAGAGAGAGGTTGATAATAAACAAAGCCGGCAGCAACAAGAAAAGAATAATAACTTAGCTCCCAGACTGTAGCCAATTCAAGTAAAACATGTTGACTTGTTCTATGCAGTTTTTTATCCATTGCAGAAGCAGAAGCAGGAGTACCAAGTCCTGGTCGTATAACGTTCCTCCTGGTTTTCTAAACCTTTTGCGATATGCACATGTTCAAACCATTAATTAGTTGCTTATAGTCTATAGACCCCAATGAATAGTTATATGGAGTTACAAATCCAACGGGATTGTGCGTACCTACAGGTCATTGGTCACCTCAAATAAATGTAAATTCTTGC
The DNA here is from genome assembly GCA_023333625.1 of Bothriochloa decipiens. Classification (NCBI taxonomy): domain Eukaryota; kingdom Viridiplantae; phylum Streptophyta; class Magnoliopsida; order Poales; family Poaceae; genus Bothriochloa; species Bothriochloa decipiens. Next base: position 34,036,451 of record CM041631.1, read on the forward strand.
TCCTTGGGGACCTCAATTTTAATCCCGTTTGACATTGTGACAGAAAAAGGGGTGCCCGAGAGCGAAACATCCCAAGACATTGACTCCTTAGATACTATATTGTATATTAGTACAACTCCAACTCCATGTTCCTCTCCATGACATATACAACAAGGAAATAAAACAGGAAGTCAATCAGTAGTTCCATGTACTTGTTAAAGTAAACCTAGATGTCAATGTCACTAGGGCTTCTACTTGCACCACTTGAGATTTGAGAAGCATAAGTATCACACGATATCTTTGTTGCTTCTAAACGTAATTCTTACTTGATGTTACTTTACTATTATAATATAAACATGTGCAATGAACTCAAATGACAAGAAAATAAGAAATGAAGTTGTCAACTAAACAGCTACAAAGATTAAGAAAACATCTCAATCAACTTAATCATGCATTACATGTTGTTTATTACAATGGAACAATAAAAGGTTTGTGTTCTGCAAATAATTCTCCTATTATTTTTCTGTCAAAAATTTAGCGTTGCGAATAGCATGCATGCATCAACTGTATTGTGGGCACCATAATTCGAACACTGTGAAGTCAGAATATAGCGAATTCTCGTTGCTTTCTATAAAGCGGGGCCATTGGTATTTGATCTAAAAAAAATGTAGTGAATTGAGCATAGCTAGTTGGGTTTCTTGTGGTAGAACTTGCTTGACTTAACACGAGTGCTCGTATTTTGCTGGATTTATTTCAGAATTTAACTGCGTTATCCCACCAAGAGATGGTTCGCCACCGCCCCAACTTATATCCATCAGTTGAGATATAGGACTTTGATGGCATGATAAAAAACTTCCTCAACTTCACAGGTAAATGAGTAAGTCAACAGCCGTTAGTGCCCTGCTAGTCAACCATACATCTTAAACAACAACTCATGTATGATGATGAGAATCAAACTGGCTCAACCAATTAATAAAAGCTCCTGTGGTGCAGCCGACGGGAGGATTGAATTGCTTTTGCTGCACAGCAAGTTCATTCATCTGCTTCTGCACCGACTAGCCAAACTAAGCTCATGGAACTATAGAAACGCCGTGATAGACAAATCTTTATCTATATAGAAGTTCGTAGCCCTACTTAGGGCTTCAACAACGTCGGACAACAACGGTATATGCTGCAGAAAAATATTCAGCTTCTGCTAGGATAGTTAGGACTACTACTCTACTCCAAGCACATACACCGAAGTCTGTAAAAGTTGACAAAAATTGATAACATTTTTCTCTCCCTCTTTCTTGCGGACTGATGCGGCTCTTTTCCAAGGCAGCAGTAGGTTTTGCAAGACACACGGACACCTGTGAAGCACCTAGCTTTTACACACCCTGACATTCGAGCGTAGTTAGCTTGACAAAGCTACTAGCAAAGCCACTGCATTAGGTGCATAGGGCTAGCCTTAGGCAAGCTTTTGGTTTTGGCTCCTGAACAAAAGCTGAAGCGAACATACTGCTTCTAAAAGTGATTTATGAAAACGAAAAGTTTACTTGTACCCTACTGAGGCTGTGCCCAATGCGGCCACTTCATTGCTAGCCCTGTCAGGCCAGCTAGGCTTTTTTTATCGAAGTCAGCATGAGAACCTCATGTCTATTTTTTTAATTTTTTTTATAATACAGACATTTTCAGACCAGCTAGGCTCGGATGCCTTGTGCAAAAATTAAGTGCCTTGTAGGTCTCAGGGTGGCCTGCCGAGGCTGCTATAGCCACAAGAGAGAATGTCCCTACATGAGAGAGTAGAAGGAAAACAGTAACAACTTTTGCAATCTTCAGAGTATTTGTTTGGGATGGAAAGTGGTGGTCTTATATTGTCTGTGCCTACGTGAAGGACGGTACATTTCTGAAGCCAACGCTTTTCTCTCCTCGTGTTGGTGAAGCCCTAAAAAGACAAAAGCAGCACTAGATGATCTTTTGTTGACTTCTTTATGGTACTATTTTGAAGGATGTCACGTTTATTATACATTTGGTTAATTTTAAAAGCAAATACATGAAAGGTAGAATATTTAGATTTTTCGAGCAGCTCACAAGAGCCCATCAAGGCATCTATCTGCTGTTTTGTTAAGCACCCCAGCAATTCTTACAATTCTGCACAGTATAAGGCCGGCACTAGAGCCAAAGGAGGCACATCAAACGTTCCTGTGAGAAGGAGCGCTTCTCATACCCAATGGATGAGTAGGAGTCATTGAGTGGTATGAACGTTTTGCCGCTCCAGCCTCCTGGCTTCGGCTCCGGCTCCAGCTCCGGCAAAAGAGCAATACGCCTAGAGCCCTGCCAAGCATGGTATGTTTGGATTGAACCCTGGATGAGCTGCCTGGAAAACGTGAAGGCCTGAGAACTGCCTGTCAAGTTGCATTTATTTGCCTGGCCAGGCATATGGAGTATATCATTGTTTGGTTGGTGACTGGCTTAAGAAAAATAGAAAATAAAGCTGCACGGGTATTCCTGAGAGAGTTGCAACCAAGTAGATCAGAGGCTAGTCTCTGGGCACAGGCAACTTCTTCCAGGGCTTGAACCAAGGAAGCCCTAAGTGCTTCCATCCACAGTATTCTCATTTATACTCTTGTACAATTATATTTTGTTTACCTCCTGATGTACAAAATTATACCATGTACAAGTTTCAATTTCTCTTTTTAATTAATCCTAAAACACAAGGACATCAGCTTCGCGATAGCTTCTATAACCTTTTTCTAGGACTGACTGTACCAAATCCATGAAAATCGTGATTCAAAAGCTTGAATACCATTTCAGTGACATGTTCCTCACAAGTGGCCCCAGCAACTTGATGCTCCCCATACATAACAGCGACCCATGACAGATTGGCCTGACAGAGCTCAGGGTAATTCTGTTCCGTAGCAACCTTTAATTTCTCATGAACACAAATGTTCGATTGTATCACAGATCAGTCATGAATTCTCTCAAGACTTATTTCAGCTTGATTTTCCACAAAAAAATAAGTCACCTTTGCAGAGCTGCAGCCAAAAAAAAAGGTAAAGGAACAAAAGATGTTGTCTCATAAGAAAGGTACATGGTTTTCATGAGGTTATTAATTATACCTGGGAAAACACGGTAGATCTCAGTGAAAGAATGTTGGTTCTATGAGCCATTTTAGCATTATATATTTCATGTAAACCCTCAAAAGTATGAACATGAATTTGGAACAATGTTCATTTTACTACTACCAAAAATCTATTATGTTCCAATGGACAAATCACCCTTTAAGAAACGTAGTGTCCTCTTTTGGTCATATTTCAGATTTATTAGAATCTCTTCACTTGAACTGGGGCTCCCTGCTTCGCACTAGATTCCAACATGGCTTCTAGCACGGCAACGTCACGGGCGCCTTCAACATAAGAACTGCGGGGTTCAGCCTTGTGATCTCCATCCTGCATCACCATTTTTGCTTAGTACCAAGATTAAAAACGGAATGAAGCAAATTTTTTAAAGATGGAATGAAGCAAAGTACAGAATCAACTTTCTTGTGTCAATTCCAATTCGTACAAACTAACTAGACGTTCTATACGAGGATGATTCTGAGTTACTTGTCATATGTTAACAAGTGTTTGTTAGCACCTGGACAATCCTACACTTCAAACTTTTTTTTGCAATATTATACTGCCTTAAATGGAACAACAGCTGCAACTTAGATCATGGTTTCTTTTTCAAAAGAGGAAGTCCAAGGTATCTCGATGAATGCTTCTTGGTGAAAGGAGAGAATAAAATAATTTGAAACTGATTAACAGTAATAGCAGTACTTTGCTAGTCGCCAACATGTCATGGGCAAATGTCTTCAGTTCTTCATTCACTCCACAGAACGGGTAAAATGTCTTTTGGCATTGCCCATTTTCACCAGTGAATAACACCTGCAAATGCATGAGGTGGTTCATAAGTAAAAATGTAAAATATTTATGCACAAGCATATTTGTTTGAACAGAACTACTTTATAACAATCAATTTCATTAAGAACACTGTCATACAGAACTATCATAATATGGTGAAAATAAAACAAAGAGGAAAAGCCTTTATGACAGTATTGTGCAACTGCATAAACAGTGCGGCAAAGGTAGAAGCATCAGCTCAACTGATACATTCAGAAAAAAAAAAATCTTTTTACCTGGTAGCCATGTTTTCCACTATCAACTCCTCGTTCTACCTGAATTGTTCCTTTTGTTCCATCGACCCGCCACAATATCTGTGTAATTACTAAGGAACTGAGAAACACTAACAGAGTATGTGACTAACAGAGTATGTGATTGCCATAAAGGATTTAGCATGAGATTCAATTCAACCTTTGGTGATCTTGAATTGACAGCAAACACAAAGACACCAGCACATCCATTTTCCAGTTGGCTGCATAAAGTCATCGAACATTTGTTAGTTAACAAATTGGTTCACGAATCACTTTCTATTTCGGAAACTTACAAAAGGGAACATATGTTATCTGGAGGCGGCAAAGCCATATCCATATGACGGGAGATGGATGATACGCTTGTGATTTCTGAACCTACAAGCTGTTAGAGAAAGACCTCATCTTAACAAAGTGGGCAAGGTAATCAGTGAATAAATTTGTCATCTTAAATGGCACATCCATTAAGTAGAAACATTACTAAGCCACTGGACCAAAGGATATAACTATTAAAAAAGCTCCACGGGGGCAAATCTGTCCACGTCAACTTTCTGTGTTGATTTGGGGTGCCAAATTCAAAAAATTGATTACAGTTATTAACTCAGCAATGTTGCTTCTGGTAACATTTGATCCATACTTTTTTCAGACTTCGAAATATAAAATGGAGAAATTACCATTCGTAGTCCTGCAACGAAGTGAACGCCCATGTCCAGAATGAAACCACCCTGCAATGTAAAGTTATCAAAGTAAGGACAAGGGCAGCATCTTGAGTTAAAATACAATGTAACATCTATACTGCTCTGGGCAATACACAATTTCCAGAGGACAGCAGAAAATATTTGTAGTAGTATAGTTACTCAAAAGGGCATCTACAAAAGTGTTTGGATCTCTCAAAACTGCAGTCGAATGATCCAACAGAAATATTATTGAAACATAGCAAAAGCTAACTGAGAACTAGAGAATTTAGTTAAATGTGACATAACATAAGCTACCAGCACCTATATATAATTGGATTGTACTGTAAAATAGAAAATCAGGAAAACTATCATTTGACGAGAAAACAGAGTACTATAGTTTTGCAGACTAGAAAGCCTAATTCACATTGAATAGAAAAGGTATGCAAATTATATTTTTCTGTAATTCATAAGCTGATAGTTTGCAGGGAAAAAATGCCTTTCGGTTTGACAATGAAATACCTAATGTTTAGCAACATTAGCACATAATTTGTATAAAAAATGAACCACACATGAGCTATACCAGTAATCTGAAACTAACTAGTCCCTACCCATTTTCTACTTCACATATTTGTGCTGGATTTTAGAATTTTATAAGGTATAAGAGCCACTATGGAAATAGAAGATGGAGCACCTAACACAAGCCGGGGAAATGCACAGTAATGTTCCTTACCACAAAATTGCGTCTCCAGGTGCTACTGAAATATGGGTTTGAACTGTTCATTGACCCTTCGATGATAACTTGGATGTGCATCATATCCCCGATATCATTGATCAGCTTGCTTGACTATAGATAAGAATAAACAGATTAGATGACTGACATAAATTAGCTAAACACCAACTGGGGCAAAAAAAAAAGAATATTGTGACTGTACCTCAATAAAGGCAGGTTCGAATCTGTAGTTCTCTCCAACAGCCCAAATGGGTTTATGCGGGAACTGGTTTGGAAATGAGTTGTAGATTGACAGCGCAGTTTCTGCTTCTGTTGTTGCTAAAAAATTTACAATGCATATCAGATGTACCTTCTGTCCACTATAACGCTAACAAAAGATATAAAGAAACCAAAATGTACTTACATCCAGAAGCAGGTTTCTCTTCATGGCACACGAAAATATATCATGCAAACAGCAATAAACAAATTAGAACATTTGACCATTTAGCAGAAAAATACAAACTAGTAAGATAGAAAGAGAAAGAACTAGAGTCCTCTTTTTGCTTAAGGATGAATTAGACTCCTCTTTCATTGCAGCTACTGAAGTACCATGTCATTAAGATCAATTTTTGCATTTTCATTTACCTTGAATAACATGCTTTCCGGCCTTGAGCATCTTTAGGGAAAGCTCAACCTGCAGGTTTGGGCAATACCGTAGTGGGTAAGATTAGACTCAACAGCTTGTTAGATTGACGTTATAATCCGAACATAGGATCCAGTGGCAGAGCCTGGGCATGAAAGGAGAGGGGGCCCAAATGATATGAAATGCAAGGAGAGCGGAGCTGGACAGCAGGTTAGTATTTCATTAGCAGTTAAAAAGTGGTGAAATGCATGGCCTACTTTGCCCCTCACTAAGCTCCGCCTCTGATAGTATCATTTCTTTGATCCAGAAGTGAAGTGGAATTAAGAAAGTGGTTAACATAAATGATTTTTGGAACATTTGACAAAGAGATATGACATGGAGAATTGCACGAAATATTGAACAATTGGACAATTGGTTATTGAAAGAAATGGAGCACAGAAAACACAGCCTTAGCATGTTTGTGGATGATCAGAAACAACATGAAATTGCAGTTTGCATCAAATAGTAGTAAGGACAGAGTATACAATGTTCAGTGATTGTTAAATTTTGAAGTGCCATTAAAAAAGTTTCTTGCTTAGCTTGATCATGTAAATTGTGTAGTGAACTAGACACCAGACAGTAATGCTACATGCTATGTCAACTCTTCGGAGTGGGAACACCGACCTGGACTTGCCCAGCGAGAACAACAGCAACGCCCATGATTGAACTATCTCCCATGATCTCCTCCAGGCCCGCGTCACCCCATTTGCACTCGATATCAGGCGCGAAGTCTCGAGCAAGCTCCGCGGCCGCCTTTGCAGATTCCTGAAGGAATGTGCGAAAATAGTCAGACACTACAATCCCACTTAGCTGCAGTGCATCACACACTGCGCCTAAGCAGGGAATGCAAACTGCCAGCATGTATATTGCAGCCCAATGCTGCATGCCGAGGGACTGATTGAGCCGTGAATTCGTGGGGGGATGGGCACACACCTGGGTGCGGCTCCAGATGGCCTTGAGGACGACGAGGTGCGCGATCTCGCAGAGCCTCGGGATGTACTGCGTGCGCGCAAAGATGCCGGCGCCGAGCACCGCGATCCGGGGAAGCTCCGCGTGGCCGTTGCCGTCACTCGCCATGTTCTCCTCTTCTTGGTTCTCGGTGCAGCAAGACTGATCAGATCTGACCCAAGCTTACTGAGATTTGCCTTTTCTGATTTTTTTTTCACCCCGAAGACCAACGCTGCTAAGGAGTCAATCGGATGGTTCAGATGTTCCGTGCTACTGTACTGGAAGTGTACGGATGGGCCAATGGTATAAATTGACAGTGCCCTAAGCAATGACCGTAAGTGATAGAAATGTGGTCCTAACAAGTAAATTTTACAAGGGGTGGTTCAAATTATCATACGTTGAGTTAAAAGATGAATTCAGTGTATCACTATCACCCTTAATTAGAAGGACAATCAGCAACAAAGTAATAGTAATATATTTGCATTGCTTCTGAGGCGATAAAACCAAAGATTAGATACGATGGCTACCTTGAGGAGTATATTGGTACAAGACATCCTATCGCTCAACATACACAACATCATTGAAATTGGTTTACGGCCAAGATCTGCAGGCATTGGAAGACTTATTATCTGATTAGAAGGACTAATTTCTTGGCTATGACTCATGAAAGGTTGCAGAAAGCCTAGAACTATTATTATCAAAAACACTATAAATCGTGATCACACTGAGAGACACTTCAAAATCAAATATTGGGTATGGTTAAAACTCCCAGTATGACAGGTCGTAGCAATAGCAACCAAGAGCAAAAACAAAATTATCTCCTAAATATTTTTGTGCCATACAGAATCATAGGCAATTGCTTACCAATTGGAATTGCCACCATCTAGCAGAATCCACAAGGTTTTCTATGTATAAGTCTGCTCAATCAATTCTACAAACAATAGTTTAAACAACTGCAATCATCCACGTAGGACTTGCAGTACCACAACTAGAAAAAAAAAATACTATAGGTTTGACTATATAGAGGCACCCTCCAATTTTGAATGAAATGGGCATATCAACTAGATACATAAACTTCATGGGAGGATACAAGTATGCAACATTCATCAAAGATCTCTATCCAACATTGCAGTTTGAGGACGAGCCGGTTCACCAAAGTGAATAGAGATGTTATGGCAGACAAAACATAACTATCAAAGAAAAAAGGAATAAAAAAACGGCCAATTAGTTAATAGCAATTCTAAGAGGCTCTTTATATCCTTGCTGGTTACCAATTAATAGGAATTGAGATTTGGTGAGGAAAAAAAAAACTCCCATAGCCCCTTTAAATAGATTCAAATATAGACATCCTATTCGCTTGCTTAGGAGCAGCCTGTTCGTTTGTTGATTACATCTCTTTTTGACAGTCAAGCTACAATTATATGCTATCGTGACGAAAGAAGCGGCAGCCACGGTAGCACTTTTCTTGAAGCGCAGCCGAATGGGTTACTCTATTCTATTCTAGATTTCTCGCTAGTCAAGTTTGCTGAGGATATTAAAAAGTGGTTGGAGTGTAAAGAGATATAGAAAGCACTATCCAAATGATGATTTAGATGTTAATTTAAAAAAAAACTCTCGGAGATGGAACAACATGAGTAGTAGCAAGGTTGAGCGCTATTTAGATAACCAATCTATTAGTTAATAGCTCTAATATGATGGCACTGTATCAGGTGGAAACCAGACTGTGCAAACCTAAAAACTTTGAATCTGGATCACATGATGTTGATCCAAGGGACGCATGAGGATTGTATAATTTTACACTTAACCGCTCACTTCTAATCATATTTTTGCAAATCCCCATCCCACTCTTCCTATGCGCCCTCTTGAATCGACATCATGTGACCCAATTCAAAGTTTCCAAGTTCCTGATATGTTCCAATGGTTAGACTCTATATGGAACCAATCTATTAATTGCTTTAGGGATAAGACAGCTGCTATTTTTTTGATATCTTGAGATCTACCAGCACAACTTTCAGATATGCTCGTAGGAGGTTTTGAAAAAGAAAGTAACAAATGTTGGATCAAGTGATTTTTCATGCAAATGGGCGTAAAATGTACATTAAAAGCAAAGAAAAGTGTGGTGTTTTAAAAAAAATTGTAAAGAGTGCAAACGAAAAGGATGGCTAGAAGGAGAAACATGAAAACAAAATTACTGAACATGGTGCCCTCGGCGGCATGTTTTATATTTTGCTCCTAAAGAAAAGATTCTACGATAGACCTGAGTCTATACTTCAAAAACTTAATTTATTCCCTTTCCTCAATCTCAATCTGAATTTACATGGCAAAAAAGATGGTACTAGCGAAATCAAAATGCCCCTTGAAAGGGGCCGAACGAACATTCACCAGAATTGGTATCACCCGCGAAAATATGAAAGTTTAAGAAAGAACACTTTGTATTTAAGGGGATCTTTTTGACTCCCACCGGTGGCATCAAAAAAAAAAAAAACTAGACTCCTCTGAAATGGCATATTTCAATTCATTCATTGACATCACTTCCGCTACCAGTCCTATCAAGGAGATCTTTTTGGCTCCCACCGGTGGCAACAACAAAAAATCTAACTCTGAAATGGCATATTTCTATTCATTCATTCACATCACTTCCGCTACCAATCCTCCTTACCTTTCTTTTTCCAATGGGCAGATAAAGGTCATTTTATGCTTTATAACTAATTTCTTAAGTTCTGACTTCAGAGCACCTCAAGTCAACAATTTAGAAGAATGCAGTGCTCAATTTTTGAACCCGATGCACTGCTTTGAATTGAATTACATCATTACATGTAATAAATATTATTTCCTCCATAAATGCAACATATAGAGGCACCCTAGGCTAGGTTCAAGTTACTTAGCAACTTGTATGCCTATGCTACATGAACTGCTCAGTCAAGGATGGTGGGCGTGTAAGTTTCCCTCTCAAGGAACAAATCTGAACACGAAGACTGGACTTTGTAAGTCGACAAACTTGTAGGATCCTTCAAGTGAGTTCAAATATATTGCTTCTCGGGGCTCCTCACTTACTCCACTCTGCATGGCATAGTCCAGCGCCATTTCATAGTCGACCTGGCGCAATAAAAAAATAGACAGATGATTGAAATAGAACATTTGATGCCTAATTTATCATCACTCCAGACGCTATGCAGCTTTGCAATAGGAAAAAGAAGCAATAACCAATATGACTGATTATATTCCACATCAGCAACAAATTTATTCAACATATCATATTTGACTTTGGAAAAGTAATGCAGACACATCTTGAAACAGAGCACACAAGAAAACGTGTCAGACTCAGATATATCTTTATTTCATTTATTATATTCTTACCTGTTCAACATGCTGAGTCAAGCAGTCTCGAAATGTCAGCTCCGTCACCTCCTGAGAATTTACCTTCTCAAGGAGTTCCTCATCTTCCTTATCATAGCGTGGCCGTTTTCGGGGAGATTGATCTGCAACTTCTACCAGCGTTTCCATAATCGCTCTTGCAACATCAGGAATATATCTGCAAATATAAAATAGTAAAGTAAGATACAAATGCATACAATTTGGGAGAACTTTGTGTCTTTGTGTCGGTGTGAAGCAGCATGTGAGTCATTTTGTTCATAATCAATTCATTATCACAGAATGTAGCTTTTTCTAGAAATAGTGGTAAGGATTAGGTAAGGCCAGCTTTAGTCCCAGGAGTTTAAGTTGTCAGCCTGAATCTCAGTAGCGACACTATACACCAACCAATATCAGCATTCGACAAGTATTATGGAATGTGAGGTTCAGTACAGAATCAAAAACAGGATCTTTGCCATAATTCTAATTATATACAACAGTACAACATTCTGACCCCCAAAGTAGAAAGTAGAAACTACCTGTTAAGGTTCCTTTTCCTGTCCTGTCGTTCACGAGCCTGAAGTTTCTTCACAATCTTAGACTTCAGTTGGAGACAGCACTGCTTCAGGGCTGACTGAAGATGCAAGAGGATGATTAATATGTGGTTTTACAGACACAGTTAATCAGGGAAGTTGGAATGTACCTTAACAGCAGATGCTATTTCAGTTATGTCATCCCCAATGTACTCCTTTCCAGTTCCTTTGAAAGGTATCTTTGTACTTACAATGCTCACAAAGACACCAATCTTATCTTGCTGATGATTAATTTTGTAGCTGCTCCAACTAAAAAACAGGATGGGAAAAGGTATAGAAGAGGTAGAACATCTGATTCTAATAATACACTAACCAAGATTAAAAACACTCACTTGATCCTTTTTAGAGCAGTTCTTGTGATGACATCAGCACCTTGTTCAAAAAGAAGCGGTATTCTGTTTGCAAACCTAAAAATATTTATACCCTGAATGAAACAGAGATAATAATATAAGAATTTTGGTCCCAGTAGAATCATGTAACGCTATCTTGTCAGTCAAAAAGCAAAAATGATGGAAAGAATATTCCCCATAATTGGAGTTCAATGTAATACTGACAAACAGTTATTTTTACTACTTAAATTTCACCATCAAAATAATGAAGTGGAAGAACTCAGTCAATTTAAAACGTGCTGGCCACTATTAATGTTTAAATCAGATATGCCCAGGTCTCAATAGACAGCTAAACTTGCTAGTTCTCATTCTTTCAGTTTTTAGAGTGGTCAAATTCATAAATTCTTTCAAAAGTAACATTTTCATTTTTTGCAGGCCCGGCCATTCTAAGAGTTTAATTCAGTATAGTATCTCAGACAGAAAGAAACTACCCAGGGAAATTTAAAAATGTTAGCATCAAACAAATCAAATAATCAACTATAATGATCTTTACAATAACCATCACACATTGAATGACTTCAGCTAATTTCAGCATAAGTAATAGCAGTAATATAGACTAATTAAGTGTGTAATATTCTGCATTAGTACAAGGCTATCACAGCCTAAAATGCAGCTTGGGGACGCCTATATATAGGGGAGAAAATAAGAAAAGGCTAAGTCATTCCAGCCACCAAAAACCCACTGTGTTTGGGTGGCTATTTGCCTTTCATTGAAAATTGCTGGAACCACAAAGAAGAAACAAAATATATGTTTATAAAATCTTTTTTTAACACAACAAATAAAAGCATAAATGTTGCCGTACAGAATAAAACTTTAAGTGCTTCCTTACTTGTTTAACATCTTTTCCACCAATGCTTATCCCAGCTTCAACAATAAATGGGTGACCTTCAAAAACCTGAGGGCTGAACGGAGGACAACATTAAGCAGTTAGTTTATTCAAAAATATGCAGTATTGAAATACCTTCTGAAATTCACTCTGATTAAAATGTCACACCTGCTTGCATGTGTTGCAACCATATCAGGGTGCAACTCTTTTATGATACCCAGGCGTAAATTATATTCACCTGCAGGGCTAAGACACTATAGAATTGGTTGATTTCGATACCACGATGACTAGTTGACATATGAAAGCAGCCAATGAATAGCTGACAAGGGAATGCATACATTGCCGCTGGGATCATCGAACTTAGCCTGCCTAAATAATTGATGTATTCGAACTAATTGCTGATCACTAAGGCTCTTGACTGTCATTTTTGGACTGAAATCAGGTCCCATCTCACCTGCAAACCGAAAATATGTTATATTAAAACATGAATACATGATAACAAGATGTAAAATCTAGATACAAAGTAATACAAAAGTACATAACAACAATACAACTACATTTTTAGCGCAAAACAGGTTATAATAGGATTTGTAAATGATTTTAGTGGAGAGTAGAATGCTTTGAAAAGCAACATTAGAAACACAACTGAAACTCAACCATAAACAGCAAGATAAAGATCAAACTGCCAAAGGAAGGTTTACTTCACGATGGCCAAAAGATTCTATTCTAGAAAATTTGGACAATAGTGATCCATGATGTGTTGAAAACAGATAGAAACTATATTGACTTGGTTATCTTTTAAGTTCACAATAACCAGGTTAGCCACAATGGCACAATGCATATCATACAACTCACCAATTAAACGTTCAGCATGTGGTTTGCTTATATTCACGAACTCGTGTTGTAGAAACTGTAAAAGACTTTGCTTTGTAGTCTCTGCAACTAAGCGTTTTATCAATAACAAATCGACCGCAGATGGGTGATGCTTTGTTTGAAGTGGAACAGGAGGCATAATGTCTGTCCGGCGTGCAAACTTTATTGTTAAGTTTTTGCTGCAAGAAACAGATTCATTCATGAAAAAATGACAACAACATTTGCACAACATAAATAACCATAAACGAAATGCTTACTCAGCTGCATCAGATAGAAATTTAAAAAGGAACTGAGCATATGGTGTGATGACTGCCATCTGACGCATATAATGGAGGATCTTTGACTGCACGAAAGAGATCACTTGGTTATTTTTACAGCACAATTCCTTGTTTCAAATGTTCCAAAAACAAAACGTGCTACTCACACGATGAGTTGTCCAATTTCCCTCAATTATAACTTCAATCTCTGCCCCATGCCAGTGAGTTTTGTTCTCTCTTTTCTCATGTAAATGGACATGAGGGATATTTCTGAGAAGTGGAATGCACCAAAATGGGTCATGGTAAAGGTAAACTGAAGAAGTTACCAAAGTGACATAAATAGAGACAAATAACAATATCAAGTCAGTACGTATGTTCAACAGATACACAAACAACAGGCTGTACTTACTTATGAATATCTATGTCCAGGCGACAGAAGGAAGTATAGTTCTGGCCTTTCATCGCCGACTTAATTTCAATAGGAAGTCCTGTGCTCATCTTTGACCATATAAGTGCCTGTTCTAATCCACAATTATAAGAGAAAACAGAACATTTGATCCAGTAAAAAAAACCATGAGATGATGAGAATACTATAGGTCACATGTTTATTGTCCTAATATATTTTACAGGGTAAAAACATAATGAATATCTCTTAGACATGGGATATATTAAGCAAAAGAATACCATCAAATTTGAAACCACAAACAAGAGAACAAACTAATAATAGATCACTTAAAAGGTATAATCAAGTGAAAGAAAAGGATACTTATGCCAACTGCAAATAAGTTGCTATTATGATTGTAGCATTTACATTAGTTATGATGCAGGTTCTACATGGCTATGTAGAAATGAGATAAAAGTATCATGAAAAACAGCATAAGATGAGTAAATGCTTGGCACACTATCCAATCCAAACCCAAAGACAGTCATTCGCAAGCAAAAGAAAGAAAACAATTTCAACATTTCATGGTAATGCACAAATCAACAAACTTTTTGCATTCACTCTTATCTATGAAAAAGATACAAAACAATAGTTCACAGCAGCATACAATTTAGAAAGCTTCTTCTCAAGAGTGTACACAAAAAAAAAAGTTTTACCATTTTAGCACCGAGTCCAAATTTTCCACGTGTTTGCCTCAAACCATACTTTGTGCCGGACAAAACTACACCAAATGCAAATAACTCCAATGATATTGGGCATCATGATAGTATCTCCTCTCAAAGTAAGAAAAGATCAAATTGTTTGGATTCAGCATTTATGGATTAAATAAGATACCATTAAAAACCTACCTCTCCCAAGCATATTTGGGATATCATCATGTGGCATACCTCTACCATTATCCTGCATCCACAGGGGGGAAGGGGTGGATTAGTCAAGGTCAGAAGTAAGAAAATACATTTTCATCAGATATATCACATTGTCACGGCAATACCTTGCAAGTCACTTTGAAAAGTGCAGCCTCACCCCGACCTTTTCCTCGAACAAATGTAGCCTCCTTAACTTTCTTCCCAAGTGCGACGTTTTTAGCTTGAGTTTCTTGGAAACGTGCTTCCTTGGCCAGACGTTTCTAAGTATTGTGAAATCATACAACTTTATCAGACTTAAAATTACGAATAATACAAAGAGGTAATTTTGTGAAGTCCACAACGCCTCTCAATACATCCACAGTGTTCAAACTAATACAAACCTAGGTGCTCATCTTACCTCACGAGCCTTTTCTGACTCAAAATCATCATAGAGTGCCTCGTCAACACGCTGTCGATTCTCTAGCCCTATCATTGTGTTGAACTTGGTCCTTGTGATCTCTTCTCTGACAAGGATATGGCAAAACAAAGTTATGGGGCACTGTCCCATACTGCAAAATAGAAAAGACAACAAAGAATACATTTGAGGATTACTTACATTGTAATCTCTATATCAGGGAGCTCTGATATGGATTCGGCGGAATCAAGGGCATTCTCAACTAGCTCCCGCAACGTGGTGTACAGGGATTTACCAGGCTGACCAGCACCGTTACATCAGTATCTCTGTGAAATAATGACTACAATGGTATCTGAAAGATTTCCTCCCCAAAAGCGTACTACAACTAGAATGAGTTACATCCATGCATCCAAACAATGGTTGATAGTTGTTTGTTCCCCACTGTCAGATGTGGTCCAAGTTTAATTTCTAGATTACATTGCGCTTGAACCAGGAGGAAAATTAAGAAATGTTACTGTCTGTGATAATAGGGCACTTGCACCTAGCTAAATTTCCAAACGCGCGACATCTAGCTGTGTCACCCAAATCGGCTAAAAGTCCTTAGAGAACAACTCACATTATCAAACCCAGCAATGTTCTTGTTCTCCGCGAAGAATTCGGCGGGCGATTCTGCAGCAGAAACCCCAGAAAAGGTACAAAATGCATAAGATAAACCGGCCCAAAAAACCGAAATTCTTAACGAGAAAGTGGGTCGGGGAGGGAGCTCACTCTGCTTGAGGAGGCTGCTCTCCTTGGCCGACGCCTTGGGGCCGGCAGCCGCCTTCCCCTTCCCCGTCGCCTTCCCCTTGGCCGCCGCAGCCTTGGGTGTCTTCTTCTTGATCTCGGCAGCGGCGGCAGTGGCCTCGTCGTCGGAGGTGTCCATAGCGAGGTCGGATCGAATTGGGCAGGGAGCTAGGGTTTGGGGGTTTTTGGGTACAAAGTTGAAGAGCGTGAGCTCTCAAAAGTCTGAGCCAAATGTGGGTCCGGTTTGGGACTTTGGGCAGTACCAGATGTATTCTGAATCTGAATGGTCCATCAGAAATTGGATGCTCGAGATAAATGATGGTTGAAACAAAGACATTTTAGTAATCCAATACTGTGTATGCTGAATTTCACGAGATTTACAAAGGTGTCTTAAACAACTCTGAGAACCCTTCTATATCCTTATTTATTGATAGGAATAGAGATCTTAGAAAAAAAACATATTCTTCAATAATTTTCTAATTAGAACTCCAAATGTTATCTTCTTTTATTTCGATTTATCATTAGACAAAGACAGAGAGCAATATTGGTTCCTTTTGCCCATTTGGCGTAGCGTCGAGGTGCTCCGGCTCCTTCGGCTTGGTCACTGCCTATATAGTGCATTGTTCACAAGTTAAAATAGCCCGGCTCCAGCAAAAATACACTGAGAAAATTGTTATATAAATGCACTTAACGTGCCTGCAGCTCTAGGCACAGAATTTCCTAGAGTTATAGACGACTAGCTCTAGAAAATTAACATATTCATAGAAGATAAAGTGCTAAATAGGACAAAAATAATAAATTATATGCCTAGAACATTATATGACAGCAAAGAAAACTGAAAATTTTAAAAAAATAGTAAATTTATTTTTATTATTAAACAAGATGATCCTATGCATCTCGCGTCACTTTTTTTTCTAATAGGATAAGACAAGGATTATATTAACATATTATTTATTTTTATAAAAATATCTTGGAGATACTAGAAATTGTTACGCAAAAAGACATCAATTCTTATAATTAAGTCAAACATAAATTCCAAACTCAACAAATTACTATTATAACTTAATATAAGAGTGGATGGATTTATTAGACACCAAACGATGACGACTAGCCCCTTCTAACTTTAAGATATTATAAAATTACATATTTTTATGAATCATAAAAAAAATTTCGCGAAACTTGATATTTAATAACTCTTCCAAAGCATGGATAGTATGAAAACTAAGTTACAATACATTTGTTAGTAGATATTTTGTATCTTACAACGAAGGTTGTATTTTAATTTAGTACATAATTTAGTAGGATATTATCATATTATTGATAATATTGACTTATTGTCATATAAAATGGTCATCGTAAAAATAAAATATAGTTTTGAAAATTTTATAGAAAAGATAAAATAAATAAATATCTAACATTGCTATCCTTGTTTTCATTAACCGCTTATTATTCATTTATGATTGCTGCAGCAAACCACTCACAAAAATGCAAGCCGAAGTAAGTGTGTCGAACATTTGATCTTTTTTCTCCTGTTGCAACCGTACGGCCATGTTTGCTAGTAAATCAAATAAAGATAGTGTGTTCATTATATGCATGCATGGGCAGGTCCATTTGACCGCACAATATTTTGTGTGTAGAGTTATAATTCAAGAACACATTTAGGTTTAGTATAGTCGAAGAAAAGAAAACCAAAAGATACATATAATTGGATAAAAGATGCAACTACTCATGCATTGGGACTCTCTAATTTGTTCAAAATCCAAAAGAAACCGACACATAGTATAGTCGAAGAAAAGAAAACCAAAATACATATAGTTGGATACAAGATGCAGCTAATCATGCATTGGGACTCTCTAATTTGTTCAAAATCCAATGGAAACCGAGGGATGCGAGCACACCATAGAGAAAGCCGAACGCTAGGACAACAAGGATTCTGTGATGCCAATGCTGAAGGTGCAGGTGCAGCGCAACAGGGAGGCCAGTGAATAGGCCGCCAATTATCACACTTCCGACTACAAGAAAACAATGGAACACCCAAGTGTCATTGTCTGGCAGCGCATCTTGGTCGCTGGGTGCAGGTGTAGCATTGTGCAAAGACGACGACGACGACGGCGGTAACCGGAGGCACATCTGGGTCGCCTTCTCGTACTGCTCTGGGCTATCGAAGCAGGCAGCCACGCCGCTGTGCCCGGCGCCACCGGCCGCAAGGGGGGCGCGGAGAAGGCAGACCTCTACGGCTGCTGCTTCGGGCCGGCGCTGCCGCCACTGCTGGCGGCCTTTCTGGCTGTGATGACCACGGTGGGACAGAAGGCATGACGGATACAGCACTGCCAGTTTCGGTCGAAGAAACGCATGCGGACGGTGCAGGTGGCGCAGACCTCGCGGTGGCCGCACAGGCCGACGGCCATCCACTCTGTCGGCTCCATGCACACGGGGCAGCCGCTCTCGCCCATGGGCGGCAGTCCGGCTTCAATGTCGATGGCGTGCTCGTCGGCTCCGCCGCCGCCCGGTTGCGCCATGCCTCCATCAGTTACCATATCACAATCGATTAATTGATCTACTACCTGCTATGCTGCTAGCGTGTGAATGGAAAAATTGCAGTCGCATGTCTAGTAAATAGATGGTATGTGTTCTTGATCCTGGTGGGCGATCGACGCGTGTGGGTACGCCGGGAGCTTATATTGAGGGCATACGTGTGGCATGGCGCGGGCGCCCATGTACGTCTTTACACATACCGAGTGTGTATCGAACTCGGATTCCGTATGTGTTTTAATTCAGATTATAGAGAATCGAGTCGTAGTCAGAACCACACGTAGGCATACTAGGTCAGCTAAGTCCATATCGGCTTGTGTCGGCCTTCTCTCTCTTTTTTTAACATTTTTTTAGCTTAATTACTTAAGATTGTCATTATAATCAAATTACATACTACACTGCAATAAGCTAGGATGCCTAAGCCAAATAAAAATCTGCCTAGTATCCAACGAAAGTTCACCATTCTTCTTGTATGTTCGAGTCTGAAGCCGGTGAATGTCGTTGACATCCTTCAAAATTGCACCAACTTCGGACCGATGCTTTCCTCTATTCTGCCAAAATGAAAATTCCTCTATTCCGCCAAAATGAAAGTTGAGTCTGTTTCCACAATGATGTGCTCCTTCGTCCTGCCGGAATTAGACAATGCAAACAACATCCCGTAAGGTCTCCTGCCGGAATTAGACAATGCAAACAACATCCCGTAAGGTCTCCGCCTCCACCAGCAAGGCGAGGTAGATCAATTAATGGATTGTGATTAGTTACCTTATATCAAGTCAAATAATTAGAATATAATAACTAGTTTAGAGAAATACGGTATAACGTCGAGAGCATTTAATTTGTAGGTGACATGTGAGAGAGATAGCCAAAATGCAGAGAAGTCGACAGTAGAGATTGTAGAGGTTTAAGAAAAAAATCTACCTAAGCCCCTAATCCATTTGTAGTTGTCTACACTCTAC
This sequence comes from Bothriochloa decipiens, assembly GCA_023333625.1. NCBI lineage: Eukaryota > Viridiplantae > Streptophyta > Magnoliopsida > Poales > Poaceae > Bothriochloa > Bothriochloa decipiens. The sequence goes on from CM041631.1 coordinate 34,055,876, forward strand.
CCCTCATCTATAAAAACATGTGCCCTACTCTTTAAACTAATGAATTGAAAATCACCTAAAAATATAACGCCCTAAGTGTGCGAATGCTAGAGATCTAGATTCTCTAAGAAATGTTTTGGATCTTAGAAATGTTTCTTCTAGTGAATCACTTTGTCAAATAAGTTTGGCAAGTTGGCTGGATTCTTATTCTTGAAGGGTGGCCAAAATCATTGGTTTCCATGGAAGAAATCATAAATATATATGTTTTTACAAAAAAGTTCAATCTTATGGGCCAAGATCAAATCAAAAGCAACCAATTTTAATTGGTTTCATTTAAAGAAGAGATGGGAGGTAGGAACGCAAGAAACGGGATCCAAAGAAACTATACTCTGGAGGTGATTTTGATCTCTAGGACAAAAGAGAGAATCACTAGAAACATTTCTATCGAATTAGCATCATGTTGACCATTTGAATAGTGATTCTAAAGAGAATCGAAACCAAACGGACCCTAAGATTATTTTGAAAGTGGTTTTTGCTAAGGTGGCATCTGGAGGCGATTAAGATCTCTAGGACAAAAGACAGAATCACTAGAAACATTTCTATCAAATTAGCATCATGATGACCATTTGGAAGTGTTTCTAATGATTCTAAAGAGAATCAAAACCAAATGGACCCTAAGATTATTTTGAAAGTGGTTTTTGCTAAGGTGGCATATATTAAAAAGTTATGCACAGCTGTCTAACATAACAATGGTTGACTATATAACCCATCAACTATAAAATTGAATTTGAAACCCTTAAAACATCTAATAAACAGCCTTCGTTTCTTTACCAAATATTGACTTACCCTATTTTTGGTGTGCCCATATTTTGGCTTGCCATCAAATTGGCTCGGCAAAAAATGGCATTGAACCAAACAGGCTCTGACTTTTTTGGTTTATAAACTGCTAACTTATTCGTAGCTAGATTTTAATTTATTTATTTTTTATTTAGGGAGTATCTTCAAACCACTTAACCCACCGGCGACAACGGATAACGCTGTCCTCTCTTCTCCCCTCCCCTCCAATGGCGACCGCCATCTCCTTTCTAGTAACTCCTCCGGCCCTCCATCGCCGCTGCCTGAACCCTACCTCCGTCTCCGTCTCCACCCCTATCCGCATCTCCTTCCGGGCCGCCGCGGCGCCTCAGGCGTGGCGCAGGGGCTTGGCGCTGCGGGTGTCCGCCTCCTCGGCGGTGCTCGAGGCGCCAGAGGCGGTGGCGGCGCGGAAGCTCTACGTCGGGAATATCCCCAGGACCGTCACCAATGACGAGCTCCGCGACATGTTCGCTGCGCACGGCACCGTCGAGCGGGCCGAGGTAACGCAACACGTGCCTTCTGTACTGTCTTATGCCATTCCAACATTGGACGACATTTCTCATTTCCCAGTCTTTCTTGGCTCTTGCGTTTCCTACTCAATTGTTGCCCAAATTCAATCTAATTTATTTAATTCTTGCTCAAACACTGGAGTATCGGAAATGGTAATCCGTCTTTCTTGGTTCCCAGTCTTTCCCAGTCTTTCTTGGTTCTAACGAATTGCTGCATCAATAGACAAGGCTATGTTGTGATGGGTGTCTTGCTTTATGCTCCAAATTAACTTTAGGTCTCCAAAAGCTGAAATGGAAATGCTCAATTGTTTCCTGCAGGTTATGTACGACAAGTATACCAATCGCAGCCGACGGTTCGGGTTTGTCACTATGAGCACTGCAGAAGAGGCCAATGCTGCAGTTGAGGCTCTCAATGGGACCGTAAGCATCCAATGTTGCAATTCTGCTCCAGGGAATATTTGTGAACTCTGAGGGGGAATGCAGCCATGGTATCACTCATATTTCTGCTTTTTGTGCCAGGAGGTTGGTGGTCGAAAAATTAAAGTGAATGTCACAGAGAGCTTCTTACCGAACATTGACCGATCGGCACCAGAATCGGAGCCTGTATTTGTGGATAGTCAGTATAAGGTTTATGTTGGTAATCTTGCAAAGACGGTAACAACGGAAGTTCTTAAAAACTTCTTCTCTGAAAAGGGGAAGATCCTCAGTGCCACGGTCTCCCACATTCCGGGGACCTCGAAGTCAAAGGGGTATGGCTTTGTCACATTCTCTTCTGAGGAAGAAGTTGAAGCTGCTGTTGCTACTTTCAATAACTCGGTAAGCTTCTCTTACTTATTTTATGCATTTCTGCCATTTCTTTGCTACCTCATAAAATAGTCACCATTTGGTGATTCCCAAACAACAGAAAAATGCTATGCTGCAATCTTCTGTCTTATCATTTAGGTGAAAAATAGATGGAAAGATGGAATTAACTTACTGACTGTTATGTGTACAAATGAGTTAGAGTTACATTATCTGAACTACATCAACTGATGCCATATTGTTCCAACATATCATTCTGAAAGAAACTTATTTACTGATATTAATATCCTTCTCCGTTCTTTAACCATATTTCAGCACACATTAAGTCCATCTTATCTTATTTGCTATTCAAAAGATTTCTGAAGCCTTGAAAGTTGGCGTGCTTTTGATACCAAACTTTGGAACAGAGCATATGGCTTATGTCTTATTGTTCTATGATTAAATATGATTTCAGGAATTGGAAGGACAACCCATTCGTGTGAATAGAGCTTAGATTAGCAGAAACTTGCAGGAGCACTGAAGGAGGGGAAATATCTTGGCGAATACATGTACTAGTATGAGGGATACTTGGAGGCTAGATTTTGATAACAAAGTGATCAAAACCTTCAATTTGATTTGATATCGACGATATGTCAAACAATTTTCGTACCATAACAGTGTATGTGAAGGATTTTGCTTGTTCATATGGTTATAGTTTTTCTTAACGGAACTTCTATATGATGAGACAAGGCAGCATGGTTTGTTTCAGTTATATACCATGTTGTTTATTTGAATCGAATTCTATATCTTGTACATTCCAGCATCAGTGTCTTGTCAGATTGCTGACTTCTTGTTTTTCAAATTTGCCTGATGAGCGTGTTCAAACGATTCCTTCCCTTTTCATTTGGGATTCAGATTCATTCTTTGAACACTATTTGGTTCTTGGAGGCGATGGCGGTACAAGTATAAGGCTTTCTGCTCTTTACTCAGTGGCGGGCCTAAATTGATTCAAGGGTATTCAATTGAATACCCAAATTTTTTTGTCAAAAAAATCCATACATATAGCATGTATACATATATGAAAACAAAAATACAGCAAATTAGCCCAAAATCATAGCTAATTCAATTTTTTATGTATACATATATAAAGGGCGGCCCTGGTGCAAGCGGTAGAGCTTTACCGCCTGTGACCAAGAGGTCCAGGGTTCAAGCCCCAGCCTCTGCACATTTGTGCACGGATGGCTGCTGGCTATTTTCCCTTTCCCAGACCCCGCAGTACGGGAGCCTACGGCATTGGGTACGCTTTTATAGCATGTCATTCGTGAATCAGTTTTCTTGATTCTTTTTCCAAATTACTAGTCTACCAAATAACGTTAGGTCTCAAATAGGAAGAGAAAAAGAGTAGTACAGATTTAAAGACTTTCATACAAAGAGCTGTGATTTGCTAATATTGTATAATTAAAAATGTGGGATGTTATATATAATGTCAAATATTAGGATTTGGGAGTTCATGTTGTCAAAAATAATTACCCTCCTTCATATTTTGAATACCCAAGGGGAAAATCCTGGTCCCACCACTGTCTTTACTCTGCATTCCTTTCTTTTTCATTTGGGATTCAAATACATTCTTTGAACAGTATTTGGTTCTTGGAGACGATGGCGGTAAGGCTTTGTGCTCTTTACTCCTGCACTTCAGTCATCTTTCTGCTCTTTACTCCTGCACTTCAGTCATCTAAATATGACTACTTAAATGAATTGTATTGGTGTCTCCAAAACTAAAAGGGGAAGGGTAAGGAGTGAAATTTGTGCATTGAATGTAATATTTCTTCTTTCGTGGTAAGGTTACAGGAAAAAATCGTTTTAAGTTCTGATCTCCCCTGGTCGGTTGGTACAGTCAGAGACGAGATATCTGAATCTTCAGAAAGCTACCTAACAACTGAGATACATGCATTGTAATATGGCCTCAATTCTCCTAGGTTTTGATTAATTGAATGGAAAACAATGAAAAACTGGACAGATTCTTTTTCAGATAGATAAAATTTAGAACACCCGTTTCTTCCTTAGATTTATGGGAATTTCAGTTCCCCTCACAATCCACACCATCCCATCAAGTGCAGGATCTATTATTAGGTCAATACGCAAGACAGTCATTTCATCTGCAACTGCAACTGGTATCAAATTCTACATAGTCTTTCAGAATTGATGTTCTGCGGTGGATGAGCATGACTAGATGGATAAAAAACTTCTATCTGGAATCCTAAATCATAGCTGCAGAAGTCTAAATACTTCCAAGAAACAACATAAACATGTAGATGGATCAAGAATACAATAGAAATAGGAAGTGCGTGGAGAAAAGGGATGTTTCAAAGAATATGCGCTGATCTGTCAAGAATTCCCTAATAATACATACAGAGCAAAAAAATTCTTTTTGGCCTGTAAACATCTGAGTGAGCCGACTTGATCAATCAGTCATCCTGCAGGAAATGAAAAATATAGCTGATTAGTTTGCACTCGAGCATGTACTCAGGTTATGCAATGATTCTCATCTTATTTTATAAATGATAGTGCTTCAGATTGTCAGAGGATAATGACTATTATTTTTCATAACTGGTGGATATATTCTAGTACATGGGCCTCATGGGCCTAAGCCTCATGGGCTGAGATACACACTCCCAATACCCCCCGTAGTCTGGACTACCGGCGCAGCGGAGTCGAAGATTGGACAAGAAAGAAAGAGCACCAAGTACAGGACCCCCTCCCCCCCCTCCCCCCGCAGCCGCAACTAGCCACTGGTGATGTTGAGACTGGATCGGAACTCGGAGAATGTCGAGGACGGGAGGCCCTTGGTGAAAATGTCGGCAAACTAGGAGTTGGTCGGGATGTGGAGGACCCGAACGTCACCGATGGCGACTCGATCACGGACAAAGTGTAGATCGATCTCCACATGCTTGGTCCGCTGGTACTGAACAGGGTTGGTGGAGGGGTACACCGCACTGACGTTGTCGTAGTAGACCAGCGTGCTCCGGGAGAGAGGGCTGTGGAGCTCGGCAAGGAGCTGTCGGAGCCAGGAGGCCTCGGCCACGCCGGTAGCAACAGCTCGGTACTCCGCCTCAGCACTGGAGTGGGAGACCACCGGCTGGCGCTTGGACAACCAGGACACCAGGTTTCCGCCCAGAAAGACAGCGTAGCCGGAGGTGGAGCACTGAGTGTCCGGACACCCGGCCCAGTTGGCGTCAGTGTAGACGACGAGCTCGGTGGAGGACGACCGGTGGAGGAGGAGGCCGTAGTCGACAGTGCCGCGGAGGTAGCGGAGGAGGCGCTTGAGAGCAGCGAGGTGGGGCTCTCGGGGATCATGCATGTGGAGATATATCTGTTGAACTGCATAGGTGATGTCCGGCCTGGTGAAGGTGAGGTACTGAAGTGCACCGGCAAGACTCCGGTATGTAGTGGGGTCTGTCACTGGGTTGCCCTCGGACTCTGACAGCTTGCCCTATGTGTCAACCGGAGTGGAGCAGGGCTTGCAGTTAGTCATCCCAGCGTGCTTCAGGATATCAAGAGTGTATTGCCGCTAGTGAAGAAGTAGACCGGTGGGACGAGATTCAACAGTAACCCCGAGGAAGTGCTGGAGCACACCAAGATCCTTCATAGCAAACTCCTGCTGAAGAGAGGTGATGATGCGGCGGAGTAGTGATGGACTAGAGGCTGTGAGGACAATGTCATCAACATAGAGGAGCAGGTAGGCAGTCTCAGCTCCGTGGTGATAGATAAACAGAGACGTATCTGACTTGGCCTCCACAAAGCCCAGTGTCAACAGGAAAGCAGCAAACCGAGAGTACCACGCCCGAAGAGCCTGCTTGAGACCGTAGAGAGACTTGTTGAGCCGGCAGACCATGTCGAGACGTGAAGAGTCAACAAACCCCGCCGGCTGGCTGCATTAGACTGTCTCAGTAAGAGTACCGTGCAGAAAAGCATTCTTGACGTCCAGCTGATGCACGGGCCAGGAGCGAGTGAGAGCATCGTGCGGACGGTGGCCGGCTTCACCACTAGGCTAAATGTCTCATCATAGTCGACTCCAGGGCGCTGAGTGAAGCCCCGGAGAACCCAGCGAGCCTTGGACCTATCAAGGGTACCATCAGCCTGCCGTTTGTGTGTCCAGATCCACTTGCCGGTGACGACGTTGGAGCCGGATGGACGGGGCACCAGATCCCATGTCTGGTTAGCGAGGAGCGCCGTATACTCCTCTTCCATTGTGCGGTGCCAATGAGGATCCAACATGGCATCACGAACGGAAGAGGGAAGAGAGACCTGCGGGTCGCCGGGCATCGCCGCGAGAGCCCGGGACTGCAGGGTACCAGCCGCGTGTTGTGTCACCATAGGGTGAACATGCCGCGGGTGTCGGTGAAGGAGCGGTGGGTGGTACACGGGTGGCACGACACGGGCGGCCGGGGGCCGCGGCGGTGGTGTAGGCGTTGCCGGCGGAGGGGAGGCGACCAGTGGTGACTGAGGCAGTGGAGCGGACCGCGCACGGCGTTGGTAGACGTGCACCGGCTGGGCGAAATGTGTAGGAGGTACAAAAGTCGACGTCCCCAGGGGCAGCACCAAAGGGCGGCGCCTCCGGACCCGTGCAGGGCGCAGGGCCAGGGGCAGCACCAGAGGGCGGTGCCTCCGGACCCGTGCAGGGCGTAGGGCCAGGGGCGTCACCGGCGGGCGGTGAGCTGGGGCACGGGCCCAGCGGAGGGCACGGTGTAGCAGTACCTGCAGGAGACAACGAGAAAGGTGGATGGACCACCATGTCATTGGGAGATGTAGAGAGGAGGTCGAGGTCAGGGGTTGAAGTGGGTGTGGTGGTGGTGGAGAAGGGGAAGACAGACACATCAAACACTACATGGCGGGAGATGAGGACCCGACGAGAGGTGAGGTCAAAGCAACGGTAACCCTTATGATCTGGGGAATACCCGAGGAAGACACACAGAGTCGAACAGGGTGCCAGCTTGTGGGGAGCGGTGGCAGTGGTGTTAGGGTAACACGCATACCCGAAGACACGAAGGTGGTCATACCGGGGAGGGGTACCGAACAGAGCATGGTGTGGCGTAGGAGCTAGGCAGGCAGCGGAAGGAAGGCGGTTAAGGAGATAGGTGGAGGTGTGCAGACTCTCAGCCCAGAAGCGAGTGGGAAGCGACACCTGGAGTAAAAGGGTGCGCATGGTGTCGTCGTGGTGCGAATCATATGCTCAGCCTTGCCGTTCTTGGAGGAGGTATACGGGCAAGACATGCGCAACTAGACACCATGTGGAGGAAGAAGGCACGGGAGGTGTGGTTATCAAACTCACAACTATTGTCACACTAGACGGCCTTGATGGTGAGGCCGAACTGAGTGGACACCCAAGCAAAAAAGTGGAGAAGTGCAAGAAATACATCAAACTTTGCATACAAGGTAAACGTCCATGAATAATGAGAGAAATCATCAACCACCACAAGATAGTATTTATAGCCAGAAATTCTTATTACAGGAGATGTCCATAGGTCGCAGTGGACAAGATCAAAAACATGAGGAGCATGTGAAGAAGAAGGATGAAAAGGAAGTCGAACATGACGGCCCAGCTGGCACGCATGACATAAGTGCTCATCGTGAGCCCGAGTACAACGAATGTCGGAACTACGACGAAGCTGCATCAGCGCATCACGTCCAGGATGGCCGAGGCGACGGTGCCAAGTGGCGGAAGAGGTAGTGGTGACGAAAGCAGCTGACAAAGTGGACGGTGAAGAAGGCGAGGTAGATGCCGGAAACTGAAGGGTGTAAAGGGGCCCTGTGCTGTCACATCGGAGAAGAGGACGCCGGGGAGCCAAATCCTTCATAGTAAGACCAGAAGAGTCAAATTCAACAGAACAAGGATTGTCAGTTGTAAATCGACGAATAGAAAGAAGGTTGTGAACTATAGAAGGTGCAACAAGAACATTAGAAAGACGAAAGGAGCCATGAGCACCGGCGGCACCCACGGACGTGACAGGAAGACACGAACCATTTGCGACCATGATGGACGAAGGGTGAGAGGAAGAAGGCGGGTGAAGGGAGGAGAATATACTAGGGTCGGGAGTAGTGTGGTAAGTGGCACCCGTGTCGGCAATCCAATCTGGACCGACAGGCGGTGTCAGGGCCATGGTACTGAAAGAGCATGCCAAGGCCCCCGGGTCCCAACCGACAGGCTCGGGAGAGCCACCGGGAGGTGTAGCACACGGAGACGCGGGGTGAAACCCCGGAGGAGAAGCACCAGCGAGCATGGCCACCGGCGGGCGAGGCTCACCGCCTGGAGCCTGGAAGGGCCACATGGAGATGCGCCCCGACCACGGGTTGTGGAAGGAGGGCCAGGGTGCACCCCATGGAGGCGCCGGCGCCGGGTTGCTCCCACGACCAGGAGCCGCACTATGGCCCCCTCCACGGCGACGGCGGCCGCCACGGCCCCCCACCCCCGCTCGGCCCGGGGGAGGAGGACCAAGAAGAGATGACGGCGGAGCGGGCGGACGCGGCGGAGGAGTGGCGGCAAGGGCAGTCGAGGAAGACGAGGCCCCCGGCGCGGAGAGAGACCCCGACTGGTTGCCCTGAGTGAGCTCCTCCAGGACAAGGTCGTCACAGACCTGCAGGAAGATGGGGAAGGGCCGTTGCCGGGTGATCCACGTCCGGAGGTGGACGTAGCGGTCACTGAGCCCATGGAGGACGTTGAGGACCAGGATGCGGTCCTCCACGGGCCAGCCAAGGTCGCTGAGGGAGTCCGCCATGCCCTTCATTCGGCGGCAGAACTCGTCGACGGAGAGGTCGCCCTGGATGAAGGTACGAAAGCTCGCGTCGAGACGCAGCGCCCGGGCTTCGGCATTGCCCAGGAACTGGCCCTCAAGCGCAAGCCAAGCCCGGCGAGCGTCGGGAGAGTTGCGGACGAGGTCGTGGAGTTCGAGGAAGATCGTCCCAAGAATCCAGGAGAGCACAATGCTTTCAAGGCGCAGCCACGAGGGGGTCTGGCCCGCAGCCGAGGTGTCGACGAGGATGTGGTCGTCGAGGGCCTAGCGGCGGAGGGTGAGGAGGACCAGGTCCCGCCAACGGACGTAGGAGGGCAACTCAGGCTCGAGGATGACGAGAACGAGGAGTCAGATGTTCTGGACACCCTGGCCTGGTAGTGGAGCTGCGCCATGAGCGGATCGGCCGGATCATGCCAGATGACCGCGGTGGGGGACGCGCGGTGACCTGGCAGGCCGGAGGAGGCGGTGGCCCCGACGTGGTGTGAGGCAGGAAGGACGAGGAGCTGCTTCGCCTCGGCAATCTGGCGGGCCAGTGCATCGGCCGCATCGCGCTCGCGCTCCCAAGCGAGGGCGGCCGAACGTACACGGGCCTGGCCTTCCGCGGCGGCAGCCTGGGCAGCGACGAGGGCGGCTGCGAGGACGGAGTCGGGACCCGCTGCGGGGAGTGGGGAGGTCGATGGCAGAGGAGGCGGGGCGGGGAAGGCAGCCGCCATGGCGGCCGCATCCTAGGCACCCGCATCCGCAGCCCCGACGGCGGCCGCGCCCACGGCCCCCGCGCCTGCGCCTGTGGCCCCCGTGGCCGCCGCCACGAGAGCAGCGGCGGTGGCGGCTGGCGGCTGGGCCGGGCCGGCCGGCGGCGGCTGGTGGCCGCCCGCGCCCACAGCACCCGCGGCCCCGGCGGCGGCGGCTGGGAGCTAGGCAAAATCAAAACCTGAATGACCTCTGGCTTGCTACAGAGCACAAATTGCTCTACCACTATAAGTCCATCGTATCAAACAGTTTTTTCCCCGGTTAGGATCTAAAAGCAGTGCGGGAAAGGCTGTTGGCTATTTTTCCTTCTCCAGACCCCGCAGTATGGGAGCCTACGGCACTGGGTACGGCCTAGGATCTAAAAGCATTTCTCTAGATCTTATTACATATGAAGAAGTTAAAGAATATATGATGTTATTACAACAAAGCAAGATTATTTGGACTTTTGCAAGTCAAATAAAATGTTAGAAGCGTTCTAGCATTAACTATAGCAGTCACGTCAAGTTCACTAGAAAACTCCAAATTAGAGTTGTACATAAAGTAACTTTAGAATCAATATGTAACTCGTCTGGATATCAAATTACTTCAACGTATCTATTTTGTAGAGGACAGTGATATCTGGATGGACATGATTTTGACATAGATTATCATTTAAGAGAACAGTCACAAATGATTACCTGATTATGAATTGGAGTACCAATATGAACGGAAACAACATCAGATCTGATCACAAACTGATGCCAGCCAAGTCAAAAAGCTTCTCAGCCTGGTCAGGGAAGAATGTTATAAACAGATAGGCACCTGCACATGAGTAGCCATAAGATAGGGTGATGAGCTGCTCCATTTGGTTATTTCTGAAAGAATGTAATCCAATAATCTTACTGATCAGTACAGTCCCAAGGACTACTGAAATCTTCCCTTGGATGGTCACAAGGCCAGCTTTCCCCGCGTTCTGCAGCTCACTTTTTCCGACAGATTCAAACGTTCCTGTAAAATTATTTTGAGCTTTATGTTACAGCTTAAAGTCCAAAACACCTTGGATCAACAAATTCTGTGAGCTTATCAGTTTGGTACCTGGCTTCACTGTCTGAAGACCTGATGTGATGCATGCAATATTTTGGAAGCCTTCTTTCTCCAGTGCATCTGCAGCGGCTGCTGACCTTCAGCAGACCAAGGGAAAACCAAATCAATAATAGATACGAGATCATCCAACTGCCCAATAAAAAAACTCGACCTGCAGGACTACTCAGTAATCACATTATGGTATGAATGAAATTCTCCCTCTGGTTGCAAATACAGGTCATACAATTGGCTTTTATTACTTTTTAATTAAAAAAGGCTTTTATTTGAAATAAATAATATTTTGATAGATACTGCTAGTCAAATTGTTAGTGGAGACGTGTTAATGCGGAGACAACTTGTAGATGCAATCATAGGGAGTACCTGCACCTTTTAGCTCGATTAAATGTTTAATTTGCTTGCTTAACATGTTCCTTAGTCCTGACAAAGGAAGTTGATGACAAAATTGTTGGGCCACAAACCTGAGACCTTCCTGGCAGACAATCAGCACCTTGCTCTCCGGCGAGAACTTGTCCTTGACTGTCCTGGTGAAGTCCGGGTTGAGCTTGGTGAAGGGCAGACCGAAGAAGAGCCCCGCGAAGTTGTTGTGCAGCTGGCGCTTCACGATTGTCCCTTAATAACAAATCAAAAATTAACGGAACACACAGGGTCCCAACTCAATTCAAAGTACAAGAAAAGCATAACATTGCTTGCAAGAAACAACTCCACAAAAAATGTAGAAATGCATGGTCGATAGGAGTTGAGATGGTGGCACCGGCAGTAGTTGTCTGCGTACCAATGTCGTTGTCTTGGTTCTCAATGAAGAGAGGCACATGTGTAGAGGACTTGATGTGTGCCCTCTCGCGCTGCGTTCTGTCCCTGATGTCCAGCACCGTGTAGCCCTCCTCGTCCACGAGCCTCTTCGCCTCATCGGCGCCCACGAAGCTCACCTCCGCCCGAACCACGGCGGCGCAGGAACTTCTCCTCCTCCTCCTTGGAGACAGGCTGATTCCAGCAGGTTCCCCATCCTGCCTGATCCTCACGGCTATCCAAGAACTTCTGACAACATGCAGACAGATTCGATTCTTCAGGTTTCACTGTTTCACAATAATCACATATACTGAAGAATGAGGAGGGAGAGTCGAAAGGTAGAAATCTTTGTTCACCTGAGAGTGAGAGGAGAGAAAGCACTGGATAGGCCAACCACTGCCATTTTTCCGTTAACGGTTTCACTTGATTTTTCTTTTTCTTTTTTGAGATTTTTGGTTATGAAATGGATTTTTTCTAGAGATTTTGTGAACGTTTTAGGGGGAAGTGAGCAAGCTGCAGAAGCGAGAGCGCAGCAATGGATTTTGCAGCAAGCGCGAGAGGGAGAGGAGGGGATATCCAGGGAACCAATGGGATCACGCCACACTGGATCCATGGGAGAGTTGAGGGGCCAGGTGGCATGCATGGATCTTGTCCTGATTCCCTGTCTTTTGGACATTTGTGCTGGACATACCACCGGCCTGGTAATGTTTCGCCAGATCTTCTATGTGGCTCAGTCCACAAAAATATTGACAAACTATTTTTAGGAAATTATTATAAATTTTTTCAGCATGAATGAAGAGCAAAGAAAAAACAATAATATTTTGTGACAGTCATATAAAACATAGAAGAGCAGAAGGTAACTATATATATTCTGAAGCATAGGAAGGAACAACAAAAAAGGTCTTAGATGGAACACAGAGGAAGAAAAACATGCACTAATTGTCTAATTCCATGTAAAATGTTAAAAAGACAATTTGCAGCACAGATTCAGAATTTTGTGCAACCTGATGGTATCTTAACAGTCTAACCAGTGACTTCGACTTGCAGGTTCACAGAAGACCTAGCACCAGATGAAAATGGCAGAAAGTACTCTGCAAACATGTGTTTGGCTTTCAGACCAGGACTGCTGGGAAGTATATAATCTACGAGGCTACTACCTCTATTATGAACATACTACGTTTGCATGCCTATATCAATGGATAAGAAACTCTTCTCCGTCCCCAACACCTACTCTACTGGCATTTCTTTAGAGATGGGACTCCTCTGAAACAGATACTGCTCTTCCATTTCACAGGGTGGCTAGCGGTTGCCTTTTTCTTCATCAGTATTTTTCATTCCAGTCACATCCAGTAGTACAGATGTCAAAGCGAGTGCAGACCCTGAAAAGAATGCTCTCCGGAAGCTCCCAACTGCACAAAGCAACAATGCAAGATTGACAAGTTAGTATATTACTTCATCGAACAAGATGATAATTGTGTAATGCACTAAGGGGACAACACATATGAGAACCATCAGTGGAAGTGGAACAGTAACCAGAGTAATATGTCAACAAATGGCCTCCTTCCCATGAATCATGATATCTAACATGCAGGAATACGTGTAACTAAATCAAAATTTGCATTGAAGCATTGGCTAATGTTTCATTTTGAATTTTTTGATGTGGTAGAATAGCTTCCTAGACCTTCTGTAACACACATGATTGATGATTCTATTATCAAGAAGTGCATACAGCAAATCTAATCCCAAAGTAACCTTTGTGGCATGTCATTCTCACCAATGCAATTAAATTAAACGAGAAATTAAGTCCCTACATAGCTCGAAGCTAATTCCTACTATGCAGCATAAGAATTTTCTGAAGCATGAAGCACCAAAGAAAATTGTGGTAACAGGTGTTAAGAAATCAACAGAGAAAGTTCAAGTAAAATATCATCGACAACAAATCATACAAACAAAGGAGTTTATTTTTACTATAAGTTGAGGCTAGGCATAACAACTGGAGCAAGAAAAATGTCTTACCTCTGAAACCCAAAACAGCACCAGCAGCAAAACCAGCAGCAACACCATTAACGATGTCCTTCTTCATCCTGTACCTTGCAACAGCCTGCTCGACGCCTACAAATGTAGCTCCAGCAACCGCTAAGTATGCTGCAGAATGCCCACACACCTTGGTAGTTCTGATCAGCTGGGGATACTTGACGTTACTGCCAACCGGAGGCTCATCATGCAGCAAAGAATTTAGCGCACCATACACACTGCCAAAAGCTAAACCGATGCCTGCAGTCTTGCCCGTCTTCATGACAATCTCATCATCCACCAAACCTTTCAAGTTGGAACCCTCCATGCTCCCTGTCAACGAGAGAAATAGTCCAATAAGAGAATGAGGAGAAAGGATAGCAAGTTCAATCAGCCAAAGAAACATATCAAGTCAACAGAACAATGACAATGACAGAAGCCAGAATCAGTATGATCTTATGCTTTCAGAACAATATTATGAGAGAATCCAGTTATTTTAGTGTTATGTTCTTGACAGTGCATAACAATGATATAAACTACCTTATTTACATCTGACTTCAAAACAAAAGGCACTTGACTATGAGCAGTTCCCAGTAAGTTCAAGGAAAATATAAGCCCTTGAACATATGAAAAGTTCTCCTGTATGAACATGGTACACACGAATAGATAGATAAATAAATATTGTAGCATCTTACCTTGCCTAAGACATGGACAACACACATTTTACACAGGCAAACATATCCAGAAAATAATCTCCGTAACTGGAAGTAATTTTGATATACACATAATCCTGAAAACTCTAGGATTTCAACATGTTTATGTTCCTCGCAACTCTGGATTTTATGAACAAGCGTATAGTATTTTGTTCTTTCAAACAAGCAATGCAATACTGACAAACAATCTCCCAGTGAAAATATAAAAAAAATCAAAACACACCAAATTTTCACGAGTATGCTAAATTTAACAAAAGTTGTTAGAAAACCAACATTAGGTACCATACACGAAGTGAAAGAAGATTATCATTTGCGCCAGACAGATTAAAAGGCCAGGCTTGTGTACAGCAAATCCAACTCGCTAAAATTCAGGAATTGGTAACAAAGCAAAACATCACCACTTGATTGGATACCAACGGTCTGAAATGCTGAGCAAGTGATCCATGTAACCAAACCGCCACACCCACAAACTTCAGATGTCTAACTAAAATAAAATTGGACTAAACGTTCTTGGATGGTTGGATTAAACAACAGGTTACAAGAAGCTAATGCAAAACAGATTGTATTCAGCAACTACCACAATAGTTGGCATATACTTGGGGAAACAAATGAAAACGAAACAATTATCCGATCATCAACGAATCTCAGGAGCGCACAACATTTCCGATTTTTGGGACCATGAGTAACGGGTCATTTAACTTTTTACCATCCTTACGAATATCCGCTCTCCAAATACCAGATTTAGGATTGCATTTACATTAGTAGCATCAAAGGCACGAACTGATACAATTTTACCATTTTCGCTGACGTGGCACACAAACTCGACCTGACAGCTTGGACCCACCATGGAAAATGACTCTTTTGCCCTATCTATTTCTTCTTCCTCTATCCCTTCCTCGTTTGAGCTCCGCCCATGGCTGACAATGGAGACTCGATAGCAGGATAATGCATCCGTCCCTGCTACCCTCCCCACCTCCACTTCCAAAAGCTCAAGCGCCGCCACCACCCCGCCGCCATGGCCAAGAAGGGCCTGGCCGCGTTCCTCTACAAGTTTCACGACGTGCCCTCTGCCTCGCCGCCAGCGCCGTCGACCCCGCCCGCACACTACGCGCGGCGCTGCTACCCGCTGCCGTCGTCCGCGTGGCCCTGGCCGTCGTGCCGGCACCCTGTCGTTGCTCGGCGAGGCCATCGCGGTGCAGGTGGACGCGGAGGAGAAGGAGACGGAGCTGCGCGAGACGGCCGTCGTGCGCGGCATGCGTTCGGTCTTCGGAGCGGCTGTTCTTCGAGCCGGCCGGCGCAGAGTTCTTGCCCAAGCGACTCGGCCGTGCCCCTCATCCGCCGTGCCGTCGCCACGGAGATAGCCGCCGCCGTGGTCACCGAGGACGGCCACCTCGTCGGCGAGATCTCCCCAGCCGTCCTCGCGACCTGTGACAAGACGGCGGCCGCGGCCATCGCCACGCTCTCGGCCGGCCGGGCGCAACAGCTGAGGCGCCCGTGCTGATGCGGTCCTGAGCGGGGCTCCTCGTCGTGCTGCGCCGGCGGTAGCGGCGGCGCCGGGAAGGACGCGGCTGCAGCGACATACCTTCCACCAGGCCGCTGTACTCGGAGGCCTCGGAGTTGTGCGCGGAGGAAGACGCTGTCCTTCCGCCGCATGGCCGCGGCCATGGCCTTGGCGGAGACGCAGTTGACGGCTTCCATGTACCGCTGCCCGGACTCGTCCACCGCGGCGGCAGTGAGGTGGTGGTGCAGCCCCGAGCCACCGCCGCAGCAGGCGGCCGTGTAGGCCCTGGAGCCGGAGGCAAGGGAAGAGGAATACGCGGGGCAGAGCCATGGTGTCGTAGTCCTCGGGCCAGAGACGGAGATGAGCGCGTATAGGTGAAAAGAGTCATTTCTATGATGGGTCTACGCTACGTGCCACGTCGGCAAAAATAGTAAAATTGTATCCTTTGATGCTATTGACGAAAATACAATTCTAAAGCTGGTATTTAAAGAGTGGGTATTTTTAAAAATGGTAAAAAGTTAAATAGCCCGACTAACCGAGTCTGAACGCACAAAACATAAAAGGGTCTTCAATCCAATCGACCAATCCAAGCAAGCAAGCAATCACTTACGCACAGGACGGACGGACGGAGGAAGGAAGGGAGCGGACCGTGGGACGAGTATCGACCGGCGGAGCATGTGGGAGGATCCAGATGGCGTTGCGCTCGGCGGCGACGCGCTGGGAACCTGGCCTGCCTCCTCGTCCCTCTGCTTCCCCTGCCCTCGAGGCTTGCGCCACAAGAGGATTAGCGTGTCTGTTTTTAGGATACCCCGCTAGTGTATTTCGTACACTGTATATATATTTTTTTCTTGAGAAGATCGAGTTGGATATTTGTTAGTATCGGACATAAGTATGAATTTGAATTTGACTCGTTTACAAATACAAATAAACATCAGATACATGACGAGCCGGATACAGATTTTTTTATTTTTTCCAAACATTAGTTTTTTTATGGGAGGGGGGTTTTCAAGAAGTATTTCTCATATCTCTTTCTTCAAGAAGCGATTTTTCTGGTCTTAGAACCCTTGAAGCCTAAAGCTCACACCCTCCTTGTTCCAAAAAAGGAAAGCTCACACGTTCTTATTTTGTGCTTTTTTCTTTGGCAAGCTAGTTGCAGTTCTCGATCTGCATCATTGGTGGATCCACGGCCCGTGAGTCTTAAATCCCCTTTGAATTATTATAGCATCAGCTCTAAATCACCTTTAAATCTTCATTGTCAATCAGTACTTAGCCCCCTTATCCTATCCTAGATCTACCACTGATTTGATGCAACTTTGTTCACTGACAACCAAGCTAGATATTGGCTTGCTGGATTGCCATGCTTATCCTAGATATGAAGAGAAGGGACAGGGTACTTGTTGGGTGCTCCTCGGTAGCAAACCGACAAGGTTTGCCACCGCAGCCACCGTTGCGTGCTGGTCGGTAGCAAACCGCGGAGCTTTGGCGCCGCCGTTGCCGGCGAGGCCAAAGCAGCTAGGGTTTCGTGGAGTGCCCGCACCCGCCCAGAGGATGCAGTGCAGGGGGAACGGTGGCAGCCGCGCTGCTCGCCGCCGCTGCGTGTCGCACTGCCATCGCGCGTCGCGGCGCCCACAGCCGTCGCTATCGCCTCACGAGGGAAGGGGCGAGAGGAGAGGAGAAGGAGAGGTGGAGGAGGCCACGGCGCACCGCCGCCTCCACCCCTGTCCGTGTCGGGGAGGCTGCGGGAGGGGAGACGAAGAGGAAGAGATGAGTCCGTTCTTTTTTGTCTCTGGAATTGGGAGGAGAAGCTGAAGCCGCGTATATATTTGATCTTCTGGATTTGAAGCCAGTACCGAGAAGCCGAGGAGAAGCAGGGAAAAGTAAAGAGAATTAGGAGAAGCTGCTTCAGGTAAAAGCGGATTCAGTAAATCGTGGCCGTAAAATCCAAAATCTAACAACATTAAAAACTTGAGGTGTTGGGAATATGCCTTAGAAGTAATCATAGAGATGATGATATTCTGATTGTATCTATGACATGTATTAAGTGTTCATTGAATATTCATTATAGACAACTTGTATTGATTGGCAATTATGCGAATTATTTGTGGAACTCATTATTTGAATGTTTATTCTAAAGTTATCCCTAGTCGGCGTTCTTGTGAGAACACACTTGAATATTAGACCAGCACATGTATTAGTTGATGACTATATTTTACAAGTCATAGACATGGAGATGTCGAACTAATAATGTGGATACATGTGAGACATGTAGGCTGGACTGATCAAACTTTAGAAAGTCTCTATTCATGTCATGTACGCTATGTCCTTAGACCTGAGATTGTGGTATGTACTCAAGATGTGAAACAGCCTACTTAGGGACTGTCAAATGCTGCTCCATAACTAGGTAGTTATAAAGGTGGTCTTCGGGTGGTCGGGAAGCATGCTATGAGACATGGACAGTTAAGATGAAATTTGCCCCTCTCCGAATAAGAGAGATATCACTAGATCGCTCAAGTGATTGGAACAACAAATGCATGGCTGTGCTTAGGTTAAGTATTAACACACGAGTTGAACCATATATCGTGTGCCAAAGAGAATAACCTGTACGTGGTCGTAGGTGGTTCATCAAATATGATCTTTGCGTATGCATAGGAGTTGTCACGCCTTGCTAGAGGCCGCTGTCAACTATTGGGCGAGTAGGAGTACTTGGCCTATGTCTATGTGTGCGTGAACCCATAGGGTCACACGCTTAAGGGCTGGACGCCTAATTCGGGTTGGACCCGAATTAGACATGGCTTAGGTTTTTCTGATGAGCCTCTAGTTCAGGGTCGCATAGGGACACCTATATAAGCAAAGGATAGGGGAGAGGCAAAGTTGATCCGCTTGATCTATTCAGCTACCGTCGCCCACCCCACGCTCACAACTTTGCTCCTCGCGGACCTAGCAGTCCGGTTGCATATTGCTTCTTTCGGCATGTGTGTGATATCTCGGAGGTGCTGCATCTGCGGCACAAGGACAGACCTCGCTGATCACGGTGGTTGGCAACTGGTCAGCGACTAATTGGACTGGTCGGGAACGTGCTTGAACGATCCATGAGCGAAGGGTGTACTTGACGGACGACCATGCAACTGCACGGCACTGCTGTGATGCGTTCGACTACATCGAGTCTTCTGCTGCATCTACGCTTCTAGTGGTAATCCTATGACCTATATCTGATAGTAGATCCTGGTTTATGAGGTAGAAAAGTTTTGTGTTCTGCCTAGCATAGCACCTCATAACCCTTCAGTGGTATCAGAGCTCAGTAGCTGCTTCGTTATAGGTCCGGCTGTGGGCATATGGTGATATGCGCTGTTGTAGATGAGTCTCTGATCTTGGTTCATCGTCTTGCCACGTTGGTCTTGTAACGATCTACTCGTATCGGTCGAAATTTCGCCATCTGAGTTATGTGATACATGTAAAACCAGTCATGGCGAGTTTAAGATGAATAAGATTGATCGAATTGAACCCTAGGCCAAGTACCGAGCACATGTGATGTGCGGCGGTGGTAGATGGGATCTATTACCAGGCATTGAGGTTGCCGAGAAAAGTGTTGTTCGGTAAAACAACTGTAACTTTTGAACCATAACTCGGATTGCAATAAAATCTAAACAAAAATCATAGAGAACGAAATTTTACATTTGGTTCTTAAAGATGACATAATCATATGTTATATTTCTCTCTAACCTTTGCTCGAGGATGAGCAAATACTTAAGTGTGGGGATATGACAGGAGTTATACCATGTTTTTACCCCATCAAAACCATTAACAAGACATTCTTTCTGGAAGAAAACCACTAAACACATAGTGACTTAGGTGGTTTGACATGTACTTGTTATTATTTGGTTGCAGGCATGCAGAATAGGTATTTTTTTAGTATATCCTAGCTTCTGGAGACAATGTGCAAGAGATGGGCACAATGGTGGGGTCGGCCGACCCCATCTTGGTCACACCAGAGCCTTGTTAACATGCCATGATCTATGACTCACTCCCAAGAGTCTATTTCCACCCTTATATCACAAGTGTGTTCTCTCAACGGCTCCTAATCAGCTCTCATGGAACCATGGACCCACATCTTCGTCATCCGAAGTGATCCAGGAGTCCCACCACTTCATACCCACACTAAAGGAGGTGGAGAGGGCCCACAAGGAAGGGAGATGGCCCCATCATCATAGGGTGTGTGGGGGTATAGACCTCGTATACCCTTATGGCTAGCCTTTGGGCTGCTCGGTACAAGATGGCCCAGACCAGAAGACAAAGACTGGTCCATCATCATCGTGATCGGTGGGCCAGATGAAAAGACAGAGTCCATGTTCCACTATCGACCAGGTCGGTGGGCTGCACGGGAGCTGAAGGCTACTTGACACGCAAGACAAGGAGTTTTAATCGGATTAGGTCTAGTCGTGTCCTGAAAGGATACATCTCAATGTAACCAACCATAGGAAAACCCTAGATCTGTAACCTTGCCCCCCCGACTATATAAGGCGAGCAAGAACCCCCCTTAGAACGTATCTCAACTCATCGCATTGTACTCTAGTACTCATCAATACAGCAACAGAGACTCAGGACGTAGGGTATTACACCTCCAAGCGGCCTGAACCTGGATAAACCCTGGTGTTCATCTCGTGTCTCACATCTAGATCGTAGGTCGTAGCGCGCCCTTCATCGCAATCTACTACCTCAGGGTAACCCATGGTAAACTGCTGAGGATATTTCATCGACAGTGGCACGCCAGGTACGGGGTGCGCGATCCGATCTCCAAGCGATCCAGATGGTTTCCTTCCCAACTTCCATGGACTTTGAGGTGGGCGTCTACCTCATCGTCAGTTCGTTCACATGGACCACCGGCGCAACGGCGTCCCTAACGTTCGCGGGAGCAGTGCAGCCGGTCCCAGCTCTGGCTACAACGCAGTCGGTCCTGGCACCGACCATGCCGACAACGACTTCTCCGACAACCCAGATCTCGGGGCCACCCCCGGGGTCATTCGAGCAGCCCATGACGAGGGCAGAGATGATGGCTACGCCGGCGGTGAACTGGCGGCTTCCTCGCTACCAGAGGAGGCATATCAACAACTCCGACCTCATCGACATGATCGACCGGCATGGGGCAGGCCTGACTGAGCTCCTCGAGTACGTGGAGTCTGCCCCCGCACGACTCCATGAAGAGTACTTAGACTTCACCCCTGTCCAACCACGCCGGCGCGTTCGCACCAACCAGCTACGTCGCACAGATCTAAATCTACCCATGGTCCGTGGGCTACCACCTGTCCGCCAGGATGGCATCACTTGGCACCAGCAAGAATGTACAGGTCAAGCTGGTGGCCCATGCCGACCAGATCCAAATCTGGCTCTGGCCTGAGCACCACCCGCCACTCATCGAGGAGGGCCCCTGGCTGTCCGCCGGCATGGGCCCCCTACCACGGTGGGGCACCATCAACGACAACCCACACCCGACCAGGGGCGTCGCCAGCACCGCCCTATGAACAACCAACCTCGTCACCCACGCCGACCAGATTCAACTTTGGCCGTCGCTCGGGTTCCACCTCTAGTCAGGCTGGCTGAATTCATCGACGTGCATCGACATCGCCAAGAGCTCACCCACGTCGTTCGACAGGCCCGAACAGAGTGGGCGTAGCAGGCGCAACCCGCCCTAGGACAGGCAGATCCCATCTCTCCCGACCAGAGCCAGGCGCCCGTCTTTCCGTTCGGGTTGTGCAATGCAGCCGCGTCCCTCACAAGGACCCTGCAGGGTGCTCCCCGGCGATGTGATGACTGCCTCCTAGATCTGAATCCCAATTTGGTTCTGGTCCCGGACGATCCAATACCTGTGATCGGCATGGTCTCCTTACAGCAGAGTCCAACTATATCGCAACGATCCCTGATGACGACGCCATGTCCAACACGCCTTCACAGCTCAACAGGACGCCCTCCATTTCCTACGATCTTACCGAGTACCTCCTCTCTGACGAAGAGAGTCCTGAGGTCCAAAGTCAGGAAAACGTCGAGGAAGTGAGCCCAGCCACGCCCGATCACCAGATCCGTTCAACCGATTTGATGCTGAGCACCCCCAGCGCTCAGCCTGACTTCGATGGTGCGGTGTTCATAGTCAGCGTGGATGAGCCCCCTGTTCCAAATGAAGCAGAGCAGGAGAGACAGGCACGAGAGGGCCGCAATACCAATTGGGAGCAACGACGCCTCCAGGAAGCGCAAGACGCTCAAGTCACCAACAACGGTGGCAACAACGGTGGCAACAACGGTGCAGGCCCTCCGCCGCGCCGCCTCCAGCGCAACCTCAATAGAGAGTTTAACGTGGTCAGCAAGTTGTCCACGAGACACCAACGACCAACATCGCAGTGGCCATGGATAGGCTGAACAACCTTCCCCCGAACACACCTGGCTCAAAGCCATTCGTGATTTCTTGATCGCTGTAGAAGCACAGGTGCTTGAGCTTCGCTCCGTCGGATCAATGACCAGTCACACCGGTTGCGATGGTCCTGGCGCAGTCGTCAACGCTAGCCTCCAGAAAGCAGTGCAGACAACGAGTCCAACCATGGACAACCCCCGCCTGAGCAACCTTGGCAGGCTGGTCCCAATGACGCTCTACGATAGGCACCGTGCAACGATCAACACCAACGCGACAACCGCCAGCGTGCCAATAGGCAGCAGGCTAACCGCCGTGCTGACCGCAATCAAGAAGTTGAACAGCCCCAAGATCAAGACCCTTGTGACCACCTTGATGAGCGGTACCATACTCGGCATCACATGAGCGGTCCAGCCCCGTTCTCGAAGGAACTCAAGGCCGTCCTTTGGCCAAAGAACTTCCAGATCGGAGACGTCAAGATGTACGATAGGCAAGATGACCTTGAGCACTGGATCATGCTTTACGATGTGGCAGTTCGAGTGGCAGTAGGCGACCAATACATCATGGCAAACTACCTCCCGGCAGTCCTGAGCAACGTCGCTACCTCCTGGCTGCTCCGTCAGTGGGCCAGCAGCATCCACAACTGGCCCCAGCTCAGGCAGATGTTCATCGACAATTTCAAGCCCATATGCGTACAACCGAACACCAAGTATACTCTGGCATAGGTCCACCACTGTCCGAGGGAGTCGCTGTGACAGTATATCTGGCGCTTTTCTGACGCATGGAATCATGTGATTGACGTCACCCCAGCAGAGGGGATTGACCTCTTTATCGCCGGCTTGGTCCAGCCACGTGGGCTTGACCTCAAGAAGGAGCTGCTCCTCGATTGGCCAAAAATGATGGAAGATCTCCTCTCCAAAGCTCATAAGTTTGCTCATCTCGATGACGGGATGAACGAAGTGGATCTCATCCCCCCTCACCGAGGCTACCACCGTGACGACGACCACGACCACAACAGCAACCAAGACCGCCGATTAGATTGGCGGAATGATCGCCGCAACCGTCGAGGCAATCGCGAGCCTGACCACCATGATGACGATCGTCCTTTCAAACAACGTGGTTGGGATGCCTACAACGGTGGTCGGCGTAATTGCAATGACTCGTCTGTCAATGTGGTGAAGGGCCAGAAGAGGACGAACGATGAAGAACTCGACAAGGTCCTCAGCCAGGACTGCCCTCGTCATCCTGGCAGGGGCCACACGCTGGGCGAGTGCAGGATCCTCAAGGAGGCACTAGATAGAACGGCCAATAAAAGGCCACGTCCGACCCCCAAAGCCAAGGGCAAGAGGCCCTGTCCAGCAAGAAGATGCAGACGAAGAAGATGATGCTCAAGACAACAACCCATGGCACGCCTACAGGGACCCCGTGAAGAACGTAACTGCTGTCATCTTTGGTGGCAAAGTTGAGCTGAAGAACGCCCGTGATAACAAGCTACTGACACGAGCCATCATGGCTATCCAGGAGGCTGACGGTCTTGTTGCAGATGTGAAGGTGCCCACCTGGTGGGGCAACCTATAATGTTCAGCCGGAGTGATATGTGGGCCAAAATCCTTGATGCTGGTCGGTTCCCGCTGGTCCTTGACCCGATGATAGACGGCGTTCGATTTGAGAAAGTGCTCATCGACGGTGGCAGCTCCCTGAACGTCCTATTTTTCCAGCCTTCAAGGAATTAGGACTGGGTTTTGGAGATCTCAAGCCCTATAATACTCCATTCTAGGGCGTCCTGCCAGGAAAACCCTCGTACCCCCTCGGGCAAGTCACGCTACCTGTCCAGTTCGGGACAAAGCAACACTTTCGCACCGACAACATCACCTTCATCGTGGCTGATTTCGAGAGCACCTTCCATGCCATCCTTGGAGACCAGGGATCACCAAGTTCATGGTGGTTCCTCATTACAGTTATCTCATGATGAAGCTGCCAACCAAGCAGGGTATTCTGTCCCTACGCAGCAACGTCTTTACGGTGCGCGCATGCGAGACAGACACCTATGCAGCCACGGAGGTTGAAGAGTTGAAGCACACCATAGAGAAGACCAGGAGAAGGAGAAGACCGCCTTCATCACCCTCTTCAGTGCTTTCTGCTACACGACCATGTCATTTGGCCTCAAGAACGTCAGAGCTACCTACCAATGAGCCATCCAGGCTTGCCTCGAGCACGAGATCACCGACAACCTTGCTGAAGCGTACGTGGACGATGTGGTGGTGAAGACTAGGGAGGCTCATACATTGATAGCCAACCTCGAGCGAATCTTCGTGGCCCTCAATAATTTTTGTTGGAAGCTGAATCCCAACAACTGCATCTTTGGCGTTCCTTCCGGGATCCTGCTCGGCAACGTCGTCAGCCAGGACAGTATACGCCCGAACCCCGAGAAGGTCCAAATCGTGCTGGATCTAAAACCACTATGAAACATCAAGGATATCCAGAAGCTAACCAGCTGCATGGCGGCTCTGAGCCACTACATCTCGCATGGGCGAAAAAGGGCTCCCCTTCTTCAATCTGCTCAAAGCTAAGGAGAAGTTCGAGTGGACAGAGGAGGCCGACAAGGCTTTCAAAGAGCTCAAGGAGTACCTGGCAACTCCCCCAGTACTCACAGTGCTGCGAGAGGGCGAGGAACTCCTCTACATCGCCGCCACAACCAATGTGGTCAGCACCATGATGGTGGTCGAGCGCCAGGAACCCGGGCATGTCTACGGGGTGCAGTGCCCAGTTTACTACATCAACGAGTTTCTCAACGACACAAAACAATGGTACAACCATGTGCAGAAGCTACTATACGTGCTCCTGATCACCAAGTGGAAGCTCCTCCACTACTTCTAAACCTACAAAATCATGGTGGTTACCAAAGTTGCACTGGGCGACATTCTCTGCAACAGAGACGCCAGTGGTTGTATTATCAAATACGCATTAGAGATCTTTGAGTTCACGCTAAACTTCCATAGTCACAACACTATGAAGTCTCATGCCTTGGTAGATTTCATTGTGGAGTGGTCAGACCTTAGCCTGCCCTTGGCGGACATGTCTCCTGACCACTGAAAGATGTACTTCGATGGTTCGCTGAACATCGTTGGCGCTGGGGTAGGATTATATTTTATCTCTCCATCCAAGGACATGCTCCGCTATGTCTTGCACGTACACTTCAAGGCATCCAACAATGTGGCCAAGTATGAAGCAGCCCTGCACGACCTCCACATTGCAGTTGAGCTAGGCATTAAGCGGCTCCTGGTGTACGAAGATTTTGCTCTGGTCATCCTTCAAGTCAACAAAGACTGGGACGTGATTAACAAAAAGATGGACGCCTATGTTGCTGAAATTCATAAGCTGGAGAACAAGTTCTATGGACTAGAGTTCACTCACATACCACGTACCGAGAACATAGGTGCTGACGAGCTATCTAAGCTTGGATTAACCCAAGCTAAGATACCACCTGGTGTTTTCGTTGAAGACTTGCTTAGGCCTTCGATCCCTGATCAGGCTTCTGAAGCACCCATGCCTAGTACCGCTACTGATCAGCTCATAGCAACGCTTAACGACAAAGCAAAGGAGGTAGAAGAAAGCTACCCCAGCCAGCAGGGATCTAACGATGGAATCGAGCAGCCGCCGGCTGATAACCCAGCCAAGTAGGCAGCACCTCCCCAGACCGACTGGAGAGAGCCCTTTGTCAAATACCTGAATGACCACCTTGTCCCGGAGGACAAAATCGAAGCCCAATAGCTGATCCGCAGAGCCCGTGCCTACCTCATGGTTAATGGCTAGCTGATGCGCAAAGGCCCAAGGTCTATGATTTACCAGAAGTGCATCACCCAAGCAGAGGGTGTGAAGCTTCACCTGTCACCCAGCAGTCCTACGCGGTTCACTATCGCATCCCTAGTCACCCGACAGAGTTAGCTTGCTTCAAGGGTGGGGGCAAAACTTAACTGGCGACATTTTTTTCAAACACACGGACCTATGCATAAGTATGCATCTAAAAATGAAAAATGGCAAAATGTTTATCGTCCGCTTTAAACATGCCTACCAATCTGCATTAATAGGCTTCATAGTTAACCGAGCACCCAGTGCTCGGCACAACTTACAAAATAGTGTTATTAAATACATTGTTTCCAAAAGCCTACTGACCACTACCACCATTATCTGTAGGATCGAAGATAAGTGTCATGTCATTAATGATAGTAGTGGCAACTGGGTCGGCTGAGGCCTGGAGCTCTTCAGCCTCTTTGTTAGTGACCTCCGGAGGAATACCCTGCTTGATGATCGCCAGATCGATGTTCTGATAGTTGGCACGGACCATGGCAAGCACGGTGGAGGCCACAAAATGCCCAACCCCTGCGATGCACTCCTACAGGGCCGGCCATAGCCTTCAGCACTGGTCGGTGACGGCGATCTCCTCGCCTATAGGGTCCGCCGGGTGCTCTTCTTCGAGAAAGATGGCCCGCAATGCAGGTTTGATGTAGTCGGTTATGGCCCGCATCTTTTCTCGAAGGCCCGCGTTGGTTTCCTCCAGCACCCAGAACTTGGCCATGTGGCGTTCCCTCAGGTCTACAACAACAATAATGACGGTGGTTAGCATACCCTAGTCTGTCCAGTATGCGGCAGACTACAAACAACAATACTACTACATGACTTACCAGTCAGCTAGGCAATCTACACCTGGTCGGCTTTGGCCTGCTCCAGCAGACCAGGCTGCTCCTCAGCTAATGCCTTATTCTGGCCCTCCAGCCCTACAAGAGGCAGTTATAACCATGCAGCAGTGATCAACTTGAAAGAGACAAGAGAGGATTACTTACTGGCGTTGGCTTGCTCTAAGGTTTTCACCTTCTGGTGCAGAGCCTCCTCCTCCTTGCGGGCTCATTCTAGTGCCTGCACCTGGTGGCACAGGGCTGCCTCTTCCTCCTTGGCCTGCTCCAGGGCCTCTACCTTCCGGTGGAGGGTGGCCATCTCCTCTTCATGCTAGACCTCGCATTCCCGAAAGACTTTGGCCTTCGCCTCTAGCTCGGCCCTAGCAGCCTGGAGAGTTTTACACTCTTCCCAGGTCATCGCGAACCGGCTAATGGTCCTACCCCACTGGGAGCTGGTCTGCTGCAACGACTGCACAACATCACAAACTGATTAACTTGCTTGTGATTTCACTAACGAAGTTCAAAACAACAGCTGATTATGGTCGAACATTACCTTTATCCGATTGGCCAGCACCTCCATTGTGTCTTGAATGCCCACGTCCATGTCATCATCTGATATCTCTTCGTGAGATACGACACGGTCCTCCCGAATCTTGTGCGATATGACGACGTGCTGCTTGGGCAGGTTAGTACCTAGCATCTTCGGTACCCTGGGCACCTCCTCCACCTCCTCGGCCGGCGACGGCATGCTCGGCCTCACCTGTCATGGTGAGTGCCTTGGTGGCTGCTCCGTCTCGGTGACGATAGGCCTCAAAGGCACCACCCGCCTCTCTGGCTGCGGAGCCGGTGTGGTGGTCGGCTGGGCAGACGCTGTGGGGCTGCTTGTCGCCTCTCCATGCTCCGCGGACCATGTCGTACTGCTGCCCAGCGCCTGCTCAACAGACGGTGCTGAGGTCTGGCTGAGGGGAGGAGTTGGCGTCGCCGACGATGGTGCACGGCTGGAATACATATTTTGATCAACAGCAGGTATATTATCAAAATCAAGAACAGGCAAGATATGCAAATGTATCAACAGTAGGAGCGCTGGGGGCTCACCTGTCACCTAGCTGCCATGCCCAGGGACTTGGTCCGACATCCCACCTGATCGGCCCGTGCCCGCAGGGTGCACCGGAGAAGTTGGCTCCCTAGCCTCCTCTCGGTGCCCCGCGGATGAAGCCGCTTCGGTCAGTGATGTGGCCGCCCTGTGCGGTGCTAGTGGCAGAGATGGTGGTGGTGGCGCTGTGCCCCTATCTTGCTCTGGCTGTGCGTGCGGGGCAGCAGGCGCTTGCTGAGGCGGAGGTGTTGGCGGTGGTGCGTCCTGCATGGGCCTCCTGGGTGTCGCCGCGGGTGCATGCCTCGATAGTTCCCCCGTTCAAGGTGTCATGGCCTGTCGTTTCTTCTGATGCTGGTTCAGCGTTAGTTCGTTGTCATCCGATGACTCCGGGGTGGCTGGTGCACCCCTCTTCTTGCTTTCCCCTCCTCTGCCATCTAGGGTTAATTTACCCCCGGACAGCAGAGAAGAGGGCTTTTTCTTCTTGGCAGCCTCTACCATGGGCCGCTTGCCTGCTGCTCGGCTCCGTGCCCAAGCAGTAGGGAGATCATCTTTGTCAGAGCTGGAGACGTTGACTGCCTCCTGCTCCACCTCCTACTCCGCTCGAGATGCACGTTGGTGGCGTAGTGCATACCGAGGCCATGGCTCCACTGGTACGGCAGAGAAGAATACGTTCCGATCTTGTCTGAGCAGGATCTGACAGTTAGACAAAACACATTATGCAGACAACATTATACACCAGTACATGACTACTTAAATCAAAGTGTGGAATTGGATAGTTTACCTCTGGTGGTGGTCAGGTGAGGTCATAAGCCCGAGCATGCTACTTCGGGAAGCTGCCGCTCATATCAAACTTCTCGAACAGAGAAGCCATGCGCCGGTTGAACACCTCTAACGTCAGCTTCTCTGGAGTCTCCCGGGAGGGGTCGGCCCGTCCAACATATTCATACAGGCGGTTCACCCATTCCTTGCACGGCTGGACCCGTCGGACCGACCAGGTTTTGGCTACGAGTGTGCCATTGACCAATTTGTTGTTGATCAAAGATAGCAACTCATTAACCTGGTACATCTCTCCCAGGGATGGCAGCTCTAACCACCTCGGGTTTCACTCTAGCACCTGCATGATGTTGCAGGGCACTGGCCTCCCCTCCACATTCTGGCTCATATAGAACCAGCGGGTATTCCACCCTTGGCAGCCGATTGGGGCTTGGACCCTAACCAATGCCTACTCATTCCATCCCTCAACCTCACATAGCAGCCCCCCGCTACCTAGGACCCCTCGGATTCAGCCCCCTTTTTCCTCAGCAGGAAGAAATAACAGAACAGATTGAAGTGGGGGTCGATGCCCAGGTAGAGTTCGTAGAAGGCTATGAAGATAGAGAGGGTGAGAATGGAGTTAGGGTCGAGATTGCAGATGGAAATTCCCCAATAGATGCAGAGGTCCTAGCCAAACCCATTCACAGGAGCTCCGAGACCCCGAGGAACCATATCCTCGAAAACTATGATTTCCCCATCCTGTGGGCGAGGAATGTCCTCAACTCGCATCTCATGCCAGGCCTCCATCTCGCGTGGCAGAAGCAGCCCCTTAGCAACTCGCATCCAGTGACTCCCGGGTGGACGTCGACTGACGCCATTGCGCCCCCGACACCTCAGATCCAAAAGCTTTCCCCGCCTTGTTGCTCCCCTTCCTTGCCATTTCCCTTGAGATTGGTGGGTCAGATGGGGGAGGGTGGCAGTGGTGCTAGATGCGTGGATTCGCTCGGTTGCTTTGCAGCGGCGGGCGGATTTGTGCAGCGGATTGAGCGATGGCGCCAGTTGCTTGGACGCAGGAAGACAAAGCGCTCGAGAATGTGGAGAGACTGGTGGTGATAGTAAATGTGGGTGTGGAACCATTTCCCCTAGCGGCGCCTGCTATTTATACCATTCAGGTGACGCCTCTTTGACTTCTAGGGTTGGACCCGTCTGACTCGTATGGACGCGGTGGGCCGGCTCGGTGGGCCATCGTGGTCCCAAGTCCGCGCGTGGGCCGGGGTATTATATTCCCCCATGCGTGTGGCGGCGTATTCGATCCCAATTATTACGCACGTGATCGGTAATCTTGGGATCTAATCCCAGATTTGTTTTCAACCACGAATTTCGTCCCAAATTAGTTCTAGATTTTTTCCTAAAATCTGGGGATTGATTTTTTGGGACAAATACTTTACTTTCTACACTTGGGGACTGCCTGGTAGCCTGTCCCTCCTCGATGCTTACGGACTATGAGTTCTCGACATCGTCAACTACTACAACGACAAGTTTTCAGAAACAAGCTAAGTTCTAACTTCGGTTTTTTATTTGTCTCTTTTCTACATAGTTTTGTACCTTTTTCACTAGTTGTCATATATGCGTCCTGCATAGGTCACAATTAAATTTTGTCCCTTGCCCGCCGAGAACAGCTCGACAAGGCCCTGCTTCAATCCTCTTATGATGTGTTACAGCTCCGCGCTACATGGCACTAGGAGATTCGGCAGTCGCATTCTAATGGTACTAGGTACCTAGGGAACCCAGCAGTCCTACGCGGTTTACTAGTGCATCCCTAGTCACCTGACAGAGTTAGCTTGCTTCGAGGGTGGGAGCAAAACTTAATTATCGACATTCCTCATACGAAAACATTTGTGTTTAAAACTTATTACCTTTTCTTTCTGGAGACCAATTATTTGTACGTCATGTACTACCACTCTTTCCATTTTATTTTCAGGGACAGGGTTCGGTTGTTGAGCACATTGCATATGCAGGATCATCATTGAGGTTTTTCACATATCCTGGCACGTGGACTTCATCGCTGACCTGTCGGGCTACTCGGTGCTTATAGCCAGTTGGTTCGCCTTGGTGTTATGCACCACATACCTGGTTCTCGACCACATGCTGCTCGAGGACTCATCGTTGGCTCGGTGCCATGCACCGCACAGCCTCGTCTTCGGCTTGCGCTTCTCGGGGACTTGGCATAATTACTCGGCTAGGTGTTACGCATTGTACAGCCTCTTCTTCGACTTCATGCTACTCAGGAAATTGTCATTGCCACTCAGAGGTGTCTGTGGATCAGCGGTTCATGATGTCCTTCGACCTGATCAAGCCTGCTTCGTCCAAGACTTAGGCCCTATTTGGTTGGGCTGTAGCTTTTGAAGAATCAGCTGTGAGCTGTGGCTTTCTGAAAAGCAGCTGTGAGATGTGAGCTGTGAGGAAGCTAAAAGCCTGTTTGGTTGAGCAGCTATGGCTTTTGAGAATACTGTTCAATGGACCCCACTAGTCATCCACATCCCTCCCCACCACCAAGCTAACGAGAGGATCGAACCGTTTTCTTTGTAACGGATGGCAGTGCGGGTAATTTTTTGCTCTCACAGCCGGTGAAAGCAGGTCTCCCCCTGCTGTGAACTTTGTACTGCGCAAAAGCTAGCTTTTGGTGAAGCTGGTAACCTCTTAGCAGCCCTTTGGTTGGCTTCTCAGCTTTTGGGGGCAAAAGCTACAGCCAGAAGCTGAACCAAACAGGGCCTTACCTGGGGACTGCACAATTGACAAGCTACGGAGCAATGGTTCTCGGTGTTCCTCGACCCGATCGAGCTAGAGAATCTGTTTCCTAAGTAAAAGGCCGTCGGTTCATATCTGACATTTTGCATCAACTAGTCATTTGGCACTGACTACAAACCTGTTAGTGCTGTGTTGAATTTTTTTCTTAAAAGCTCAATACAACATATCTTATCTTCTATCGAGCTTGGGGACTACGTGGGCCCACGTCACCTCGCGGTGACTTAGGGCTTATCTTCTATTCCTGGTTCGGTACCCCTACCTCTATGGTTTGTTCATGTTAACATTCCAATGATACTTCATGTCACGTGTTAACATGGGCCCATGTCTCAGGGCGTGGAAATATTTTTCTTTTTCTTGGAACACCATGCATCTTTTGACAGATCACCTTCCTTGGCGGGAGTTGTGGTCGGGAGCAGACTTACGAACTACTTGGGAGAAGCCTAGATGGTGCTGACTGGTCGGCGTCAGCATTGGTCAGCGTCACATGGTCGGCATCTTCGCTGCTCGGCATATAGTGGTCAACATCTTCACTGCTCGGCACTACATGGTCTGCATCTTCACTGCTCGGTACAGATCAAGACGGTGATTCCCTCAAGATACATGGTGCTCGGGGACTAGCTGTGGGGGTATAGATCCCGTATACCCTTACGGCTAGCCTTTGGGCTGCTTGGTACAAGACGGCCCAGACCAAAAGATGAAGGCTGGTCCTCATGATCATGATCGATGGGCCGGATGACAAGACGGAGTCAGTGGTCCGCTACCAACTAGGTCGGCGGGCTGCACGGGAGCTAAAGGCTACTTGGCATGCAAGACAAGGAGTTTTAGTCGGATTAGGTCTAGTCGTGTCCTCAAAGGATACATCTCAATGTAACCGACCATAGGGAAACCCTAGATCTGTAACCTTGCCCCCGACTATATAAGGCGGGCAAGGACCCCCCTTAGAACATATCTCAACTCATCGCATTGTACTTCGATACTCATCAATACAACAACAGAGATGTAGGACGTAGGGTATTACGCCTCTGAGCGGCCTGAACCTGGATAAACCCTGGTGTTCGTCTTGTGTCTCACATCTAGATTGTAGGTTATAGCACGCCCTTCACCGCAATCTATTACCTCAGGGTATCCCGTGGTAAACTGCCGAGGATATTTCATTAACAGGGGGTCGGCTGACCCCCTTGTGAGGCCATCTAGCCACCCTATTTTCACCACCGACATAAGAAACCTTCTAGAAGACGGAGGCCAGGCCCACTTGTCATTGGGTGTCGGCTGACCCCCACCTGGTGCCCAACCAGGTCGGTTGGCCCCCACCACCTTCCTGCATGCCTCCATGTAGTGGCTTCATCATGAACATCCATCTAAGGCAGTTGTAAGGCCATTTGATCCAATGGTGCACGATGGTGGTCACGCGGATTGCTGACGTGGCAATGGAGTAGGCCCTACTCCACCTCCCACTATAAATACCCCCATAGGCCTTCACTTTAGAGCATGAAACTTAGGAGAGAGCCACTATCTCGTATCTTTAGCTATGCTAGTAGACAGAGAGTGAGGAGTCTCCAAGGAGGAGTCCCGGCCTATCGGGAGTCTTCTCCAAGGTACGCCTCAGCTGATGCGAGCTTGTAAGTAATTCATCCGAGTCTTTTCTAGTATTTGATATTCTGGTCTTAGTACTTTATGTACACGGTCTTGTTACTGGCACACTGTTTTACTTAGTAAATTGCTCGAGTCTCGTGCAATGATTAGAGTAGTAAGATTAGTGTAGACATGGTGTCTAGACAACATCTTACCAATGTGAGCTGCTTGTTGCACTGTAGGACACCTAGCGCGAGAGTGATAGACCTCGCTAGGCAGAGAGTTCCCTATATGTGTGTTAGGCAAGTTACCATTATAAGAGCTGGGCTAAATAGGGTAGTCACCTCGGTGAGGGAGGAGGTGCAAACCTCTTTAACTCAACTCGTCATTTCATCTATCACCCCCAGTAAGGGAGGAGGTGGTAAACCTCATTATACTTAGAATACCATGACCAAATATGTTTGCTAGCTAGACCTCCCTATCCTATTATCATAGACCCTTCGTTTCATCACTGGATGGCCTTGAGCCTAGTTAGTTCACCACGTTCCCTATGGAAAATACGATACCTAGAATTCTTCCGGTGAAGGCTATATTGACTACCATACGCTTGCGGTATATCCATTTGCCACTTCTGGTGTCAACAAGCTTTCTAGTGCCGTTACCGAGGAACGATAGCTGTTCTAACTTAGAACCAAGTTGTCCAAGTTATCCTTCTTTTACCTTTCTTTTCTTTTTATCCTTTCCACACCATAAACAAAACACCCATTTCTCATCTTGCCGCTCCAAAGGGCCTAGTTTGGAGCCACCACCATTATTCCATCCTATTCTTTCACCTAGCTATGAGCTTCACCCTAGTTTCATAGCTATGGTTCAGAAACAATCTTTTGCTAGGAAGAGGATGAAAACCCTTAGACTCACTTATGTGATTTTTGAGCAGTTGTGCTCATGTCTTCTTATTGAAGGCATGACACGAAATACCATGAAATGGAAGCTATTCTCATTTTCTTTGACGGGGATAGCTCGACATGTAGAGAGTGCACATGAAGAATGGGAAAGCCTTCAATCCAAATTTTGTTTAGCTTTCTTCCCTATTTCTCATGTTGCTCACCTTTGAAGAGAGATCCTAAACTTCCAACACAAGAAAAAGGAGTCTCTCCATCCCAAGTAAGAAGAAATCTCGATAGCCGAATCGCCATCAATTCCATCCAGAGATTCCGCCATCGATCCTGAACCACAAATACCACAAATATCGAAGGAGCAAGAAATCCATCCTCTAAATCACTCCTTTGATTTTGAGGCTAAAACCTTTAGATGATCTTGCTAGTTTTGGGAATGCCCTCCAGAAGAGATCTGTTTAGAAATTTCCCAAATCAGCACCATTTTATGCCTCAAGTTCTCAAGTAGTACATTGGGAAAAACCTAGGATCTTGGATGGACTTCCAAAAGGAAAGCCAACTGTGCCCATAGAAGGAGAACCAAAGTTCCTTAAAGTAAATTCTATCCTCTCTCTCCTTCTATGCCCACATCTGCCATATCCTTTGAACCCATTTCCAAACTCATCCTTGATCCTAATGATCCCAATGGTGCCCTTCCTCATTCCTCATTTCCATGTTCAAAGTTCATCAAAGAATCACCTACTCCAAGCTTAAAAACATCTTAGGCTCCTAAATGGTCAAACCATTGATCATTTAGGGGTTCCTCAAGGCGTGCCTGTAGTGATTGATGATCTAAAGACCTCCCTAGATTCCAACATCATTGACCTTCCTAGACTATCCTTTCATCTCACTTTTATTGGAAGGACAATTGAACAGATCTTGGGGAATGCTTTGGGAAATGAGAAGCTTGGTCATAGAATAGGAAAAGAATATCTACCTATTTGGACATTCCAATCTCTTAGCACAAGGGTAGAATCTAGTCCTGTTCTTGATCCAATGGGTGAGCTTAAGATGGTTTCACAAGCAACTGTGACATATCCAAGTCTTGAGGAGGATTTGGAATGTCATGAAAAGGAAAGTGGTCACCCACTCCTTGAGATGGAGAATTTCATCAACGAGCTTGGAAGTTATTCTTCGATCGTCTCATCAAGTCCTTGCTCATTTGAGAAATCTCCCAACTCCATCTTTCTTGTTACCATTACCACACAAGAGATCTACAACTCCTTCACTCTTCCTATGTCATAAATCTTTGTAGTAGAGGTTGTAGATGCTTTTGTTTATCATAAGTTCTCCAAATCTCATAGTGGTATGAGTTCTTGCAGTTAGGCCCCTGTAAGTTGGCTTCAAATTAACATCACACAACTGGTGTGCCTAACTTGAGTAGGGTAGTAAGACTTGTGGTTCTGCTGGTGTGTTGCCACCAATAGAACCCCTGCACTTGATGTTGTTTTGGTTTCCATGACTCAAGGCACACTTTACACCAAGTGTGGGGGTTTATCTAACCCCCTCGAACACATATGGGTGTTGAAGGACATCTCGAACAAAAAGCATTAGTGTGGGAACACAACATTAGAGGTAAGAATGCATAAGGAAAGAACTAAAGTGGCTAGAGCCCCCAAGGTGGGGTTGGCTGACGCCACCATGGGTCTCCCAGCGCACCAGTCAACCTCCACTATGTTGAGCTATATTTCTTGACTAGTTTGTCACTTTCCCTTCCTCCTGTTAAGTGCATTCCTCTTACTTTTGTCTTCAACCCTCTAAAAAATGCTTCTTATCTGCACCACTCTTTCTCCTATTTCTAGTAGAATGAGTCTTGTTTATCCTATCATGCTTCTAGTTTCTAAGTTAGCATGTTTTGGTTTGGGTGTATTGATCGATCGTACCTCCATAGTCTTTATAAATTAAG
The DNA here is from genome assembly GCA_023333625.1 of Bothriochloa decipiens. Lineage (NCBI taxonomy): Eukaryota > Viridiplantae > Streptophyta > Magnoliopsida > Poales > Poaceae > Bothriochloa > Bothriochloa decipiens. Next base: position 34,091,767 of record CM041631.1, read on the forward strand.
CATGGTGCTTAGGTTGAATAGACTACCTTAATCAAACAAGGCACGATTTTAAGATTGATTATTGAACCAAACATACTTGCATGGAACTTGGTTGCACTTTTGGACTAACCCTTGTAGCAAGAACATCGTCATCTCTATGGGAAGTCATAAGATCATTCATGGAGGCAATTGAGATCCTCATGGTCAGAGGTCAAGTTGTTTGGCCAAGGAGAACTTTGATGCAACTGAGGTGGACCAATGCTACAACTCAACATCTCTAAGGTAAGTGGCCACCTTCTTAAAGTCTTCCATGAGCATAAACTTTGATAAAAGAAGTTGACATGCTATAGATCATTCTTGCCAATGATCCAACAAGACTAAAACCTACATGTCCTACCTTCCTTTCATCTCTATATGGTTTGGCCACTAGATTAGAATGTTCTCACCTAGGCTAGTCTCTAAGACATAACTAGTCCTGGGAAGCCTCCATCATGGTGGCTAACCAGGCCCATGTTTGGCCAAACCATCTCTGGCATGTGGAGAAGTACTAATCTAGAACCCATTCGCTCCAAACCTCCCAAACAGGGGTCGGGAGACCTGGACATAGTACCCACTTGGGCCCATACCTTGCCAAGCCATCCCTAGTTGCAACTCTTGTGAAAACAAAGGTTGTAATCTTTGGCAATAGCTCCTCTTGACCTTTCCTCCTCTTTTTCTTCATCCCATTTCTCCTCATCTTAAATTTTCAACAGCTTTTAGTCTCCTGTATGCCTCCCAAGTTACCTAGAGTAACTTTGTCGTGGCCCCCACTGTGCAAATGTCTTTAGTTCCTTCAGTGAGGTCCCTTCCAATTCTGAGGGAGACTTGTTTGAGAAACCAGAGGTCACCATGGAGGCCGTTGTATTCGAGGAAGAGCTGTACCATGCTTTGGATGCCCATCTTTTGAACCACAAGAGTAGTTGGCGGTAAGCTGGGACAAGGGAAGTCATTTTGTTCCCTTGTTCACCTTAGAGCAGAAGTAGTGTAGAACTCCATGAGCTCATCCAAAGACCATCCAATGGAAGGTTAGTCCTCCATAATCCATGAGCCATTGAGGTGATTTAAGGATGACTACTTGAGAAGAGAGTCATGGAGAAGGTCCTTAGTGCGGTTTGCACACTTAGAGACAACAATGGGGCACGAGGACCTCTTCCTTTTACCTCTTTCCTTAGATATCTTGAACCTCTTCATAGATATGCTAGGCACATAGCTAAGTTCAATCTTTATCATTGTAATGTGTGCCTATGATCCTGCTGGTGTGTTGCCACCAATAGGACACCTGCACTTGATGTTTCCCATGTCTTTGCATCTCCAAATGCTCCAAAACCCAAGTGTGGGGGGTCGGGCGACCCCCCAACTACGTCCCTGAACTTTTCTTAACATACCACGGCCTAGCACATGGCCTGACACGTTGGCACGACGAATTCTGACCCAAGTAGGCTGTCGGTCGACCCCCTCTTTGGCGGCCAATGGGAATACAAGTTTGTAGAAGTACATTTTCAATAGAGGGGATTCAAATGGCAGCAATGGGCAAGACCATGTGGGGTTGGCCGACCCTAACCTGGAGCCATGGATCCACCGATCAGCATCCACTCATCATTTACACGCCTCCTAACTGGTTTGCCACTCCTACACCCCCTCTGTTCTTTCATTTTTACTTTTATCTTTTATTTGCTTTCCTTAGATAAAACAAAATAAAATAAAAACAAGAAGACTTGCATCTAAAAAAGTGTGACATGATTTATGATATTTAAAGGGTAAAAACATCACAAAGTGAGAGTCACAAAGTGTCACAAAAAGAGCATCACAAAGTCTAACTCTTGCATATGCTTATACTTGTGGGTCACATATCTTGATAGGAATATCATATTGACTAAGTTGTTGACAAATGTGATATGGTTCTCAGCTCATGATTCTACCTTTTCTATTCAAAGTGCTTAGAGATTTATTTGAGAAAATGTCATAAAACCAAAGTGTCACTTACTCCTCAATAGTAAGAAAATTCCTACCAAAGCCATATATGTTCATACCATGTTCAAAACCTCTTCTATTTATGCTACTTGTACTTGTGTTGAGTTTGGTCAAACCTTGTTGACCCTATTTGAGAATTATGTCATAGTCCCAAGATCAAGATCACATACACGCCACATATACACATGCTGCTTCTACACTGAAAGTACGCATAAACATGCACCCATTCATCCACCAAAAATATGCCAACTCTTATCCTGAGAGTTGTGCACCTTTTTTACCAAATAAAAATGCCGACTCTTATCCTGAGAGCCGTGCATTCCCTATGCAAAATTTACTCCCTGCATTGGACATCATGACATCTCTCCATTCAAAAGTTCTTCATATGCCAATAAAGGATATAAGCTATGCTAAAAAAACCAAGCCAAGGGCCATGAGAGATGAAATAAACAAATAGGAAAAGAAAGTTCTACCCGTTCAAAAAAATGGATATATGATCGTATAGTCCATATCCCTCCAAAAGTTCCTTTCCATCCAATAAAAGAGAGTCATGATGCATGGAGTGCCAAAAATATTTAGAATTAGGATTCTATTCCATCATTTTTCACACACTTGCACATCTTGATCTAGGATTATGACATTCTTCTCCTTGGATCCTTGTTTTGACTTTACAATAGATGCAATGCAAGTATGCTATCTTGTTTATCCCTACCTGAGCCCCACATAAGCATGATAGACGTAGGATGAAATAGGATCATATACTTATTGAGTGACTTGAGAGTACTATTTGTGGAGTAAGAATGAGCTATGTGCTTTCTTTTAAAACCATTGTCAAAAACTCTAAGCACTAAAGATATGAAAATGGGAAGATGACTTTGCTTTGAGAATTGTTCCATTTTTCAACATCTGAAGGATATATGCTAGATAGTACCACATAACCCACTTGTATGAGATATATCTTGAGTAAAGCTTTGTGTTTTCTTATATCTTAAAGATGTCATAATCATATGTTATGTTTCTCTCTCTAACCTTTGTTCGAGGACGAGCAAAGATTTAAGTGTGTGGGATCTTGTTGACGGAAGTTATACCATGTTTTTACCCCATCAAAACCGTCAACAAGACATTCTTTCTGGAAGGAAACCACCAAACACATAGTGACTTAGGTACAAATAACTTGGTTCCACATGTACTTGTCATTATTTGGTTGCAGGCATGCAGAACATGTATTTTTGAGTGTATCCTAGCTTTTGGAGACAGTGTGCAAGAGATGGGCACAATGGTGGGGTTGGCCGACCCCACCTTGGTCACACTAGAGCCTTGCTGACATGCCATGATCCATGACACACTCCCAAGAGTCCATTTCCACCCTTGGATCACAAGTGTGTTCTCTCAACGGCTCCTAATCAACTCTCATGGATCCATGGACCCACATCTCCATCATCCGAAGTGATCTAGGGGTCCTACCACTTGATACCCACTCTAAAGGAGGTGGAGATAGCCTACAAGGAAGGGGGATGGCCCCACCCATCATAGAGGGTCGACCGACCCCCTTATGGGGCCATCCAGCCACCCTATTTTCACCACCGACATAAGAAACCTTCTAGAAGATGAAGACCGGGCCCACCTATCATTGGGGGGTCGGCGACCCCCACCTAGTGCCCAACCCAGTCAGTTGGCGCCCCACTGCCTTCCTGCATGCCTCCATGCAGTTGCTTCATCATGGACGTCCATCTAAGGTGGTTGTAAGGCTGTTTGATCCAACGGTGCACGATGGAGGTCACACGGATTACTGACGTGGTAATGGAGTAGCCCCTACTCCACCTCCCACTATAAATACCCCCCATAGGCCTTCACTTTAGAGCATAAAACTTAGGAGAGAGCCACTATCTAGTATCTTTAGCTATGCTAGTAGAGGGAGAGTGAGGAGTCTCCAAGGAGGAGTCTCGGCTTGTTGGGAGTCTTCTCCAAGGTACGCCTCAGCGGATGCAAGCTTCTTGTAAGTAATTCATCTGAGTCTTTTCTAGTATTTGATATTCTGGTCTCTCTATCCGATTATCCTAGACCCTTCATTTCATCACTGGATGACCTTGAGCCTAGTTAGTTCACCACGTTCCCTGTGGAAAATACGATACCTAGAATACTTCCGATGAAGGCTACATTGACTACCATACGCTTGTGGTATATCCGTTTGCCACTTCTGGTGTCAACAGCGGGAAACAATGCTAGAGTTACTGCATTGAAAGTCAGGACGATGCAACTTCACCTGCCGTTAGGATTTATCATGGAATTGAATAATTGTTATTTTGTTCCTAGCTTAAGTTGAAACATTATGTCACCTTCATTTTTGATGAAGGGTGGTTATTCTTTTGCGAGTAAAGACATTGATTGTGTGATCTCCAAGAATGACACATTTGTGGCTTTTGCATCCATTATGAATGGGTTATTTATATTAAATCTTGATGATGCACCTGTCTGTAATGTTAGTGCTAAAAGGCCTCAACTTAATGAGTTAAGTCCTACCTATATGTGGCATTGTTGTTTGGGTCATATAAGTGAGAATCGCATGAAGAAGATCCATGCTGATGGGCTTTTAACATCGTTTGATTTTGAATCTTACGAGACATGTGAAGCTTGCCTGCTCGGCAAGATGACCAAGGCACCTTTCAGAGGTTTTCCTAAGAGAGCATTTGACTTGTTGGAACTCATACATACTGATGTGTGCGGGCCACTGAGCATGACAGCTAGAGGTGGATTCCAATACTTCATAACTTTTAGTGATGAATTAAGTAGACACGGTTATGTCTACCTAATGAAGCATAAGTATGAAACATTTGAAAAGTTCAAAGAATTTGAGAATGAAGTAGAGAATCAATATTGCAAGAAGATTAAGGCCTTGTGATCTGATCGAGGAGGTGAATATTTGAGTCACGAGTTTAGCAATCATCTTAAGAGTTGTGGAATTATTCCACAACTTACGGCGCCTAGAACATCACAGAGAAATGGCGTGTCTGAGCGTCGTAATCTGACTTTGTTGGACATGGTTCGGTCTATGATGAGCTGGTCAGACCTACCTTTATCATTTTGGGGATACGCTTTAGAAACAGCCGCTTTTACACTAAATAGGGTACCATCTTAGATAAGACACCATATGAAATGTGGACTGGTCGGCGCCCCAGTTTGTCTTTTCTAAAAGTTTGGGGTTACAAAGCTTATGTCAAACGGTTGATATCTAATAAGCTAGCACCAAAGTCGGACAAGTGCTTCATCGTGGGATATCCAAAGGAAACTTTAGGGTATTACTTCTATAACTAGTCAGAGGGCAAAGTGTTTGTTGCTCGAAACGGTGTCTTCCTAGAGAAAGAGTTTCTCAAAGGAGATAGGAATGGTTGGAATGTGTATTTGGAAGAAGTTCAAGAGGAGCCAGTAGAGAATGACTCTACTAGTGATGCTAATGTAGCAGAACAAGTTGAGACACCCGTGGTCGATACACCGGTAGTCGGTACACTAATGGTCGGTACAGCACCCAACCACGAAGATCAGTAAGACTTCATGAATTGCGTGGGGATTTGTTGTTGTTAGACTATGATGAACCCGCAAATTATGTGGAAGCAATGATGGACCTAGATTCCAAGAAATGGTAGTGCCATGAGATTCGAGATAGATTCCATGGGAGACAATCAGGTTTGGAACATGGTTGACTGGCCTGATAGGGTTAGACCATAGAGTGCAAATGGATCTATAAGAAGAAGAAGGATATGGGCGAAAATGTTCACGTCTATAATGCTCGACTTGTCACAAAGGGTTTTTGGCAAGTTCAAGGAATTGACTACGAAGAGACGTTCTCGCCGGTAGCGATGCTTAAATCTATCCGGATCATTCTAGCAATTGCTGCATATTTCAATTATGAGATATGATAGATGGATGTTAAAACAACCTTTTTGAATGGATATTTGGAAAAGGACGTGTATATGATACAGCCTAAAGGTTTTGTTGATCCTAACAATGCTAGAAAAATATGCAAGCTTAAGAAATCCATTTATGGGTTAAAGCAAGCATCTAAGAGTTGGAATATTCATTTTGATGAGGGCATCAAAGGGTTTGGCTTCTATCAGAATGAAGAAGAACCTTGTGTTTACAAGAAGGAAAGTGGGAGCGCTGTGGTGTTTCTGATCTTGTATGTGGATGACATATTACTAATCGGGAATGACATTCCAATGTTGAATCCATAAAGACTTCACTGAATAATAGTTTTTCTATGAAGAATTTAGAAGAGGCAGCATACATCTTGGGCATTAAGGTCTAAAGAGATAGGTCGAGAAGGCTAATAGGGTTAAGCCAAGACGCATACATTGATAAGGTGTTGAAGCGGTTCAACATGGAACAGTCTAAGAAAGGATTCTTGCCTGTGGCACATGGTATGCGCTTTAGTGACAAGCAGTGTCCTTCCACTGATGCTGAGCGCAAGCACATGAGTAAGGTTTCATACACTTTAGCAGTTGGTTCCATCATGTATGCCATGATATGTACTCACCCAGATGTCACATATGCTCTAAGGGTTGCGAGCATGTACCAAGCTAATCCAGGTGAACCTCACTAGACGCTGGTAAAGAACATCTTAAAGTATTTGAGAAGAACTAAGGATGTATTCCTAATCTATGAGGTGAGGAGGAGCTCGTTGTAAATGTTTACACCGATGCTAGCTTCCAAACCGATGCGGATGATTCACTATCTCAATCAGGTTTTGTGTTCACAATATATGGTGGTGCATTATGCTAGAAGAGTTCCAAGCAAGGAACGGTGACTGATTCTATAGCAGAAGCCGAGTACATTGCGGCTGGTGGAGCTGCAAAGGAAGGTGTTTGGTTGAGGAGATTTCACATTGAACTTGGTGTGTTTCCTAATACGTCGGGCCCATTGAATTTATAATGTGATAACAATGGGGCAATTGCACAGGCTAAGCAGCCTAGGGATCACGAGAAGAACAAACATGTACTCCAAAAGTTTCATCTCATTCGACGGTTTGTAAAACAAGAAGAGATCAAATTATGCAAAATACATACGGATTTGAATATAGCAGATCCTTTGATAAAGGCTCTTCCACAACCTAATCATGAGGCGCACATGAGGTCTATGGGGATTAGACATCTTAGAGATTAACTCTAGTGCAAGTGGGAGATTATTGGAAATATGCCCTAGAGGTAATCATGGAGATGATGATATTCCAATTTTATCCATGACATGTATTAAGTGTTCATTGAATATTCATTATAGACAAGTTGTATTGATTGACAATTATGTGAATTGTTTGTGGAACTCATTACTTGAATGTTTATTCTAAAGTTGTCCTGGTCGGCGTTCTTGTGAGAACACACTTGAATATTAGACCAGCACATGTATTAGTTGATGACTATGTTTCACAAGTCATAGACATGGAGATATCGAACTAATAATATGGGCACATGTGAGACATGTAGGCTGGACTGACCCAACTTGAGAAAGTCCCTATTCACGTCATGTATGTTTTGTCCTTAGACCTGAGATTGTGGTATGTACTCAAGATATGAAACAACCTACTTAGGGATTGTCAAACGCTGCTCCGTAACTGGGTAGTTATAAAGGTGGTCTTCGGGTGGTCGGAAAGCATGCTATGAGACATGGACAGTCAAGATAGAATTGCCCCCTCTCTGCATAAAAGAGATATCACTGGATCACTCAAGTGATTGGATCAACAAATGCATGGGCATGCTTGGGTTAAGTGTTAACCCACGAGTTGAACCATATATCGTATGGCAAAGGGAATAACTTGTACATGGTCGTAGGTGGTTCATCAGATATGATCTTTGCATATGCATATGAGTTGTCACGCCTTGCTAAAGGCCACTGTCAACTATTGGGCAAGTAGGAGCACTCGGCCTATGTCTATGTGTGCGTGAACCCATAGGGTCGCATGCTTAAGGGCTGGAAGCCTAATTCGGGTTGGACTCGAATTAGACATGGCTTAGGTTTTCCTGATGGGCCTCCAGTTAGGGGTCGCATAGGGGCGCCTATATAAGCTAGGGGTAGGGACGAGGCAAAGTTGATCCGCTTGATCTATTCATCCGCCGTCGCCCACCCCACGCTCACGTCTTTGCTCCTCGCGGACCTAGCAGTCCGGTTGCACATTGCTTCTTCCTACACGTGTGTGATACCTTGGAGGTGCTACATCTGTGGCACAAGGACAGACCTCACTAATCACGGTGGTCGGCAACTAGTCAGTGACTAGTTGGACTGGTCGGGAATGTGCTCGGACGATCTGCGAGTGAAGCATGTACTTGATAGACGACCACACAACTGCATGGCACTGTTGCGACGTGTTCGACTACATCGAGTTTTCCGCTGCACCTGTGCGTCTAGTGGTAATCCCGTGACCTATATCTGGTAGTAGATCCCGGTTTATGAGGTAGAAAAGTTTTGTTTTCTAGCTAGCGTAGCTCCCTCATAACCCTTGATGAGGTGATGTGGACGTTGTTCGTAGAGGAGGAGCTGGCGCCCTTTGTTTGGTTTAATTGGTCGTTGTGTCCTATCAATGTTGAAGTGTAGGATATTAGACTATCCGCACCCTTCCTCCTATGCAATAAAAGGAATATTTCGTCTTGGTTATCGAGATTCTCTCCGCTATACCACTTTCTCCGGCACTCATTCATCCTTTATATCATCCTCCATCTTCTGTGGGACCCACTTATTAAATTTTTTATTGTACCCTTTTTCTCTTTCCTTTCCTTTTTCCTCTCTCCTTGATCCATTCGACCCGACCGGCGAGCTCCATTCCTCGGTCCCTCGGGCACTCAGCTGGCGGCCGCAGGTGGCTCGCCTCCGATGTCGGCGTCGTCAGGTCCGTCTTCTGCTCCTGCTGGGCCTCCGAGTCAGCCTGTCCCTTCTCCTGCTATTGCAGCTGTTGGTTCTTCTCCGGCGTTGGCGCGGTCGACGGAGCTCGGCTACTTGCGGGAGCTTAGCCTCGCCCTCTCCGGTGGGCCATGGAGCTCCTCTGCTCACGCGAGGATGGCCGCCGTGGAGCTCCTTTGCTCCATCCGGCTGGCGCGGGGACCACCACGCTTAGGAGGCCGCTGCCGGCGGTCCACTTGGCGGCGGCCCTCTCCTCCTCCCTCTCCGCCGGGCCCACACGCGGTGACAGCCACCACGGAGGTCCTCCGTTCCCTCCGGCGGGCCATGGACAGGCCGACAAGATCTCCATGCGAGCATTGCCGACGGAGAGCTCTTTACGAGCCGTCGGTGCCACCTTCTCTCCTCTGACCTCTACTGCACCCTTCTCTTCCTCCCTTCTCATGGCGAGGCGAGGCCGAGCATGGCGGCCCCTGCTCTGCTTGCCAGCGACGCAAGGACGTAGGGTGTGGCGACCGAAGGAGAGGGGAGCGCTAGCGGAGGAGAGGATAAGTGGGCCCCGCGTGCACGATACCGGAAGCTTCGTACGTTGGCGACAGAAGCCGGATGGGAGGTCGTCCAAAGCTTTATCGGTCATTTTACAGGAAGCCGCTGTGGATTTTTTCCTGTAAATCGATTCTTCAGGGTGCGGGTAGCCTTAGTCAGCCAAGAAGCTAGCTAACCACTAATCAAGATACATAGAGATATTAACAATGTAGCTGATATGTTTGCTAAAAAGGCAAGATGAGTAGGCATCTAGAATGCATGCCTTTTCTCTTGCCGAGTACTTCCTCGTTATCCATTGTAATATTAAGAATATACTCTCTTCGTCTCAATAAACATACAATTCTTACATACTGAGAAGTCAAATATATCAAACTTTGACTAAAATCATATAAAAATATTAACGATTATGAGACAAAATAAGTAATGTTAGATCAGTTACAAAATATATTTTTATAGTAAATTTATTTCGAGACATAAATGCTAATAATTTTTTTATAAATATGGTTAAAATTGATATAGTTTGACCGACACACTTCTCATAGTTCTATATTTATTGAGACCGAGAGAGTACTAGAAAATATAGATTGAGGTAAAATGAGCCCCATCTCGCTATTACATGTTTGTGATGCAATGAATATATTTAATTTTTAAATAAAAATTGAACAGAGATTCTATCTATATATGTGGTTACAGTTAAAGTCCGAGCTTTTGCATCAAGACAGTGAGAGCTGTACACATGAACAGAACACTTGGCTTCGTTAAAAAATGTTCAACTTTTTGTAGTCAAGATTGATCCTGGTGACCTGCTTATTAGTAGGGCCGGCCAGTTGTATCAGAAATTGCTCGCTTGTACACTGGGACAACACTGTAATACTCTTTTTCTATTGGAGCGTAAAAATATGGTACTGAGCAACCTCCCTGTTGGATCACCATATATATCCATAATTTGAGATAGCATGCAATCTATCAAGTTCATTATTTCTTACTCCCAATCCGGAACTTAAAAATGCAGGAAAAATCAAAGACAGTCAAATTACTCACTCAGCTTTGTGTGCAACGAAATCAGAAATACACGCTCCCACAAGTTCAAATCAAATTAATGTCCCACACGAGCTTCCGTTGTGCTCTTTTGACCAAATAGCACTCATACTGTCACACAATCACAATAGCATTGCATGAATGACCCAGACCTTGGCTAGCTACCAAGTCGATCACATCACATATATGAACGACCAAGGGTTCCAGACTCCCAGGGCTAGTAACGCGAGAGCCACCAACTTGAGATGCTCGATCGCCAAGCAGCACTCCACTCTCTCATGGCGGATCACCACCTGTTTCTCTTCCCTCCCTCCAACGATCTCAAGCTCAGAGGCAGAGCTCAGCGCGAGCCACCAAACAAGGCCCTCCTCAAGATCCTCAGGATGAAGCGCTTCGTCCATGCCTTCGTCTCCAAGCACGCCGGCCGCGTCGTCATGGCGCTGGGTGGCGCAAGGGCTATGCTCCTCGCCCTCTAAGCAAGAAGCGTGCTGCAGGCCTCGAGACGAGGAGGAAGATCAAGAGGAAGCAGAGGGCGGAGACGAACGACAAGGATCCACCCTGCTGCTTTTGCGGCTGTGCTGAAATGCACCTCAGCCTCCTCCCGCCGTCATGGTCATAGTCATCATCGAAGATGACGGCCGTCCTGGAGCCGCTTGAACCCGGGTTGTTACACCATTCCTACTATGATCCGTCCTGGAACACGGAGATCCCTCCTGAGCTGCAGCTGCCACCAATCGCCGGGTATCTCGAGAGGCCTGATGAAGATGAGTATGGAATAATGGAAGACCACAATGATGACGGAGAGTGTAACATCCCTGCAATTCCGAACACCGAAAATACGAACCTTCAAAAATTTTTCTAAAGTATCCGATGCTTGGTGTGTGTCATATAGGAAAACATCCCGTAGTCGCACAAGTAGCGCCAATGTTAGTCGGAGCATTTGTATTTTAACCACAAGAGTATGATTTGCCTCTTATTGATTTTATGTATTGCTAATAAAATCAATAACCCTTTTTATATCGCATACGACGATATGCCTGATAACATGAGCCACTGACCCCGGAAATGGATCCAACTTGACCACGAGACCCTAAGGGACCCACCAATTATTTATGACATGGTCACTAACCCCTTTCATTAGCTTGACCATGATGTAATTGGAGTAAGGGCGTAGAAAAGAAATAGAAAAGGAATTAGAAAAAGAAAAGAAATAGAAAGAGGAAACCGGTCCGAGCAGCAATGGCAGCCCAGCAAGGCAACCGGTACGGCCCACACCACCTGCCCGCACGCCTGGCCCAACCAGGCCGCCGCAAGCGCTCGCGCTCGCTGCACGTTCGCGGCCCGCGCAGCCACGAAGCCCAGCAAGTGTCGCGGCCCAACCGGCCAACCGCGCGGCCCGCTCCGCGTTCACTCGCTGCAGCGCCGCGCGCTCGCGTCAAGATGCTGCCACCCGCCGCGTTCGCCCGCGCAAACCACAGCCCAGCCGACCGCCCGCCTTTCCGCAGCAGCTCGGCCCATCGGCAGCCCGCTCACCCGTGCGCCCCGCCAGCCGATCGACCCATCTGCAGCCCGCTCTCTCGCGCCACGGCCCATGAAGCCAAAGCAGCCCATCAAGAGGCCGGCCTCGCGCGCGCCCGCCTCCGCTCGCGCCTCGCGTCGCCTCGCTCCCACTGATCAATGGGCCCCGCCTGTCAGCTGCCTCCCCTTTCCATTTCTGTCCACCGCGCGTCGCGTCCGCCACGCCACTTCTGTTCATGGCCACCGCCCGCCGTCCGTGCCCACGCCCGTACGAGCCGCTGCATCTCCACCGTCCGCGTGCCTCGCCACGCTTTCCCGAACCCTAACCCTAGAGCGCGCTCGCCCTTGGCCGCCCGATGGGCATATACCATCGGTGCCGTTCACCGAGCCACGGCCGGCTGCCGCCGCGTATAAAAGGGGCATCCTCGGCCGTTAGGGTTTTCCGAGCCCTCAGCCGCCTTTGTTGGTCACACGATGCACCATATACTCTCCTTTACAATTATATTTGCCAATAAAGTGATATGTACAGGTAGACAACCATGGCAGTTCAAAACATTTAAGCTTCTCTTCGAAACTACTAAGAGCACACAAAGCATCAAACTCTATATAGCCCAAAGTATTTAGAGAAAACAATAATTTATGCTCATCTTTTTCAGTGTTAATGGGAAACAATTTCTTATTTTCAGCACAAGTATTTTGTTCCAAAACAAAAGAATTAGTTGCCTTCATAAGTTGTGACATAGGAATAAGCATAGCACTATCACTCAACTCTGCTTTATCATAAATATTAGTAGAAAGTTCATCATATAGCAAAGGCAATTCAAATTTGGTGTCCACTAAATGTTGCTCTATTATAGCATGAGTTGTAGACAAATTCAGCTCAGCAGGAGAGTTCTTACTTGAGACATTTACCTGATCTTTCTCAGTCACATTGTCCTCATTTTTAAATTTATGCTGCAAAATATTAGTTCGAACAAGAGGCAAAGCAATATCTTCACTTTGCAAAAATTCAGATTTAGATGAAGAAACTTTAACATCTGAAACAAACCATTCTTTTCTAAAAGGCTCATTTTTTCTTCTCTCTACTCTCAAGAGATCTTCTTTTATAATTTCAGCAGCAGTCATAGGTACAAGAGTAATTTTTCTACCAAGGTATTTGAACGAATATTGATTAGTAATCACATGGTGCATAACATTATTATCAAATATCCAAGGTTTACCAAATAATAATTGACATGATTGCATAGGTACTATATCAAATTCAGCACTATCTTTATAAGAACCAATGAAAAACTCAATACGTGCAATTTCAGTTACCTTTATCTTATCCCAAGAATTTACCCATTGAATGTAGTATGGATGTGGATGTGGTCTTGTGGTTAGACCAAGCTTCTCAACCAACTCTAGGCTTGCAAGGTTGCCGCAAGTCTCACCATCAATCATAACTCGATAACGCCATTCTTTTACAACAAAGTATATTTGGAACAATTTGTTGAGCTAGTTTTTCTCCGCATTCTCCATTTGAGAACTGAGCACTCGTTGTGCGATGTCCTGTAATTCATTCTGAAAAAGAAACTCATTGTTTGACATTATTAGCACAATAAATGCCCTAGCAACTATTTATGGGTTGGTGGAATCACACCCTCACACACGTCTTACCAAGTTCTTACCAAGTTCTTATCAATGCTAGTAGAGGATGGCAACCGAGGACTTGATTGTGATACCTGTGAAGAAGTGGCACCGCGATTGCAAGGTCTTTTTCTGTACTGATCTGAAGTATATATGTGGAGCTTTAGGAGGCTTAAAATATAGTAGCAAGGAATAGCAACAATTTAATTCAGAAATTGCAAGATTGAAAAGTAGTCCCAAGCTAGTCTATGTCATTAGCCTAAACTCGCCGTGGACCTAGTTTAAGCAAGCAACGACTATACAACTCAGCATAAAAATATAAAAGGATGCAAGGACTTCTGAATTTTTTTCAACTTTTTTAAGCTTTTTTTGTTGCTGCGGCTTTTACTTTTTGTTGCAGCTCGTCGCCTTTTACGTTTGTTTTTTGTGCAGCTTTTACCTTTTTTTTGCACCTCGTTGCCTTTTTCTTTCGTTATTTTACAGAATATGCCGCAAAGTATAGATACACAACTAATTGATTTGGGAATGGCAAATGAAACTCACCCCAAATCTATAGATGTCAAGGAGATAATTTACTTCCGTTTAGATGGACAAAATCTTGCCTTCTCTGCGTGCTTCCATAATAGAATTCTGAAACTTTGTGCGACTAGCCAAAATAAAATGTTTTAATATACTCGACTAAAACTTGACTTTTTGAAATCTAAGAGCAGCACCGATGGAAATAATTAGTGAGCTCCACTAGGTAGTCGTTTATGTATTCTGCACAAAAGCTTGTGTCCACGCACAACTCTACTAGGGACATGCAACTAGAGCACGATTTGCTGAAAAAAAATGCGATCAAACTGATGGATTGCACAAACCAGACCTAGACTCGTCTAAACCAATGAACACAACGACACAACGAGGGATGACCATTCAAGAAAGCAAACTAAAATAAATATTGCAATGGCACAAGGGTGATAGGATAGGGAGAAAACAATGATGAAACAAATATTTTTTTTGGGGGACAATTTTCTGGATTTATAGGACAAATGGAAACAAAATTGATCTAGGATAAACATGAACTTGATAGTATACCTTAGCTTTGATACCACTTGATGTGAACTAGGTTCCCGATCTTCCGTCAGTTCAAGATAAACAACAATTTGGTGGAGCATGACACACCGATCCGGCTTCAGATCACAAAGACCCGAACCTGCAACCTTAGCACCACGTCTCCTCTGGTTATCAACCGTGTCACCAACCGGTTGACCTCACCAAGAAGGCTAATCCCTGCCTATGAATCGAAGAACACAAGCAAGAACTTGAAAGTACACAGCTCAAATATTAGGACAAACTACAGATATATGATTAAGATCACAAAGTGGGTTTCACAAATCGATAACGGCGACTGTTCAAAGACAGATTAATCTAAAGCAAAACCCAAACCCTAACGTAGACGGCGGCTGCTCATTATATAGCCTAAGGGGCGTCCAAGGACCCCTACACACGTCCATACACAGCCCCGACACATTACAAGGCCCAAATGGCCCAAAAGATGACAATGCAGCGCTCTGACAGATTCTAGATGTCAACTTGTTTTGACGATTTTTGTTGATCTCGAAGGAATTTTGACGTGGGTCCACTTTCATTGGTTTCCTTATCAAATTATCTTTCCATCCATATATGGATCGTCGAAAACAGAGTCCGTATGCAACCTGGGTGTCTGTTTTATTGCATGCTGCTCCTGGAGCCCGAGACGGCCTTGAACTTGACTTGGATTGGGCCTCCAACTTAGCTTGAACGTCCCTGCTGGTATCCAAAGGTGGTGGCCAAGGAGGAGGATGTCCAAGGGCTTCTTTGGTGTGTTTCACATCTCCTTGGGGAATGCTCTCACTTGGGTCAGAGTCCCAATGGCGAATAACAAGCCCATGATGACGACGTAGCCCTTGGCAGAAATAGTGACGAAATGTCATGATGAATTGGATGCCTTCCTGATGTGATATTGAGGTAAGACCAGACCTATTGGAAAGATTATCAAATAATCTTTCCAACAAGTGCTGATTGACCTCAATCACACTTCGGATGCATGAGTTATGGCCTTCCCACTAAAGCCCTATCCGGCTGTCGACAAACCGAACATTGGACTTTGATGAGTTTGCCCTTTGAGACATGTTCGTACCTACATTCAAATAAAAACATGCACATGTGGAACCAAGTGAATTGTACCAAAAATTATTGTGCAAATGAAGGAACGAACTCACTTTATCTTTAGCCTCTATGGCCGTATGCATAGGTCTCATGTCCTCATCACCTTGCCTCACCCGTAGCCGACCTAGTAAGAGGAGGAGAAGGGGGCGGGGAGGAGTTGCCGCTGCCGGAGCCGCAGCCGTTCGTCGCCGTCGCCGTTCGCGCACAGGGAGAAGAGGAACCCCGCAACGCCGCTCCACATCCCTGCACCGAGTTGCTGCTCTGCCTCCTCGACGTCAAGCCAAACCATGAGTCTCAGCCACCAACGGAGCACCGCGCGTAGGTGAGCTAATCTGCTCGCGTCCATGGCCACCGCTAGTATGGCCCTCACATTCCTGTCCTTCGTTCACCGATAGGTTTCATCAATCACGCCACCACCTCCGCCGTAGCCTAGAACGCCTAGATGGAAACGTCTTGGGAGCATGGCTCGACCACAGCGAGGCCACGCCACTTTGCGGACCTCGGTCGCCATGGCTTCGGCCGCCGGAGCGCCGCTGAGACTTCCGTGGTCACGCGCGCCCCACCGTGCCCTCGTAACCACGCCCTTAGCCTCTGGAGCTCCGAGCTGCTCTGCACGATAGGAAGGAGGTGAAGACGGAGGCTAATGTCAAGCTACGCCGGCGAATTTGGTCGGAGAGCCGTCGTCGGGTCGCCGCTACCGACCGCCTCGCCAGAAGCCCCGCGGCCAAATTAACATGGCCTATTATCCTTGCCTTGAGCCCATGAGCCTTTTTCGCGAGTCCAAGCCACCTCCAAGCCATTGCCGTGTCTTGCAGCCGCGCCACCGTCGCCTCGCGCCTCCGCCGTCTGCCGCCGCTGCGACGCGCGCGCCGGCAAGCTCGAGGGCCGTGAACCCGCCGTGACCCCGCAGCCGCTCACGCCACGCCCTAGCGCCGCCTTGGCCACTGCTCCGTTTCGCCCCCACCGCCGAAGCCGCAGCGCCGCACGCCGCCGGCGAGGGCCGCCGTGCCTGGCTGCGCGAAAGAGAAAGGGGAGAATTTCTCCCCGTATGCACCACGTCCTCCACAGGGGTCCACGTTGGACCAACCGTGGACAGCCACACGGATCACCAGTCTACGGTGCACCATGGACCAAGCCCAACCGGATAACGCCATAGACCGAAACCCGTTAAGAGCCCAGCCGCCACGCGGCCTAACTCCCTGCTTGACACGTGTCCGGGCCAGGCCGGCCCAACCCGACCCAAATCCGGCCCTACCCGAGCCCGTCCAAGCCCAGTCCGAGCCCAGTCCGTGTTGACCGTTGACCGTTGACCGTGGGACCCACCTTTCAGTGACCAAAACAGCGGGCCCCACACGTCAGTGACTGAGTCTGTTGACCCCACCTGCCAAAGCTGACGCAGCATGGCTGTTGACCGCCTGACCCCGCGTCTGTGCTGACGTCAGCATGACGTCAGCACTGCATCAGCGCCTGTGCCCACGAGCCACATGGCCCAATTAGAGGATGCCACATGTCAGCCTCTGGTTAATCAGCCCCTTTTCTTTTTCAGAAAATAGAATAAACTTCAGAAATTCATAACTAATTCATACGATCTTCAAAAATATGAACCAAGTGTCCAAATTTTCATAAAAATAAGCTCTACATCATAGGCCTATGTATGATTGCATTTGGAGTTATTGGAATTAATTACTTCTTTGTGATTGATCTATAGGGGTCGCTGCCGCTACCGTTATGTCTCAATTTCAGTTTTCACGAAGGAGTTGATCGAGGAGGAGAGAAGCACGCCAAGGACCTGACAGAGGACTCGAGTGACAGCTAATCAGGTGCCACACCCCACCCAATCTCATAGAATCCTATTACGCATGGCATAATATCTAGTTGCTAGTGCTTTATTTAAGTATATCACCTGATGATAGGTTGCATGGTAGATCTGCTTGTTGAGCCTTTACCTTATCGCAACCATACTTTTGCACACCCACTGATAGGCTAGACGCATGCTTATTTATTTATGATGCTTTACTTCTACTATGTTTATATCTGCGATGTGATGCGTGGTGGAGAGTACGGTATGGTGCATGGATAAGGCACATGGTGCCACTTTACTCGGGGAGAGTGCTGCGTACGTTTTAGGTGTGTGGTGAGGGTTGAGTCGATCGGACAGGATTCTACGACGATCCATGTGGGCGAGTCTTGCCGGGGAATGTGTTCTGGGCATTCCCGTGTGAGGTGCTTGTGGCAGGCATATTGTGAGGAATATGGTGAACCCGGGGGTGAGAACCTTCGTGGAGCGAAGCCCCGGGTAGGAGGTGCTGTTGCAGCACGGACTGTTGTAGTCCCTACGAGAAGATAATCCTGTCTGATCCCCCTAGGACCTGATATCCCTTGAGAACCGGAACCTTGGGACCTACATGCTCACCACTCGCTCTTGTATGGGCGGGAGACGGATGTCTGACTAGCTAGGACGGTGCCACTACTACTAGGTTGTTAGCAGGTAGTGTCGGGAGGTACGGGCGTGGGGTCCCACACCCTCCTTAAAGTCGCAGAGTTACCTTGGTGGCCCGGGTAACTACGCCTCACAGTCTCAGTGTGTCGGTGTACCTATCGGTGTTCCGATGGTATTCCGGGGTGTCCCAGTACTGAGTGGTACGGTGGCATTGCACCGGTTAGGAAGCAGCCGGAATCAGCTTAGGCGGGGCACCGCCGATGATAGTGATCTTGTGGTTACGGGAGTATACGCTCTGCAGAGTTTTATAAATCTATATATATAGTCCACGAGCCACCGGTATGGCTTTTTCCTAAGACCCACGCTTCTCGGGAGTAGTGAGATGAGTCCTTCTATTCTCCCCCTGGTGTTACCCTTCCGGCTGTGAGCCGCTGAGACAGGCTCCGAGAGGGAGTTGGACCTGTCGACTGAGTGCGAGAGTGTGAGACATGTGTGATGGTGTTGGGATGGGAAAGATGTGTGGATGAGATGGGTTAAAATATGATGAACTACATTTCTACAATATTGGTCAATGCTTGCATAGGAAACCACAGCCAAATATTAGGCCTCTTTGATTATATCCTTTGCATCCCACCAAATACTACATAGCAAAAGCAAACATAGGATGGGAGATGTGGCCAGTACAAAACGTACTAAAAATTTGGATCCAGGTATGGATGATGGCTTGCTGACGCCCCTGAAGGACGAAAGGATTAGATGGTCTCGTGCCTACGCTTAAGATGGTGAAAGATGAAGCTTCTGCAATATCCCTCTACTTCCGTAGCTATTCTGGATGCTACATACTCTGATGATTCCGCCATGTGGTGATGTAATGAATTATGTAAACCCCTCTACTGTATTCTTTTGAACGATGTATGGCTTTGTCATCAACTGATAATGGATAAGTCGATGCTCGGACTTCCTGGACTATCATTATATTCTTCTTTCCGTGTATTTTCCCTTTGAGGAGAATTGAGGATGTTTCAGAGAGGAAGACGGTGGAGGTTACCATGAGATTGATAGCCTTGCAGAGAGGTTCATCGCGAGGTGTCATGAGAGATTCATGCTGGAGAAGCAGGAGTCATACCGGAGGTACCAGGAGATGCTAGCTAGAACCATGCAGTTGACTGAAATGACATAATGCATGCATGTGGTAATTTTTCTCAGTTTTTTTGTGATAAATTTTTTTATCAGTTGACCGCTGTATCTAGAACATTTTTGTTATGAAGTGGGTGGAAATAACCTGTAAGATGTAATTGGGGAATTCTTCATCGACTGTTTTATCTCCGGTTATGTAGCTTGCTGATTTATTGCAACCTTATAGGCTTGTTTGGATCGCATCACGTCTAATAAGGATATCTCTCTGAAGTTACAAATCTTTGTATGATCCTTATAAAAATAGGCCATTCTCACAAAATATAATATAATTTATTAGAAAGAAATTGGAATGGTGACATGACTCGCTGCTTTTGCAGTAAGCCACAACCATTCAACGTCTTTTCTTTGAGTGCACTTATATCAAGTCTCTCGGGAGTATATCAAGTCTCTTGGGAGAGCGATTTATATGGTGTTAAGTCTTAGTCCGTTCCTAAATGTCCAAAATTATTTTGATGATTGATGTCCCACTAAAGACAAATATTTTAGATTTGTGTTCACTGTGACCAAGCTTTTGGACATGTGGACATAACAATCAGCCGGATACTAACATAGGAATGAAGAGTGTAACAATGTAAGAATCCCTAGGCACATGGACACCATGGCCAAGCCTTTAGACACGTGGATATAACAATCGGCTGGATACTAACATAGGAATGAAGAGGTTAACATTAATATAGGAGCATTTGTGTCTATTGGCCTATCTTGGCTATCTTGCATGTTATCCTCGAGGGAATGCATCGCTTCGATCTTGAGTCCAATAATTGTTATGGAACGAGGAGTAGAAGAAATGATGTTGATGCAAGCCAGAGAATGTGGCTATGTTTCCTCACATCATTTTGATGACCTTTTATTTCAAGAACTGAGTTATGAGTTAAATTTTGTTATGTAAATTGATTCTAGTCATTATGGTATAGGCTTCGGTGATGACGGTGGCTTCTATCATCAAGGCAAGGCACTTTTAGCAACTGTGTCCCTATGGCGATGGCTACGATAGCCTTCCCTAGGCAACCTCTCTACGGTGGTGGTGATGGTGCCATCCTTGCAGCGGCCTCACCCTGGGACCCCTCCCATGGTGATAACACCTTTGACCCACATTGACAGTGAAGCCATTCAAAGACTGGCTCAAAGCTACCCCATTGCAACTACGTGACCACCTAGATCTAGTAGGAAAGGCAAGATTGCATGCCCTTGTGTCTGCACAGGCTATCTAAATCATTGATCCTCCTCCCTCTAATTCCAACACAAATCTTAAAAGCAATATTGTTCCCTTCCTCTCTTACCAACATAATTCTCAACGAAAAATGGACTAGCTCAACGGCTTAGGCTTCTCTCCGGCTTCTCCGTATTGCAAGATGCTCATCGACACTTAGGACATGATGGCCTAGACAACATGGCACACTGGTGCCCCGGTCCGCCCTAGCCTTTGGATCCATGGCGGATCAATCACGATGTCACCACCCCTCTATTCACTAATGGGAATCAACGAAGCAATGTAGATTATTTTTAGTGGATTGAAGCAATGAATTGTTGGCTATTTCGAAGCATTGTATTGAATTTTTAGTGGATTGTAGTAATTATCTTTTATGGTCTAATACTTGTTGATGAATTTTACTATATTTTGGTGCGAATTAGATTAATCAGTAGATGAATAAGTACATATCCAAAACATAGTCGTTAAGTTTTGTACCATTATTATCTGGCTCAAATAAGTAGTAATACAAAAATTAAAAAAACAGTAGTACTCGATTTTAAATTATTGCTACATCAAATCAAAATAGACACGTATGCGAATAGAGCAAGTGATACGATGTCATATGATGAACTTCTGAACCATCATCAAATCCCTCTGACATTAAACGACGAAACAACAATTCGTTCTCTTATGTGCTACTCTCCTTAGACTCTGTTTCCTTCTCTTTTGACACATGAACTCCACCAGCAATCCTTAATTGTCAACGTATTTTATTTTGAGAGTGGATTCATGTGAAAAAAGTAAAGTTTTAGCACTAGAGGTAGTGTTTTTATTGCTGAGGGAATAATTTTTAATATTGCATGGATAGTTGGCGGATATTAGTCTAAAATGTAATGGTCAAAATGAAGGACTAAAAACTTTAGAACACTTTAATTCATTTTATGGTCTAAAGTTTTATGACGTGGTCTAAATTTTAGATAACACCTAAGATCTTCAAGTTTGAAGCCTCAAGCTAAAATGGTCTAAAGTTTGGTGGCTTCAATTTAGACCATGGGATCAAACAGAACCACATCCAGGATTATGTTTTTACGGTTATGAGAAAAGGTGTTTTTCTATAGTCCTATTTGACTAGAGGAAAAGTCAAACTTTATAAAATTTGACCAATTAGTTAAACTTATGAAAGTTTATATAGCATAAAATTGAAATCAATAGATTTGTGTTGAAAGCGATGATATTGAAGTTCTAGCCGCCAATTTTTATACATTTATAAGAGAATAAATAATGGTCAAAATCTATTGTATGACTTTTCTTCTGGTCTAATACCGTTATAGTTTTGTTAGGGAGGAGAGAAGCCCTATTCTTACACGTTCGCACGCGTTTTCGTTTTTTTGACTGGGTTACAAGCTCATACTAGTATTACCTACTCCTTCGTTAACAGCGTGTAATCGGACCCTGCAAAGCGCAAAAGGACTTTCTTGGAATGGCTTCATGTCTTGGGAAGGCCCTTTGTGTAATATACTGTATTAACTTGTTGCTATGGCTAATGATGATTAATCCAAAATTAAATAACCTTAATCTGGAGCAGTCTGTTTCAACGGGAAATGAGGAAAGTTGTATTCCGCCGTGGTCCGTGGATCTAGCGGAGTTGAGAGTTGGCGTGCAAGTGCTTGCAGCCAGAAAGCACCAGAAGATCAAGATACAGGTTCCTTTCTTATCCCACCGCCGCCGCCAGCTGCGCCTCGTCGTCAGAGGGTTCCCATTCCTGCTCCCTTTGCCGCTGCCGCCCCTCGCTGCGCCTCGTCGGCGGCGGCCTTACAGCCGGCTGGCGACGGGCACGACGAACCGATCCCCCCTCTTTCCACCACCCAAGTTACCTTTCCTCTCTCCGGTGAAGGTGTCGGTGCTGCCATCTGCTGGTACAGGTGTCTGGAGTGCTGTGCGGATCCACCCGGCCGGACCTTGATCCACCTCTCCGTTTGCTGGTGAGCAATCCTGACCTCTTCGGATGAACTGCTCTGCGATCTCGTTTTTGTTCCTCGTGGGATGTTCCATTTTCTTTTACTGTGATAGCGAGCAATTAAAAATCCCAGCTTTGGAGGGTGCCGGTCAAAGCCTACTCTAGTTCATCCATACATCCATGATTCCATTGCGCAGGCTCAACAAATTCTGGGGTGCAGCTAAACCCCCAATCCGTGCCTAACGGCCAGTCCCGTTACTGCAAGGTTTCTCTAGGATTTTTGCGCAGCAACAGCCATGTGGAGGCTCAAGCAGTTCATCCCCAAGGATCAGCCCAGCGGCCTCGAGGGTCGGACCGTCGATGTCGGCAATGTCAAGGTGCACGTCCAGGAAGCTATCGCGGAGGGTGGGTTCTCATGTGTCTATGCTGCCCGAGACCTGGTCAACCCGGCGAAGCAGTACGCCCTCAAGCACGTGATCGTCCAGGACGAGGAGTCTCTGGGCCTAGTCTGGAAGGAGATCACCGTGATGCGGTCGCTCAAGGGGCACCCTAATGTGGTCACGCTGGTTGCGCACGCCATACTGGACATGGGACGCACGAGGGAGGCGCTGCTGCTCATGGAGTTCTGTGAGAAGTCGCTGGTTTCTGTGCTGGAGGGCAGAGGAGCGGGCTATTTTGATGAGGAGAAGGCGGCGCTCATCTTCCGGGATGTTTGCAATGCTGTCTTCGCGATGCATTGCCAGACGCCGCCTCTTGCTCACAGGTGAGTCCACCATCTCCAGCCTGTGGATTTGATTGGAGCCACACTGCACAATGTTTCCACCAAGCAGTACTCATGTATTTGATGCTTTTGTGGTTGCCATTCCATGAAGTTGTTGAGCAGCATTAATGTACCTATATCTTGTATGAAAACAAAAGAGATGCAAGTTGGTCTTTTGTACCTTGAAAATAACATCACATCTTTGTCACAGACACACAGCAACGTGAATCAAGTAACAGTAGAAAAGCATGTTGGATTGAATCAACTTATTTTTGCTCTATAGCTGGCATCTTGGTTTGACTAGATGTTTATGCACATTACTTTTCACATTCTTGGGTGTTGTTCTTGGTTGTTTTCCTTAATCTAAGGAATTCAGGACTATCATTGTTCCGTTGTACTATTTTGTAACAGATAATTCTGTGTGTTTTTGTTTTTTGTCCCTATTGTACTGTTTGAGTAAAGTTGTACCCTCAGAAAACTGATATGCCAAGTTTCATTTCAGATCTCAAATCAATGAAAATATAATTCGTTTGCATTTGCAGGGACCTCAAGGCAGAAAATGTTCTTCTTGCTGCTGATGGGGCATGGAAACTATGTGATTTTGGTAGCGTGTCGACAAATCATAAATGCTTTGATAAACCTGAGGATATGGGCATTGAAGAAGATAACATCAGGAAGCACACCACTCCTGCATATAGAGCCCCTGAGGTTTATATTGAAAATTTCAAATTTGAGCCCTTTCTCAGTCTGTTCTACATATTTATTGGTTACTATATGTTTGTTTACTGATTGCAGATGTGGGACTTGTACAGGAAGGAGGTTATCAGTGAGAAAGTAGATATCTGGGTAAACCACCTCTGCAGCTATCATTTTGCATTCTGGTTTTATGCAAATGTTGCCTATCATCATATAATTGAATTGCAATTAGTTTTTTTTGTACCTGATCAATTACTAATTAATAGTGCCATGAGTTGAACGTTAGTGTTTGTGGCTTTTTACAGGCTCTTGGGTGTCTCTTGTATAGAATCTGCTACTTCAAATCAGCATTTGATGGAGAATCAAAGCTTCAAATACTTAACGGGAACTATCGTATCCCAGAATTGCCGAAGTACAGTTCTTCTATTACAACACTTATCAAAGACATGCTTAATTCTTCTCCAGATGCCAGACCAGACATCACACAGGCAAGGGCTTTGCTTGATTGGCCATTCACTTCCATGAATTTAGGTTGGTTTTAATTAGTGTTTATACCATGAAGCCAACACATGAGAGGTCTTCTGTTTTAGTGTTGTTGATAAATGTTCTGTTTTAGGTGTGGTTCCGTGTTAATGAGTTACTTCCATTGGAGTTGCAAAAGGATTTACCTGATGGATCTCCATCTGGATCAGCATTTGAATCTCATACTGCCACTGATGAAGGTTTGTGGCTGTTATTTTTTGGTATATTTATCTAGATAGATATTAGGAAGTGTAGTCTAGCTAATCCTGTTGCGTGAAATCTTATATATATATACTTTGTTGTGAATAGAATACAGTCTGTTTTGTTGACCGCTCATCTTGGTTTTGTTAATTGCTCATATTTTTTTCCTCTGCATCTTAAATTTTCCTTTGCCTGAAAATAATTGTTCTTGTTTGTTCAATAACCTAAATTATTGTAGCAGCATCAACGAGACCACAGCAAATGAGTGCCTCTTCATCAAGAGACAATGTGAGAAGTACCTCTCATAGTGACTCTTCCAATGCGATGGCACAAGGTCCTCTGAAAGCTATGGACAACAGGGGTTCTATGGGTGCATTTTGGTCAACTCAACATGCTCAGGAGCTATCTTTTGCTTACGACAAGGGGCCAGCTTTTGATGAGGAGCCTGTTAATCAAGTCACATCAAAGCAATCACAGGCTAAGAACCAGAACACACCAGCTCACAATTCATCTCGGAAGTCTCTGTCTGCGTCAGTTGATAGTTCCCCTGGGGATTTTGAAATTAGGTTTTCTGCAAATGGCTCAGAGTCTGGGCTGGAGAAAACCAAAACGGCAATAACAGAGAATAAAACAAAGATACAAACTACTGCCTTCAACTCCTTCGTGGCAGACTCTGATAATATTCAAATGAACTCACAAAACAGTACTGACAATATAAACATGACTAGCAAATTGAAAGAATGTCAATTGGAAGCAGAAGTAACTTTACTCAAGGAACAATTAAAGATAGCAAACCTGGAGAAGGAAGAAATTTCGTTGAAGTTTGATAAGTTGTCTGCCATTTGCTCCTCTCAGAGGCGAGAGATACAAGAGCTTAAGCAAGCCTTGGCTGCAGCTTCTGTTACACCACCAGCTAAACAGTTCAGAGAAAATTCGAAAGTTGAACTCATCCCGCCCAGCAAAAGCCTTGATACTCCGGTATGAATACTGCTATGCCCTTAAATTTCCCTCTAGTCAGATGTTCCCAGTTTCAAGTTTCCACTTGGTCCAGATAACTGGCCAATGGGTGAAATCATTGAAGATAGAATTAGAAGTGGCTAGCTTGGCCAATTCTTAAAGTGTCTAGACTCAGTGATGGTGTGTGAAAGTTGGTGGGCCAATCCTGAATCTCTGTTTTTTTCCTGTCAATGGTTAGGATTACCCCATCCTACCTCGCATATCCCTAAACCCTAATACCCTGTGAGCTTTAACTTAGCATGGCCTAGCCACTTTACCTATTTGACATTATTATTGATTTTTTTCTGTCTAGATAGCCTAAATACCCTGGATGTAATATTGCATCTTAATATATATCAGGATGCTGATATATTAATTTACTGGTTTTCACAGCCGAGGGAGAAGATTGTAGGAACCCCTCCAGAGCTCCGGCAAGGCCTATTTACTTCAAGCCCGGGAACACCAAGCCCTGATCTGAAAACATGGTCAGCTTTCCCTGAAGAGCCAAAAGCTCAGGCAGCTGTGAAGAGTGTCCACCCAAGGTCAGTCCGTACTCTGCGTGCATCAAACAGCAACAAAGCCAGCTCGCTTGGACAGTCAAATATAAGTTCTAGCACCGATCCATTTGCCTTTGGTCAAGATAGCTTTAAGGCTTCTCCTTCTGCAACTGTACTTCCCCAGTTATCAAACATGGGGAATACTTCTCAGCTCAGTAATCTGAATGTAGAAGAAAAGAAAGATGGATCCTACCAACCAGCAGGATGGACTGGGTTTTGATTGTTCTGTAGCAATTTACGGTGATACTATAGATGCCAAAAGAGTCAAGAGTACATATGGTCTTGGTGGTGTGGCATACCGAAAATGCAGCGGAATGCCTGAACTGATGTAGGTATGTGTGGCAACGCTTTTGTACAATTGTTCTGGTGCTGGGCTAGCATCATAATGCATCCACTTGTAACTTTAGTGCAAATGTAAGTTGCAACTTGCAAATCATTGCTAGATTGGAAGATGTTTTTCTCCTGTAGACAAGCTTGTGGTGTCATGTCAATAAACAATGAATTTTGGTCACATGCTATATAGATATAGCCATCTATTACTGAATAAAAGGTTACCATTTAGTGGTAAATAGCTAATGTACTCACTTTGATGCCAGTATTTCATGTTGAGTCACAGAACACAAATCTTTATTAATTCATTGTGATACATTCATACATTGTATTTTTGAATTGATTTGTTTCTATGATTTAACATGTGGCTGTGAGGATCTGTTCTATTTTGGTGTCAACACATACATCTTGCAAGCATGAGAATCCACTGTTTCCTCCAATTCTCCTTGCACGGCTGATATAATCTCATCCTTCAAAACAAATAAAATCACAAACACAGAAATAAGTTAAAAAAAACCAAGAGCAATATGAAATATAAAGAACATATACTCCCTCCGTTCTCAAAATCGATCTTTAATGTAAGTTTCTCTTATAGCATTTAGTGTTAGTTATTAGTTATACAATCTTAATCATTACCAAGTGGTTGAAGTACAAATCCAGAGTCATGTAACTTTTATATCACTTAATTCACATATTATTGGACTCATTGTTAGTCAAAGCATGAATTTTTATAGTCATACTGCACCTTACAAAGACAAACTGGAGGGTATGGTTTTAAGACGTCGATAGATAAAATGCATACTTACTGTCCACAGATCATGAGCATCAACAATTGTAGATGCATTAATTCCAATGCTGCTCCAGCTGGCAGTAATGGATGCTTGAGCAGACCCTCTGTTCCATAGAACAACCGCAAATCTCCCTCCAGTCAAGGGACCAGCCCATACCTAAGCACAAGGTTATGTTATATAAAGAAGTGCTAAATATCATAGCTTTTGCTTTCTTCTATAGTTTATCTTACTTCATGGCCTCCATCTTTTTGCACTTTGTGCCCTTGTACTCCAAGCCCATCTGTTCATGAATAATTTGAGTTTAGTGTAGTATCATCTCTAATTTGCAGAAACCAAGGCATGATCAGTGTATTTTCTTCACCTTGGTTAACTGCAATAACATTTCGACTGCTGAGGATTTCCTTGGTTTCGTTGCTCATTGAGTGGATGTCACAACCGATCAAGAGAGGTGCCTGCATCAAGTCAACAGCATGGTCTTATAAATGAGCAAAACTATTCACAGTTTGTTGAATTATACTTTAGTGATATTTTTCATCTCTAATGCTAAGACTCAAATTAAGCATTTTATTACCTTCATTAAGGCCCATATGCTGAAATGGGAGCGGTACTCTTCTGTAGTCATCCCCCCATTTCCAAATTCAAGCATGTCTGGGTCTGAAAGCAGAGACAGTAGTTCATTCAAGACTCGAGAGGAAGTGCTGGAAATGTTTAGAGACATGTAGGACTAACCATTCCATCTACCAGGCCCGGCATATGATGCCCACTTGTCGTTCTTATCGGCGATGGCCGTCATTCTGAAACATTACATTTACAGGGCAACGAGATATATCAGGCATATTTTGCCAGGACAATTGAATCCTGTCAGGATGTGAACTTTACTTTGCCCAAGTGTCCTTGATATCACCAGTTGTTCTCCAACTGTTACCTACATCACCTGCCCATGTTGCTGGATCTTCCACACCCCTAGTGAACAATATTATTTTTAGGACAGAAGGATTGAATCTAAATCATCCATTTGAGTTGTTCAAAATAAGGAACAAATACCATTCGCAGAGGGAGAAGAAAATATTCCTCCCTGAATTCAGGAGTGCTTTGCTCATTGCATGATATCTGCATGTCCATGAGCAAGTCAGTCTCCCAAGGGTAGCATAAATAAGGGGAAACTGTAAGAGCTCTTGTGGTTGCTAGTCACCTTGGCTGTGGGCTTATTCCCTGGCTGTTGCAGTTGTCATACTTCAAGTAGTCGACTCCCTTTGAATCATTAAAAGCATTATTTCAGTTTGGATGCAGTGAAGAATGGCATGATCATGACATGCTTAAAGTTTGTTCTAACTGAGACATGATGGTACCCAAGATGCAAAAGTTTTTGCGTCTTGTTCTTCGTATCCGAGCGATCCGGGCATCATCTTGCTGCAAGTTCGTGTCCTGAGGGCAAATGGTTGGTGTGATTTTATAGAGGAAAAAAATCCAATGAACCAAAGTGTATGTGTATTTCTAGTTCTCCTATAAGCATCTTGATGAACATTTTTCTGCGAATTTGTGTCTGTTCTTTTGTTATTATATAAGTAGGGTTACCCTGCGTCACCGTAGATCCCTAGCTTGAGTCCTTTTCCATGCACACAGTCTGCCAAGGCCTTTATTCCTGATGGGAGTATTGACGCATTTGCAGCCAGATTGCCCTGTAGAAATACAGAAAAGCTAGGTTACTAGTTCTTTTGCTACTCTGCATATATGACTGTATCACCATTTATGACCTGGGAGTCCCTGTCATAGGCTGCCCAGTTATCATCTGCAGTTTCACAAATGTTGAATTGTCAGGAAGTTTCAACTGGGCAAAAGAACAGCAGGGTCATTAAGAAATCTCAAGAGGAGGTACCTATGTTGATATATTCATATCCAAGCTTTGCTAGGCCAGTATCCACCATAGCATCAGCTGCACAGGCGAATCAACTCCTTTTCAGCATGTTGTGATGCAAAATGCACCTGTTTTGTGCCAAAAACACAAGTAGCCTTACTGATTTGGTGAATGAGCTCTTCGTTTATTTTCCGGCCGAAGTGATTATAGTTATTCCACCTAAAAAATTTTCATGCACAGCACTTGTTGGTTCAAAAGATGTTGATGCAAATTGGATGAAACCATGAAAACGAAAACAGGAATTTAATGCAGATTGGTTGAAACCATGAAAACAAAAAAAAAACAAGGAAGTCAAGATGGAAGGTCAAATTTTAATAAGAACTGAAAAGAAGACAGGATCAATACCCCATCTGGGGAGTCCGGCCAAGGCCATTCTCCAGCCCGGCTGCCAACGTCAATAGCAAGACCAAGAGGAAAGCACAAAAGGTCACCTTCCCTGCCATGGCTGGGCAAAGCTGTGTGTGTCTCAGTGCTGGCAAGTGAAGTGATGCTTAAGATTCTACAACTGGTTTCTAGGGGGGCACTATATATAGGTAGGAATTGGTCAGTATTACGACAAGAATCTGTTCACGAGTTCCGGATCCAACGGAGCCGGACAGCAAGACCGGCGGAGGCCATTTTACTTTGGGTATTCCACATGCTGATGCAATCTCTGGCATCACCGATTGATAGCTTGCCTGCATTTCTTGTCTTGTTACTAAAATCTTATCTCTGTGCAAATACAAAAGGCCATAGAGCTGTTATATTAGGACACTCATAATGCAGACTCTATCATAAATCTTATCTTTCTCCGTCACTCTTCAATAAATATAATCTTATCTTTCTTCCTCACTTCTCAATAAATAGATTGTCTCATCAGCAAAATACCATAAATAAAAAGTAATAAATAGTCTTGACTATGTTGTAGAGTCTTCATTGTGAGTGAGTGTCTTTAAAAACTTCTTGGCAATACCAAATTTTCAAAATAATAAATGTAGGAATATAAGGAGAACATGGGATTGGGGATCCCACTTGGGTTCCTACATACTAGAATGTAAAACAAAACAGAAGTCACGGATGAAGGATTTGAATACAATTGAGAATCGTGTGCCCCGTACATAGGAAAGATAGAATTATCCTACTGCATTCCTTCTCCGGTCCTTTCATGGCCCATGCTGTTCAAAGGCTAATACAGAAATAGGATTACTTACGAGCTGGGATGGGAATTTCAGAGAAAAAATCAGAAATTTGAACGTGTTTTGGCATTTGGACAGTTTTAATTAACATATTTACACATGAACATTTCCGACATTTATCTGCAGGGAAACCTTTTAGATCTTTCACAAATCCACATCAATATGTTGCGTGTCCAACAAAGGCCAGCGATTCATCTGAATGGCTGTTAGTAATTTTGGCAGTCACTTCTTGGAACTGTCTTACAAGAATGGTTCCAAGTTCATACATCTGGACCTTGGTCAGCATACATTACATCCTTAGACAAGACAACGCTGGGATATGCATGATATGAGTTTATTCGGTCGCCTGTAGAATAAAAATATAATCCGACCAGACAAACTATTTCTCAAAAGGAATATTTAATTATATAAGAAACTGATTCATTATTAGATCATTTGTGACCTGCAGGTGCTGGACAGCGAGTAGAAGGAAGAAAAGAGGCCTGCAGGACTGGTTGTTCCAAGGGGGTCTTCGATAAGTTAACCATGCCAGCTTGGTTGCTGCCGTCCATTAAGCTGGAAGCCGATCATTGAGTGGCAGCGGGTTTCAGGCACCTATCTCCGCTGCTAGTGCCATGGTCGCTCAATGTTAATTTGTTATTTCAGCTTGGACTAATTGCCCGTTTCTTCGTTCTTTTATTTTCTTCCTTCAGTGCGACAGTTCGTGGCTTGCCTTGTGTTTGTGTTGCTACCCTCTTAATTAAATATGTGCTAGTTAGAATAGTCAGAAAAAATTAGATCATTTGTATGACGCTCTAATCGATCTTTATTCTTTATATGTATGTGAATAATTTTTCACATTAATTGTAGGTACCATATTGTATACATTAGACTCAAAGGCAAAACATACGAGACGAGCTTTTTTGATAGCTCCAACAAATTTTAACGCAAAACATGGTTGGCTCTAAATCTTACTACTGCATGTAAACTACCATAGTGGCTTATCTGACTCTGAAGCCTTGTTTTAAATCGCCGACTAAGGCATTTAGCTGCAGAACTGCCGTTATGGCATTTAGCGGGCTATAGCTGACATTTAGCGGGCTATAGCCGGCTATAGCGGGCTAAATGTCATAGCGGTTGTCCTTTCTGACAGCTATAGCCAGAGATAGCTGAGGCTATAGCCGGCTATTTAAAACTTGGCTCTGAAGCCAGCAGTCCATGCTCAAGCAGCTACCATGGTGGAAGGCTTATGCAAGGCCTTCTTGAGCTAGTCACAATGGTGAGATTCTGTAGGCAGGGGCATTCTGCAGTGTGAGTGACTACGTGATGAAGATGACCAGCTGGCAGGGCGTCAAGGAATGCTCATTTTTGCAACAGCAGAGATCAGGAAACTTGGTGTAGTTGCCTCTCGCTCTTCACACTCACACATGCATTGACATTGAATGACCACAATCGCTTCGTTTACTCCAATCCTATTTATTCAGGCTAATATAAGGCGTACAAGTAACAGTCTTTTATGAATTTTCTTGTCATTCTCCCTCTTCGCGACACCTGAACTTGATGATTTTGACAGGTACACGCACGGGTGAGAATCAGTTCTAGCTACTTTGGAGTGAACACATACATCTTGCAAGCATGAGTGTCTACTGTCTCCTTCAGCTCTCCTTGCACCGGTGATGTAACCTCACCCTGCAACCAAAACAAAAAATCACACACACACAAACAAGTTTGAGAATTCCTTGCAACAAGAAAGATATATGCTATGGTAGAACTTGTCTATGATCAGAGAAGATTCAAGCTTACGGTCCACAGATCATGAGCATCGACGATGGTGGATTCATGGAGACCAATGCTGCTCCAGCTGGCAGTAATGGATGCTTCATCAGACCCTCTGTTCCATAGAACAACTGCAACTCTCCCTCCACTTAGTGGACCAGCCCAAACCTGATGACAAACAAGATCATGAATGCATTATAAACCTGCTAGTTTGCTGCTACTCGTGTCATTCTGCCAAGCCTGTTCTACTTACTTCTTGGTCTCCATCTTGTAGCACTTTGCGCCCTTGCACCCCAAGCACATCTGAACAATTGACCAATCGTTGAAGCTCAATATCGTATCATATCATATTTCGTAATCGGAGAAATGAATAAATAAATGAACAAAGTTATTTCCTTTACCTTGATTAACCGCGATGACGTTTCGGTTGCTGAGGATTTCCTTGGTGTCATTGCTCATCGAGCGGATGTCGCAGCCAATCAGAAGAGGTGCCTGCATCACGGTGGTTCAGCGCCATGAGCAGTTCTATTGTACTGATTGATGGTTACAAATGTCGTTACCTTCACTAGAGCCCATATGCTGAAATGGGAGCGGTACTCCTCTGTTGACATCCCCCCGTTTCCGACTTCAAGCATGTCCGGGTCTGAAAGCATAAATAAATTGCATCTCATTCTGCATTCAAGAAAGGCAAGCCCAAAGTCTGTAAGCCTCTATATGATGGACTAGGCTAAGTGGCTAACCATTCCATCCACCAAGCCGTGCATAGGATGCCCATTTGTCATTAGCATCGGCAATGGCCATCATGCTGAAACATTACAAAGGGAAAAGATGCATCATCAGACAATATCGATATGGCTACCGCAGGGCATGTTCATGCTGCCAAATTGTAAAGCTTCCCTAAGGTAAGTAAATGAGGCCATAAGTTCCTTCCTTGTGAACTTCACCAAAATCTGGCACATATCGCTAGCACAGTTTTAGGTTGTCAAGGTATAATGTACGCATGTTCACTGATCTAAAAGAAAGGGTGTATGTAATGTTCACCTTCCCCAGTTGTCCTGAATGTCACCGGTTGTTCTCCAACTGTTTCCTACACCACTTGCCCATGTTGCTGGATCATCCACACCCCTACACAACAACATTTTCAAAACCAAACATCTGAATTCAAAGTTCAAACACAAAATTCGGTCATTTGTAATTAGGAAAAAGAGCAACAGTTACCATTCACAAAGGGAGAAGAAAATATTCCTCCCAGAATTCAGAAGGGCTTTGCTCATGTTGATATATCTGAATTTTGTCGCAAGCCATTTTTTCAGTCTCTCAAAGTAGCATGATAAGCAGGAAAGTTAAAATCTAGTGAGAGTCGATGCTCACCTTGGCTGTGGGCTCAATCCCTGGTCATTGCAGTTGTCGTACTTTAAGTAATCAACTCCCTTGGATCATTTTCACAAAAAATGAAAAAAAACAGTTGAAGCAAGAAAGAAAGCCTTTGAAGATTTCAATTTTCACACGTTTAGAAAGTTTCAATCTAGATGGCACAAAATGTACCCAAGACGAGAAGGTTTTTGCATCTTGCGCTTCATGTCCGAGCGAACCAGGCATCTGATTGCTGCAAGTTCGTGACCTGAAAGCAGCTAATGTTATTTGTCCTTCAGCTTTGTGGTTCTTAATGATATTTATGCGTACCCTGAATCACTGTAAACTCCGAGCTTGAGCCCTTTCCCGTGCACATAGTCCGCCAGGGCCTTCATTCCTGATGGAAATGTTGACGGATTTGCGGTAAGATTACCCTGGAAAGTAAGAAAAGAAGATCATGTTCATACTTCCTCTCAAAAAAAAAAATCAACATCATGTTCATCCATCTAGTTTCACTTTGCTAAGCAACATAGTTGAACTCTTGTTTACTATATTTATTGAACATCTATAATTCTACGTTACTGCAGTCCGCACCTGGGAGTCCCTATCATAGGCTGCCCAACAATCATCTGCAGCGTCACAACAAAAATGTAGAATTCTCAAATTTCTTTTTCAACCGAGCAGATGAACGAAAAAGAGAACAAGATAACAAATCTCAACGAAAAAGAGAACAAGATAACAAATCTCAAGTGACTACCTATGTTTATATAGTCATAACCAAGCTTTGCGAGGCCAGTATCCACCATCGCATCAGCTGCACATACATATCATGGTTTAGAAGGATTTTGTGGTACAACCGCAACTGATTCAATGCTGGACGAGTGTATGGCTTACCAATTTGTCGAATTATATCCTCGTTTATACTGCAGGCGAAATTATTCCAACTGTTCCACCTGACTTGGCCATATATTTAGTTAATAAGATATGCTTCTTTATAGTGGAAGACTTCATTAAAAACTTCAAGGACAATACATCAAGTTGATATATAGTCTTAGAGGGCACTTCGGGCCTCTGCCTAACAAGAAACATATACAAACAAACAAAATAGATCACACACACCCTAGTGGCTATCAATCCATAGACTAGACCACCACCCAGGTCCCTGCTGGTCCAAAAGTAACAGATAAAAATTTCCAGCACTTCTATGTTCACAGTGGTGTTTTGAAGTCTAATTGGTTTTTCTTGTGGTGTCATGCACTTGGAGCTGAAAGCCTGAAACTCAGTACTGTATTTCTAGTGCTGAATGCTGACAGGACTGTTTGAGAATGCATATTCCAACCAATGCACACATGGTTTCTAACACGAATCAAGGAAACAAGGGCAAATATTCGTGAAAAAAGGAACCAAGGGAAAAGGATGTGTGTGCATGTTACATGTTTTTCAACATCACAACACTACAAATTAAAAGAAGCAGACCTTTGATCTTTGAAAGTATCAGAGTCAGAGGAGTGAAAAGGAACAGAGAGAGAACCAGGAAATATAATCCAGATGTTTCATAGGAAAAAAAAAGAACTTGTCACCAAAAGAACACATGCATGTCCATGTACTTGAAAAAGAAAACCCTTAAAATACACCATACAGCTTATAAGGCTAAAAGATCAGTTACCCCATCTGTGGAGTCCGTGCAAGACCATTCTCCAGGGTGGATCTCCTCGCCACTGCCATCAGCGACCTCTCCGGCCGGATCGCCACCACCGACATTGACAGCAAGATGGAGACGAGAGCACAGAGGAGTGCTTTCTCTTCCATGACAAAGAGGTGGGCAGGTAGCTGCTGCAGGAGTGATGATGTGGTATTTAATGTCATCTTGCTAGTTTCGATGTCGTTATGTTGTATATATAGCAATGGGCCAGCATCAGGACAACACTTCGTCACGAGCTAGGTTCACATGGTTTTTTGTCGTCTAAACTAAGTTCTTGTTATTAACATTTTTGTGTAGCTAATAAAGGTTGATGAGTTCAAAGGCTGTAAGAGTAAGTTTGCAGCCTTTTTGGGATTGATTATATTTTTTTTTTCCAAACAGGCAGCATTATATTATCTCAATATATCGTTACAAAGGAGGGCCCGAATTGCATCTGGAGCCTCATTACACCATATGAACCAGAGAACTGATAAGCTAGCCTAGCCATTACACGAACTGCCTCATTGCAACTTCTCTGCATGTACATGAAAGTGACAGAAGCTTCACGTACTACGTTTTTTTATATCACACACAATCGCTCCAACCTGAGATCTATCTAGATGCCGTGATTGTATTTTTTATGATGTTTTGACAGTCAGAAGCCACAATGATATGTTGAAGATTTCGTTCTTTTGCAAACAAAATACCACATTGAACTGCTAAAATTTTAGCCAGCTCAGAATCTTTGCATCTTCTTTACAAATGCCATTTTGAAATCCCCAAGATGATCACGAATCACTCCACCAATTCTGATTCGGGAGGGATCTTAAAGGTGGCTGCATCTACATTGAGCATCAACCAACCATCCGGCGGTGGAGTCCATTTAGGGGCCAAGCAATTAGACTTGTATCTGTGGGGGAAGGATTGTTTTGCAGAGTGCATCAATACCATCTCTATGTAAGCTTTTGTTCTTTCAGCAACGGAATAAGGATGCATCATATTCTCTCCATTAAGATTGTATCTGTGGGGGAAGGATTGTTTATGCTAGTTGTTAGGTGGTGACAACCTGTTCATCCTATGTATTCCACCACGTTTGGTCTAAAGGATGTTTGGCATGTGCCCCAAAGTGCTACTAAATCTCTATTTTTTTTGGTTTACCTAAGTTAATTTTTATTAGTAATAGAAGTAAAATAGGACTCTTCTACTCACATGTTGTTCTCCCACTAGCTATGCATTCTACCTTTGAGGCTTTTCCTTGTGCCTTACCTTAGCCTTAAGCAACATGCACATCGATTTGTCCCCATGAGAGTCGAACGATTGAGCTTTGGTCATAGAAATCCTATTCATCAATCATCTTAGTCTTTCTCTTTCCTAGTGGTAAAATATTAATATGACCATGGTATACTCTCGAGCGAAATGTGAATCCATTTATTCTGTGCGCTTGTAGAATTATCCAATAGAACATAAGAATATTATTATTGAGGTTCAAGAATATAAGAAATATCAATAAGCATTTCTGATGTTGTTGCCAAGAAAAATGATGTTGTTACCAAGAAAAACAATTGGTTTAAGATATTGATCAATAGTTTTTTGTGATTAAAGTATCATACAATTGACTGTTCTTTAGTGGGCTTATCTGCATTAGTGCTAAATCACCATTAAATCTTCATAATTTCTATTACTTAGCTCCCTCTTGATCCCATCCTGGATCCGCCAATGCTTATCTGTGCTATATTTATGCTTCTATGCAACAGAGTAGTGCCTTCAACTTGACCAAAAACTTCCAAGAAGATCCTATGGCTACCTGGAAATTAAAGGGTACAATTTTGTCTTGTTCCCCCTCAACGATTCTGCCTTTGTGCTAAGCTTACCACTGTCCAACGCTGTCATGGCCATTAAGACCATTCGGTGAGTTCTCCACTCCCACCACTGCTAATGGAGATACGAACTTCGAACTCAAGCAGGTGCTGGTCAAGATGGTACAAGCTAGCTCCTTTGTGGAAAAGCTCATGAGGATGTCAATGCACACCTCCAACACTTTCTAAAGATATATGGAACCTTCACCATCAAGAGAGTAACTTAAGAGGCCATCTGGCTCCGTCTCTTCCCATTCTCCTTTCTTGAGAAGGTGAAGCAATGATTCTACTTCGACCGCGAAACTGTGAACACTTGGGAAAAGTGTTCCAATTCGTTCGTCGTCAAGTTCTTCCCCATGGATAAGACTAACGCTCTTTGCAACAAGATTCTTAGTATCCTCTTAAGATCAACCGATTCTTCTTCTGTGTTAGTATATATTATCATAATATGTTTATAAAGGTAAGTTCAATAAAGTTTGTTCGGTTAATCTTCAATCCAAGAGCAATCCCTTTAACATCCTCTCCAATCTCCTCGGGTTGGTGCTGACCGAACCAGATAATTAAGCAAATATCCTAGACTCACTACTGGCTTAGAGGATAAGTGCCTTCCAGACTCTAGTAGAAATGGAAGCACCTGCGCTCGTGAAACATCTATCTAGAATAATACTCCCTCCGTTCCAAATTATAAATCGCTTTGATTTTTTTTGGTTCATTTATTTTTTTATGTATCTATACATACTATTATCTATAGATGCATAGCAAAATATATGTAAAAGAATCAAAGCGACTTACAGTGTGGAACAGAGGGAGTGGTAATATGAGCTTAACGTCGAGACCGGGATCCATGGTTGCTCTAGGCTGTTGGCGACTAGCAAGGGTTCATCATCCAAAGTTCACTGACTCAGATCATCCAAATGCATGTTAATTATACAAAAAGATATCCGTTGCAATAGTAATAATGGTGGACCAGTAATAAACATTATTGTTGATCAAGTCATACCACGTACAAATGCAAATGGTCAGAGGATGGGATCAGTAGACCTAACCGCTAGCACTACTGCACTAGCACTTGCACTTTTGGGGTGCAGCGGTGGCGATGGCTTGGGGAATCGTCGTCGTCGTTCCCACTTATCACATAGTGCACTGATTGCACAGGATTGGGTGATGTGTACGTATATGTGTAAGCATGGTGTACTGACGTACCAAACTAAACCAGTAATAGTTAATTAATATAAATATTTTAGGTGAAGAAAAGATCGAGTATTACATTAGAGATAGATAGATGTTGGTCCAGCTCACAAGATCACACGCACTAGCTAGTACACTGCTCACACATAAAGGTAACTAGGTAAGTGTTTAGCTTGCATAGTTGCATTGCTCCTACATGCACACCAACACGGATCGAGAAGCTAATTAATAAGAAGCTTTGCAGCTTGACACGATATGATGATTAGTGATTACACTACTGGTTCGTAGTGCAAGCGCAACGACCGACATGACGCGAGATATGGCTGCAACTTGCAAGTCGATCGATGAAGCCACCACACGTTCAGGCGCACGACGACTAGCTGGATATCATGAACTAAATTAAAATGCATCCTCACACACAGCTAGCTACGGCTCCGATCCACTAACAGACCATGCAGCATCAACGTACCTGCACTAATCATCCGCATTTCTGACTCCACTTAGCTGTTACCTGTTGTGTTGATGGCTACCAAATGTCAATTCTAACTATCAACAATGCAGCAAAGTAACGGATAAATCAACATCATTTGTAGTCTTTTGTTTCGGAGTAACATGGTTCCAATTGCACTTTGGATGTAGTGAAAACTTTGCAAAACATTCAAGAATGAAGCACCAAGAGCACCGGGGCTCACCTGGTGGGCTTAGCCAACCCCGTCTATCCTTCAACGTTAGCAATTCATGTGCCACGCAAAGAAACGCAATTTTAAACACATACCCATATCAATTTGAAGTTTGTTTGATCTAAGGGCTCTCAAGGAGGGCCCCAAGGATCGAATGGCCCACCATCTCCACCTGGACCCAACAATCACAAACAACTGACTTAGGACAGCTCACAACCACCATGGAGGAGTGCATCCTAGGGTCGGCCGACCCCACCTATGGCCGCCCGACACCCCACCTATTCCTTCACGTCAGAAATTTGTATTCCAAGCAAAGAATCATAATTAATTTGGAGCACATACCCATGTCCATTTGAAGTCGATTTGATCCAAGGGCTCTCAAGTAGGGTCCCAAGGATTGGATGACCCACACCTACCATCTCCAACTGGACCTAGCAATCGACGAAACAACCGATTTAGGACAGCTGACAACCACCATGGAGGAGTACTGGGAGCCATAGGATGCAAAGGCGTCCACCTTAGTGTTGGCTAACTCTATAGGGTGTCACCCAACCCACCTATCAGGCCATTGTTAACACTAAATGTGGCAAGGAGATAAAATGGAAGTGCACGGTTGTCAAAGTAGCTTTCACCTAAAAGTATTCTAATGATCAATTTCCATAGGGAATATGAGTGTTCTACTAAGAATCAAGGTTGTCCTAAGATAACAAGGTGTTTAGGATAGATTGAGCGGAGAGAAACTTAATGGAAAGGGTACTACATCAAGGATTTACTAAGATTGTTCACGTCAGAACTCTATTTTGGCCAAGCCGTAAAAAATAACTTGTGTTGTTAGCTTTGGGCCCTATGCTTAATAACTTGCACAAACATGTGGTGGACTATAGAGACTAGATGGGGTTGTGATGAGGACATCCCCTCCATTGATACAATCATACCTGCTGCACAATAAGGTCTGAAGACAAGAGCTCGAGCACACCAACTTAATTATCAGGTAACATCGTTCCTCGTTGTTCATACAAACTCATCTAAGATTTGGGTGCTACTAAATCATGGTGATGATTGTCTTGTTCTTAGGAATGTTGGTCCAGATCCTATTGTTTCGACCACATGGTGAAGATGTAGCGATAAAATGAGTGGGGATCATTATCGATGAGGCGCTCAACTTATGTCAAGATAGCAGGCAACGCTCCATAAAAAAATATCATAACTCCTTCATACGAGTTCCAATAAAGCTGGTTTTTGACTTGTTGGAAAGAGCACTTTGTCCTCTTTCTAATGGGTCCAACAACACTATCAACCAAAGCTGCTCGCAGCAAGCGAAAGGATGCAGAGACCTACAACTTAGGCCTAAGCTTTATTTTCACTACAACCCATTAAGGAGCGCCCATATTAGGGTTTCCCACGGCCCCTTGTGCTCTCCTCCCTGTAAATAGAACCAACAACCATCAGGTGAGGTGAGGTTTTGTTTAGATGAAAGATTAGCTTCCAGCTACCTCTTGCAATGCATGTGTCGATCCAGACCACCCGAATGCTTGTATCCAGGACCCTAAATTCATGATTGTATATTTCACCCTTGAACAGGTTCTGCGTTGTTTGCTTATTCTTTGATTTGCTTGCAGGTTCAAGGTTGTTCTTGACACGACAAGAACAACAACAAATTGGAGCTGGTGTAGCTGTCACTATATATGGCGCAGCGCCCTTGTTGGTCGTTGTAGACGAGCAGCACAACATCGAATCCACCCCAAATTGAGTTATCCCCACTCACCTCAGGGACAACCCTTGTCATACCACGTGGTAATCAGAGCAAGGTTCTTTGGTGAGTGATTTACCCGTTCTTACATTACCTACAGCCAAAAATACCAAAAATAGGCTAGATCGAGAATCCTAACAACCAGTTTTGAGCCTTGCTATTCTAGTTAGTTCTTTGCTTGTTGAGTTTGTTGTTTACACCATGGTATCTTGTGTTGTTTCTTAAGTTCTAATCCATTAGAGTTTTGAGTTCTTGTGAACAAGAAAAAGTGAACACTTACAGAGCCAAGTACCTTATACCAAGAAAAACCTAGAACAACTCATGTCCATTTGAGACCCACATCCGCCGAGGTACACGCCGAAGATGGTGCTAACAAGCCCGACACTCCTCCAACTCTCTCCTTATTCTCGTACATAGCTTCACCTAGCTATTATTCTCACTTGGAGAGATGGAATATGAAATGTTGTGTTTACAAATGAGGGAAAAGGAGGTGGAGGTGGAGTAGGCTACTCCAGCACCACGTCAGCGAACCGCATGACGCCCTTGGCTTCCGTTGGATGGAACCAAAGTCAAATCGCCTTAGAATGGACGCTTGAGATAATTTGGCATGTGTTGGAAGCCGGAGAAGGTTGGTTGGAAGGTCGGTGGCATCAGCCAACTTACTTGGGGTGTCAAACCGACGTCCACTTACACCCAATGACGTGGAGGAGCATCCTAATGGCGGGTGTGTAAAGTATCATTATTTGAGAGTAAAATTAACTAAAAATAGGAAAACCAGCTCAAGCTGTTTCCAAAAGCAGCTAAGCCAGTTTTTCGGACTTGCTCCAATTGATGTGATTTTTATGGAGACATTATCTATGATATTTTAAACCCCCTCCAAAAATTTTACAAATTTTAAGAGGTCATTGATTGAATTTCCATAGTTTTCTTTCTGAGTGCTAAAGGCTGAAATATGCAAAATAAGCCTAAACTGGTTTAAAATCGCTTTTTATCAACTTCGATTGCTTTTGCATCTTTCTATCCTAGTTTCTAGGGTAAGTATATCGACTGTAACTATGTCACGGCTAATCTTGCTAGTGGTGCTCAAGAGTTTTTTGGGTTGTTTGATTGTCTCGGGATATAGACTGCTCCTTCATTCTTGAAAACAGAAATTTTTCCGTCTTCCATACACCTTTCTCTGGTTCCAGGTCTTCAGAACCTTTGCTTTTGTTGATTTTCAATAAGTTTGAAGTACATGCAACAGTGAGAATAACCCCAATCTATTTCGGGGTCAACACATACATCTTGCAAGCATGGGCCTCCACAGTCGCCTTCAGCTCTCCTTCCACAGATGGTGTAACCTCACCCTAAAACATTAAAATCAGACGCATGTAAGAAAGTTGAGAAGAATCATAGTTTATTTACAACGTCGAGAAAAAATATATGCTATGGTAGGACTTTTCTATGATGAAGGGGAAAAAAGAATATTCATGCTTACTGTCCATGAGCATTGACGACAGCGGAAGCGCTAAGACCAATGATGCTCCAGCTGGCAGTGATGGATGCTTGAGTAGGCCCTCGATTCCATAGGACAACTGCAACTCTCCCTCCACTTAATGGACCAGCCCAGACCTAATGAAAAGATACATTAATGCGAAAGTTTTTGCATCTTGGTCTTCATGTCCAAGTGAGCCTGGCATCTGTTTGCTGCAGGTTTGCAAACTAAAAGGAGAAGGTTGTGTGATTTGAGAGAGAAAACAACAGCTTAAACATAACCCATTGAATTTTTCATCGAATTTCTGCTTCTGCCAGCCACATTTTCCTATCCATTTGGATCCCCGGAACTAAATTCATGTAATAAACTATAGGTGAATCCGTTAAATAAAGTCTACAATTTTACTTCAATTGGGACGGAGAATAGTCACAAAAAGAAGTTAGGAAGAAGAATCCATATAATTCACTTCTTATCTCACACTCTAGGAATTTAATATAGGCTAACTTTCGAAAGTCGTGGAATCTCAAATTCCAAGATAAATAGCCTAATTCCTTAACTAGATTCCAATTTCTCCAAAATAAAGGGATCCAAAGAGGCCCAAAACAATTTTTTATGACATTATGGTTTTTCTTTTGTCAAAATTGTGCTTGCCCTGCATCACTATAGATTCCGAGCTTCAGCCCTTTTCCATGCACATAGTCCGAGAGGGCCTTCATCCCAGATGGGAATGCCGATGGCTTTGGTACTAGATTACCCTGTAAGAGAAAAAATATATATATCAATTTTGCTGATCGAGCACTCATTGTCCTATTAACCTTGCTGAGAATCAGAAATTGTTTTTCTCTTTCTCTCTCTCCTCAACATGTACAATTCTATATAAATACACACCTAGGAGTCCCTGTTATAGTCTGCCCAACAATCATCTGCAGTATCAAAAGTGTTCAGAAACCGTTTGATATTCTCAACTGAAGTACTAAACAACAGGCAGATTAAAAGAATGGAGGAAGAAAGGACAGGGCAACAAATCTCGAGAGATACCTATGTTGATATACTCATAACCAAGCTTTGCAAGACCAGTATCTACCATTGCATCAGCTGCACAAACCAATAAATCTTTCTTTTTCAATTTGCTGCATTTTGTGGCGCAACTGGAACTGATTGTGAGAGTGCATTCTAACCTTACCAATTTCTCGAATTGTTTGTTCGTTTATATTGCAGGCGAAGTGATTCCAACTATTCCACCTGAAATTTCCATGCATTCAGTTAAGAAATGCACACCACCATACATTTTGCAACTACACTACAAAAGAAATAGGCTTGGTCACATGCAATTCCATTAGGAAAGTGGGAAAAACAGGAAATGAATAGTACTTTCTTCATTATAAATTATACATCATTTTGTATATGGATATTAAGGAATATAACATTCCAGCTCCAACATGCACAAATTATTCTCCATGTGGTGATACAAAGTTAAAACATGAAACAAAAGAATCTCAGACCCAAGTTTCTATTCTAGTCTGACTTTGCCATTCAAACTTGCTGACGAATTCCGATAACACGGCTTGCATCTAGCGTCTGCATTCCTTTAGTTCACACAACATGTCTTCAACAAACTCGATGCTGACCGCAAAGGGGTTGGGTTTGTTTATTTTCTATGAATTCACCAATTGTTGTTTCACGAAGAACTGAAGATGGATATCCAAGGCGACACCTCTAAGGAGGGAAACAACTTAGAGTCACCGCACTGCATGCCTGGAGAACCAAGGTTTCACTTGGACATTGCTGGGTACGAGGGTTGTGAAGTGCCATGGCTACCTCCAAAAAGGAGAACCATCATCGAGACAAAAAGACACTCACCAGCACCTCTATGCCAATAACAGAGAATAGTCCTACACTGACCCAAAAACCATGACATATACACTCTCAAGATGCAACATGTTTGCGGCCTGCTAGTAACACACATTGAAAGTCTTGCACCTTGCTTCAAGACAATGGCACAACCACCTTCGAACTATGATGCAGAACCTCACCACTGCACCATGTCATCATCACTTGTTGCATTACTAGCTTCAATTCAATATGGACCATAATGCCTTCAAATTCGTAGCTCAGTGCACGTCTATTCTAGAAAGCGCCAGATATGGACATAGGACATCGGAAGCCAGGATCTAGCCTCCATGACGCCCTTTTTACCCTGTACTAGCAAGCAACAGAGCAGTGCCGCCACCTAGCTTGCATGTTATATATCTGCCCACGAAGATTCCAAAACTAACATTGGAAAGCTGATGTCAGAGAGAGACACCGAAAAAACCCAAACTTGGAATGCTGACACTAGATTTGGCCACGAAAGGCTACCCAACAGGAGTGTTGGTCACTTGGCCAATACTCAGATCTATTCTCCACCGCATCTTCGGTAAGGATTGAGCTCTGCCTCGGTGCCCGCAACCGCGCCCCAACTCCAGCGAGCTCCTCTCGATAGCCGTGCAAGGTCCCAACGGCAATGCCGAGCTACCGGCGGATCCGCCAAGGTAGGCCTTCTCCTCCTCTAGATCTGCCAGTTAGGGTTTCAGCAAGCCTCTCCCATCTTTCTTCTCCAACTCTAGCGGGTATAGATATAGAAGGGCTGGCTGGGGGAGGCAGGCAGACAATGGTGGAAG
Organism: Bothriochloa decipiens; assembly: GCA_023333625.1. Lineage (NCBI taxonomy): Eukaryota > Viridiplantae > Streptophyta > Magnoliopsida > Poales > Poaceae > Bothriochloa > Bothriochloa decipiens. The sequence continues at coordinate 34,136,682 of CM041631.1, forward strand.
TGGTGGTAGGTATGGCTAGGCTAGGTCGGGGCGAGGGAGGCTGACCAGAGTTGGGGAAAAAGTTGTATGGAGATCTCCATTTTGATTTGCATATAACTTTGCATGAGTGGAAATCTCTAGGAGATACTGCTCTTGGTTACAATCAGAGGTTATTTTATTTTAATTCAGTTAAATCAAATAAATCTTAAGATTCATATTAAATATTATTTGCATTAAATTCATAGTCTTGTATGGGATTTTGACAAGTGTTGACTCAACTCTCAAATAGATGTTGTGGGTGCACCTGTTGTCAAGTTAGATGAGATGTACGTCCACATGTATCGCCTGGTGATCAGTGAACGATTATTTTGTAGTGGTTCTTGATTCAGTTGTTCACTATGTCAACTAGTGAGAATAGCGCCGTCGGTGCCCTCCGTCCATGGGTATATCCTTTGTCTTTGCTGGATTTGTTAAGTTTGGTGCATTTGCTATGATCAGTATCGTCAGTACGGTATTCAACATGTTTTGCTAATACGAGTAGGTCACACATGCACATAGATGATGTCACAAATCTTTTTATTATTTTTCTGGAATAAACATGTCAAATTTGCCCATATCTAGCACAAGAACCTAATTTTAGGCACTTATTGGTTAGTAGTTTGCTTCCGCTATTAAGACAAACATGTTTGATGGCACAAATTACAAGTGATGGCGTGCTAAGAAGATCCCGTGGTTCATTGCTACGAACATATCTCAAGTCCCATAGGACAAGCCCAAAGAGGATAAAGTGCTCAAGGTTGTCAATAACCTATGTCAAGACATCATGATTAGTGTTCTCCCATCAGAAACTTGGTGGATGTCTATGTTGATGGCCATAAGACCTAGTTAGACCATCAACATTCCACCCAAAAGTAAGGTAAAACATGTCACATGCACCAACTTTGCTTTTAAATTTCACCTAGTTCCACCTGGTATTTGCAAAGGTATTTGAATGCAGGAAATTTGTACAAAATTAATCAAAGGTGTACAAGAGGCAAGTGGACATGATAGGGTTAAGGAGAGCTTTGTCATACTCCTTAGCCTCCTTGGCTTTCTATCCCTTCATGTTATGATTTTACCTTTATTCCACCTTCCTATCAACACCTTTTGCATCAATGTTTGTATTTCAACTTCCTATAAAGTCTAAATCCACTTTATTTCTGTTGTGACATTAGCAACAACTTTATCTTCTGCCTTTGTACTAGATCTTTATAGGAAGTAGAAATACACTTGAAGTGGACTATCTTTTGTGAGAGAAGGGGTGTCCAACAAATTACTTCAAATTGATTTTGTTCAATCTGGTGATCAAATTGCAAACGGATACACCAAGTCTGTTCCTATTTGTCACTTGGAACATATGGCTGAAAAAATACACGAACAAAAAAACATAATAATATTATAGGAATCTATATGTTCAATATAGGAATGAAAAATATAAGATTTTTAATAAAAAAACATGAGAAGCGTGATGTTTACGTGAATATTTCTTTTCCATAATCTTCCTGCAAAACCTAACTTAAAAGAAAGTTTCATTTTCATCTACCAACCAAACATGCTATATTAACTGTTAACTCAACCCGTTGAAATGGGAACCTACATTTTTCCTATCATTCAAAGAAGCCTTAAGTTGTTTTAGCTTGTTGACACACGAAATAAGATAAGTTGAATGATTAAGGATATGTTTGATGAGATTTTAATATCCAAATTTTAGATAAAGAATAACTTCTAGTCTGTTTTTATATAAATTCTATAATTGTACTCCTTCCGTCCTACAATGCAAGACATTCTAGGGTAGGATGACAGTACCAAGAATGGTGGCAAAGGACCTGCATGTCCCTTGGTAGTGGAGATGAAGCTAAGGGCAGATACATTGCTACACGTAAGCGGTCTTATATGTCGTGTCATGCATTGTCATATAAAATTTTTGATGATGTGAAAGAAAGAGAGAAAGAGAAGAGAATTAGGTCGTTGTTTTGCCTCATGAACTAAAATTTAAGACTATGAGACAATTATTTTACCATTGTATAAGTTATGATTGTCATGCAGCTCACAATTTTATCTGTACTTTTTCTATAAATTAAGGAATTATGAGTTGAGATAACTTAAAAAGAAAGCCATTATACATATAGTATATTAAGTTGTCTTAAATTATATGATATTATATAAGTTATGAGACAATATTAATGTACCTATTCTAAGAAGATGTTTTTCTATTATGTAGTGGAGGACAAAAGATAACAGACGGGGATGACTGATGTACTCGTATAAGCTAGACTAGAACTACGAAGCTCAAATGTTATCTATTTCAATATAGGCCTTGTTTAGATCGCGAAAAGTTAGGATTTTTCTAACTATATCCTTTTCGTTTGTATTTGACAATTAGTGTCCAATCACGGACTAAACTAGGCTCAAAAGATCCGTCTCATGGTTTATAACTAAACTATGTAATTAGTTATTGTTTTAATCTATATTTAGTGCTTAATGCATACGGTTAAAAATTGATGTGATGAAAATAGATTGAAAATTTTTTAACTTTTGCTTGCATCTATGCAAGGCCACAGTTCTTAAATCATTTCACATTCAGTATCGTGGGATCGGAGCGGAGGATTCTATATCGGAAATGTTCAAACCGATCAAGAGGCTGTCTATGCTAATCCAGACGCTGGTCCGACAACATTTGCGGAGCTCATTTGACTCACTGCCCTCGGCACTAACCATATGAAATGTTTGTTGCCAAGAAATGTTTGTTGTCAAGAAAAAAAACCCTTTCTGTCGAATTTTTCCTAAAAGAAACCCCTTTTGTCAAAAAAAAGAAAAAAAAAAAACGTTTGCATAACCCGCAGGCCGCAGTACGGACAGTCTTGCACGGTTATAAAATCCGCTTCAAGTCCGTCTGCTCGCTCTTTTCTCCTCCGTTTCTCTCGCGGTCGGGATCGCCCGAAATCGAAGCGCCCGATAGCATACCAGCGCTCCAGTAGCAGTAGCAATCTAGCTCTCTTCCTCCCCTGCCCCAACCTCTCCGCCTCCTCCAAATCTCGCCGGATTCCGCCTCCCCGCGGCGTCCTCGCATCCGCCGCAGGTGAGCGCTCGCTGACCCTTGGCTGCCACGGTGGTGGCCCTGGGGTGGCAGCTGGAGCCTGGAGCCCCGGTGTGGTGGAGGAGGGAGCTGACCCCTGTTCGTTGGGCGCTTTCAGGTTCGCGCCTGTTGCACCACCGCCGGTGGTGTGGGTGCTGGTTGGCGGAGTCGCCCCCGAGGGTCGGCCATGTACCAGCCCTCCGACAGCAGCGGTGAGTGCGGGGGAGCTCGAGCTAGGGCCCGCCTCCTTGCCTGGTTTGGGCTGCAGCCAGCCCTAGGGTTTTGCTTGCTTCAGGTCCTTCGTAGCGAGCAGTTCCTTGGCTGTGAAGATGAGGGGGGCTGCAAGGTCGCGTACTCAGGGTGGTTGGATGGATTTGGGGAGCTAGGGTTTGAGCATGCCTGACGAGAGCAGGGTTTTGGGGTTAGAGTTAATTATCTGGAATTCACCGGTTTTTGGGGAAATAATTAAGCGTCGTGGGAGCTTGGGTGTTGTGGTGAATTCTTGCTCGTGTATATTGGTTTCTGCATTGCTGAATTGAGTTTGTCATGGTGGATTTGGGGGTTTCCGTATAATTTGCAGTTTTTCGGGATCAAGAAAATACAACCCGCCAAATAAAAGTGCAGAATTTCCTTCATATGGACTGAATTTGGTTTTCAGCTTCATTTCTCATTTTCTTTGCTTCACGGTTTGGATTTTCTTATAAACATTGAATTGTTCTGGACAGCTAGAGAATTCTCCTCTCTTTGTTTCCTTTGTTTCTGCAAAATTGAATTCTGTATCGAATGGTGAGCACTCAATATAGGGACCACTTTTGAGCATGTTACTTTGGGAGGTCTCATGAGAAACTTGCTACTGTATGATTTCTCATGAGAAGCTTGCTGCTGTACAATACCTGGTTTTGTGCGCTTTGATTAGCTTTGTATGCACCGATAGTGTCTGTTATTAGCCTGAAATACCTATATTCAGTTATGTTTATGAAACTTAGTTCGATGTACTGATGTAGAATGAGTGTTATGGGCTTGACTCAATTACGGATCTAATACCTTAGTATAGGGTTTGGAAACTGACAATGTTTCAGGTGCATTTATAATTTTTCTTTTGATTTTGATTAGCAGCCAAACCATACTTTTATAATCTTTAGATGTCTGTAACAACTTGAGGCTATGGTCACAAATGCCATGTCCCGAGCTTAGACTATGCGCAGCGGTGTCCTCCACCGCGTCCTGCAGGAGCGCATCCAGGACCAAAACGCCGCAGTGGGGTCCTGGACACGGTCCTGGGACGAGCAGGAGGTGCTCCGGTCCTGGCCAGGTGCAGGAGGTACGGCGTCCTCCAGCATGTGCCATGCGTGGGTCCCGCGCTCGTGCTGACCATGCCCGCGAACTCCACCGGCTTCGCTCGCGCCTGGAGAGAGAAAAGGGGAGGAGCAGAGGAGGTCCAGCCTCCGCCGGAGCTCCATGGCCGGAGCTTGAGCCGCCGCCGCCGGACGTGGACCTCGAGGGAGAAGAGGAGAAGCCGGCCGCCCGCCTGCACCGTGCCTCGCTGGTCGCTCGCGAGGTCGCCCGCCGCTTGCGAGCCGCCGCGCCGGACGAGGAGAGGAGGGCCCCCAGCGGCGGAGCTCCATGGCGCTGTGGACGAGGCCGGAGCTGGGCCCCCAGCGACGGAGAAGCCGGCCTGCCTCGGTGTTCGCGCCGCACGATGGCTGCCCTTCGCGCTCGCCCGCGCCGTAGCCTGCGCGCTCGCCAGCGCTGCTCCGGCAGCTGCTCCACCGCCGGCCGCGCGCGCTGCAAGCTGGGGGGCGGAAGCCGTCCACGAGCGCGGCCAAGGGGGACGAGGTGGCGGGGGCCGGCGGCGTCGCTGGGGGGAGCCGCACGTCCTCCGGCGAGCCCCCTGTGCCCTTCCTCGCCGTCCTCCACCGCGCCGCCGACCTTCTCTGCTCCCGCGCGCCGCCGGCCTGCTCGTTGCCGGGGAGGAGCTCGTGGCGAAGGTGAGGGAGAGCCGCCGCCGTAGAGGGAGGAGGGGGCCGGCGTGCTTCCCGGCGGCCGTGCTCGCCGTGAGCGGGGAGGTGGTGGTGGTGCCTGCAGTGCTGGGAGGAAGAAGATGGAACAGAAGAGCCGGCGTTGGGAAAGAGGAAGAAGGGGGAGAGAGAGGACCAGGCGGAGGGACCGAGGGAGATAGGAAAAAGGGGAGATAGGAAAATAAAATATTGCTGACACATGGACCCCACAGTTGATAGAGGAGAGATATACAAGATTTATGTGTGCGGAAGAAATTGGTATAGAGGAGAGAATATCGATGACCAGGACAGAATATTCCTTTTAGAGGAGAGATTTAAAGGAATATGGCTGCGGATAGCCTTAGAGCCTGATTCTTTAGCTTTCACATTCTGGAATGAGTGATAAGTGCATACCATAGTGTCATCTCCAAATAGCCAGTGTAATAAAGGGATTGCAGATAAATTTGGTGAAGTACCTGAAGTTGCCAGTCTGGTGACTGATGATGTCTTCTTGTCATATTGCTTTGCTCTATATTGTGGGAACCGTTTGCGATTCTCACTGTTATGCTTTATCTTAGCATATCCTATGTACAAGAGTTTAAGATTTCTTCTGGCTAGGAATGCCAGATGAATTTTAGTAGTTACATTAACGTATTGATTGAGGCATTGTGAATAGTTTCTTTTAGGGAAGCTAGCACTTTACATTCCATCCTTGCCCAAGTGATTTGGTGTAAGTATTATGTAGGGGCCAACCAACTGGATTTTTGATGACCTATCTTGTTCCTCATGTTTCTTAGATTCTTGATTTATTTAAAAGAATGTGTCCAGCCTTTTAGCCTATTTATTGTTGTGAGCTGTGTCCGATCTGTCATGTGAGCTGAACTACGCAATTAGAATATGTAGCCTTTTAATTTCTTATAAGCTTTTTGTAGGCCTTGACTATTGGTAAAAATTGCACTTGTTATCTTGGAGATTTCTTCACTTCCTTATTTGTTTAATTGATCGCAGTGAGTCTCAGTCCTTGGATAGTGCACTAGTCCTTATTCCTGAAAAAATTCTTTTTCTTTGTTGAAATTGTTATAATTTATTTTGGTTTTGGGAATTGTGACAAGGTCGAATGGTTTTGTGTGTAAATATTATACAGTATGACTTCTCATGCAAATGGGCCAGTGTGTTTAGGGAAGTTGTGAACCATGTCAATATTAGTTTCCTCAAAAGTTGTTTGTGAAGTGTATTCAAAAGTAGTTGCCCTCTAGAACTGCTAAGTATTCTTGTTAGGGAGAATTAGGTGTATGGTCCTGGGAAGAATGGGTCTTTGGTGTATGGCCTTTTTTCTTTGAACTTTGCTCTATGGCCCTGAAACGAATTTTGGTTGCCTATATGGCCTTCCATCTGTTTTGGACACTTGACAGTGGTAAATCATGGATAAAGATCGTTTTACCCCTGTCTAAAAATATATAAAAAAGCATAGTTTTGGATTTTTTTTGTATATTTGGAGTAGTATTAAGCAAATAAATTCACACACCACCATATATATTCAAGTAGACATATATTTGTCTGAAAACATGTAAAATTTATTTATTTATTTGCTTAATATTACTCCAAATATACAACAAACAAAGAAACAAAACTCTGTATTTTTTTATATATTTTTAGACAGGGGTAAAACAGTCCTCTTACCCCTGAGTTAACACCGTCAAGTGTTCAGAACAGAAGGAAGGCCATATAGGCAACCAAAATTCTTCCAGGGCCATAGAACAAACTTCAAAGAAAAGAGGGCTATACACCTAAGACCCAGTTTTTCCAGGACCATACGCCTAATTCTCCCTTCTTGTTATGAACAATATAACTACTATATTTCTGTAATCATCAAAATATACCTGTCTTGTTTGCATGATCATTTTGAATGTGATGTATTTGTATATTCTGCTAGCAGCATGGGTATTTTTTTTTAAAAGCTGCTTCGGCAGTAAATGTTGCATCCTCAATTCTATGTTGGTTGCAGGAACTGATGATGATCTTCTACAACTTCCACATAGTAGGAGTATCAGAGGCAGCGGACGTGTCAGTGGTAATGGGAGAGCTCTTGTTCCTGCCAGTTCATATGCTAGGGCACCAACAGATATGGAAGCACAAATTCAACAACTTGAGCAAGAAGCATATTGCTCAGTCCTTCGTGCATTCAAAGCCCAGTCTGACGCCATTACATGGGTTGGGACCATCTTTTCACTGTTCATTTGGTGTCTGATGATTTTAGATGTCATTTCTCAAAGTTGACTGAACTCTAACCTTCTCAGGAGAAGGAAGGTCTCATGACTGAACTTAGGAAGGAGCTAAGAGTATCTGACAAAGCACACAGGGAGCTGTTAAATAGAGTCAACAACGATAATATTATATGTAGCATAAGGTAGCAAATGAGTATTTGTTGTAGTAACAGTATGCACGTTATCTTGGTTTTCGGCATACTAAACGTGGGATGCCTTTTTATTTAAGGGAATGGAGATCAACAGGAGGGCTTCAGGCAAGCTTGTCCAATAACCCACAACCGATTCATGACCCTGTTCCCAGTCCTACCACCTCTGGCCGTAAGAGGCAAAAGACATCTCAATCTGTTCCCACTTTACCTACACCGCCTCCTGGACTGCATTCACAGCAGCTGGCTACACCAACACAACCATCGTCTTCAACTGCTAGGAAAACAGTTCCCCCAGGCCCTAAAGGCAAAAAGACGAAACCAGTAAGTAGATAATTTGAACTAGTTCTTTTTCCTATATATCTTGTTTTTTGTTCTTTGGCATAAGTTCATGCAGTTTCAGGGTCAGAAGATACCTGGTGGCTCTGCAGCCAAGCCCATGTCATCTTCAGCAGGTCCTAGTGGAAGAGGACCACACATGAATAGGAATTTTCCAGGTGGTTCTGCTCCTGAAGCGCAACCACAGAATTTTGATCCATTGGTTGGTCGTAAAGTGATGAGTCGGTGGCCTGAAGATAATAATTTCTATGAAGCAGTCATATCCGATTATAATCCTGAAACGGTGTGTTTTTACTAGACCGGGTTAGTTACTTTTGATTCAAGCCTCCAGCTTTCTTAGAGAATTCGTTGCAGGGACTTTATGCGCTGGTTTATGACATCAATACGGCAAATGAAACCTGGGAGTGGGTTGATCTTAAAGAGGTAAATAGATGCTATTTATAATGAGAATGCTCTGTCACTTGACATTTTATGTCTTCCTTTCTGATATTCTTTTAATTTAACATGACATTGGATGGGCAAGATGTAGTTTAGGATCACTTGGTTTCACAGCACTAGCTTTCAGAAAGTCGTCTCTATAGATGGTAGTCACACCAATTGTGAACATGAAGGTAATTTGACTTCGATGAAATTTGCCAGACTTAAATCAAATCACACACGTCCATATGCTGTCTCAGCATGGACTTCTTCTGATATATACAATTAAAACTGATATATAAAGAGAAGTACACTAGCTGGACAGCAGAATATATGACATCTCTATAAAATTGTACACATATTCTCATGCAAGGGGCTCTTGATTGTAGAATGATATACTAGACTGATACAAATGTGTTAGCCTTGTATTTAAAAACTAACAGATTTTTATTTGGTTAGTTACTGATGGATAAGTCCATGTGTGTGTGTGCTGCAAGAGCACATGGTCCTTGTGTCCTTGTGTCCTTTGTAAAAGCATCCTTGACTGCTTTTAGGACAGCAGTTAGCATCTTAAGGACAACATTTTAACTAGCATCTAGGACAACATCTAGGACAGCATCTAGGACAGCATCTTAGACTAGCATCTTAGCATATGCTTGGCTGGTTAGCAGCCTATAAATATGTATCCCCAACCCCTAAGGTTGGCATAGCATGGTGTGAGAAATAAACCCAGAAAATTGCCTCAACTCTGAGATCTCTGTGTGCTATCCTCTCGATGAGAGTAAGGATCCTGCTCACACCTAGAGCAAGGATCCAGAGACTAACAAGTGGTATCGTAGCCGTACTATCCTGTAGCCTGAGCATTTCCTGCTCAATCCCTTCTCCAGTTGACCTCCCTGCCTCGCAGTAGCCCCAGCAGCCAGCAGCAGCTGTTTTGGCAGCCTCTGCCCCTCGTGCAGCAGCGCGCCATGACCACAGGAGGGCAGTCTCAGCACTCGTCCGCTTCCAGCGCGCGGCGTCGGCAGGAGGCCGACCTCGCCGCGGCAGAGGAGCGCAGGCGAGCGGCGGCAGCAACCGCTGCAGCAGCAGCGAGGGCGTCGAGGCTTGGCCCAAGCGGAGCTGGCAGCAGCCAGAGCGGAGGTGGAGGCAGCAGCAGCTGCGGATGCAGCGCGTGCAGCCGCAGAGAAGGTTGAGGACCTGCGCGGCAGTCACAGCAGCTCCATCTCTGCTGATGACAGCGCCGACCCGGACCTTGAGCAGCTGGAGAGGCAGGCAGGGCGAGGGCGAGCGGCGCAGTGGGCAGCTGCGCACGCCCACGAGCCCGGCGACGCTCCTGGAGGAGGCGCCCACGGCGACGGCGGCGCTCCGAGTGCAGGGAACCGCGACCCCAACCACGCGGCCCGCGAAGAGCGGGCATTGGAGGCCATACGTCTGCGGGAGGCTGCTGCGCGGCTGGACGCCGAACTGGACCGCGAGCAGGACTTCCCCGAGCGGGACGAGCGTGCTGCACGCCGAGCCAACGCTTGGCTCGAGCGCCAGGAGCAGCGCGCACACGGCCGTGTCGGACACGAGGGCAACCGGCACGGCGGTGGACGGGTCGAGGAAGAGCACGGCCATCGTAGGCAGCGTGGCTCTCTCTCCCTGGACTGGTACCGTGGCTACCACGGGTACCAGGCTGTTGCCAGGGACGTTGCCCCCGGTGGTGGGTGGCCTACCCTCACCAAGACCAACTATGTTGAGTGGGCTGCGGTGATGAAGGTGAGACTTCAGGTGCTGCACATGTGGGAGGCAGTCCGGTATGGCGACGTCGACTACGACTAGGATCGACGAGCACTGAATGCCCTCATCGCTGCAGTCCCGTCCGAGATGCAGTTCTCGCTTACCAGCAAGCGGACTGCCAAGGAGGCTTGGGACGCCATTGCTGCAGCACGCATCGGCAGCGACCGCGCCCGCAAGTCCACATTGCAGGCACTTCGCAAGGAGTGGGAGAACCTGGCCTTCAAGCCTGGTGAGGACGTCGATGATTTTGCTCTCCGTCTCAACACTCTGTTGCAGAAGTTGGTGCAGTTTGGCGACGACACTTACAGCGAGGAGAGAGCTGTCGAGAAGCTTTTCCGCTGCATCCCCGAGAAGTACAGGCAGATGGCTCACTCAATTGAGTCCCTGCTGGACCTCTCCACGATGTCGATCGAAGAGGCGATAGGTCGCCTCAAGGTCGTCGACGGTGATGAGCCACAACCCTTCTCGGGGCCTGCCACCGTTGGTGGGAAGCTCCTTCTCACCCGGGAGCAGTGGGCTGCCGGCCAAGGTGACAAGAAGGGGGAGCCTTCTTCCGCAACAGTTGGCCGCAAGCGTGGCAAGCGCGGCAAGCCACGTAAAGGCGCCCAGGCCGGGGCGTAAGGGCGCGCCGAGGGCGGCGCCCGTAGAGGTGCCCAGGGTGGCGCCGCCGAGAAGCCCAAGCCGGCACAAGATGACGCCTGCCACAACTGTGGCCGTGCTGGTCACTGGGCCAGGGACTGCAGACAGCCACGACGCGCCTAGGCCCACGTCGCGCAGGCAGAGGAGGAGCAACAAGCTCTGTTCATGGCACATGCGAGCGCCGAGCTACCTCCAGCAGCACCGGTTGCAGCGGCCCTTCTCCACCTCGACGAGCCCAAGGCACATGCCCTCCTCAGCAGCGAGTCCGGCAGTGGCAGCAAGATCGATGGGTGGTGCCTCGACACCGGCGCCACCCACCACATGACAGGCCGGCGGGAGTTCTTCTCCGAGCTCGACTCCGACGTTCGAGGCTCTGTCAAGTTCGGGGACGCCTCTGCCGTGGAGATCAAGGGCGCCGGCTCCGTCATCTTCGTCGCCAAGAACGGCGAGCACCGGCTGCTCACCGGCGTCTACTACATCCCCGCGTTGAGGAACTCCATCATTAGCTTGGGACAGCTGGATGAGAACGGCTCGCGCGTGGAGATCCGCGACGGCGTGCTTCGCATTTGGGATCCCCGTCACCGACTTCTCGCCAAGGTGAACAGGGGGAGCAACCGCCTCTATGTTCTTCACGTACAGGTGGCGCAACCCTTTTGTCTTGCAGCTCGGCGGGACGATGAGGCCTGGCGGTGGCACGAGCGCTTTGGGCACCTCAATTTCGAGGACCTGATGCAGCTCGGCAACAAGGAAATGGTGCAGGGCATGCCGTGCGTCGACCATGTGGAGCAGTTCTGCGACACCTGCGTCCTCACCAATCAGCGACGGCTGTCCTTTCCCCGCCAAGCAAGCTTCCGCGCCAAGGAGAAGCTGGAGCTCGTGCACGGCGACCTGTGTGGCCCCGTGACCCCGGCTACACCTGGAGGACGACGCTACTTCCTCCTCGTCGACGACGTGTCCCGCTACATGTGGGCTGTCCTCCTCGACACCAAGGGGGCAGCCGCGGACGCCATCAAGCACCACCAAGCTGTTGCGGAGGAGTGTGGCCGCAAGCTTCGGGTGTTGCGCACGGATAACGGCGGCGAGTTCACGGCGGCTGAGTTCGCGACGTACTGTGCCGATGAGGGGATCAAGCGCCACTTCACCGCGCCGTACACCCCGCAGCAGAACGGCGTCGTCGAGCGCCGCAACCAGACGGTGGTAGCCACCGCCCGCGCCCTCCTCAAGTAGAGAGGGATGCCGGCGATCTACTAGGGGGAGGCGGTGATGACTGCCGTCCATCTCCTCAACCGCTCGCCCACCAAGGCGCTTGACGGCAAGACGCCGTACGAGGCCTGGCACGGGCGCAAGCCGGGGGTGAGCCACCTCCGCGTCTTCGGTTGTCTGGCGTTCGCCAAGGAGCTCACTCACGTCGGCAAGCTCGACGACCGGAGCACTCCAGGAGTGTTTATCGGCTACGCGGAGGGCGCCAAGGCCTACCGCATCCTCGACCCTGCGACATAGCACGTCCGCATCTCTCGGGACGTCGTGTTCGACGAAGGGCGAGGCTGGACCTGGGACAAGGCGGTGGACGACGGCTCGGCTTCGACCCTCAGGGACTTCGTCGTCGACTACGTCCACCTGGAGGGAGCCGGGGGAGTTAGCAGCTCATCTTCACCGAGCTCGTCCTCCTCGGCAACCGGCTCGCCATCAGCTTCGGCGAGTCCTCCACCGCCTCCGCCACCAGCGAGTCCACCACCACCACCGGCTACACCATGCACTCCTGCACCGGCTACGCCACGCACTCCTGCACCGGCTCCCCACTCTCCTGCACCGGTGCCGGCATCTCCAAGATCGGCACCAGCAGCTTTTGCCCGTCAGCGTTCGGTGGAGTTTGCCACTCCGCTGTCCGACGTTGAGGACCGCGTCGATGCCTACCACGACGACGAGCCTCTACGCTACCGCACCATGGACAACATCCTCGGCAACCAGCCTGTCCCTGGGCTGGCGGTACACGACTTCGAGGCGGAGCTGCACCTGGCACATGAGGACGGTGAGCCTCGCTCCTTCGCTGAGGCGGAGGGAGACGCGGCATGGCGTGCCGCGATGCAGCAGGAGATGGACGCGGTCGAGCAAAACCGCACTTGGGAGCTCGCTGACCTCCCTCGTGGTCACCGCGCGATCACCCTTAAGTGGGTGTTCAAGCTGAAGAGGGATGAAGCCGGTGTCATCGTCAAGCACAAGGCTCGCTTGGTGGCACGAGGCTTCGTGCCGCAGGAGGGGGTCGACTTCGACGATGCCTTCGCCCCCGTGGCACGGATGGAGTCCGTGCGACTCCTCCTTGCGCTAGCTGCCCAGGAGGGCTGGCGTGTCCATCACATGGATGTCAAGTCGGCGTTTCTTAACGGCGACCTGAAGGAGGAGGTCTACGTACGTCAGCCGCCGGGATTCACAGTTCCCGGCAAGGAGGGCAAGGTGCTTCGCCTGCGCAAGGCCCTCTACGGCTTGCGGCAGGCACCGAGGGCGTGGAATGCCAAGCTGGATTCCACGTTGAAGGGGTTGGGCTTCGAGCAAAGCCCGCACGAGGCGGCCATCTACCGGCGGGGCAGTGGAGGAAAGGCCCTGCTGGTAGGTGTACGTCGACGATCTTGTGATCACCGGTACCAAGGAGGTGGAGATCGAGGCGTTCAAGGAGAAGATGAGGGCGACCTTCCAGATGAGCGACTTGGGCCCTCTCTCCTTCTACCTGGGGATCGAAGTCCACCAGGACAGCTCCGGCACCTCCCTTCGCCAGACTGCCTACGCCAAGCGCATTGTGGAGCTTGGCGGTCTCACCGGCTGCAACCCAGCCCACACTCCTATGGAGGAGAGGCTGAGGCTGAGCCGGGAGAGTACGGAGGAGGAGGTGGACGCGACGCAGTACCGGCGCATTGTGGGCAGCCTTAGCTACCTTGTCCACACGCGACCGGACTTGGCGTTCGCCGTCGGCTACGTCAGCCGGTTCATGCAGCGACCGACGACGGAGCACCAGCAGGCCGTGAAGAGGATCCTCCGCTATGTCGCGGGCACCTCCGACTACGGCTTGCACTACCCGAGGTGCCCCGGCGCGGCACATTTCATCGGGTACAGCGACAGCGACCACGCCGGCGACATCGACACGAGCAAGAGCACCAGCGGGACGCTATTCTTCCTCGGCAAGTGTCCGATCAACTGGCAGTCGGCCAAGCAGCAGGTGGTGGCTCTGTCCAGCTGCGAGGCAGAGTACATCGCAGCCACTACCGCTGCTACTCAGGCTTTGTGGCTGGCTCGGCTGCTTGGCGATCTCCTTGGTAGAGACGCAGAGGCAGTGGAGCTCAGGGTGGACAACAAGTCCGCCTTGGCCTTCGCGAAGAATCCAGTCTTTCATGAGCGCAGCAAGCACATCCGGGTGAGGTATCACTTCATCAGGAGCTGCCTGGAGGAAGGGAGTGTCCGGGCCAACTACATCAACACCCAAGACTAGCTCGCCGACTTCCTGACCAAGTCCCTTGGGCGAGTCAAGTTCCAGGAACTTCGCGGCAGGATCGGGATGGCTCAGATACCTCACAAGGAGTCACACAAGACTTAGGGGGGGAGTGATGGATAAGTCCATGTGTGTGTGTGCTGCAAGAGCACATGGTCCTTGTGTCCTTGTGTCCTTTGTAAAAGCATCCTTGACTGCTTTTAGGACAGCAGTTAGCATCTTAAGGACATCATCTTGACTAGCATCTTGGACAGCATCTAGGACAGCATCTAGGACAGCATCTTAGACTAGCATCTTAGCATATGCTTGGCTGATTAGCAGCCTATAAATATGTATCCCCAACCCCTAAGGTTGGCATAGCATGGTGTGAGAAATAAACCCAGAAAATTGCCTCAACTCTGAGATCTCTGTGTGCTATCCTCTCGATGAGAGTAAGGATCCTTCTCACACCTAGAGTAAGGATCCAGAGACTAACAGTTACTGCCAAGATTGCGAAGCTTCCATTTACCAAATTTTGCTTTTGATATGGTTGGTGTTCATCCAAATTAGCATACTGCTGGGTTCTGTTGTTGCAAAACATTTTTATTGTAGTTTTACTCAACAACATTTTACAATGGGTAGGGCAATGTGGACATAATAATATGCAGCTGATTGTGTTGTAAATATCAAATATCTTGTGCAAATGGGTGACTGATGGCTGGTCTACAACCTTTTAATCTGAAGTGAGCTCGTTGAAATTCCATTAATAACTTTGTTAGCTTCCAGTGGTTTACTTGCTGATTGCTATCTGGTTTGGATTAGTAGTGATTGGTTGATTCCTACTCAGTTCATTGATGATGGATAAGTCTCTGTGTGTTTGGGCTGCAGTACGCAACACATGGTCCTTGTATCTTTGTGTCCTTTGTAAAAGCATTCTTTACTGCTTTTAGGACAGCAGTTAGCATCTTAGGACAAGCATCTTAGGAGCATCTTAGGACAACATCTTGGCTAGTATCTAGGACAGTATCTTAGACTAGCATCTTAGCATATGCTTGGCTGGTTAGCAGCCTATAAATATGTATCCTCAACTCCTCAGGTTGGCATCGCATTGTGTGAGAAATAAACCCAGAAAATTGCCCCAACTCTGCGTTCTCCAAGTGTGATCCTCTCGATGAGAGTAAGGATCCTGCTCACACCTAGAGTAAGAATCCAGCGACTGACAAGTGGTATCGGAGCCGTACTATCCTGTAGCCTGAGCATCTCTTGCTCAATTCCTCAAAGTTCTCAACCAGCAGCTCCTGTCCAACCCCGTCCCCTTGCGGAGACGAGCTGCAGCAGTTCATCGGAGGCCCTCTCCCCACGCAGCAGCCCGGAGATTCCTCATGTTCGTAGGTGCATCTCAGCACTCGCTCGGCTCGAGCGCGCGGCGCTGGCAGCATGCCGAGCTCGCTGCGGCAGAGGAGCGCGAGCGAGCAGCAGCAGAGCTCGCTGCGGCAGCGGCCTAGAGGGCAAGGCTAGCGACGGCGGAGCTGGCAGCAGCAAGGGCGGAGGAGGAGGCAGCGGCAGCGGCAAACACTGCAGCTGCGGCCGCAGTGGAGCTCAAGTCCCTGCGTGGCAATAGCTCCACGGCGCTGCCTCCGACGCAGGCATCGTCGATGTGGAGGCCGACACAGCCAGGATGGCGGCGGATGAGCGGACGGCGCGGTGGGCAGCTGCACAGCGCCGTGGGCGCAGCGGCAGCCCCGCCGGGAGGTGGCGCGACGGCGACGACCCGGAGGAGCACAGGCGCGGCGGTGGCAACCTAAACGGGCGTGGCTGCGCCGGCGACGCTCCCGGTGGACGTGCGCGTGACGGCCGTGTTCCGGGCGAACGCGGCAACCGCGATCCGCGTGGCGAGGACCTCGCACGAGAGGCCCGGTGGCTGCAGGAGCGGGCTGCCTAGCTTGAGGCGGAGGTGGAGTACGAGCACCCGCGCTGCGGACGGGTCCAGCGCGTCGAGGAGGAGCACGGCCGTCACAGGCAGCGTGGCTCTCTCTCCCCGGACCGGTACCATGGTCACCACGGGTACCAAGCTGTTGCTAGGGACGTTGCCCCCGGTGGTGGGTGGCCTACCCTCATCAAGACCAACTATGTTGAGTGGGCTGCGGTGATGAAGGTGAGACTTCAGGTGCTGCACATGTGGGAGGCAGTCCGGTACGGCGACGTCGACTTCGACCAGGATCGACGGGCACTGAATGCCCTCATCGCTGCAGTCCCGTCCGAGTGCAGTTCTCGCTTACCAGCAAGCGGGCTGCCAAGGAGGCTTGGGACGCCATTGCTGCAGCACGCATCGGCAGTGACCACGCCCGCAAGTCCACATTGCAGGCACTTCGCAAGGAGTTGGAGAACCTGGCCTTCAAGCCAGGTGAGGACGTTGATGATTTTGCTCTCCGTCTCAACACTGTTGCAGAAGTTGGTGCAGTTTGGCGACGACACCTACAGCGAGGAGAGAGCTGTCGAGAAGCTCTTCCGCTGCATCCCTGAGAAGTACAGGCAGATGGCTCGCTCAATTGAGTCCCTGCTGGACCTCTCCACGATATCGATCGAAGAGGCGATAGGTCGCCTCAAGGTCATCGACGGTGATGAGCGACAACCCTTCTCGGGGCCTGCCATCGTTGGTGGGAAGCTCCTTCTCACCCGGGAGCAGTGGGCTGCCGCCCAAGGTGACAAGAAGAAGGGGGAGCCTTCTTCCGCAACAGCAGGCCACAAGCGTGGCAAGCGCGGCAAGCCACGCAAAGGCGTCCAGGCCGCGGCGCAAGGGCATGCCGAGGGCGGCGCCCGCGGAGGTGCCCAGGGCGGCGCCGCCGAGAAGCCCAAGCCGACACAAGATGACGCCTGCCACAATTGTGGCCGTGCTGGCCATTGGGCCAGGGACTGCAGACAGCCACGATGTGCCCAGGCCCACGTCGCGCAGGCAGAGGAGGAGCAACAAACTCTATTCATGGCACATGCGAGCTCCGAGCTACCTCCGACAGCACCGGCTGTAGCGGCTCTTCTCCACCTCGACGAGCCCAAGGCACATGCCCTCCTCAGCAGCGGGTCCGGCAGCGGCAGCAAGATCGATGGGTGGTGCCTCGACACCGACGCCACCCACCACATGACAGGCCGGCGGGAGTTCTTCTCCGAGCTCGACTCCGACGTTCGAGGCTCTGTCAAGTTTGGGGACGCCTCTGCCGTGGAGATCAAGGGCGCCTGCTCTGTCATCTTCGTCGCCAAGAACGGCGAGCACCGGCTGCTCACCGGCGTCTACTACATCCCCGCGCTGAGGAACTCCATCATCAGCTTGGGACAGCTGAATGAGAACGGCTCGCGCGTGGAGATGTAGGACGGCGTACTTCGCATTTGGGATCCCCGTCACGACTTCTCGCCAAGGTGAACAGGGGGAGCAACCGCCTCTATGTTCTTCACGTACAGGTGGCGCAACCCTTTTGTCCGCCCCCTCCTGAAGCAGAGAGGGATGCCGGCGATCTACCGGGGAGAGGCAGTAATGACTGCCGTCCATCTCCACAACCACTCGCCCACCAAGGCGCTTGACGACAAGACGCCGTACGAGGCCTGGCATGGGCGCTAAGCCGGTGGTGAGCCACCTCCGCGTCTTCGGTTGTCTGGCGTTTGCCAAGGAGCTCACTCACGTCGGCAAGCTCGACGACCGGAGCACTCCAGGAGTGTTCATCGGCTACGCGGAGGGCGCCAAGGCCTACTGCATCCTCGACCCTGCGACACAGCGCGTCCACATCTCCCGGGACGTCGTGTTCGACGAAGGGCGACGCTGGACCTGGGACAAGGCGATGGACGACGGCTCGGCTTCGACCCTCAGGGACTTCGTCGTCGACTACGTCCACCTGGAGGGAGCCGGGGGAGCTAGCAGCTCATCTTCACCGAGCTCGTCCTCCTCGGCAACCGGCTCGCCATCAGCTTCGGCGAGCCCTCCACCGCCTCCGCCACCAGCGAGTCCACCACCACTACCGGCTACGCCACGCACTCCTGCACCGGCTACGTCAGTACCGGCGCATTGTGGGCAGCCTTCGCTACCTTGTCCACTTGCAACCGGACTTGGCGTTCGCCGTCGGCTACGTCAGCCGGTTCATGCAGCGACCGACGACAGAGCACCAGCAGGCCGTGAAGAGGATCCTCCGCTACGTCCGGGCACCTCCGACTACGGCTTGCACTATCCGAGGTGCCCCGGCGCGGCACATTTCATCGGGTACAGCGACAGCGACCACGCCGGCGACATCAACACGAGCAAGAGCACCAGCGGGACGCTGTTCTTCCTCGGCAAGTGTCCGATCAGCTGGCAATCGGCCAAGCAGCAGGTGGTGGCTCTGTCCAGCTGCGGGGCAGAGTACATCGCAGCCACTACCGCTGCTACTCAGGCTTTGTGGCTGGCTGCTTGGCGATCTCCTTGGCAGAGACGCAGATGCAGTGGAGCTCAGGGTGGACAGCAAGTCCGCCTTGGCCTTGGCAAAGAATCCAGTTTTCCATGAGCGCAGCAATCACATCCGGGTGAGGTACCACTTCATCAGGAGCTGCCTGGAGGAAGGGAGTGTCCGGGCCAACTACATCAACACCCAAGACCAGCTCGCCGACTTCCTGACCAAGTCCCTTGGGCGAGTCAAGTTCCAGGAACTTCGCGGCAGGATCGGGATGGCTCAGATACCTCACAAGGAGTCACACAAGACTTAGGGGGAGAGTGATGGATAAGTCTCTGTGTGTTTGGGCTGCAGTACGCAGCACATGGTCCTTGTGTCCTTTGTAAAAGAATCCTTGACTGCTTTTAGGACAGCAGTTGGCATCTTAAGACAAGCATCTTAGGAGCATCTTAGGACAACATCTTGACTAGCATCTTGGACAGCGTCTTAGACTAGCATCTTAGCATATGCTTGGCTGGTTAGCAGCCTATAAATATGCAAGCATCTTAGGAGCATCTTAGGACAGCATCTTGATTAGCATCTAGGACAGCATCTCTAGGACAGCATCTTGACTAGCATCTAGGGCAGCATCTTAGACTAGCATCTTAGCATATGCTTGTCTGGTTAGCAGCCTATAAATATGTATCCCCAACCGCTCAGGTTGGCATCGCATTGTGTGAGAAATAAACCCAGAAAATTGCCCCAATTTTGAGTTCTCCAAGTGATCCTCTCGATGAGAGTAAGGATCCTGCTCACACCTAGAGCAAGGATCTAGCGACTGACAATTGATTTCCTCATATTTTAGTAATAAAATAAGACACAGTAATTCCACATCTGAGAACTTGTTAGATAATAATCACAGGCTGGTAGCATGTATTAATTCAAGTCATGTCATGCTTGATATGACATATTATCAGACAATAAGCAAACATTGATCTCTCCTATCCTATCTTGTTCACTTCTTTCAAATGCATTGGATCCGTATCTGGTCATGCATTCAGTGTGTTCAGAAGTATCTGTTACTGTCCATCAATACCTTAAATTTGATGGAATTATGGTGAAAATTGCTTGAATACAGATGGGACCTGATGACATTAGATGGAAAGAGGATGACTCTGGGATAGACCCTGTGACATATCTGCGCAGCCTAGGTGCCCCAACTAGTGGGGTTAGGAAGCCAACAGGTCGCGGTGGGCCCATGCCAGGTCCTGGAAGAGGAAGAGGATTACAGAAGAACATGTCTAAGAAAGATTTTCCACCTCCACAAAATGGTGTTGGCAAGAGAAGTTCCGATGACATTGATATCCTTCATACCGAGAGCCTAATAAAAGAGGTTGGTTTGAGTGAACTCCGAATATTTATGATTACAAAGAATTCAGACCTTGTGTGCTTCATTATACTTTTCTTCTGCTATATCTGCTCATGTAGGTGGAGAAAGTTTTTAGCGTTAACAATCCTGATCCACAGGAAGTAGAAAAGGCAAAGAAAGCACTGAAGGTAAACCAGAATGCACAAGTTAACTTATCAACAAGCATTCATTTTGTTTTAACTGTCAATGCCTGCAGGAGCAAGAACAGTCGTTGATTGATGCGATAGCAAGGCTTGCTGAGGCATCGGATGGTGAAAGTGGTAAATACTAATCCATTTGGTCCTTAACTATATGTTTATGGAACTTTGCGCAATGCTGCACAAAACATTCATTCTGCTGGTTAGGATGGATGGTTGCCCCAAACAAGGGGAGTGGTTTCAGATATACATACAGTTGTTGTACAACGCTTCTCTGCATGCTGTATATTAAACCATATTGTAATACAGTGGACATTTGCCTCATAATTCTAGTCAACCTTAGGTCAACATTTTACATATGAGAATCTTGTTGATTCCTGCAAAGCATTTGACGTCCCTTTCATTTGGTGGGAACAGATGGGCACAATCGTGGGCGAAGGAACGCGTTGTATGCTGGTAACCAGCATCAAGCAAACTATGTTGATGCAATGCCCGTTGATGGTGACCAAGCTGATGCCATGTAAACACTGCATGAACATGTATACATAACATAACTGTCTGTTAGTGCAACCCATTGCTAATATTTGTTCTGGATTTAGGTCTGTGTAGGCTAAGTACCTTTTGTTTGGGCACACTTGATTTTTTGGAGTAGAATTGTAATTCAGAATGCTGACCAAGTAAGGCTTGTAGAGATATTTCTTTCTCTAGCGTTGTCAGTGTGATCTCGGCTTCTATATGCATAATAGAAGCAAAAGATCACAATTGTAAAATACTAAGTTTTATCTTTCACCATTATGAATGCAGCAATCATTCCTCATGAGCACGAAAGCGCACAAAAATAGAGTAGCTGACTGAATGGAATAGTAACTTGGCGTTTAGGCATCCAGGTAATTCAGATCGGTATTCATGCTACAGCAATCAAACTGTGGTGAACCAATCCGGTTCGAGGAAACAAATGGACCAATGGGAATGCAGAGGTCTGAAAAGTGAAAACAGCTTTTCAAAGTAGCTTGATTGCGGTGAGACTCACATCACCAATGACACGGTGTGAATGATCGCAGTGAGCTCAACGATGACCGCCAATGATCAGTGTGTGAAGTCTGAACTGTGTTGGGCTTACAGGTCGTTTTCACAATGTGATAGTACAAAACTATGATTCTATGAACAACAAACAACTGCAAGCAAAGCAATTTTTTTTATGCCTCGACTTTTTCGGTACAAGTTGTATTATCTGAACTCACGCATTAACTCACACCACCACACACAAGCAAACTCACACACACCCTAGTACGTAAGTTAGACCTACGCCGATCCAAAAAGACTTGCACGTGGCTGAGAGGTATCCAAAGACATCAAGCTTCGCACACGACGGACACGTCATCCACCATTGTGGCACATTCACATGTGAGACAGCTAAAATTATTTAGGAACTACTGTTCCCACGGTGGGGAATTCCGGGACGAGCGGAGCTCGAACCCGAGATCGGTCAACCGAGCTAAGCTCGGTCCTGCAAGCAAAGCAATTGTTCGTCAAGACTTGCAGCAAATTGCTTATCTATATTAGCTAGTTTAGACAAGATTCACAATTTTATCGTCGATTGTTCCTCTGAACATGATCAAAATTTAATAAAACCACAAGTTCATAATAGTAGATATGAATAAATAATGTCCCCACAAACAGAAAGACTAACAAGTTATTAACCTAACCGGTAAATGCAAGTACTTACCACAAGTTCATAAATAATAGTAGATATGAATAAATAATGTCTCCACAAACGGAAAGACCGAGAAGTTATTAACCTAACCAGTAAATGCAAGTACTATAGTATCGATGCAATCAGTTCTAAGTAAAGCATAAGAATGCTTACATACAATTCTCTAACATAAATCATCATATGCCCTACATCAGCACAACTCTTTTTTTTTGTTGACCTATTCCAATTATTTGCACCTCAATCGTAACTAAGCTTTATAGGGAGTAACATACAGGTTAGTATATGTCCACAGCTTCCAGCAGTAAGCAGTAGTTTAGCACAGTCCACAGGTCAGGAAAGAGAAAAGCCACAAAAAACAATTGAGTAGAGATCTTAAGGAAAAGGAAAAGCAATGCCATTATGAACTTAGGCCACCCACTCTATTCAAATTAACAAGATGTCAGATTGTAGCAACACATTGTCATCAAAACTTCTCGAGTTTCTTGTTTTTCAGATTTTCTATGTTGCAACCAACCATTAGGGCATCACCGACGGTTACCTAAAGGGACAAATTATCCCAAATTTAGGTAGCAAGAAACACCACTCCAACAAGCTACCTACTTGGCCCAACAAATTTGTTGCCTACCTAAATCTTTTCTCTCCCTACCAATTTCTGTTAGGCCAACAACCCTCTACCTAAATCTTCTCTCTCCTCCCCACGCGCTCAGGACCATGCTCGCATCTCGCATGCAAACGCGCACTTCCTCCCTTGCGGCCGAGCCGCCCTTCACCGGCGTAGGCGGCGGTCCTTTCCCGTGCTTGTCCGCCCTACACAGGAGGAAGGCGCTGGTCCACTGCTCCATCGGATTTGGGCGCCCTCGGCGAGGGCACACCTCTTCCCCGCAGCGGCAGTCCTCCCCGGTGGCTTCCCTCGCTGGCGGCCGTCCTCCCCATCACGTCGCGTCCCCGGTGGCTTCCCTCACCGACGACCGTCCTCTTTGACGGCTCTCCCTGCTCTCCCCACCGGCGGCCATCCTCCACGTCACAGCGGCTTCCCGACGCAACAATCGACCACCAACCACGTCCCCTACTCCATGGAGAAGATAGAGGAGAAGATGGTAGAGGAGAGAATGACATGAGGGACCCGCCTGTCATTCTTTGTGAGGATGGGTTTGAGTAGCCTATTTTAGGTAGCACTATTGGAGTTGAAGGGAAAATTTAGGTAGTACAAAAGTAGGTTGCTACCAAAACAGATATTTATGTAGTCTGATTTAGGTAGTAGTGTTAGAGATGCTCTTACTATTTAAAGAGGCCCCACATAAATAACATATCAAAAGGAAAACTGCGCAGTTCAATTTAACGAACATACTTCCACTACATAGAAACCATATACACAAAAATAAAAACTAAGACAAGGTTATATATTGTAATTGTATATAATCACAAAAAATAACACTTGTCAGTAGTAAAACAGCTATCAATCTTCTGAATGTATCAAATTTTTGGGTAGAAATGAACATGTTTTGTGCAAGATCACATTTGACAGGGTCATACTTTACAAACACTACCACTACCATTCCAAAGCTACTAAATTTGCATGAGACATCAAAGAATTGTTAAGTAAACTGGTGTGATCAACACAAAAAGCCAATGTATAATGCAATCGTGATAAATTCAACTATTAACTAACATTTATCCAACCATAAGAAAAAGCATACAAACAGATAGGAAACAAAGCTTTATAATAGATTAAAACAAAACTATTCAAGTGACCTCATTTGCTCAATAAAAATTGTATAACTAAGATATGATGGAACTTAGTATGACAGAAAAATATATCACAACCTACAAATTCATAGAAGGTTGCTCCTCTAATGAAAATAGAAGGTGGCAAGGTATCAATCATCACAGCCAAAACAACTTCAGAATGGAACCAAGTTTTTACTATGAGGCACTTTGGGAAACAGGAGGAAGAATCGCCTAAAGCAATTATGCTCAGCTTAAATACTAGTTTCTCGTATGAAACCAATCAGTTGAGCAGTAAAATTGCTGAAAGAAAGAAAGGTCCGAAATATGTATTTCATATTCTCCAAATCTATGAAATTTGTACCCAATTAATCATGGATAGAAAACAACTTTATGGTCACAACATAAGCCACTAAGATATGCTACTTTATGCAAAATTAGTGGGAGCCTATCTCACAGATCTAGTCAATTTCTTTCCCCATGCATGGATATGCATGGATAGAAATGAGCAAAAGATTCTTATGTGAGCAGTCCATACAATAAATTTTCCAGAGCACAAAAGCAAAAGCAAACTCAACTAGCTATCTTGTTTCACATGCCGACTACTATTAATAATTTCTAATAAGGATATACAAACGATGAGAAGTCAAGTAGCAAACAACCATATTAGAAGGGCTTTGTGTAATGGGAGAAGCAGATATTTCTCCCTTGTCTGTACCGAATGTCAAATTTCTTAACAGAACAAGCCATGATTTGGCTCATCTCAAGAAATGGATTGAAATACCAGGTTCCTGTGAAACTAATCCAATCCATTTTTTCTCTCTAGAACCAAGCAATCTGCTGATACATCACATAGGTCATTTTATTGCTCAGAACAGGCGCTGAAATTAACGAGCAAGTCCACCTTAACATCTGATCCGATCTCTTTAGTCCCAAATCAAATCTAAAACCCCAGATAGGAATGGAGATTCTTTTGTCAGAACATAAATCACAACATGACAATACAAGTTGTCCACCTGAAAGGATCTATCCACAATCCAGAACCATGTCCAAACAAAGAGCAAACCTTCTCCACAAAATAAGCAAGAGCACCACA
This sequence comes from Bothriochloa decipiens, assembly GCA_023333625.1. Classification (NCBI taxonomy): domain Eukaryota; kingdom Viridiplantae; phylum Streptophyta; class Magnoliopsida; order Poales; family Poaceae; genus Bothriochloa; species Bothriochloa decipiens. The sequence continues at coordinate 34,161,306 of CM041631.1, forward strand.
ACCAAATGGAGTTAGAAAGATGCTTAATATCAGAATCTGGAAGGTATAGAGTAGCATTACCAACAACCCCTGGAAGTCCAAATCACCAAAGGAAAAAAAATAGAAGCCAAGAAGGAAACCTTCTGGTTGTGTCCTGCTCCAGCAGAAGCGCTTACATGTGCTAGGAAAATATCCCAAAAACTTGTGCCGCATGGATCCATGTGGAGGTAAGAACAAGATTAGACGATTATATGTTTGTAAGGCCACGAGGAGAATATGATTGACAATGAAACAAACACAAGTGTTTTCCAACTTTTTAGGGGAGATTTTTTGGAATAAAAATTCAAGATTCCCATTATAATTTTGCCATGTCATCCACTCATGTGAGACCCACATGTCAATAAGATACCAATTTACCATTACAAGGATTGACACCTCTTGATATAATACTTCAAAGGCTTGCAATCGATTTAGAAATGCCACAATTGCTGACGTGGCATTCCATCGTCGTAGTTTAGTTTGGATCTGAGTCGGAATGGGGGTAGTAAATGACCATGGCTGCCTATGCCCTCTGCGTTCTAAGCTAGTCAGGCCTAGGCCACACTCCTCCTCGCCTGACCCATTCTTCTTCTTCATGTTCTTGTTGTAGCCCTCCGCCGCCGCGGCCCTTCGCCGCCTCCGCCCTCTCCTTCCATTCCCCAAGCTGTCAACAAGGATTCAAGTTATGTTCTGACTACAGTTCTCCGATCTGTGCACTGTATTCTACTGGTTTCAATTCTAGGTTAGGGTTAGGGTTCATGACTTTGATTTGGGATTTTTTGCCTTCCTTGCTTTATTGGCACAATTGAAGTAGTCAGTGGAGAGGGGAGGGGCAATGGATTCGAGTGATTGCCCTATTTTGGTAAGTTAAACTTCATTACATATTCTCCTCATTTTGATGAGACTAGGATGTTGTGTAGCAGGATACCATCTAACACATTGATTTTTGTTTTTGTTCGTTATTGTGCCAGGATTGATTTTGGCAATGTGTTTAGATTAGTTGTTAAGGTTTCTAAGTATGATGCCGATGGTGAGTACAGGCTAGTAGAATTGGTTGATAGGACTATGCAATATTTTCTTGCTAAATTTTATGATGAAATGGCCACAAAGATAATCTGGGGACCTTCACATACTAATAGTAAATTTGAATGGAAAGTAAGGAGGGATGAACATTTTGAGCCAATAATAAAGGATATATGGAATGAAAGGGATGGATGTTGTCAACAAACATGATCAAGCCGCCAATGCTATGTGCCTTCAGTGTCACTGAACATCAACACAACACAATTTTGTACAACAAATTTTAGTTTCATTTGTCCATGCATTGTTACTTCATTACACCGTACATCAGTACACACCAAAGACAACACATACAACACACATAATAAACAAGTTCATCTTCCACATCAAATTCTCCAACTTCTGCTCCAATTCTTTCCTCTGCTTGTCACTTCGACTATACAATGAAACTTCTTATTCTTCTTTCCCCACCTCTGCCCAGAACATTTATGATGCCAAGATCCTTTAATTGCTAGAAGTAGTCCTTTGGAATTGATAGTAGTTGTAAAACTTAGACACAAACTAGAACGCCAACTATGCTAATTTGGGAAAAACCAATACACAAAACTCACCTTGAGACAAACTGCGGTTTTCATTGTCCTTCTTGGTCCACCCCTCCACCACCCAAGCAAGACCACAATCTAGGCAAGGAACCAGTAGGAAACTACTGAGCTCAACAACTGGATCGGCACTGAGTGAGGCAATGTCGATGCTCTAGGCACCTTGAAGAGCATATTCCTCACTTGTCCACCTCTAGAGGACTCTGAGTAATGCGACTTGGTGACAGCAGGGGGAAGGGGCGAAGAGGATGGTGGTGATGGCAAAGAGCTATGACGAGACTGAGAAGAAGAAGAAGAATGGGTTGGGCAAGAAGAGTGAGTGTGGCATGGTGGGGTTAGAACAGAGGGTAGGGGTAGCCATGGTCATTTGCCACCCCCATGTTGACTTAGATCCAACTGGATGATGATGTTGGCATGCCAGGCCAACAAATGTGGCATTTTTATATCATTTCTCTTCGTTGTCTGCCAAAGTCATATTGACAACAGTTGAAGTGTTATCTTAGTATGTGCCAATCCTTACAATGGTAAAAGGTTAAATCTCCCCTTTTAGGGAGAATGGTTGTGGATCCACCTTCCACATTTCTTCTCCCAAGTTTGCATGAATGCATTTAATTTTTAAGTGAAGGGATACTACATTTTAATTTGTTCTCTTTAGAGAGAAGTAATTCTAATGGTGAATTTATATTTATTTAGACAAAATGGCAACTTATTATTATTGTTTTAGCAATAACTATTCTTTTTTTAAAAAATATATAAGGTTTCATATGAATGCACACTCACCCTTGTAAAGACATGAACATACCCTACCGTATATGAGTACCGTAGAAGATTGAGATTGAGTCAATTGATCTTGAAAGATTGATAAAATCCCAATGGTGAAAGTACCGGTTTGATTTTGATTAGTGGACTAACATGTTTCGTCTGAGATGAAAATTTATGTTGGTCCATGAGCATGTGTTGCGCAACATGGAGTCCTTGAGAGGAGATGGCAAGGACCAACGATGGATGGATGGCGATGAAAGCAAAACCCGACGCAAAACGTATATTACAATGTTATTTGTTTTCATTGGCCTAAGGTGATTAGAGAAGTGACTTGACCAAGTTTAGGATAGACAATCATACTATAAAGAGAGGAAAATCTTTGATTAATATAGTTATCTAGTGGCACTAGGTGAGATCTAACAATGTATTGTATTAGATCAATCAGCGCAGTGGGTTCAAGTGAAAACCTTTGAAAAATATTTTCAAAATGCCAACTTTGGCTAAAGTTGATGGCCTCGTCATGGAAGACCTATTGAAGCTAGCCATTTGAAAAGGGTTTAAGAGAAGCTTGTGGAGCGTTTTTACCGTCACTGGCACCCTTCGGTGTGCACGAGAGCTTAAACGCAATGCTCCAACTAAATCAGTATGATCATCGCAAAGGGTACTGTAGCTATCAGTGGTGCATCAAAGCTTCGAAACAATGTTCTTTAAACCCAAGTTTTAGCGTGAGCAGCTTATATTCTGGTGCCACTAGAGTTGTGAGCACTTGATATTAAGTATAGTAGCGATCAGGAGCATTATTGAATTCAAAAGAGCTCATTAGAGCTCTCCGGTGGTGCATCACAATTGGCTCCATAAAGCACTAGAGCTCTCTGATGGTGCACTTGAGAGCACGCCGGAGTTCTAATGACTAGTTTTGAGAGGCGATGGAAGTTATCGTTGGAAGGTACACTCCATGCTACCACCTAAGTTCTCCAATGACCTTTGCATATTGTCCATGCAAAATATGTAATGGCTAGGTCTATAAATGGAGTGTGGCCAAGAAAGTAAGCTCTCTTAGCACCCCAAATTGTCATCTAGGCTCATTAGAGCTTAAGAAACCTCTCTACTCACATTTTCTTGCTAGAGTTTGCATTTGAAGTGATATTAGAGTGATCTAGTACATTTGATTTGAGAGATAACATCTAGTGGAACTAGTTTTTGACATTAGCTGTTGTTGTTTAATTTATTACTCTTAGTGGTTTTGGCCACCTAGACGGCTTAACGGCAGCAAACTCTATTTGAAGCACTCAAATTGAAGATTGTAAAGGTGCTCCTGAGATGATTTGTGAGAGGATCTTGTGCTCATACTCAGTGGAGTTGCAAAAGGAAACTTTAGTGGAATTGCGGAAGCGAGACTTGAGGAACACCACGTGATTGAGCCAGCTCATAGACACATGTTCACGACTTCACATCGAACCCAACATTGAGAGGGTTTTGAGATTGTAGAGGAGTGGTGGTCCATGGGCTTGCTTTAAAATAGGTATAGGTGACCAACAAATCACATAACCACGAGGATATATCTGTGATCATCCTTATAGGAATAATTGCACCGAACTAGGTCCACTAGATGGTTTTGGTGACTATATGATAACATTCTCATTGGGATTAATGTTGTGCATTAGTATAGAAGGTTTTAGTACTATGGATGAAATGATATAGACTTGGACAAAGCACTAGGAGCTACTTTGAACATCTATGTCCAAGACATTCAGTGGCGGAGCCAGGAATTTTGTATAAGGGGGCCGTGTCATCAAAATACAAACAACATAATATGAATCCCAAAAAATATATAGGAATTAACCATATCTATACCAAATAATAAAGAAGCAAAATCATCTTATCATATCTATATCACTAAAAAGAATTAGTGCATAGAAAATTTAATCGACGATGATGAGTTTTTGATTGCTCTGGAGCTTTCATTTATTCTCCTCTTGTTGAGCAGCAAGCCAAGATGTTCAAGTTCAGGCATTAAATTCTCTAGTTTGTAACTCCCACGATAGATCCTAATAATATCCTATCAATTATTTGCTTCAAATAAAATAATCAATCAACTACTAAAGTGAATTATAAATGAACATACCTGATCGATCCCTGTGTTGTATACGATCTGCTGGGTGATTTGCCCATGCGTACAGGTACATCATAACTCCTACCGCTAACCCCGAGTGCCGGCGTGCTATGGAACCGCCTCCGGCCGTCCAAGATCCTTGATCTATTGCGTTTCGCTGGCTGCTGCTAGTGCATAGGTCTACACGTGGCGCCGACGCTCCAGGTGGAAATCGCGGATCACAGGAAACGACAGCAGACGGATGGGAGATCGGTGAGGGCTGATCACGACATTTCATTATGGGCCTTTGGCCTTTGGGCTATCTCCGTAGCAAATGACTCGATGGAATACGGCAGAAAATGACATCATGTAACATGGAATCGTATATACGGTATAGTGCTCATATGTTTTGCGGCAGACATTAGGGGGGCCGTGACCCCTGCTGGCCCCCTGGCTCCGCCACCGAAGACATTCAAGTATATAAGAAACTCAGGC
>CM041631.1:34166301-34176916 GCA_023333625.1 Bothriochloa decipiens
CCCTGGCTCCGCCACCGAAGACATTCAAGTATATAAGAAACTCAGGCAAAAGGACACAAAGAATTGGAATGAATTGTGCGCTGTAGATAGACATTGAAAAACTTCCGGTGGTACCACAAAGAGGAGCATCGAAGCATAGGGTAGTGGACAAAGGGATAGGTTAGATGGTCCTGTACTCGCCTAGAAACTCCAGTGAAGCATTAGAGCTTAGCTAAATGTAAAAGCAGAGGCGGTCAGGCAGAGGACAATACCTCACCTTTCCTTCTGATGGTGACTGGAGGAGAGTTTAGATCGAGAGTTAGTTGAAGAAATGCGAAACAAACTGAAGAGCACTGGATGAGAATCTAGGTGCTATACAGAGGCTATAAAAAAAGAGAAGGTCAAAACGTTCCAGCCAGTAGGTTTTTTTAGACCAAAGGCACCTTATGCCTAGCTTCTATTGAAAGCTTAGAGAGTAACAGGGTTTTGCTGGTGTAAACCAGCTTACAAAAGTTCGGACCCGGCTGCTCATAGCAGCATGACGAACACACACTCATAACATTCATATGGACATCACCTCCATCTACATTCTTTCTTACATCACAGCAGAATACCACCCTCTCCGATCATGCAAAACTTGGGCGTTGTCTTTCACTGGTACCTTACCTCAACAGAAACCGCTCACTATCTTGTTATTTCCAGCCGCAGCTTCTCCCACCATTGCTCCTTCCTTGGCTTCTCCTTCGTGTCCAGCGCCAGCCAGTGCTCCAGAAATCCCAGCGCCTGGAAAGCCACCTGCTTGGGTGAATGAATTATGATGTTAGAGAACACCGAGTCATTTCTTGATTTCCACAACGTCCAACTAGCAGCCCCCACAATGCACCATAGAATCTCCCTATCCCCCTACTGCTATGTTTGTCTAACAGGCTTTGGAAACTGGAAGCCGAAATGGGAATCCTGTCCCAACCCAGGCTATCTCTCACCCATGACCAAATGGCCACAACTATAGGGCATTGGACCAGGAGGTTGTCAGCTGATTCCTTAGCATCACAGAACTTGTAAGAAGAAGCTTCATCCTAGTTTCTCTTCCGTAACTATTGCACAGTCTGTAGTCTGTCATGCCAGGCCATCCATAGGAAGTTTTTCACTTTCAGAGGTATTTTGGACTCCCAGATTTCCACCATTCTATTGTCTCTCACCCCTGGATTAGTGATGAATTTATAGATGCTGTTTGTTGAAAATTTACTAGAATTCTCTAGCTTCCATATTACTCTGTCCTTAGTTTCATTTAGTGCTACCCCCTCAAGATTGATCATAAGTTCAGTCCATGCCTAGAGCTCATTTCCCCCAAAATTCCTTCTGTATGTCAGTGCCCAGTTGTTGTTACCTGCCTCTTGGACAGATATTGATTGATCATGGCATATATTGTATAATCTTGGAAACTGTGTCTTCAGTGGTACTTCTCCCAGCCATACATCTCCCTAAAAACTTGTCTAAGCCCCACTTCCTACTTGATGTGCCATCCCCCTCTCATACCATTCTTTGACAGAATGGAGTCCTTACCAGAACTGAGATGCTCCCCTACTCTTGCTTTGGCAAAAACCATTCCCCTTCAAATATTTCTTCCTTAGTACCTCCATGCACATGCTGGTGTCTCTAGATTCCAATCTGTATATCCACTTGCACAACAGAGAGATGTTCATAGCTCTGGTGTCAATGAACCCCAAAACCCCAAACTCCTTTGGTTTGTCTAATGCATCCCATCTAATCATGTGAAACTTCTTCTTATTTCCCATCCCTTCCTAGAAAAATTTACTTCTGGTTGTGTCAAACCTTTGGTGAATCCCCTCATAAAGCCAGTAGAATCCCATTGAGTACATTGGAATGCTTGTTAGGCTTGAGTTAATCAAGATGGACTTTCCCCCTGAGGTCAGATGGTCACACTTCCATGTTTGCAACCTCTTATCAATCTTGTCAGCAGACTCACTTAGCTCCACTTTGTGTAATCTCTTGTCACTGATAGGCAGCCCCAAGTATTTCATAGGGAACTTTCCCAATTTACAATTGAAGGCATTGGCCACTCTTTGACTATCAAACTCATCTAACCCCACTGTGTAGACTTCAATTTTGAGATAATTGATCTTCATTCTTGATAGTTCTTCATAGCAAAATAGAAGGAACTTTAGATTGGTTATGTCTTCTTCTGTATTTTGTATGAACAGAACTAGGTCATCTGCATACTACAGATGGGTCAAACCCTCTTCCACCAGATTGTCACACACCCCATGGATGAAACCTTTCTCACCCGCTTTCCTCAATAGTTCTGTAAGAGCATATGCTACCAGGTTGAAAAGAAGTGGGATAAGGGGGCCCCCTGCCTTAACCCCTTGTAGCTCTTGAAATATTGCCCTGGCTCACCATTCATGTTAATATCCACTCTGCCCCCCTTGTACAGTTCTCATAATCCATTCAATCCACTTTTGATCAAATTTCTTTTCTAGAACTTCCTGAAGAAACTTCCAATTGACTTTGTCGTATGCCTTCTCAAAATCCAACTTCAGGATCACCCCCTGCTTCTTTTTTGATTTCTACTCATGAAGAATCTCATGGATGACTAAAACACCATCAAGAATGAACCTCCCAGGTACAAAAACTTTTTGGGCTGGACTAATGATCTTACCCACTACCCTATTCAGTCTAAGAGTAAGAACTTTGATAATAATCTTATAGACTACATTAAGCAAGCAGATAGGTCTAAATTGCTTAATTTGATTTGCCCCTTTGATCTTTGGGAGTAAGACTAGGATGCCGTAATTGAGTCTAGCAATATCCAACTGGCCTTTGTGGAAATTGTTGAGCATCTCCAGAATTACCCCCTTTGTCTGATTCCAGAAGTGTTTATAGAACAAAGTGGAGAGACCATCTGGGCTAGGAGCTGTGTCTATTTTCATATCCTTGACTACTATCTCTAATTCCTCCATGCTGAACTCCCTTACTAGCCAGGCATTGTCTTCTATGTCCACACACCCCCTATTGTCCTAGAAACCCTCCCCTAGGTGTATAATAGGATCATTTTCTTCCCCAAAGAGCTTCTTATAGAACTCAGTTATGTATGTCTTTAGTTCAATGTTGTCTTCAATGATTCTCTCCCCCTCTACTAGACTTCTGATTGTACATTTCCTTTTCATGCCATTAGCTATATTATGGAAGTAACTTGTGTTTGCATCCCCCTTAAGCAGCCATTTTTCTCCCCCTTCTTTGCCACATGAGCTCTTCATTCTCATATATCTTTACTAATTTGTCTTCTAGCTCATATCTATCTTGCCATTCAGCAGAATGCCTTGTTTGATCTTTCTTTGTTCACTCCCCCAATTTCTATTCTAACCTCTTGTTGACCTCCTTAGACTATCTATTAGGACTTCCCAATGGTCTATAATATAAGGTTTTTGTCTAGTAGGCCACTTCTCCATGATCCAATTGTCAAAACCCTCCTAATTCAGCCAAGCACTCTCAAATCTGAACATTGTTGATCTTCTGCCCCCTATCTCTTGTGATGTCTCCACCAACAAAGGGTTATGATTAGACCCAATCCTAGTCAGGGATCTAGCATTCACTAGAGGAAATTTTTGTTCCCAGTCTAGAGACAAAAACTCTATCCAAAACTATTGTGATAGGATCAGCTTGTTTATTTGTCCATGTGAAACAACCCCATGTTCTATGTAGTTCCCTCAAACCTGTATCATTCGCAAACTGGTTGAACAGTGTGACCCAACTCTGGTTAATGTGGCCATTAGACTTATCTGCAGCTTCCCTAACTAAGTTGAAATCACCCCCCATGATCACTGGGCACTCAATTGTAATTACAAGTTCAAACAGTTCCCTTAAAAACTCTGGTTTAAGCTCTGATTGTACTAGACCATACACATTTATCACCGCAAGTGAAATTGTCCTCTATAGATTTCACACACATACACTAGCAAAATCTCCCCTCCTTATAGTCAGTTATATCCAGACACTCCTTATTGATACCCATCAGTAAACCCCCTAATCTAATGTAGGACTGATCCATTTCCAGTTCATATTGAATCCTCTTGCCAACCCCCTAGTTCTCTTGATGTGAATTTCTACTTGATTGTTTCTTGGAGACATATCACATCAGTTTGGTGCTTCATTACTAGTTTCCCCAGTTGTTTCCTCCTTCCCTTGCTGTTGATCCCCCTAATATTCCAAAAGAGAATCCTCATTTCTTAATTGGTGATTTTTGTCCCCCACCAGCCTCTGTTGCTGATGAGGGGTCCTCTTTGTCCTTGTCAATCCTTGTTAATTCCCCCAACAAATTAACATGCTCATCTAGATTATCGTCATCAGACACATCCTCTTCCACCACCCCCTCTTGTACTTCTTTGTGTTTGCTGTTCAACTTCTCAGCTTCTAATCTTGCAATCTCAGCCTATGCCCATTCTTTTGCTTTGATAGTCTCAATAAACTCAATAGCCTTACCAGCGTCATCCCCCAAATCAATATTGCATTCACTAGCTAGATTGGTAAAATAAGCGTTGTCTATATTCTGCAAGATAGAAAAAGGGTTATGGCTTGTACCTTAGAGCTCCTTGCTTGCTTTAATCCTCTTGGCTTTCTCTATTACTGGTGTCCTAGACCCCCTATTTCTTGTTGTTTTCTTCCCTGCAAGTGCAGGGGGCTTCAGGCCTCCAATTGAGATTGTGGTATCTTTCCCTCCTATCACCCCCATCACTATCTCATTTACTTCCTCCATTTGAGTTTTAGAGTTTTGGGATTGTGTTAGGTTTGGTGCTTCTTGTTCCACACTCATCTCCAACTGCTCCTGGATGGTTGGTTCTTTGGTAGTTTGCTCTATTGTTGCTTCTTTATCCAGCATCATAGTTGACACTGGAGGATTTGTTTTTTTAGAAGACTCCCATCTCCATCCCACCTATGTTATGTGTCTTCCCCCTATGTTCCCCTTGTTTATTTGATTCAGGTTTTCTGCCCTGTGCATCATTTTGGCCCTCCTCCTAGTCATGCTTGTGGAAATTAGATAGCTCATCCTCATCTTCAAAGTCTTCTTCCTCTTCATCCTCCCCCTTGCTTTTAGAGTCATCTTTAGTAATCTTCCTTGGACCTTTGTTTTTGTCAGACTCCACCAGCCATGACACTCTGAACCCCCTCTTGTTGATATAGACTTATTATGTGCCTTTGATTTGTGATGGGTCCTTGTAGGCCACTTTGATCCTCACAGGGCCCAACCCAGGTAATGATGATTTATCAAGGCTCTCAAATTCCCAAATAAGATATGCCAGATCTTCCATGGCCTTCTCCTTCCTGGCCCAGAAGGGTACCCCATCACTTGCACCTAGACAGATGCCAGGATATCAGTGCAGCCTGCCATCATATCTACATTCTTAACTGATACTAGCATTCTAGAAATTTTGCACTTGAATTCTATAAACCTGGTTAAGTCATCTAGGTCATTGCTGGATGGCACCACAAACATGAACTCATCTGCAGCAATCCTTCTGACCTGCCAATCCCAGCTGGAGCTAATTAAGAATTTGAGGTTGTCTCTTTGTCCATGTCCCACTTGCCTTTGGGGATGGTCATCACCGCTGTGATAGGACTGTTAGCTTTGTCTTCCTCATTGATAGGCACTTGAATGATGTAGAACATTTGGCCAAGAATGTCGTGTCCACATAATATGAGACCTTTCCCCTCATATGGGCAGTTTGAAGCCACGTGTCCCGACTTGTAGCAGCTGTAGCAAATCAGAGGATTAGGACAATTGTAGCTTTTATGCCCCGGCTGATTACACCTGAAACAAGATCTGCTCCTTCTCTTTGCCATATCCCCCTTTGAACTGCTTCTCTTTGCCCAGCCTGTGTCTGAGATCCTCTTCGTGGAAGTTGGAAGCTTCTCCCTCCTGCACCCTCCTCTTGGCACCACGGTTGTCCTCCCTGCCATACGTCGGATCTCTGCCAAAATCCTCCCTCCTCCTGGAGTCATCTCTTCCCTGATCCCATCCAGCTCTGCCCCCCACCAAAACGACGCTACTCAAAATGGTTGGACTGGGGGTTTTGGTTGAACCTTTCATAGCGCTCCTGATCCCCCTCCCAGCCATGATTCCGCCCACAACCGTTGTCCCAGCCCGCGCGGCAGCCTCCTTCGCGATCCATCCTAGCTTCAGTTTGTAGTCTTCGCCTCCACCACCTAGATCTTCTTTGCCTGCGCTGCGAACTTTCTTGTCTCCGCCGCCGTCGCGGAGATGCCAATGGTGGTCGCCTCCAGGATTCTGGGTTTTGGAACCCAGACCTAGCGACTAGTCTTCGGTCTCTCATATGAGGGCCCAAACAAGTCCTCTATGCTGGACTTGAATTCATGGGCTGCTTGCGGCCCATCTGGCTCTCTCGGCCCATTAGCCACAATTGGCGCCTCTGCCCTTCTGTCCCTCGTCTTCTCCGTCGCCGATGATCCCCCCAGCTTCCCGGCGGCTGCCGCTTCCCCTAATGTAATCTTCCTCATGGCATCCTCCAGAGCCTCGACTGCCCTATCGAGTTCCCATAGCTCCCTATCTGTGCTTGCTGTGTCCATATCTGCCTTGTTCGATTTGCTCTGATCCCCCTCTTCCGCTTGCCTCTGGTCAGAGAATAGGCTGAAGTTGAACAGCAAGTCCAAATCTCTTCTGCATGTCTCTTCTTCTGTTGTTCCAGGTACCATTGTGTAAGCCTTCTCCCCCTCCCCATCTCAAAACTTGGAGCCGACGAGCCCTCCCGGAGCTCTGCTTCCGGCTTGTCGGCGAAACTTACCAGGCCCCCACCGAACGGAAACGCCGTTGTTAGCCTCCTGTTCCGATTCATCTCGCCGACCTCCCCTCCCTCGGTAGTCATTCCCAACCTAGACACCACACACCTGCGACGAGAGAAAACAGAGAAAAACAGGGGAGACCGACTAGCCTGACCAAGCACAGAGGAATACCTTCGATACCTAGGTCAAACTGACCGACGTCCTCGCCCGATGCTTTTCCCCTAGGCGGGATGAGCAGCAATGGTGGATTCTTGCCAGCGGAAAGGAGTCGCCCGAGGAGCCGCCTAACCGCCTAACCTCCTCAGTAGAGCATGACATTCTCTACACAGTCTCCAGTAGGTCAAAAGGGGACATGTTTACAGCTGCATTAACCGGGTGCATACGTGTATCTACATCATCACTAGCTATATATGAGCGAAAGGAAAAGTGCAGTTTGAATTTCAAATCTCAAAAATCAAAAGGAACGGGCGTGAGCGCGTGGCTCGGCATGTCCTCAGTGCTTATCCCCAACTGCCAACTGCGGTTTCGAAGGGCACAGATCGTGCGCACTGCGCAGTTCCTTCCCTCGATCACTCCTCTCTCTCCCCCTCTTGCTCTCGGAGAGTCGGAGGCCACCGCGCTCTGCTTGCTGGCGCCTGAGCATTGCCCTCGCCGACGGCGGTCTCTCCTCCTCAGTTCGGCCGCCTCGTCATTTCCCTCTCTCCGTACTCCGTAGTCCGATCCACCACGACGCTCCTCAGCAATTATTCTCAGGCGCGCCGTCAGTATATGCTTGTTTACTAGTGACTGCGCACCGTATATGCTTGTTTAGTTCGGAAATTTATGATGATTGGGGACCAGAGTAGTCAATACTGGTTCTACGGCAATTAATTATTGGAGGAAGACAGAACACTTAATCATCCTGAGTCGTTTGACAAAGTTGAGATGGATAAGATAATTCTATGTACAAATAATAATGGTGGTTCTTTGACAGAAAACAGTTGGTGTTTCATGTGTTAGTATTAGTATGAATTTCATGGCATGTTAGGGCTTGTACCCATCAGAGGGGTATATGAAAACAAATGTTGGGGGCAACACTTTTCTGTGTTTTATGTGGGCTTTTGTTGGAGAAAAAGGATTATAAGCTGTACAAGAAATTTTGTTTCTGGCGAGTTTGTGCTGTCGACTATCGTCAAGCAGTCGTGAAATGCCATGGTCATGAGGATTACTGCGTTCCTTGAGCTCGCTTCAATTGATGGGATATGCGGTAATCTTTGCTTCTTAGGAGTTAGGAGTGGCACTTTTAGTTGGGAGTCATGTTTTTTACTAGTTTCTTCTCTTAGTGCTCAACAACGTTTGCACTGATTGTTTTCACTTAAGTACCAATTGTGAACTTCGTTACTGATCCTTGTGAGACTAATCTTGCAAGGATCGTGTTGATGTTGGTAACCCTAGCCCCTAGGCTTACTAGTATTGTTTGTTATAACTTCCTCTCTTAAATGAAAAATGTGCTTAGACATGGTCACAAACATTTTATTGTCGTGTTTTGATTAAGAATGAAAATTACTTGAGGTAATTGATAAATTATGCTCATTATGAACTAAATAACTTCTTTCATTCATTGAAGTGTGTGTTGGTGTTTCTGTTGATTTATTACCTCACAAAATAGATCACTGAACTATTTCGCCTGCTCTACTAGTAGCATTGATAATTCTTTTCTAGAGCAGATATAGTCAATAAATTGCTGAGGTTTCTCATTAGGCGCTGGTTGCAGGAAATAATGATGATCTTCCACCACCAAACTTGAACAGTACAGATATGAGGGCATTGAGCATTTCAGTGGTAATGAAAGAGCAAATACTTGTACTAGTTCATATGATAGGGCACAGACAGGTGTGGTTATGGAAGCACAAATTCATCAGCTTGAACCAGAAGCATATTGTTCGGTTCTCCGTGCATTTAAAGCACGGTCTGATACCATTACATGGGTTGGGACCATTAAACTATTTCAGCACATTTAAGTTTGGTGATGATGTTAGATTTTCCCCCCCTCAAAATTGACCTGAGGTTAACTTTACATTTCAGGAGAAAGAAGGTCTGATTACAGAACTCAGGGAGGAGCTAAGGGTATCTGACGAAGCACACAGGCAGCTATTAAACAGGATGTACAATGATGATTTTACTCGCAGCATAAGGTAGCATAATAATATCCCCTTTACTTCATTGATGCCTATCCACAAATTTGTTTTCTTTCCAGCATTCTGAATTTCTGCCTTGAAATTGAGTGAACGGAGATCAAAAGGAAGATTTGATGCAAGGGCGCCCAATAATCCTAAGCCAGTATATGATCCTTTGTCCGTTCATAGTACCTCTGCCCGCAAGAGGCAAAAGACATCTCAACCCCTCACTGCTTCACCTGCACCATCTCCTCTGATGCATTCACAGAAGGTGGCTGCACCAACACACCTATCATCTGCAACAGCTACGAAGGAAATTCCACCAGGACCTAAAGGCAAAAGGCTAAAAACGGTATGCTGATTTATTTAGACAACTTGTTTCCAAAAGAAATCTTTCTGTTTGATCCTTTTACAGAATCTTATGTGCTTCTAGGGCCAGAAGGTACCTGGGGGTTCTTCAGTGAAGTTCATGTCATCTTCAGAAGGTCTTAGTGCAAGAAGATCACATTTGAATAGATATTTTCCTGCTAGTCCAGCTGCTGAACTTTCTCAAGCACAGAATGTCAACCCATTAATTGGACGTAAAGCCATGAATCGTTTGCCTGATGATAATAATTTCTATGAAGTAGTTAGATCTGATTACAGTCAAGAAACAGTGTATTTCTGTCTCACCTAAGTTGCATTTACTTTTAATTAAAGTGGTCCCTTTCTTAGGAATTCCCTTTCAGGGTCTTTACGCGGTGGTTCATGACATGAATACATCAAATGAGACCTGGGAGTGGGTTGATCTTCAGAAGGTGCATGATCCTTTGTTTTCAATGTGGAAATCCTTCCTCTATGTTGTTTATGAAATCTAGATCTTTTGGATTTTGGTTCCTCAACATTTTCATATTATAATGTGAGATACTTTTATTTTCTAAAGTGTTGTTGCACGAGCAAATTATAAATTAACATCACTAGTTTTAGAAATATCTTTTTTAAAAATAATTCTTTAATTATATTTAGATATTATCACACTGGTTTTAAATGTGATGCTAAGAAAGACTTAAATATTTGGGGATATTTGCCAACTTGACCATATCTTCTATTAAGTCCATAACTTCTATTAACATGGTCAAGTGCTGATGAACATAGGTAAATGAACTAATCTTTTGGGAGAACTACACAAGATGAATAGAGCATAACCTACACTTCTCTTGATGTGGCACAACATGCAAACTTCACCTCCTTCAAATTGACTGATAAGCCAGGCGATGCTGTTTTGTTGTGAGAGAAATATATTGTACCATGGCTGATTAGCCGGGCTGATAAGTTCAAACGAACCGGGCGCACAAAACCCCTTACAACAGTGGAAAAATACACAACACACATATATACATCTAACGCCCTTCTTCAAACTCATGTGGGTCAATAACATTGAGTTTGAAGAGCAAATAAGTGTGCTCGAGTTTGTGTCTTTGTGAAGAAATCTAGGAGCTGAATCTCTAAAGGGCACATGATGGAGAGACACAACCTGAAAATGCACATGTGATCTCATGGGCACAATCTGCAAGCTGAATCTCTAAAGAAGCATCGACTCCAATATGCTTGGTGGGCTCATCTGCACCGGATCCTGAGCAATCCTACTTATCACACTGATGCTGTCAAAGAAAAAGGAGTCAGTC
>CM041631.1:34186990-34211101 GCA_023333625.1 Bothriochloa decipiens
AACATTTACCCCAGAACCTTAGATGTTAGTAGTGAAATCAAGCTTCACCAATAGTTTTATCCATAGGTCGCCTTTGATAGCTGAAAATAGTTGCTCAACTCAAAATTTATGTCCTCCCATGATTCTATTTTAATCCACATGACATCTCTCACCTAGTCACCTTCCATTTGCCACGGCGAACCCTAGGTCCAGAAAGGGCCACTCAAATTGGGTTTGATGGCACCAAGAAAAGTTGTCGGTAGAATCCTCAATTTCCCCTCCGTCTTTGATCTCTAAGTTATGACCAGTGCCATCGATCCTCCTCTTGGACTTGGTCTCTCCACGTCGCACTTGTTGCATGTTCCCTCCTCTTTTGTGGGCTTCTCAAGCTTCCTAGGCACGCTTACTCTCTTTGTGGGGCCTTGATACAGTACATATATCTCGATTTCAAAAGTTGGGACAATTTTAATTTTTTGTGCTATATTTTTTAATTATTTTTGTTTCTTTGAATTTTTTCGACAACTCCAAATTTGAACTGCAGGTACATGAAATAATAGAATTTGGTGATTCAAAAAATGGTATTCATGATGTTCGGAGTATGTTGAGGCCGTATCCAGGACCTTGCATGAATTTACGACCATGTTGGTGTTGTAACATGACGAGTTACGTGCGGAAAAAGTGTTTTTAAATTATATAAAATCTAAACGAATTCCGAAAATGACGAAACGTAAAAGGAGACGATGTCTATATTGTGGCTAACCGAGACGCCACGCAAGTTTATTATCTCCTATGGGTGTGCCAAAAAGACGAGAAGCTTGCGGGTTGGAGCCTTGTGCACTTGGTATCGCCGCGTAGTAAAGCTGTCCCAAACGATGATGTTTACGACTTTGACCCAAAGACAGATGAGTTCTATCAACCTGAAGGGCTAGAAGGGAGTTTGGAGATAGACATTCCTTCGCTGATGGGCATGGAAGTAGACAACGACATCGATGAAGATGAGGGTGATGAGGTGCAGGATGCTAAGGACTTACAAATCCTTGAGCGATGGCAGATGGTGCGCGATGGAGTTG
The DNA here is from genome assembly GCA_023333625.1 of Bothriochloa decipiens. Taxonomy (NCBI): domain Eukaryota; kingdom Viridiplantae; phylum Streptophyta; class Magnoliopsida; order Poales; family Poaceae; genus Bothriochloa; species Bothriochloa decipiens. The sequence continues at coordinate 34,188,040 of CM041631.1, forward strand.
TTGAGGACGATGTAGATGATGATGACGATGGAGATGATGATGATGGAGATGATGCCCAAAACTTAAGAGAGCTCAATAATATTGATAGTGATGACGATAATAGTGATGACGACTACACGCCAGCCATATTGCCATTTGCGGAGATAATTTCTAATTCATGTAATACTATATTGTTATTATTATTACTTTGCAATTAAGTTTCTTTACAAGTACTTGTCATTTATTTATGCTAACTATTTTAATCTTTGTCATTGCAGACACTCGACAAAATACCGGACGGAAGGTGGCAGCGGCCGCAATGAAAGGTCCGCTTACAGTACCAAATCCGCAACGAGAAGCAGGCGATCGCCGACGATGACGACGAGGAGGAGGTGTTGGTGGAGCCGTCGACCAGTAGGGAGATGCCCCCCTAGCGGACGTCGCACGTCGACGAGGAGGCTGTAGTTTCAGGAGGCCCTGCAAGGGGGACGACGACGACGACAACCGGTGATGGCGGCGGCGACGACGACGACGACAACAACGATGACGGGGGTGAGCCGACACCAGGCGAGACGGCGACACCCAGTGAGACGGTGACACCAGGCGAGACGGCTTCCTTAGGTTCGAGGAAGCCCTACCAGCGCGGGCCCTCGTCGCTCCCTGACCCACGGCCGCTCCGTTCCCGCTGCCCGGTGATTCGACCCGTGGGTGAGACGTAAGTATCCATTGTTGATTTCACTACTTGTTCATATGACATGTTGAAAATTGAACTGCAGACTAACAATTGTTGTTAATGACTCGTGCAGTAGCTGGACGTTTGTGAGCAGAGGGAGCGGTTCACGCCATATCAATGGCATCCAGGGCCTGCTGATTAGGGAGTACTACCCTGGCTTGGTCACCCACAAGGGTGAGGTACAGGCGCCCATGAGGTGGGAGCACTTCTCCAGCGTCACGGACTCCAACGGCGAAACCTTGGCGGCGAAGATCAAGAGGGAGCTCTGGGTGAGTCTTTTCATCGTACCGTATTTCTCAATACTACGCATTCGTTGGACGTTCTTGAAACAATGATGAGTTCTATATGAGTTCTATGTGCAGGACTTCTTCACGTGCGAGGAGGGGAGAGAGCAGCATGCGGCGCGAGTGCAGGAGGTGGTCTGCAAAGATCATCTCAAGGACTTGTACCACGAGGCGCATCTCCAGTGCATCATCACCTACTACGCCGACGTGCTTGGCCAGGTGGTGAAGAAGCTGCAAGTCAGGGAGATGCTACTTTAGAGGGAGACCGACCTCACCGAGGTGCAGTACATGCTGGTAATTAAGTAGGAAACATTCATTCTGACTTCTTCCGTGAAACATTCAATTCATCTTCTGGCATGTCAAATACTTGATGTCATGCAGATGTGTCTGGAGTGGTGCGATAAGTACCGGGACTGCTGGGCGGCCATTGTGCGTGAGTGGACCACGGACGCGGTGTACCAGAGGCGCAGAGAACATCGGGAGCACCGCCTACAGATGCGAGGGGCACCACACCACCAAGGGAACCAGTCCCTCCCATTGTTCATGGAAAGATGGGTACGCTTCTGTTGATCTATTTATTCTAACACTCAATTGTCATTACTTGTAACCATGTTTGTGTTTTCCTCGCAGACCCAGTCGCATGGTGGGCAGATCGTCAACGAGTTCACGGGGTACGCCTTTGCTCACAAGGGCAAAGCGACGGCAGCGGACAACGTCTACGACCCGGCGGACGGGCCCGACGCGTACACTAACGCGAGCGTCTACCCCAAGCTCATCGAGTACACCTCCGCAGCTCGCCAGTGCCATGGGGAGACGTTCGACCCCGCCACCGACCTCCTAGACACAGACCTTTTGATGAGGTTGGGAGGAGGAAAGCAGCACGGCTGGTACTGGATGGCCAACAGCGCCATCGAGTCGTCCTCTGTTCCCACGCTGAGCCAGATTCGATGAGACGGGACCAGGAGCTCCTCCGACATCCCCATAGCGCTTCGGTAGCCGTGTAACGCACAGATGTTCTTGATATTTCAGGCAAGCGCAGTTTTATTCGTCGTTCACTCGTTTCACACATGTACCTTGCCTTCACATGCCATTAACCTTGTGGGTATAATATTGCAGGCCCAGATCGCACAGTTGCAGGCGAACCAAGAGGCCCAGGCGGTGGCCCATCAGCGGCAGCTGGCGGCTATCATGCAGCACTACCAGCGTCAGGTGCAGGACTTTGCTGGCTACTTTCGGACCCTTCAGATCCCGGGAGTGCAGCAGGCTGAGCTCCCTGCCTCGATCTTCGCTCCACCACCTATTCCTGTGCCTACTCCTATAGGGACTCCGGTGAGTATATTGCCTCTTGCTTTAGCTTGTGCGGCCATCCTGCAGGTACTAATGATATCACTTGTCGTTTGTGTAGGAACAGTCGGTGGGTTCGAACCCGACTCCTGCAGATGCCAGCCCTCCACTAGGCCCGACCTTCCCGATTCAGGGGGTTCACGTGGCCAGGTACCGCTCCTCCTCCACCGACGCAGCAGGGGCACTTTGGGCCTGCAAGCGGCCCTATGCTTCCGCCGTCCTATTGGACGTTCCAGTCGGCGCCGCAGTCAAGGTGGTCTCCGTGGGAGCAAGGTGGGGGCTCTGGGGCCCCTGGGGACGCCGGGTCGAGCTAGGTACCTCTACTGTTCGCTTGTGGACTTGTATCGATGAACTTGTCGCTCTTTTGGACATGTTATGAATTTGTATCGATGTAACAGATGAATTTGAAGACATTTATGTATGAGTCCGTGTTGAGACGTCATTTGATGATGAAATATGATTTTTATATGTTATTCTAGTCTATTGTCGTGAATATATGTGAAATTACACGTCTGCAATGCAAGAAAACAGAAAAAACAATAAAAAAGATTTCCAGCTTTGCCGAGTGCCAGCACTCGGCAAAGCTGGGCATTTTTCCCAGCAAAGCCCAGTTTTGCCGAGTGCTGGCGTGGCACTCGGCAAAGAGACCATACCTTTGCCGAGCACCAGCACTCGGCAAACAATTTTTCAAAAAAATTCTTTACCGAGTGCCAGACGTGGCACTCGGCAAATAATTTTTCAAAAAATAAACAAAATAAAATATCTTTGCCGAGTGCCTGTCACGTCACACTCGGCAAAGGGTGCCGTCAGGTTGACGTCGCTCGTTACCTTTACCGAGTGCTGACGTGGCACTCGACAAAGACTACTTTACAGACCAATTATTTGCTGAGTGGGCTTTGCCGAGAGCCGCACTCGGCAAAACCTTTGCCGACGGCAAAGGTGCCTTTTCCGAGTGTGGCCGACACTCGGCAAAGGCGACGGATCCAGTATTTGTTGCCACCGGCCATGCTGGTCGCACCGTCGGTCCGTGGAAGCCAGCGTCACGTTGGACGCCGCCGCCGGGCGGCTTCACTGCTACACCCGTCTCAACCGGCACACCGGCACCAGCATTGGGCACCGCCGTCGCGGAGGCGGCCCCAACGCCGAGCGGCGTCGGGTGGTGCCCTGCGGCCGTGGCGCGCTCCTTGGCGGCGGCGTTCTGGCCCATGGCGTCCTGCTTGACGGCCTCCACCTCACGGACGCGCTCCGCATCCTGGCGTCGGCCGCCGCCTTCTCCACGGGGTCGTGCGCCCTCGCCTGGCCGCCTTCTCTTGCACGACGGCCTTGGTGTTCTCCTTGCCGGCCCAGGCCGAGGCGCCCATGTTCGCCGCCGCCTCCTCGGCGGCCTCCACCGGCGCTCGCGCTCCTCCCGCCCTGCATCGCAACCGTGGCTTTTTCGATCGAATTGGTCACTGAGATCGAGTTGATTGAGTAGCACTACTGCAACTGCGTGCGTGCCGGTTGGATTTGTGTGCGTGTCGTTTTATGCATGTAACCGCGCCTCGCGTCGGGCTGTACGTGTACATGCACGTGTCCCGGGATCGGTTCCGGCCGCCATATACGTGTATTGATTTCAAGAAGCTGCAGTTTTCGCAGCATCACACGTGCCACAAAAAACTAGCGACACGAGTACAGGAAGAATCTACGGAGTATAGTACATGATATAGGACTTCAGTATAAAAGGATCTAAACTCTTTTTATTTATTAAAAGGTGTTAAGACGTTAGAATCAGAATATATAAATTCGAGAAATGCGTACCCAATTACGTACATAGCAGAAGTATCAGAGGGACGAGGAGAGAACCGCTACCCTAAAACAGGATGTCGTTTCAAAAACCTTGATAATCTAGGTTCTCTTTTGTGATCGACAGTATAAATTGACTGTGATGAGGTTTTCAAAACATGTTAAAGTAACAAAATATTTTTTAAATACTACTAGTGGAGACCTCGTGCGCAGCCACCTGTGCGCTGAACACGACAAATGTAATTGCGGACTAGTTAGTTGTTGTATTCCTTGCCACGGAACCTGACCATTAGGACTGAAGTCCTCAGCTTGACATCGGTGTCCGTATTTTTCTATGTGTAGGTAACTATATTTATAGGGATGAGTATACGTACATATCGTGAACTTTCACATTATATTGTAATTAAAAAAAGTCTCATAATTTTTGGCTGCCAGTGCTCGAACCCACAACATGAAGTTTCACCCGTTCAACCTCTAATCCCTCCACCCATATTAGAACACTTGTGTCTATTTCCGATATTTGTCCTCTGCATTTTAAGTTTATTTGGCTCTCAATGAGCTTTTGGGACCTTCAGCGATTTTAAATAGAAAAATTATCAACAGCAAAATCTTAATAATTTTTTAGCGATCTAGTTTTGGTTATTTTTCTATTGAAGGTCGAAACTTAAATTTGAAAATGAGAAAATTTTCAGATAGACGATTTTAAATGAAAAGTTGTCAACTACAAAGTCGTAGCATAACTTTTTGAGACCTAGATCTCCATTAGAGGTTGTTTGAAAAATTTAAACTTCAAATGTGAGAATTCAAACATAATTATATAACTTTTTGAGATCTATAACTTTTGTTTCGGACGCTCCTCCATCCGAGTTTATTTTTTATCACTAGTCACTCACTTTTCACTTTTAACCATAGAGCATATGGATTCTTTTGGCATGAACTCTATAAATTCTTGTGAATCTTATATTATGGCATCAAAACGACTTCAAACAAAAAGTTATGAACTATAATGTTCTATAACATATCAAGATATGGTATTTTTCGTTTTGATTATTTTCTCTATCCGAGATCATTCTCTACCAATATACACTTAATTATGACTGTAGAGGATATGGATTCCTTTCACATAAACTCTTTAAAATCTTGTGATGGATATTTCGGCATCACAACGATCTCAAATAAAAAAGAAACTATAAATCTGTAGATCTCCTTGAATACTACGACTTGCTATAAAGTTCATCTTCATCGGATATTTTATGTGAAAGTTATGAAGTTTTTCATGCAGTCTAACCCGACCATGATAACCCAATATCACTGTCAGTTCAAGTCAAAACCAACAGTTATAGCAACCAAATACTACTACCGGTTGATCCTATCACAGCAACGATGTTGGCAAGGTATGTGCAGAGAACCATTTGGGGTGTGGGCCAATACGTGCTCTCACATTGTCTCTTAACCTTTTTTAAACGAATCAAACAGAAAAGGCTGCTGATTATATTTTAAAAAATAAACTCATACTGAATAGCACAACAAAATAACGATGACCAACAATGAAACTACATTGTCTCTAAACCGAGAGGATCTCTCCATATGCCTTCACTCATATAAAACGTGATGTCCAAATATATGAAAGTGTTCAGTTACGTGGCACCAACCTCTATATATATAGAGAAAAGAAACTTAGGCCATATCTAGGCTCTTCGTCTCAAAAAATTATCGTAACTTTCTACCCATTCAGTATACCTAAATTTGACCGAACATTTAAAAAATAATATTATTTATGCTCTCAAAATTTTATAATCAGATTCATTATAAAATAGTCTATGCATTTGGAGTCCTAATGTTTTAAATATTTTGCATAAAATTATTTAAATTTTTTTAAAAAATGTGGCTTAAGGTGTGTTTAACAACAGGAAACATTTAGATTCTTAATAGAACCCACTATAATCACTACCAAACACCATAAAAAGAAACTTTTCCTAGTTTTAAGAATTCACCAAACTATTTTCTCATTTTAAGAATTCAATGAGCTAGTTAAATAGTTATATAAATTGATTCTAATTTAAGAGAGAAATGATTATAAATTGATTCTAATTTAAGAGAGAAACGATTCTAGAGAGAATTAAATCTGAAATATTTCTAAAATATATCCGAATCTTTGCCAAATACACCCTTAGACCAAACCCAAAACTGCATGTTTTTGAGAAAGACAGTAATTGTGAGCAGTTTTCACTCTCTTTTTCTCTTTTTCTTCAACCCCAGCTGCCACACTTCTCAAAATAAAAGTTGCCATATCATCTGGACCTGTCACAGAATCTCGCTTTGGACCGACGACCCTATCTGTGGCCTTTGGTTAATGTGGAGCCATGAAGTTGATATCAATATTGTTGATCAAAGGTACAACTTCATCTTTGCCTTGTGTTTTAATAAAATTAGCATGCATCAGTATGGTCTAGTGTGTATCTATGGAGACCCTCATCATCAAACTACTGCTGTTATCTGGGAGCATGTTCTGGACTTTGTTGTACAAAACAGTAACTTGCCGATGTTTTGTATGGCGGACTTTAATGAGCTTATGCATGCTAATGAGAAACTAGGCCCTAGTTGTGCTGATGTAAATCGTATACATGAGTTTTGAGCGTATGTTAAGCAATGTGGTTTCATTGATCTTGGTTATAGTGGGCCTGCATATACTTGGACTAATAAGCGTTTTTCCTCTGTTCCTACTTATGAAAGGCTTGACCGATGTTTAGGCAATGCAAAATGGTGTTTGGCATACCCTGCGACTACTATTTACCACCTTCCAATGATGTACAGGACCACGCTCCAATCTTGGCGGTTTTAAATTCCAAACGCAAACGTACTAACAAGCCTTTTAGATTTAAAAATTGGTGGTTGATGGAACAGGAATATCATGAAGTTGCCAAGCAAAGCTGGAGGAAATCTTCCTCGCGCAACTTCTCTCAAAAAACAAGGTGTCTTGCTTCTGATCTTCGCAAGTGGAGAAAGGCCAAACCTAGAAACCTAGATTTGCTCTCTCAAATTGAAAAGCAAATTCTTGATGAGCAGTCCAAACCGCCTGCACAGCAAGATCAGAGCCTCCAACAACAGCTTGCCGAGAACACCAAAACCTCTTAACGAAAGAGGAGACTTACCACATCCAAAGGGCCAAAAATAGATGGGCCACCCAAGGGGATAGGAACACTTCCTTCTTCTTCAGAGCTATAGTTAAGAGAAATTGTAAGAATCGCATCACTCACCTCAACAATCCTGATGGTACTCACTCTCCCACCCCTTCCCAAATCTCCAATACCTTAATTCACTATTTCAAATCCATTTTACCTCTCAGAATCATTCGGCGAATCCTAATGCTTATGCTTCCCACATCGATTTTATAGATAATGACAATCAGGACAATGAGATTTATCAATATACATATTCTACACCTGATATCACTGAACTTTACTCTGTTGTTAGACAGATGAGAAGCACTACAGCTCTGGGCTCAAATGGTCTTAATGCTGCCTTCTATAAATCAGCATGGCCATGGATCAAAGAAGACATCCACAAGGCAATTACAGATTTTTATAAACATGCCTACATTCCTCCTAATCTGAATAAAACTTACATTACTCTTATTACTAAAAAAACTCAACCTATTGTTCTTCAAGATTATAGACCCATTAGTCTATGCAATGTGGCTTACAAAATTATTTCTATGTCTTTGGCTAATAGATTAAAACCTCATCTTCCTGACTATATTAATCAAGTGCAATCTGCTTTCATTGAACAGAGGCATATCTCTTCCAATATTATCATCACACAAGAAATTATTAACTTATTCAATTTAAAAAGTTGGAAACATCAGGCTTTCATTCTTGAAATTGACCTTGCTAAAGCTTTTGATAGATTGGAATGGAACTTTATTTCTGCATCTCTTCACAGGAAAGGTTTTAGTGATAACTTTATTAACCTTACTCAAGCATGTATCTCTTTCCCTACTTTTGCTGTTTTAGTCAATGATGAGCCTTCAGAGAGCTTCAGTTCAGAAAGAGGTCTAAGGCAAGGTTGTCCCTTGTCCCCATATATTTTTGTTCTGGCAATTAATGATCTTTCTATTAGACTCCAGGAAGCCCTTCATAGCAGTAACCTTGACGGCATTAAGCTAGGACTGGGCTGTCTAGCCATCCTCTCTCTACTTTTTGTAGATGATTTGATTCTATGTGGGAAGTCCACAGTTGCTGAAGCAAAGGAGATAAATAATATCCTCAATGAATTTTTTCCAACAATCAGGTCAGTGTCCCAACTTCCAAAAATCCTCCATCCTCTTTAGTAAGAATGTTCCTCCCATAATCAGGCATCAAATCAAACTCTTTTCCATGTCTCTGATTTACACCGTAATACTATGCATCTAGGCCATCCTATGGCTTTTAGTCACAGGGACAAGAACAAGGCTTATGATTTCATTTATAACAAATACATGGCCAAGTTTGGCACCATCAAAGCTAATAAACTTAATCATGCATATATTAACTCTGTTCTTTCTTCTATTCCTATTTATTACATGTCTAATGTGCTGTTTTCTAAATGTTTCATTGAGAAAATCAATACTATCATTAGTAGGTTTTGGTGGGTAGGAGTTTAGGAAGATAGCAACTCAAGTCCTATTGCTCACCGGTCTTGGGAGGACATTTGTAAGCCTACTAAGCATGGTGGACTTGGAGTTAGAGACCTGCAGACTGTGAATAAAAGCTTAATTATGCATTCTGCATGGAATATTGTTACTAATAAAAATCCTTTCCTTACAAATGTACTCAAAGCTAAATACTACTCAAATGAGTCTTTTTGGAATGCAACTAACCATGGACCTAGATCAATTTTCTGGTCATCTGCCTTGTAGGTTAGGGAAGAGCTTACCAACAATTCCATTTATCAAATTCATGCTGGAAACACCTCCATCTGGTCGGCTCCTTGGAACCCAATCTGGAACAGCATTTTAGACCACCTTACCCTTCCTGTCACCACTACACCTCTTCCTGCTACTGTGCCTGACCTCTGGCACCCAGGCACATGTTCTTGGAACCTCAACTTGCTCACCAACACTTTTAGCAATCAGACTACCGAATCCATTATATCTACCCAAATAATTCCAAGTGAGCAAGATGACATTCTTAGATGGATCCCAGCTAAAGATGGTTGTTGCACTACTAAAGCCATCTACAAGCATATATCCTCCCAAGAAATCACTCCTCTCCCCAATCATGGTTCTAGAAGCATATCACCAGACGCTAACTAAATTCTTCAGAAGGTCTTGAAGAGTAAGAAAATTACTCCTATCCTTAAGACTTTTGCATGGAGACTCATCAGATATGCTCTTGCCACTGGGGAGAGAGAAGGTAGGTATTCTGTCCACATTGATCAACAATCTTTGTACTGTGGTGCTATTGAGAATGATTTCCACTTGTTATTTCAATTTGACCTACCTAAATCAGTTTGGGCTACTGCTGATCCCCATTTTTAGTAGATGATATTTTACCTGAATAGGATGGAGTGCAAGCAACACTTCCAACTTTGCTTACATCTAACCCCACTGATGATCTTTTGTACAAATCTCTTTTAATCTTGTGGTACATATGAAAGGCTAGGAATGACAATAGGTTCCAAAGGATGACTTGGACCCCTTGGCAGATCCATCACGTGGCCTCTACACATCTCAATTCTCATTTGCAGGCACTCACTGAAACACCATGAGGAGGAGGAAGGGATTTGGATAGCCTTCTTGATGTTCAAGCTAACACAAGTGCCCAACAGCCTTGGCAACTCTCCACTACCATCCTAGGAGATGGAGAAGAGACCATATGCAGCTCAGAGGCTGCTCAACACCAACTGATGCAATTAGACCAGCAGCAAGATGAAGGCACCCAACTCGTGCTTCAGCTAGGACTGACAACTCCAGCAACAACAAGGGAAGGTACACCAATTTACTTTGTAGGAACCCATTGGCAAACCTCCATAGAGACACACCACTCTACAACCATGCTATCGACAATATCTCCTCGGCAGTCTACCACGGGATACCTCAAGGTAGTAGATTTGCGGTGAGGGCGTGCTAAGACCTATGAACTGGATGTGAGATGCAAGACAAACAACCAAGACAAACAAGGGTTTATCCAGGTTTAGGCCACTCGGAAGCGTAATACCCTACGTCCTGCGTCTCTGCTGCTGTATTGATGAGTACCGGAGTACAATGAGATAGAATCAGATGCATTCTAGGGGGTCCTTGCCCGCCTTATATAGTGGGGGGCAAGGTTACATATCTGGAGTTTCCTGTGGTTGGTTACATTGCTCCGTATCTTGGAGATTATGAATAGAACTAACTGACGAAGACTCCTTGCACGCCAAGTAGCCTTCAAGACCCGTGTGGCCCACTGACCAGGGCGGTAGTGGACCACGGGCTTTGTCTTGTCATCTAGCCCACCAACCAGAGTAGTGATGGACTGATCTCCATCTTGTTATCTGGGCTGTCTGGTCCGAGCAGCCCAAAGTCTAGCCGTGAGGGTATGTGGGTCTATACCTCCCATAGCTAGTCCCCGAGCACCATGTATCTTGAGGAAGTCACTGCCTTGACCTGTATTGAGCAATGAAGATGCAGACCATGTGATGCCGAGCAGTGAAGATGCAGACCATGTGATCCTGACCAGCAAAGATGCTGACCATGTCGAACCGACCAGCGAAGATGCTGATCACTTTAGCATTATCTAGGCTCCTCCCGAGCAGTTCGTAAGTCTGCTCCTAATCACAACTCTCATTAAGGAAGGTGATCTATCAAAAGATGCATGGTGTTCTAAAAAAAGAAAAATTCTTTTCACATCCTGGGACATGGGCCCATGTTAACACGTGATAAACTGTATCACTAGGATGTCAACATGAACCAACTTTATGAATAGGGAAATGAACTAAGAACAGAAGATAGGCCCAAGTCACCACGAGGTGACATGGGCCCACATAGTCCCCAAGATCGATAGAAGATAGAAAATGTTGTATTGAGCTTTTAAGAAAAACTCAGGACGACATCAACTAGATATAGTCAATACTAAAGGACAAGTCATTGCGCAGTCCCCAATTATGCTCTGGACGTGCCACAGGCTCGATCGGGTCGGGGGACATCGAGAATCCATGGTCCATGGGCCCCACTGGGTGTGCAGTCCCCAGCAATGGGAAGTAAATTATGTGACCCAAAAAATCAGTCTCCAGATTGGAGTGGAAAAAATCTAGAACCAATTCGGAAAGAAGTATATAATTAAAGGAGAAATCCAGGGAACAATCCCGAGATTACTGGGCACGTGCCAACTTAGGGTAAGGATAATCAGGAAAAGTGCATGGGGAATAAGAAATCCCACAGCCCACATCCGCGCTCGGGGACCAATACGGCCCACTGGAATAAAAAAGGCCACGTCCACATGAGCCAGTGAGTCCAACCCTAGAAGTCAAAGCGATGTCATCCGATTCCTATAAATAAGTGTCCACCGCCAGGGGAACGGTTCCGCCTTTCATTCATTCCTACTCTGCACTTGTCCCACTCACTCGAGCATTCCGCCCCATCTACTTCCTCGCAATCGCCACAGCCGCAGCATCGCCCACTGCTGCTACTCCGTCCACCGCTGCGCAAGGCAGTCGAGCGGATCTAACACATCCGCACCACCATCGCACGCCGCTCACCCGTCGACCCACCACCCGCAGAGGAGATGGCAAGGAGGGGAGCCAAGAAGGCGATGAAGGTGTTCGAATCTGGTGGATTCGGGCCACACTGGCAGCAATCGACCTCTACGCGGGAGTCGCTATAGGTGCTTGCCGATGAGGGATTGCTTTCGGCGTGGGAGATGGAGGTATGGTGAGAGCCGCGAGGTAAGGACTCCCCTCGACCCTGAGATGGAGAAATCATGGTTTTCAAAGACTACGTGACGCGGGGATTGGGGCAACCCTGAATGGGTTCTTGCGGGATCTCTGCATCTTCTAGGGGATTTCGATTTGCAATCTTGACCCCAACTCAATCCTCTATATTTCCATATTCATCGCATTTTGCGAGTGCTTCTTGGGCATTCATCCCCACTTCAATCTGTTCTGCCATTTCTACCTACAAAGGAAGAAAGGGCCGGAGATGCTACCTGCGCCTGTGGGACGGGATGAGGAGCCAGTGGCTAGACTTTTCCCATCAATCGGTGTAAAACAGCTGGTTCGCCCGCTGGTTCTACATGAGCTAGGATGTGGAGAGAAGGAGAGTGCCCTGTGATGTGAATCAGGTGCCGGATTTCAATTCTAAGTGGTCTGTGAGACATCCTCAATTTTCCATGAAGGAAAAATACACAGAATGATGAATAATATAATAGTTAGAAGCTCAAACCATCACATTATCCAGCAATAGTTGATACAAAATCCATACATTGAACAAAAGAGTACAAATACAGGGGGTCACATCAAATAGTACATCGCCACACTGGCAGAATCATTAGAGTAGGAGCATCTAGAACAGCTGCGGTAGGCGAAAGAAACAATAATCCCCTAAAGAAGCCTGAGCGTAGGAACGAGATGTCTACTCCTCGTTAGTGAAGTCGTAGTTGGGCTCACCTGCCAAATAATTTTAAGTCCGGTTTGTACTGGCCACTTGTCCCACCCTATGCTTTGCTTTTGCTATGTAGTATTTGGTGGATGCAAAGGATATAATCAAGAGACCTATTATTTGGCTGTGGTTTCCTATGCAAGTATTAACCATCATTATATAATAGTAATACATCAAGTTTTAACCCATTCCCATCCATCATCATTCCCATCATGTCATCACACACATCTCAGCCTCTCGCACTCAGTCGACAGGTCCAATTCCCTCTCGGAGCCTGTCTTAGCGGCTCACAGCCGGAAGGGTAACACCAGGGGGAAGAAGAGAAGGACTCACCTCACTACTCCCGAGAAGCGTAGGTCGAGGGAAAGGCCAAACTGAGGCTGTGGACTATATCTAGATTCAAAAATCTATAGAGCGTGTACTCCCATAACCACAAGATCACCATCATCGGCGGTGCCCCACCTAGGCTGATTCTGGCTGCTTTCTAACTGGTGCGATGCCACCCTACCACTTAGTACTGGGACATCCCAGAATACCACCGGCACACTGATACTGTGAGACATAGTACCAGGCCCCTGAGGTCGCTATGTTGTCTAAGGAGGGTGTGGGTCTCGATGCCCGAACCTCCCGACACTATCTGCTATCAACCTAGTAGTAGTGGCACCATCCTAGCTAGTTAGACATCTGTCTCCCGCCTATTCAGGAGCGAGCGGTGAGCATATAGGTCCCAAGGTTTCGGTTCTCAATAGATATCAGGTCCTAGGGGGATCAGACAGGATTATCTTCTCATAGGGACTACAACAGTCTGTGCTACAATAGCACCTCCTACCTGAGGCCTCGCTCCACAAGGCTCTCACCCCCAGGATCACCATATACGTCACAATGTACCTGCCACAGGTACCTCTCATGGGGATGCCCAGAACACACCTCCCGGCAAGACTCGCCCAAGGCTCATCATAGAATCCTGTCCGATCGACTCAAACCCTCACCACACACCCAAGACACACGCAACACTCTCCCCGAGTAAAATGGCTCCACGTGCCTTATCCATATAACCATACTGCACCACACATCACATCATAGATATAAAGCGTAGTAGAAGTAAAGCATCATGAGTGAATAAGCATGCGTCTAGACTATCAGCGGGTGTGTAGGAGTAAGGTTGGAATAAGGTAAAGGCTTCATCAGGCAATTCTACCATGCAACCTATCATAGGTGATATTCATAAATAAAGCTCTAGCTAACTAGATATTATGCCATGCGTAATTAGATCTACGAGGTTGGGTGGGATGTGGCACCTGCGAAGTCATCACCAAGCTCCTCCTCGTACTCGTAGTCATCCTCCTCAAACTGCTCCTCCTCTGAAACGAAACGTAATAGTCGCGTTAACGACTCCTATAGAGTAGCACAAAGAACCAAATAAAATTCAATAACTCCAAATGCAATCATACATAAGCCTATGACATAGAGCTCATTTTTATGAAAATTTGGACACTTGGTTCGTATTTTTTGGAGTTCGTATGAAGAAGATATGAATTTTTGAAGACTAAAACATATATAGAAAAAGAAAAAGAGCTGTTAAATGTCAGCGTGACATGTGGCGCAATGTGACTGGTCAGAGGTGGTACAACAGCTTACTGGTGGGTCCAGGCAGTCTAGTCACTGACTTGCAGGACCAGGTCAATGGTCAATGTTGACCTGTCAATGGTCAACGCCGACCGGGCCCCGACTAGGCCTCAACGGGCCTGGGTAGGTTCAGATCTGGGCCGGGTTGGGCCGGCCTGGCCTGGACACGTGGCAGTCAGTTGGGTTGTCCATGTCACTCTGTGGGCTGTTAGTGGGCTGGTCTATAGCTTCGGGAGGTGCAGACTTGGTCCATGGTGGACCAAACGCAGGCGAGCCACTTGGCGCCCACTGGTTGGTCCATCTGGCCCACAGTGGACCCGGTGGACATGGTCCACGCGGTTGAAAAATCCCCTTGTTTTCCTTGCACACGTGGCTAGCACGGCGGTGCTCACCGGTAGCGAATGGCGCTACGGTTCTGGCCGCTCGTGCTGGCTGGAGCTACGGCTGTGGTAGCACTAGGGCAAGGCAAAAGCGGCGGTGGAGTTCAAGAGGGTCTGCGGGGCTCGGCCTGGCCAGCATGCGCATGGCGGCGGTGGCGGGCGGCATGGCTACGGCTGCAAGGCACCACAGTGCACGAGAAGCAGCTTCAACTAGCACAATGAGTTCGTGAGAGTAACATGAACCTAGCACGGTACTTAAATTGACCGGGGACCCCCTATTCGATCGGCGGCGACAGCGGCAGTGGCGGCGATGACGGCCAGCGAAGCTCTGGCACTCTTTGGCCTGGGACGCCATCTTCTTGTTCTTCTGATTGGAGCAACTCGGAGCTCCATGAGCTAGCTAACGAAGCTGAACGGGACACGGGGCACGCACGGTGGTGAACGCTACGGTGACGCTCCGACGGCCGGAGTCCAGGAAGATTGGGGCTTGCAAAGGTGCTAAGCCCCTATTGTGGTCCGTGTTGGCTCCATGATCTTGCCAAAAAGGTGTTCTAGCTAATGGTGAACACATCGGTCGAGCTAAAGAAGCAAGATATGGAGCGGGCATCAGTAACGCGACGGTGCTCTAGCGGGCGGCCGTGGCAACGAGCAAGACGAGCTCACCTGCGGGCAGCCGGTTGGTGGCGAGGCAGCGGCTGTGTCAGCCTGAGACAGATGAAGTAGAGCGGTGTGGTTTGCTTGATGTAGTCGGGCAGCGGTGGCTCGAGCGGCGACGATGGTTCCGGGTTCTGGCTTTGGCTCCAGTGCTCCTCTCCTTCCCCGCCTCCAGCTCCTCCTTCCACAACTCTTCTCCTTGTGCAACGAGCGAGTGGTGGCCAAGCAAGGATTGCGGCTGGGCACAGGGGAAAACCTAATGGGTATGGCTTCTCCCTTTTATAGGCAGCCAGGATGCAGCAGCGCACGCGTGGGCGAGGGACAAACGGCAGGGCTGCTCTGTTCCATTTTTGGAACTTGGATGGGACGGTTGGGTGGACAGAAGTAGCAGCTGACAGGCGGGGCCCGGTGGTCAGTGGCAGAGTGGGCAGGCATGGGAGCGGCAGCGCCTTGCTAGGCCGCAGGGCTTGCTGGGCCATGAGGCCACGCGTGCGGGTAGGCGTGCAGGGGTAGGCCAGCTGGCGTGGGCTGCAGCGGCTTTGGCCTAGCTGGCCGAACACGGTGGTGGCTTTGGGCCGCAAGGGAACAAGCCAGGCTGGGCCATTTCTGCTGCTCAGGCTGAAAGCCTCCTTTCCATTTCCCCTTTCCTATTTCTTCCTCCTATTTTCATGCAAAGTATAACATGAAATGTTAGTGCATGCAAGTTTGTAAGCTCAAGACAAACTCCATGCTTGGTCCACTAGGGTCTCATGGTGGTTTGGGTCCTTGTCCACAGTTAATAGCATATATATACACATGTGATAAAGGGTTATTTAATTTTATTACATTACATAAAATCAAATAAGAAGCAAATAAAACTCTTGTAAGTTAAATGCAAATGCTTCACTAATACTTGGTGCTACTTGTGCAACTAGTAGGTTTCCTGCATGACACTCACCAACCATAGGTTATTTTAAAAACATTTTTGTTGGTTGTGATTTTTGGTGCTTGGCTTTTTAGGGTTGTTACAACCCGGCAAAACTTTTGAGGATGAGATGCATCAGGTGAGGGAGCTATTGCAGTTAATTGACAATGAGCGTGTTAATGGTCCGCTGGTGACCAAGACGTGGCTGGTGTGTCGGATCCAGCCCTGCAAGGAGCGGGTAAGCTGCCTATTCGAGTATGCCGGGTGGTCCGACCCCTCCCGAGAGACCAGAGAGAGGCTACTGTCGGAAGCACTGAACCCGCGGATGTCTTCTCTGTTTGAGAAGTTCAATCTAGAGACCAGCTACCCAGAGGAGCATGCGTGGCCTTATGACATGACTTGACCACCACCAGTAGTAAGTCAATAGTGTTACTTTCCATCATATTACACATTGTTGTTTGGTTGTAATGTGCATAACATCTCGTGGTCTGACTAACAGACACTGCTTGGGTAGGACCGAGCAGTTTTCTTCTCTGCTATGCTGGCGGAGCAGTGGCCTCAAGAAGAGGCGTTGGCCAACCAGCAGAGGACTGAGGAGGCCCACTATTGGAGTAGGGCCAGAGCATGGTGGGAGACGGTGGAAGCCCTGAAGATGATGAGATTCCCACTGCCCAGGCAAGGCACCAAGCAGTGGGGAAATAGCCAGTGTTGGCCACCACCAAGAAGAAGAAACCCTCCATCCTACTGTCCGGGGAAAGTTGAACCTGGACGATGGAGCGGTGGGGGGGCAAGAAGAAGGGTGCCCCAACCACCCCGAAGTCGTTGGACTCTGATGACTTCATGATGCTAAATGAGTGTCAGAGGAAGCATCAGGCTATGATGCCGAGGCTCGTGACGACAACATCGACCAGGAGGTCATCGCGGCACGCATCACCACCACTCCCTCCCCCTCATCAGGAGGGAGCTGCCTCCACAACCTGGCCATAGTAGGCCGAGAGATCTACACCGCCACCACCATCACCGCTGCCTGCATCGCACAGCGTGGCGACGGCATCATCTAGGGCAGCCTCATCTCCGGGGCACCGGGAGGCGGCAAGGGGGCCGACTCCACCGATACAGCCCACCTGGACGGGTGCAGCTAGTGCGATGTTGGGCCAAGTCCCCGGGCGCGGTAGCGGGGCGACAGACGGGATCCTAGGCACTCCTAGCGGGGGAGCAGCCGCGCAATTAGAGGAGGGTTTCGGTGGGCACCAGCATAAGTGTCTTGTCGCTTATTCATTGTATTGCTTCTCCGAACACGTGTTCTGGTGATTGCCATCTATCTTTATGAGTTTTGTTTGATGATCCAACAGCCGTGCCCCGTCGGAGATGGCGTAGCACGCTACATCCCTTAGAGACCACGCCCCCACCAGCCGCTAAGTGGGCTCCAGCTCGCGGCACGGCCTAGTCCGCAGGGAAGGCGGCGTCCGCCAGTGGCACGGCGACACCAACTAGGCCCGCTGCTGCGCCAGGGAGCCCTCCCGAGAGGCAGGTAGTGGCCAGGAGAAAAGTTGCGGTGGGTCATCTGCCCCATCACGCTCCAGACCAGGCGGGGTTGTCAGGTGCTCCTGCGTCAGGCATGTGGAGGAGGTGCCCAGGGTGCCACCACGGGTCCCTCGTACCGACATCCCTCGGCAGCGCGTGTACACTATGCGTCGGATGGGACAAGACTTCATGTCATACGAGGAGATCCTGGGTGATGACGTGGAGGCAGGCATCCAGGACACCATGGAGGTGCTGCTCAGTCGGGTAAAGGTACATCCTGATAGTGTGGCTATTGATTATTGTTCTCCATATGTGTTTGAAATAGCTGATTATATCAATATATGGTGTGCTTAGTCCCTGTAGGAGATGTGTGCTCAACGCGGCAAGACCATACGCTCATCCGGGAGGAGTGTCAAACTCTTCGAGTAGCGAAGGCTCAGATGGAAGCACCAGCCAAGGTGTACCAGGAACTGGAGATTCAGGATGAAGACAACCTTGTTGCTCTGCATCAAAGAGTGGAGGTCCTTGAGGTGGATAACAAACATGAGTTCTCTGACCACACCATGCATACTGACATTGGTTGCATACTCATATGCATTGCTGCAGGGTTGAGAGGCCAGAATGGTTCAACGGCCATGGAAATTGCTAGCCTGCTAAACCAGAAGGAGGTAGTGGCAGAGAAGGCAAAAGAAGACGCGGCACAGATCGTGGAGCTGACTGGTAAGTTAGGCGATATCAATTCTGTCTGCTGCATACAGGACAGACCAGTATATGCTAACCACCACTTGTTTGTGTTGTAGATATGAGGGAGCGGCACATGGCCCAATTCCAGATGCTGGAGGATGCCAACACCTCTCTCTAGGGAAAGATCAAGGTATTGACTGACCACATCAGGCCAGTGCTGGGGGCCATCTTCTCTAGAGAGGAGTACCCCCACCTACCCTGTGGGTGAGTTGGTTGTTGTCGTTAATAAGAGCAGGAGGCTGTGACTGGTGCTGTAGGAGTTTGTCACAGGAGCTGGATGCTACGTGGCCATCACTGTGTTCGCCGTGGTCCACGCTAACTACTCGGAGGTGGAATTAACGAACATCGAGCGTGGAATCCCTACGGAGGTCCCTAATGAAGAAGCTGAAGAGCTTCGGGCCTCGTCTGGCCCAACTGTCACCGCAATTGTTGAAGACATGACGCTGATCGAAGATCCTGTAGCAGGCGTGGTGGTCAATAGGCTGAAAACAATGTATTTATGTCAAAACACTATTTTGTTAGTTTTTGCCGAGCACTGGGTGCTCGTAAACTTTAGCCTTTTGATGCAGACGGGTAGGCATGTTTAAGTGGGTGATAAACATATTGCCAATTTTAAATGTGCGAAGTTTTAGGCATAGAAAAAGTATGTTGACAATTAAGTTTTGCCCTCACCCTCGAAGCGAGCTAACTCTGTTAGGTGACATAAGGATGCGCTAGTGAACAACGTAGGACCTCCAGGATCACTAGGTACCTAGTACCATTAGAGAGCGACTGCCAAATCTCCTAGTGCTATGTAGCGTGGAGCTGTAACACATCGTAAGAGGATCAAGGCACAGTGCCTTGTCAAGCTGTTCTCAGCGGGCAGGAAACAAAGTTTAATTGTGACTTATGCAGGGCACATGTAAAACAGATAGTGCATGAATGCAAAGTTGTAACATGAAGAAACAAAGGACAAAAGACTTGATTATTTTTGGATAAAATAAAGAAAATAGGGTACATATCTTATTCTATGGGTAGAAGCGTATGAGCTGCTCAATATGCCATGAGTTGTCCTCTTCAACGCCCTTCAATATTTCTAGCCGATAGGATGTTGGGCGTGTGACAGCCTTAATCCTGAATGACCCTTCCCATCTAGAGGATAGCTTGTGCAGACCATCTATATTCTGAATTCATCGCAACACATAGTCACCGACCATGAATAGCCTGCCTTTGACGTTGCGGTTGTAATAACGATGCATGGAAGCTAGGTATTTGGCTGTGCGGGTGCAAGACTCGAGTGCTTGCTCCTTTTTGGCTATAACGTCCACTTCTGTAGCTTTGTTGGAGGCGTCTTCGTCATGGAGCATGACACGTGGTGATTGGAAAGCGACCTCAGCTGGTAGGACAGCTTTGGATCCAAACACCATGAAGTATGGGGATACTCTAGTGTTGCGACTAGGCTGGGTATGCAGTCCCCAGACCACGGCAGGTAGTTCCCTGAGCCACCGACTAGGTTTGAGGTCTTTGTCGTCTCGATAGACTCACTTGCGTAGAGAATCAATAATCATGCCATTGGCTCGTTCCACCTATCCATTGGCCCGAGGATGGGAGATGGTTACATATTTGACTTTGATACTCAGATCATCGCAGAAGTCAAAAAATGCATCACTGGTGAATTGGTGCCTACAGCAGTGATGATGCTGTTTGGCACGCCAAACCGATGGATGACGTCCTCAAGGAACTGCACTGCCTTTTTGGTTGTGGCTTTCTTGATGGCCTTGTGCTCAATCCACTTGGAAAACTAGTCGATGAGCACGTAGACACACGTATGACCACCAGGAGCCTTCTTGAAGGGAGCGATCATGTCAAGTCCCCAGCATGAGAATGGCCAAGCGACTGGGATGGTGAAGAGTTCATGTGCAGGGACATGAATCTGCTTGGCGAACGTTTGGCAATTTTTGCATTGGCGCACGCAATCTTCTGTGTCAGTAATGGCTATCGGGCAGTAGAAACCTGCTCGGTAGGCTTTGCTGACTAGCATCCGGGATGCAGCATGGTTACCACAAGTGCCAGCATGAATGTTTTTCTGCAGTTCGATACCCGCTTTCTAGGTGATGCACTTCTGAAAAACCACGGACCTTGGACTCTTGCGCATCAGCTCGCCGTTGACCATGAGATAGGCACGGGCTCGACAGATCAGCTGCTAGGCTTCAATTTTGTCCTCTGGAACAAGGTGGTCATTCAGGTATCTGATAAAGGGCTCTCTCCAGTCAGGCTAGGGAGGTGCTGCCTGCTCGGCTAGCTCATTGGCCGGCGGTTGTTCAGTACCGTCGTTAGATCCCTGCTGGTCTGGGTAGCTCTGCTCAACCTCTTTAGCCCTGCCACTAAGCACCGCTATGAGCTGGTCAGTAGCGGGACTAGGCATCGGTGCATTATGAACCTGATGTTATCGAAGGCTTGGTCAAATCCTCAATGAATACACCAGGAGGTACCTTGGCCTGAGATGATCCCAGCTTGGATAGCTCATCAGCACCTGTGTTCTCGGTACAAGGTACATGGATAAACTCCAGCCCATAGATTTTATTCTCCAATTTGCAATTTTCAGCCACATTAACATCCACTTTCTCATGCACAATGTCCCAATCTTTGTTGACCTGTCGAATGACCAGAGCAGAGTCTCCATATACCAAGAAATGTTTTATACCTAGCTCGACTGCAATGCGGAGGCCGTGCAGGGCGGCTTCATACTCGGCCATGTTATTGGACGCCGTGAAGTGGATACGCAGAATGTAACGGAGCGTGTCCTTGGATGGACATATAAAGTAGACACCTGGCCCAGCGTCATCGATGTTCAAGGAACCAATGGTCAGCAATTGTATCAGCTGGGGGCAAGTTAACATCCGACCACTCCACAATGAAATCGACCAGGGCCTGAGATTTGACAGTCTTTCGGCTGTGAAACATGAGCGTGAACACGCAAAGTTCTAACACGTATTTAACAACACGGCTGCTGGCATCTCTGTTGTGGAGGATGTCACCAAGTGGAGCCTCTGTGACTACCGTGATCTTGTTAGCTTGAAAGCAGTGGAGGAGCTTCCTTTTGGTGATTAGTAGCGCATAGAGCAGCTTCTAGACATGGTTGTAACATTGCTTGGATTCATTGAGGACCTCGCTAATGTAGTAGATTGGGCGCTGTACATCATAGACGTGTCCGAGTTCCTCGTGCTCGACCACCATCATAGTGCTGACCACGTTGTTTGTGGCGGCTATCTGGAGGAGAAGTTCCTCGCCATCTCATGAGACTGTGAGTACTGGGGGAGTCGCAAGTTACTCTTGGAGCTGTTTGAAGGCCTGGTCGACCTCTTCCGTCCACTCGAACTTTTCTTTTGCCTTGAGAAGTTTGAAAAATGGGAGCCCTTTTTCACCCATCCGTGAGATGTAGCAGCTCAGTGAAACGACCTTGATTTCAGTGAAGGGAAATCCACAGTGTCGGAGTGTAATATAACCATTTAAATCACATTACCCGATAACAGTTGAATCCATAATCCATACATCGAACAAAAGAGAGCAAATAGAGGGAGTTACAATAACTTATTACATCGCCACAGGGCGGAATCAGAGTTCATGCAGCAAAACAGTAAAAGCTTGAGGTGCGGAAGCTATCTTCTTCTCTCCAACTTGAGCGTAGACACAAAACCCTCAATCACTGTACTCCCCAGATGAGTACTCACTCCTTGAACCTGAAACCAAATTTTTAGTACGATTTGTACTGGCCACACTCCCACCCTATGCATTGCTTTGTGGAAGTGGATGCAAAAATAAGGGTATCTCAAAAGGAACCTATAAGGCTGGGGTTTCCTATGAATTGTTCAAGTATATAAAACAAAAGTATAATAAACAAGTTTTAAACACAAACCCATTCCCTTCATCTATCTCCATCCATATCTGTAGCATCATCTCATCTCCCCCAACACCCTCTCAGACTCTGGTCGACAAGCCAACTACCTCTTGGCTTGCCTCAACGGCCCGCAGCCCTCAAACTGGCTCACGGCTGGAAATCACACTCAGAGGAAGATAGAACACTCCACTCACTAGTCCGGTGCATGCGAAACATAGGAAAGGTCCATATCCGAGGATTCGGCATATGTATCGATCGATCAACCATACACTCTGCAGAGGTTTCACTAATCCACCAGATAACCATCATCGATGCATGTGCACATCTAGGCAGATTCCGGGCGCCTACTGCCATAGGCGATGCCACTCTACCATCCAGCACTGGATCACTGGAACTGTGAAGAGAGCATGTATCCGCTCCCGTAGAGGATGCCGTGCCATGTACCCACTCCCGAAGGGGGTGCCATGATCGTCTCGGTAGGGTGTTAGCTCCATCCCATGCATATACCTTCCTATCACTTCTCGCCTAGCAGTAGTGGCATCGACCTATCCAGCGGTTCGGCCGTCTCCCCCCATGGAGAGCGAGTGGAAAGCAAGAGATTCCTAGGTCCGGATACC
>CM041631.1:34211111-34375663 GCA_023333625.1 Bothriochloa decipiens
CTAGATAGATAGGGCTCGATTTATAGAAAATTTGGATATGTGGATCATAATTTTCTGAGCTCGTATGAATTAGATATGAATTTTCAAAGATTTAACCATTTTCTGAAAAGAAAAAGGGCTCAAGGGTATGGTCTCGAGGAGTATGCTCTCGAGGATACGGTCTTGAGGGTACGGTCTCGAGGGGTATGCTCTCGAGGGGTACGGTCTTGAGGGTATGCTCTCGAGGGGTATGGTCTCGAGGACATGGTCGCGAGGATATGGTCTCGAGGGTATGCTCTCGAGGGTACGGTCTCGAGGGGTATGCTCTCGAGGGTACGGTCTCGAGGATACGGTCTCGAGGGGCATGGTCTCGAGGGTTACGGTCTCGAGGATTAGGTCTCGAGGGGCATGGTCTCGAGGGTTACGGTCTCGAGGATTAGGTCTCGAGGGGTACGGTCTCGAGGGGTATACTCTCAAGGGTATGCTTTCGAGGGCATGGTCGAAGATGAAAAACTGCTCTGCTTCTACAACGGTGCTCGGCCGATGACAGCAAGGTTAAACATCCGGTGAGGGGCTGCTCCAGGACTTCGCTAACCCGTGCATCGTCCTCGGGTCATCAAGGTGGACACGTAGGTGGTCATCAAGTCGGGGGCTTGGTTCTGGCGACGTGCTTTACGGTGGACATCGGCTCGAGGGTGACGGTGCTCGAGGTGTCAAACTCGAGGGTTGGTTTGTCAAAGGATCAAACTCAAGGGTTGGCTCGAGCATGTGATCTGTCTCGGATGAGATCGGCTCAAACGCGGAGTTCCTCCTCGGCGATCGGCGGCGGGGAAACCCTCGATTCCTGGTGCCACAAAGGATCTCTGGCGCCATTAACCTGCCCATCGGTTTTGGGACTTCACGACGGTCACATTGACGGGCTTCAGGGTGGTAGCTTTGCTTCCGGTGATGAGCTCTACGGCGGACGGCGGCTCGATGGCGACGGCGCTTGATGTACACTTCACACCGAGTCACTCCTGCTCCAATTGGTGGCATAGATGGACGGTTGGAGTCACGCAACACCTGCTCAAGGTGCTGGCGGTGACCAAAACACACAGCGGAGTCCACGCGGGCAGCAACTCCCACGACAGAGCTTTGACAGGTCCTCGGTGCACGGCAACGGCACTCCAAGAGGGTCCATAGTCTCCATCTTGCCCACTCGATGCAGCTCGTCATGGCGGAGCTTCCCGGCTTCTTCCTGCTCCTCGAGGGTGGTCGATGGTGGCAGGAAACGATGGTGAACGGCGGCGTTCTAGAGTGGCAACGTACTGACACGTCGATGACAAGGTGGTTCGGGTCGGTGCTCTGGCGAGGCAAACGCGAAGCTCGGGTGTGCACGGGGTCCGTCTCATCAAGGCGAGCGCGGATCCGGAAACAACGGAGGTCGAGGCTCAATGGAAAGGCGGCTGGGTGATCTCACCACGGCGGTGCTTGGCGCACGGCGGTGAACTGGGCGGCTTTCGTCCCGGCATCCTCCCGATGCCGTGGTCCAAGGAGGCTCGGCTAGTCTCGTGTGTGTGTGCGGGTGTGTCCAGTGAGGTCGGTAGTGACCTGGGCCTACGCGCTCACGGCGGAGCGCCATGGCCAGCAGCACGGCGGAGGGTTCGAGAGAGCGGCGATGGCGGTGCTCACCGACGGGTCGAAGAGGATGGAGGTGCGATACAAGTCCAAGCGGCTCCGGCTCGCGGTACTGCTCCTCCTTCCTACTCCCGACGCAGCAGCAGTGGCTCTGAGTCGACGGTCTTCCTCCCCAACTCCGGTGGCGGCTTCTTCTTCTTCCCCAACTCCTTTCTTCCCCCTTCCTTTAGCTCTTCTCTAATCGAGGCTGGCAAGGTGGAATTGGGCTCCACCAGAGCAGTGGTGGCAGCCTGGGAACCCTAGGGTGCTAGGGGTGCTTGCTTTATAGGGCGGACGCGGTGGTAGGTAGCTGACGAACGGTCGATCACGGCTCTGCTTGATCGAGCGGCCAAGGGATGTCCATGTCAGCAGCTGAGGCTCGATCTGGGTCCAGAGAACAGCGAGAGGGGGCTAGGTAGCACTGGGTGTCGAAGTTCTTTACGACGGCAGCGTTCCACTGCGGCGACAGCGCAGGTGCGCGCGCGCGCGTGGAGAATCTTGCCTGCGGCCGTGGGAACTTTACGCAGGCTGGTCGGTCCAGGTGGCTTGCGGACGCGCGTCGATGCGGGGCGACACTGGATCAAGCAGTCGAGGCAGGTTGCTTAGGAGCGACGCCGGGGAACAGTGCTGACGCAAGCACGCGCGGCCGGTCGGGTGACCTCAGCGGGCGCGATGACATGTGGGTCCCACTTCGGGGCCCCATCGTCAGCGACTCATCGGCAACGGAGGCTCGGTGCGGCGCGCGGACGCGCGCGGCTCTTGCTGGGCCGTCGGCCTAGTTGGGCCGCGCAGCGCGGGGTCGAGCGGCGAGCCCAGGCGAGCGCGCGTGCGGGCCGGCTGGCTGCTCGGGCCGATCTCCTCCTTTTCTTTTCCTTTTCTTTTTCTTTTTCATTTTTAAATATATTTTTATATATACTTATATATATATGGTGTGCTAAATTTGTGCAACAAAATAGTGAGCATACATGGCCCAAATAATGCTAGGGTATTATTCCCTTAATATATATTTGTCAAAATAAATATTATGTTGTCATTTTTTAATAATCAACACATAAACCAAATAAGAATCCAAATCACTCTTTTTAATGCAACATGATGATTGAACAATTGAAACATTAAAATGTAACAAGTGAACATAGAGCATTGTTATGAGATGTTAATTAATTTGCAACATATGAATGCCATGCATGACATGCTAGAGTTGATGCATATGTAAGGGGTAGATGATGACATGTCGCACCACATCACTCAGGGTTTTGTCGAAAAAATTTTGTAGTTCGAATTTTTGGGTTGTTACACTCAGGGCCGCCATGCACACGGTGAGTTTCTGTATGTCTTTGACGCATCATAGAGGTTGTAGAACCAACATGATTTGGACCTTCTCGGGATTGGGGCGTATGCCATCCTGACTGACCACATTTCCCAGCAGGATCCTAGAAGGCATGCCAAAGATACATTTGTTGGGCTTCAGTTTCCACTGAAAGTTGTTGAGGGTTGTAAAGGTCCGTCGAAGATTATCGACCAATGTAACGGATTCCATGGTCTTAAGCACCACATCATCTACGTATGCCTCGATAAGGTCGTTAGAGATTTCATGTTTGAGGCAGGCCTAGCTGGTCCGTTGGTAGGTAGCTTCGGCGTTCTTGAGGCCAAATGACATGGTTGTATAGCAGAAAGCGCCAAAGGGGCTGATGAAGGTAGTCTTCTCCTAGTCCTCCTTCTTGAGTGCTATTTGGTGATAGCCCGAGTAGCAATCAAGGAAAGAAAGCAACTTGGAACCTGCAGTAGAGTCTATGACCTCATCGATTCGAGGGAGATTGAAAGCCTATTTAGGGTAGTGTTTGTTGAGATCGGTGTAATCAACGCACATTCTCCATTCATTATTCTTCTTTAGTACAAGAACCGGATTGGCTAACTGTCGTTACCTAGGAAATGGGTACCCCAAACCCTTGGTTTACCGGGCTAAACCTGCAAAATCAGCAACACGAACCCTCCAGTGACCTCCCACGATTAACGTTCGAAGGCCCGTAGGCTAAAGCATATTGGGTTGACCCACGAACGGGCTACGACGGCCCAAAGCCAAAGCCTGCTCGAGGGGCTACCGAGCGGACTGGGACTATACACTCGAGGGTACGATTCGGGTGACCCCTCGAGGATGGAACTTCACTCGGCGAAGGAGCCTGCCCTTGAGGATGGAACTTCGTTTGCACGAATGGGCAGCCCTCGAGGGCAGTGCACCCCTCGGCTACCGACTCTCCTGTACGGATCCGGGCACATTTAATGCATTTTACCTACCCCCGCCTAATCGTATGGCCACAGTTACGGTAACAGTTGTGGGAGTGGCGGTCAAATCTTGCTTTTACCGCCCATGCCTCGGAATCCCGCGGTTCGTACTTCGCTGTTGCGCCATGCCGAGCACTATGCCCCGTCCAGCACCCCCTCGAGACGCATAAATCAGCACGTTTCCCGCATTTCCCGGGATTCGACCTTATCCGGTGAGGCTCGACCCCTTCGACTGGACCCCCTCGACTCGAGCCAAGCCCTCGATCGCCGCCCCGTGACTTCGTCAGATGAACCCTTGAGCGGGACTCCAATGACTCCGGGCTGCACTTCAACAACTCCCGACGCGACGGCTGCAGGGCCTCCCATTCCGACGTACATCACTATGGCAGCACCGACGTGATCGGCCTCCACGCCATGCGACACAAGCCATGCAAACTCTAAATATATGTACTCCTGTGCCCCTCCTTCACCTATAAAAGGAGGCGCCAGGACATTAGGAAGAGGGAACAGAATGACAGGATCCAGAGCATAGAAACGCTAAGGCTTTAGATCACAAAACAATACCGTGAGACAGTGTAAAGTAGAGAGCTAGGCGCCCGAAACACCGAAGCTCCAGCTCACGCTCCTCACACCTTCTTGTATTTTCCCCTGTACTAGCACTTCGGTGCGAGATAACACGAACTATGCTCCCCCTGCTGGACGTAGGGCCTTCTTTGCCCGAACCAGGATAAATCGCCGTGTCCTTCTTGCATCACCCACCAGATTAAGGGAGCACACGATTACGAATATTACTCGTTGGTGTTAACCCCTCGGGGGTCAAAACACCGATAGTTGGTGCGCCAGGTAGGGGAACCGCGTGTCACTAACGATTTCTCACCATTTTTTTGGATGGGCGACTTTGTTTCACCACTTCCGCGCGCTACGGTGATCTGGTTTGGGAGCCTCGAGTTCATGACCCTCGGCCAGGGCTATGACATGACCCTGCTCTCGATCAGTGACCCGATTGGAGGTCGCGGTACGCCCCCACGCTCATGGGGGGCCGCTCGCCGGTCTCACCACCATGCTTCCACATCCAGAAGGAGGCACGATCGACACCATCATCGCCATCAACCTGAGTCGAGGATGGTTCCCGCTGCTTTCTCCTCGCCCCTGACAGGAGATGAGGAACCCCTTGTTGAGGGGTTGTCTGACCCGAGTTCAGAGGTAGAGGGCAAACCGGCAGGACCCCACCACAACCCTGACTCCACCTTCACAGTACGCTCATCGAGGAAGCATGACGAAGTCCTCGCTCGATCAAGCCCGCTCCTGCATGAGCTGTTCGAGCGTCATCGGCGGCCTTCGTTCGACTTCAACAATGCCACAATGACGATCTTGACAGTGACCCACTCCAACATGAGCACGTTAGAGGACCGCCCAGGTGCCCTTCTCCGTGCAATGACGAACGTGGGGACTGTCACACCAGCCTCCGAGGGCTTGGCCTTCGCGAGAGCGCCGGCCCCAGGAGGTACACCGTCGGCACACTTCGACGGCAGCTGCAGGAGGAGGCGCGGGGACAATTCCTTGTTTTCTGCTGCGGCGACCCCGACTCTGACTCTGATCATTGGGATCCTACCCGCGAGTGCCTCCACATCGATGGTGATGTCGACTCCAATCAGGACACCATCGATCTAGTGGCCTGGGCAGCTACCGCTGCGGCGGGAGGTGCTCTCCCCAGAGCAGAGGACCAACAACCAGACGCACCTCGAGAGGCGTGCCCCCGTCCTGGCGAGCAGGACGCACAGCTGGCACAAATTCAGGAGTTGCAGGCGAAGCTCGCCGACGAGCAGGAACGATTGCGCCTGCTCGAGCTAACCCTCGAGCAAGAGCGACGACCGCCCTGCGGTAGAGCCCGAGCCAGGGCCCGAGAGGTCAACCAGCGTATCAACGATGCTGGGGCACCTGAGCAACCCGCCAACCATTATCCCCGAGCAAGCCAGAACATTGTCACGGCGGCTATGCTCGTTCGCAATATGCCCACGCCATCCAACTCGCAAGCTCGACGGATACAACGCGAGGTCGAGGATCTCCTCCAAGTTGCTGCTGTTTAGCAATCCGAGAGCTCAGCCTCGAGGCATCGAGGGGCAGCCTCCGAACCTCAGGTCGAGCCCTCCCGGCCTGAAAGGGAGAGCTCGGTCGATCAGGGGGCGCCCCCCGACCGAAGAAGAAGCCGGCCTGAGAACGTATCAATGACGACTGCGCTCCCCGCGATGCGCGCCTTGAAATTGTCGAGAACCGCAGACGCAAGTACGGGGATGCTAAGGATCGAGGGTACAGCGCCCATCGTGGAGGGCGTTATGACAGCGACGAAGATCGACGGGCCCCGGAGCCACCGGGTCCCCGAGTCTTCAGCAGGACGATTCGCTGCGCCCAGCTGCCCGACAAGTTTTGACCCCCCACGAACATCGTCAAATACAATGGTGAAACCAATCCCGAGCTCTGGCTAGCCGACTTTCAGCTGGCTTGTCAGGCGGGCGGGGCACGTGATGATCACGTCATCATACGTCACCTTCCCCTGTTCCTGTCTGACGTCGCACGTAGGTGGCTCGAGGAGCTTCCCCCTGACTAGATTCGTGGCTGGGTCGACCTTGTCCGGATCTTCGAGGGGAACTTCAAAGGTACCTACGTGCATCCCGGGAACTCCTGGGAACTGCGCAACTGCAAGCAGAAACCAGGGGAGTCACTCCGCGACTTTGCTCGATGATTCTCCAGGCTCTGCACCGAACTACCCCACATCTCCGATCTCGACGTCATTCTAGCATTCGTTGTGAGTACAACCTGCAAGGACCTAGTTCGTGAGTTGGGGCGTAACCGCCCCAACACCGTCGATGAGCTCATGGATGTGGTCGCCAACTACACGGCCGGCGAAGAGGCAGTCAGCGCCTTCTTTAGCGACGGGAAGGACAAGGGAAAGGCGTCGGCAGCTGACAACGCCGGAGGCTCGAGCAAAGGGCCGAAGAGAAACAACAAGAAGAAGAAAAATCAGCAAGGCAAGTGTGAGGCTGCAGAAGATGATCTCGTCGCAGCAACCGAACGCAAAAGACCTCGAGGACCCCCCGAGGGCGCCATCTTCGACAAAATGCTCAAGGAGCCCTGCCCATATCACAAGGACGGGCAAAGCACAAGCTTAAGGACTGCCACATGCTTTGAAAGCACTTTGAGCAAGTGGGCGTGAAGAAAGGTGACAACAAGAAAGACCAAGGCGGCGGTGAGGGAGACAATGGGGAAGACGGAAAATTCCCTGAAGTCTATGACTGCTACATGATCTACGGGGGCCCCTCGACCCAGCTCACGCCTCGACAGCGCAAGCGGGAGCGTCGAGAAGTCTTCTCCGTCTGAGTCGTGACACCTCACTACCTCGACTGGTCTGACGCGCCCATCACGTTCGACCGCGATGACCATCCGGATCGTGTCCCCAACCCCGAGGCCTATCCGCTCGTCGTCGACCCAATCATCATGAACACTTGCCTCTCGAAGGTCCTCATGGACGGTGGCAGCAGCCTGAACGTCATCTACCTCAAGACCCTCGACCTCCTAGGAGTCAAGAGGTGCCAACTCTGACCCAGCGTCGGGGGATTCCCTGTCGGCCGTGTCGACCCTCCTGTCTGCTTTGGCACCCCTGCCAACTTCAGGAAAGGGACCCTCACCTTCGTGGTGGTTGGGTTTCATGGAACGTATCACGCTATCATCGGCCGACCGGGCTACGCGCAGTTCATGGCGATCCCGAACTACACCTACCTCAAGCTCAAGATGCCAGGACCCAAGGGCGTCATCACCATCGCCTCCTCCTACGAGCACGCGTACGACTGTGACGTCGAATGCATCGAGTATGGAGAGGCCATCGAGCAAAATGCCATGATAGCCGCGACCCTTGAGTGCCTTGCCGATGAGGTGCCAGATCCCAAGCGGCACGCCGGCAACTTTGAGCCGGCACAAGACACCAAGAAAGTCCCCCTCGACCCGAGCTGCCCCGGTGAGAAGGTGCTAACGATCAGCGCCAACCCCGAGGGCAAATAGGAAGCTGTGCTCGTCGACTTTTTCCATGCGAATGCCAATATGTTTGCATGGAGTCCTTCGGATATGCCGGGCATACCGAGGGAAGTCGCCGAGCACGCCTTGGAGATCCGGGCCGGGTCTGGACCGGTGAAGCAACGCCTGCGTCGCTTCGATGAGGAGAAGCGCAGGATCATCGACGAGGAGGTGCACAAGCTTTTGGTGGCTGGATTCATCAAGGAGGTCCATCACCCCAAATGGTTAGCTAATCCCGTGCTAGTTAAGAAAAAGAATGGAAAAATGCGGATGTGTATTGACTATACTAGTTTAAACAAAGCATGTCCCAAAATTCCGTTTCCTTTACCATGCATTGATCAAATTGTTGACTCTACCGCGGGATGTGAAACCCTCTCATTCCTCGATGTTTATTCCGGCTACCACCAAATCAAGATGAAAGAGTCCGACCAGCTCGCGACTTCCTTCATCACACCTTTTGGCATGTACTGCTACATCACCATGCCCTTCGGCCTTCGAAACGCCGGGGCGACATATCAGTGGTGCATGCTCCACGTCTTCGGCGAACACATAGGCGACACGGTCGAGGCCTATGTCGATGACATCGTGGTCAAGTCCAGAAAAGTGGACAACCTCATCCATGACCTCGAAATCGCATTCGGGTGCCTTCGAGCCAAAAACATAAAACTCAACCCCGAGAAATGTGTCTTCAGAGTGCCTCGAGGCATGCTCCTCGGATACATCATCTCCCAGCGCGGGATCGAGGCCAACCCCGAGAAGGTGGCAGCCATCATGCGAATGGGGCCGATTCGGGATCTCAAGGGCGTGCAGAAGGTCACGGGCTGCCTCGCGGCCCTTAGCCATTTCATCTCACATTTAGAGGAGAAGGCCATGCCTCTGTACCACCTCTTGAAAAAATCCGAGCGATTCATATGGACCGCGGAGGCCGAGGAGGCTCTCAACGAACTCAAAGGCATGCTGACATCCACCCTGATTCTCATCCCTCCTCGACCAGCGACGTCGACTGAACCGCCCGAGCCCCTCCTCCTCTATGTCGCCGCAACCACTCAGGTGATCAGCACGGCCATAGTGGTTGAGAGGCAAGAGGAAGGGTGCACCTTGCCCATCCAGCGGCCGGTTTACTTCGTCAGCGAAGTGCTTTTGGAAACGAAAATCCGCTACCCACAGGTGCAGAAGCTGCTCTACGCCATCGTCCTTACACGTCGCAAGCTCCAGCACTACTTCCTCAGCCACCCGGTTACCGTGGTATCTTCGTTCCCCTTGGGGGAGATCATCCATAACCGAGAGGCTGCTGGAAGGATTGTTAAGTGGTCGGTCAAGCTCATGGGTGAGACCATCACCTACGCACCCATCAACTTCAGAGGGAGCACCCGTCGACTGTGGAAGGCCGAGACCACCACACCTGCCGTCAGGCCCGCCTCTCGAAGGGCCTTCATCGTGGCGACGAGGAGACGAAGTCGACGCTGAAGATCTCCCGTGACACCGTGTGGCTAGTTGAAGGACGCTCAGTGATAAGCTGCCTGGTGTACGGCAGGAGGTAGCCGCCATCGTTGTGAAGGTAGAACCATTGCTCATCCCACCAGGAGTGGTTGGACATCAACCCGGTGGGGATATACTCGCGCGGCTCCTCTGACTTTCTGGTCTTCAACACAAAGTTGAGGCAGCCCGCTCTGATGACTCGCCTTACTCCTGGTGCCACCGGGGAGGTGAACCACTCCCCCTTGTAAAGATGGAGCCACAACTCCCAATGTGGCACCATCCCAAGGTAGCCCTCGCAGATGGCCGCGAAGATGGCGGCGTTGGAGATAGCGTTGGGGGAGAAATGTTGGAGCTCGACGCCGTAGAAGTTTGTCAACCCCCGCATGAACTCGCTCGGGGGTACACCGAACCCATGCCGATGATATTTGAGGAAGCTCACCACATAGCCCTCCGGCGGGTTTGGCTCTTGGTGGTTCCTCGGCGGCGCAATCCACTCCAGCCGATTCGGATCAGTGACGGGGCGGAAAAGTCCTTCTCCCACCAGCTCATTCAGCCTTTGTTGCATCACGGTCGACGGGCGCCAGGGTTCAGTGGGCTGGAGGACGGGGGCCATGGCAGCAGTGGCGGCACGGATCCGCTCGGTGGACGCGGCGACGGCAGCAATAACACGAATCTCCTCAGCGGATGGATGACCGGGAAGGTTCGCAATTGTGATTTCTTACTCTAAGTTTCTACCCTCACACACGCAGGAAAGTAGGAATTTGGGAGAATGGCAAAGGTGGGGGTGAACAGCGCCTGTCCCCCTTCGTTTTTATACCCGGGAAGAGCAACGGGCGGAGTCCGGCGGCAGGGAAAAGGTAACTTCCCGCAATTAATGCACTTACCTGATCGTTCCCCCCTCGATCCTCGATTGGATGCGCGCGTCACACCTCTGGCAAAGAGCCATTGCTCGGGCCCACCACGATCGCACCGCTAAGGCCTTCTCCTCAAAAGGCGTGCCCGACGACAAGAAAAAAGAGCTGTCACTCGCCAACGAAGATTTCTACGAAAGGTAAAATGGGCTCTGGCCCCACCTCAAAGTCTTGAGGGAGTGAAGGCCGGCCCTCGAGTGAGGGTTGAACGGCCGCCCTTGAGCACCAAAAAAAAATCAGGCTCCGGCCCTAAGCCTCAAGGGAGCGAAGGTTGGCCCACGATCAGGGTTCGACAGCCGCCCTCGAGCACCCGAGTCAGGGGTGACCAAGGGGGAGCCAACACGAGGCCTTGCTCGAGAACGAACTCTCGAGACCCCTTTGGACACATCCAAGGTGAAATGCTACAGACTTTATGGAATCCCCCCGAAGGGAGGCATCGAGCCGCGAGACCTATCGAATGGAATCGGTATCCGTAAGACCATGCGTTTTGCTCTAATGAGACCGCCTCTGGGCCACCAGCCGACCTCTATCGAACAAGGAACGGGCTCTCACTTGGATCTTCCCATTACCAGCTCACTGAGAACTTCGCGGCTAGCCCTATCGAAGGTAGTCCGACGCTTCTCGCCTCGCATCCGATCGAGAGGCTCGTGAGATGAATGCCGAGGCTGGCAACGCCCCAGCCACAAGAGGCTCGGGAGCTTGACTGTGCCCGGCACCCCTCGATGAAAGAGGGTCAAAAATCCCCCGGGGGCTCGGCATCCCAATGCACCCCTCGGTAAAACGCTGCGACTCCAGTTCAGGCCTATACCCGACTGGACAAGCACCCCTTGACCAAAGACAAATGAAGCCCTCACAGGAGTCTTTCGACTCCTACGAGGCCTCGGGGGCTACCCCCGTGGGGGTCGCTCGCGCGCCCCGCATGGAAAGATCCAAATCACGTCCCATTTCCAATTCTTGACCCCCTGCCCGAGTGCCATCACTCGCGCAGGGGCTCGGGGGCTACTGTCGTTACCCAGGAAATGGGTACCCCAAACCCTTGGTTTATCGGGCTAAACCCCGCAAAATCAGCAACACGAACCCTCCAGTGACCTCCCATGATTAACGTTCGAAGGCCCGCAGGCTAAAGCATATTGGGTTGACCCACGAACGGGCTACGATGGCCCAAAGCCAAAGCCTGCTCGAGGGGCTACCGAGCGGACTGGGACTGTACACTCGAGGGTACGAATCAGGCGACCCCTCAAGGACGAAACTTCGCCCAGCAAATGAGCCTGCCCTCGAGGACAGAACTTTGTTCACGTGAATGGGCAGCCCTCGAGGGCAGTGCACCCCTCGGCTACCGACTCTCCCGTACGGATCCGGGCGCATTTAATGCGTTTTACCTACCCTCGCCTAACCGTATGGCCACAGTTACGGTAACAGTTGTGGGAGTGGCGGTCAAATCTTGCTTTTACCGCCCATGCCCCGGAATCCCGTGGGTCGTACTTCGCTGTTGCGCCATGCCGAGCACTATGCCCCGTCCAGCACCCCCTCGAGACGCATAAATCAGCACGTTTCCCGCATTTCTCGGGATTCGACCTTATCCGGTGAGGCTCGACCCCTTCGACTCGACCCCCTCGACTCGAGACAAGCCCTCGACTGCCGCCCCTCGACTTCGTCGGACGAACCCTCGAGCGGGACTCCAATGACTCCGGGCTGCACTTCAACAACTCCCGACGCGACGGCTGCAGGGCCTCCCATACCGACGTACATCACTACGGCAGCACCGACGTGATTGGCCTCCATGCCATGCGACACCAGCCATGTGAACTCTAAATATATGTACTCCTGTGCCCCTCCTTCACCTATAAAAGGAGGCACCAGGACATTAGAAAGAGGGAACAGAACGACAGGATCTAGAGCATAGAAACGCTAAGGCTTTAGATCACAAAATAATACCGTGAGACAGTGTAAATGTGACAGAACCGACCAATTTATTAGAGCACAAGCACATAATTCACCATTAGGACGGCAAACTACATGATTGAGACCTAATAAACCCGGTAGTCATACTGAAATCTCAAAGGATTTCAAACTTTTCCTGCACGACCAAGATCGTAATAGTTTAGCGCTCCCATTCACAAGTACATAGTTCGCACATAGTTTAAATCATCGGAGTAAATAAAGTTATTACAAACCAAGTTCAAATTCAAAATAAAGCGGAAGCAATTTAGTTCAAAGCCACACACACACTTAGATTAAATACAGTGCTAGTCCCTTGGTTAACATCTAGCAAAAGCATCAAGTAGAGAGGAGTAACCATGCCCAAGGTCTAGTCATCTCCCAAAGTGGGATAGAAGCAGTTCTGACAATAGCCATAAAACATCTCACCATCTGCAAAAACATGGGAAATAAAACCCTGAGTACGAGAATATACTCAGCTAGACTTTCCCGTCATAAACTAAAATAAAGTGACTCCAAGGAGTATGCAAGGCTGTATAAGGAGGATAGCTGACTCATTTAATTGCGGAAAAGCTTGCATTAATAAACAATTAATAAGAACCTTCTAGCAATGTATTTTAATCTGGTTAACCTTATCATGCTACATTAGCACCTGTACTAAACAAGCATGGTAATAATTATTCAACAAGAATGTAACCATTTTCGGTTGAGTATCTTCAATCTCAACAGGTCAACCATCTCATCTCTTGTCTTACTACGATGCCGCTGCTCAAGTCAAGTGTTCACTATCCAGGAACGATGGCGATTATAATCGATTACTAACCAGCTGGTGGGTATTCCTCACACAAACCGTACTCACCAGCCACGGGGAGCTACAGGTCACCGACATTCAATTTAGGAAAAGCGCGAGATCAACAGGTACCATCGTACCCAGGAACCGCCTGGCTACCTTATTCAGGGCGACCCTGACCTCGGACTTACTCTCCGCGTAACCTGTGGTCTCCCATCTTCACCAATACAATGCGTACAGCAGGTCGACTCCCGGCCCAAATCAAAATTAGGCTTCGCGGTCGGAATGACTTATCCTTCTAGCTAAATGTGAGGCATAAATTCAATATGACTTGAGGACATACAACGGACGGGGTCCTAGTTTGACACAGACGGGATAACCACACCAAACCTCAAGTTCAGTCTCCACACCAATCCCGCCCGATCTCGATTTATTATCTCCACATGGTTATCCAAGATAACAATGTATTCAACCATTCCAAGTCACCACCTATAACTCGCGGATGACAGGAAATCACCCGACTTCTACCGATCTAGTTAAGCAGGGCTAAGCATATATTCGTATCTGAACCTAACAGGGTTGAAGGATAAACAGTGGCAAGGAATATAAGTAATGCAACAATGGTATAAAACAACGCCTATAACTTAATGCATCAAACGAGTAAAGGACTCAAGTTAGATATTTTGCAAACCACAGGGAGAATGCTCCGGGGCTTGCCTTTCAGGAAAGAGCTTGGCTGGTGGTCGGGACACTCCGGAAGATCAGCTTCGGGATCCTCTTCTGTGGCTACTTCTCGCGCCAAAGCTTCCTGCTGGCCTTCCTCTGCTAGTGCTCCGGGAACTACCGTTTCGAGCTCTGACGATCCTGTATGATGCATAGTGCGTATGAATACCATGTATATATATATATAGAAATACAATGCTCATGCTGATGGTGAATGAATGCTCCGCTAAGATGAATGATATGATTTTCGAAACATATGAGATAAGCACATGTCATCTGCATTCTCTTCTACCGATAATTTTCCAAACAAGCCTCGCATTACAATTTACTCGCATACTATAGGAAATTATAAACAACCATTGTTTTGCACACTACACTCTACTGAACCAAAACCAATAGCAGATCACACATATCATAAATAGCATAAAAAGCATTTTTACACACATGAAATGATAACTCTAAAGCATTATTTATAATTAAAAGAAATCAGGGTATAACTACAACATGACTTTAGACTACTCAGAAAATTCTGTAAAAATTATAGGAGCTTAATCATACCAAATAAAGACTACCATAAAAATTTCAAGTCAAAACAGAAAGTACTTTATCCTACACAAAAATGCCAAGGCAACATAATTTCAGGGGCATAAAATACTTTGTACATAAAAGTATTGTCGATACCCTGGAAACAGGTATCCCAGACCCCTTGCTTAACAAACTAAAGCCCCGCAAAATCAGCATCTTGACCCCTCTGATAAACTCCCACGCTAACTTATTAAGGCCCCTAGGCTGAGACATATCGGACTGGCCTGCGAACGAACAACGACGGCCTAGAGCCAAAGCCTGCTCGAGAGGCAACCGAACGGACTAGCACTGTATCACCGAGAGGATACCGAACGGACAAGTACTATATACGTGAGGGTACGATTCGAGCGACCTCTCGAGGACGGAACTTCATCCTCCGAATGAGCCTGTCCTCGAGGACGTAACTTCGCCCAGCGAACGAGCCTCCCCTCGAGGACGAAACTTCGTCTGGGCGAATGGGCGGCCCTCGAGGACAGTACACCCCTCGGCCACCAACTCCCCCGTACGGATCCGAGCGCATTTAATGCGATCTATCTACCCCCGCCTAACCGCATGGCCACAGTTACAGGCGTGGCGGTCAAATTTACTTTTACCGCCCATACCGCGGAATCCTGCAAGTCATATTACGCTGTTGCGCCATACCGAGCGCTGTGCCACGACCTGTACCGCCTCGAGACGTATAAACTAACATGTTTTCCGTGTTTTCCGGGATTCGATCTTATCCAGCGAAGCTCAACCTCCTCGGTACGACCCCCTCGGCTCCGGCCAGGACCCTCGACCATCGCCCCTCGACTTCACCGAGCGTACCCTCGAGCTAAACTTCAACAACTCCCGATGCGACGGCTGCAGGGCCTCCCATACCGACGTACATCACTACAGCGGCACCGACATGATCGGCCTCAACGTCGTGCGTCATCAGCGTCATGTGAACTCGAAATACATGTACACCTGTGCCCCTCCTTCGTCTATAAAAGGAGGCACCAGGGCGTTAGAGGGACCGGACTCAAATCAAGAGAATCTAGAGCATAGAAACGTTAAGGCCCTAGATCAGAGAGCAACACCGAGAATCTCGACCGGCGGCGACGCATGGCGGCGGACGGCGGTGAGGGTTGGCGATACGCCGCCATCTCGGGCCACGACGGGGCAAACGGACTAGTCTATCAGCGCTAGCAGACCAAGATGGTTTAAATGGACTAGATCAAGTGACGAATGGATGGCCAGAGCAACGTCGGCAAGGTACGCCGGCCAGTGGCGGCGTGAATCCGCGACGGCGGATGGCCAAATTCGCTGGGCTCGAACCTTAATCGGCCTCATGAACTACACCAACCGAACCTACTCGAGCAGACGAACACGATGCGCAAGATAAAGAAGGGAGGGAGAGGTTGCTGGCCACGGCGGACCGCGCGGCGATCGGGCGGCCATGACCGGCGAGAGGGGAAACGGTCGATTCGACCTTTACCTGGGGTTATCGAGGCGGGGAGGGTGCGCACGGTGTGCCTCACACCTCGGCGGAGCGATTGGCGAGTTTAGGGCAAAAAGTGTTCAGGCTACGGGGTGCGGCGGCAGTGCAAGCTCTCGGCGGCGGCAATGGCGGTTCTGCGTGCGCTTGCTCGGGCTCTGGTGGAAGAGGAGGGGCAAGAGTGCGTTTGGTGGCGGAGAAGAGAGGGAGGGAGAGACTGACGCGGTTGGGGTGGCTCGAAATGGCCGCTCGGGCTCAGACCGAGGCAGCGCAGCGTCGGAGCTCGTCGAGCGCGTGGCAAGCATGCAGGCAGAGCGAGGGCGCGTGGGCGAGCTGTGGGACCGGGTGAGCGCGGCGCGCGGGATCGGTGTGCGGCGCTCGGGTGCGGGGGCGGAACAGCGGGCAGCGGCAGCGGCCCGGCGTACGGACGCCACGCGGCCGGCGTCGGCTCGGACAGCGTCGCGAGGAAGAAGAAGAGAGGAGGAAGAAGAGACTGTTCGGTGGGTCCCACTGCGCCAAGATTCGTGCAGACTTGATGAACCCCATATTTTCCAAAATAATCGGAATTTTGAAAAGCTCATAAAAGATGAAATGTTCCTTTTGATGAGTAGAACATTTCACTTCTAAAAATCAAAACCCAATTCTGCCTAGAATTTGAATTTCAAAAATGGGGATTAAAAATTAAAAGAAAATCATTTTTACAAACTGTTTTTGACATTTTTGACCCACTTTCAAGCCTTTTCATGAAATGACCCCAAAATAAGTTTTGCTCCAAATAATTTTATCTACAAACTTCATTAAATACTCAACCTCAAACAAGCAACCCATCACATAGCTCTAGTTCAAATCAAGGTAAGCACATATTTAAACCTTATCATTTCATGTAACTAAAAAGATGCAAATGAGATGGTTACGCTCATGAAGTGCAAGATGATGCATGCTTAACACCAGGGTGTTACAGCCCTTCCCCCCTTAAAGAAATCTCATCCCGAGATTTGAGTAGACTAACCATTCTTTATGAAAATCGGGATATACTTCTTTTAAATAGTCCTCCGTTTCCCAAGTGGCATCGTTATCATCATGATTGCTCCAAGAAACCTTATATTGCCTGACCACACGATTTCTAGTCACTCTGTCTTTGACATCCAGGAGTCTCATAGGTTTCTCTTCATAAGTTAAATTTGAGCTCAGCTTAACGTCTTTCACTTTAACGGCCTCTTTGGTTGGAACACGCAGACATTTCTTGAGTTGGGATACATGGAAAACAGGAAACACTGCACTCATCTCTTCAGGCAGTTTGAGCTTATAGGCCCACAATCCTTTTCTTTCCACTATCTAATATGGACCGACATAACGAGGTGCTAGTTTTCTTTTAACACCAAAACATTGCACTTCCTTCATAGGAGAGACCTTCAGATACACATAATCACCAACATCAAAAGTTAGAGGTCTTCTTCTCTTGTCGGCATAACTTTTCTGTCGAGATTGTGCAGCTGCTATGTGTTGTTGAATTGTTCGAACTTGCTCTTTAGCTTCTTTAATAAAGTCAATACCATAATATCTTCTTTCTCCAGGTCCTACCCAATTCACAGGTGTTCTACACTTTTGGCCATACAGTGCCTCAAAAGGAGCCATCTGTATACTCTCTTGGTAACTATTGTTATAAGAGAATTCTGCCAAAGGTAACCACTTCTCCCATGAAGCCTTGGATGATAAAACACAAGCTCTCAGAAGATCCTCAAGAACTTGATTCACCCTTTCTGTTTGGCCTGAGGTTTGAGGATGATAAGCTGTACTATGATTCAGCTTTGTCCCCAAATCCTTCTGCAAGTGTTCCTAGAAATGAGCAGTGAACTGAGATCCTCGATCAGATACAATTGTCTTGGGAATTCCATGCAAACGGATAATCTCCCTGAGGTAAATATCAGCATATTGAGGCGGTCGATAGTCTGTACGAACTGGAATAAAGTGCGCACTCTTGGTAAGTCGATCAACGATTACCCAAATAGAGTCATGCCCTTTCTAAGTGGTGGGAAGTCCGGTAATGAAATCCATACTGATATCTTCCCATTTCCATTCAGGAATCGGCAACGGTTGAAGCATTTCGGCTGGCT
The DNA here is from genome assembly GCA_023333625.1 of Bothriochloa decipiens. Lineage (NCBI taxonomy): Eukaryota > Viridiplantae > Streptophyta > Magnoliopsida > Poales > Poaceae > Bothriochloa > Bothriochloa decipiens. Next base: position 34,229,094 of record CM041631.1, read on the forward strand.
TCAAATGAACAGCCTTTATGCGATAACAGATGTCACACTGTGCGACATAAGCGGCAATCTCCTTTCTCATTTTGGTCCACCAATAGCGAACCTTCAGATCGTGAAACATTTTACTACTGCCAGGATGAATAGATAACTTTGATAAGTGAGCTTCATCCATGATTTGATTTCTGAGTTCTCTATCTTTTGGTACGACCAGACGATCGTCAAACCATAAGATTCCCTTCTCATCTACTCAGAAATGCTTGAGCGGCTATTTCAACATTTTCTCCTTGATATGACCTATACCCTTGTCAGTTTTCTGACCTTCGATGATCTTACTGTCAAGCGAGCAACTAATTTGGATGTTACGCAGCACAACAGGATGCATGAGGCTAAAACCATCTGCTAACAAAGGTTGAATAGCATGACAATGTGATTTTCGACTCAACGCATCAGCGACTACGTTTGCCTTGCCTGGATGATACAAGATCTCCATATTGAAGTCCTTAATAAACTCCATCCATCGATGTTGTCTCATGTTCAACTCGAGTTGAGTGAAGATATACTTCAGACTTTTGTGATCAGTATAGACTTTACAGAAGTTACCCAACAAGTAATGCCTCTAGATTTTTAGAGCATGCACAACAGCTGCTAGCTCCAAATCATGGGTTGGATAATTCACTTCATGCTTCTTTAACTGACGTGAGGCATAAGCTATGACTCTTCCTTCTTGCATAAGCACACATCCTAAGCCTGTTTTTGATGCATCGCAATATACATCAAAAGGTTTCTCCAAATCTGGTTGCGCAAGAACAGGAGCAGTGGTCAACAATTCCCGCAAGGTACGGAAAGCGGTTCCACACTCCTCTGTCTAGACAAACTTCTTCTCTTTTTGCAACAGATTTGTCATAGGTTTGGCAATCTTCAAGAAATCCGAAATGAAACGACGATAATATCTGGCTAGACCAAGAAAACTCCGAACTTCATGCACAGAAGTTGGTGCTTCCTAGTTCATAACCTCTTGTACTTTGCTCAGATCTACTGAGATTCCCTCATCAGATAGGACATGGCCAAGGAATTGAACTTTCTTGAGCCAAAACTCACACTTGCTAAACTTAGCATACAGCTTATGTTCCCTAAGCCTTTCTAAAACAATCCTCAGATGCTCGGCATGATCTTCTTCATTTTCTGAGTACACCAAGATGTCATCAATAAACACCACCACAAACTTGTCTAGCTCCGGCATGAAGACCGAATTCATCAGATACATGAAGTATGCAGGAGCATTTGTCAAGCCAAAGGACATAACAAGATACTCATACAATCCATATCTGGTAGAAAAAGCGGTCTTAGGCACATCTTCTGGTCTAATCTTGATCTGATGGTAACCAGACCTAAGATCAATCTTGGAAAACACTCTCGCCTTGGACAACTGGTCAAAAAGAATGTCAATTCGGGGTAACGGATACTTGTTCTTAACGGTGACAGCATTGAGTGGACGATAATCCACGCACATCCGTACAGATTTGTCCTTCTTCTTCACAAAGATAGCAGGACAACCCCATTCCGACACACTAGGGAGAATAGGACCCTTGTCCAACAATTCCTTCAACTGATTTTTGAGCTCTGCCAATTCATTTGGCGGCATCCGATATGGTCTCCTAGAAATTGGGGCAGTGCCAGGTAATAACTCAATGCGAAACTCAACGTCTCTATCGGGTGGAAGACCCGGAAGCTCTTCAGGAAAAACATCCGGAAATTCACACACGACAGGAATTTCGGGAAGAGGGGTCACACGAGTAGAATAGGACACGCTCTCTAGCTTAAACTTTTAGGGTAATGGCACTTGAAAAGTACCCTCCCCAAGAGGATTTCTGATAGATAGCATCCTATTACCTGTATCGATCACAGCACCCCAGAATTTCATCCAACTCATTCCCACGATGACATCCACTCCTAAGCCAGGTAGAACTATCAAGTTCAACCGAAACCTCCACTTGTCTAGGTCTAGGGTTGCACCCTGAACTATCTGCTTAGTAGTTATATCAGCCCCAGCTGAACTAACCTTGAATTCAATGCTCAATTCAAGTATCTTTTGATCATGCTTCTGTGCAAATACTTGACTCATGAAAGAATGCGATGATCCAAAATCAAACAAAACAGTGACAGGGATTTGATTCATAGAAAACATACCCGCAGTCACTGGTTCACCAGCAAGAATTTCCTCAATTGAGGTGTTGTGCACACGAGCTTGATATGGGACCTGCTGCTTCTTGGGAAAAGGGCAATAACGAGCAAAGTGCCCTGTCTGGTTGCAGTTGAAGCAAGGTCCATTGACAGGTGTCTTGTTAGCACCGGTCAAGCTGCTCTGTACTGGTTTCCCCTGTGGAGCAGGAACTTTGAATGCTCTGTGATGCTTTTGCGGATTCTGAGCTGGATAATTGTTATGCCTTTTCTGCTGCGGGGGCCTGAATCTCGCACCAGACATCGGTGGACGAAACGGCGTACAAAAAGCAGTTAGGGCTCTTGACTGAGAAGAACCACCTCCATCATGAGCTCTCTTACGATTTTTGGTGGCAGCATGAATGTTGTTACTGTTTTCTTGCATAATACAATCATTCAAGAAATCATTGAATGTAACACGGGCAGAAGTGCTCATGGTCTTCATCAACTTGGAACTCAAGCCTCTCTTGAAGCTAGCTATCTTGTTCTCATCAGTGTTGACAAACTCAGGAGCATAGCGACTCAAAGTATTGAAGGCGTGCAGATACTCCTTCACATTGTGAGTTCCCATAGTGAGCGACAGAAACTCAGTCTTCTTCATAGCCATCAGACTAGGAGGAATGAAATTCCCCCGGAAAGCATGTGCAAAGCGGTCCCAAGTAATAGGAACACCCGGCGGGAAGGTGGTGCGATGTTGCTTCCACCACGTCCCTGCTTGTCCTTCAAGCTGATGGGCTGCATACTCCGCTTTTAGCTCTTCTGTTAACCTTAGAAGACGAAATTTATCTTCCATGGTGTTGAGCCATTCATCTGCTTCAAGTGGCTCAGGAGCATCCTTAAACACAGGAGGTTTAGTGTCCTGAAACTCCTTGAAGCTGCTGTATTGACTTTGCTGAGGACCCTGACGAACATCGCGGGCCAAGCTCTCATGAAGAAGCTGCTCCACATTGCGCTGGCTGCCCAAGAATTGAGCAAACAGCTGCTCCGCATTGGTCAGAGGTGGGGGTGGCACACCACGTGCAGTGTTATCGGCACCCTCTTCAGCGCCACCACTACCATTACCACCCAAACCACTACGGATAACCGACATCTGCATATTTCAGCAACAAGTATTTATTAGGTGAATGTTGTCATAATGAGAGGTGTAAAAATCATGCCAAACTGAATTTATCGAGGGAAATAAATTCGCACAATAAATAGAGGCACAATAATTCCAATTTTTCACATCACAACATCACTAATAATATTACTGTGAACCATCGCAAAGCGTCTTACAACATCCACATGTTGCCAGCATACATATACTGGACTTTTAAAAGTTGTACGGATATCACCACCTCAAACACCATGTTCCAACATTACATCAAAGTCTCGATAGCGAGCAAAAGGGTTACATGACCTCCTAACAGGAATGCAAAGAACAACTAGAGACTAACGATCCTCAGCAAGGCTACTCTCCATTGTTGTTACTCTCACTAGAAGCACTGTTCATAGCCCTCCTAGCTGCTACTAAGGCTACTCTCAGCTGATGAATCTCCTCCTGCTTCCGGTGCACCTCCTCGTGAAGACTAGCATTGTAAGCACGAACCTCCTCCACGTCCTCTAGCACCTGCTGCTGGCGGATGCTAAGACGACGGAACTTAGACCAGGCTTCATCCCTAGCCTGAGCCATCTTCTGGCTCTCCAGCACAACCTTGTCTTGATGCTGAGACACACGGGCTACCTCCTCTCGTGAGCGCTGAAGCTCACGTGTCAACTCACGCTTCTCCTTGTGTGCATCAGCTTGAGCCTCCTTGAACTCCTTATTCAAACGAAGTGCCTTAGTCTCCATGTTGACATAGGCCCTCATCACTGTAAACATAACACTCATGGCGGGCGTGCTATTACCCTACGCCTCCTCAGGACCTGCCTCCAGTGGGTTTCCCTCAGCATGTGGACACCTAGAAAGGCGGTGAGCAATGAGGAACACTCCAGGAAAAACCTCGGCAAGCTGGTGAGGTATCTCCTCCATCAGGTGCTCCACCACGTCAAAAGCTACAAACATGGCACCTGTCTTGGCAGTCCTGCCCGCACCAAAACAGTGCCACCCAACCCAGTGGGGGTCACCGTCCAAAGGTGGGACTACTACCTCCACACGTGCCTCTCCATAGTTCACCAAATCATCCTTGTCCCAATAGTAGTGAGGCTCCATGCCCACCGTGTACCCAGCGTTGGAGAGAATCCTCCAAAGAAGGCTAGGAATGGCGTGCTCCTCAAGAAAAGTGTCCACCTCCCTTGGTGCCGACTCACGGATAGCCAAAGGACCAAGGGGTGCTCTTCCTCCAGTGGACTTGCGAGCAGTCTGCTTGGTTCTCGCCATCTGTTCAAAAGTTGTATATCCCATAAGTTATAATTTTTAAGAAAAGAGACAAATTATTTATAAGGGAAGGAACCATGAATGTATGAATGAGCAATTTTAACCATGATGCATGCATGTTACATACGTCCTCATGAACTAATAATCTAACGCTCTATGCGGTGGCATACATTGTTCTCTCATTATACGTAACTACTTCGTTCTACCGTTCGCGGTTAGTGTACCTGCAGAAAATTCATTTCATCCCATATCCCATATGAATGCAATTCGACGTAAAAATTCACACACCTTCCGAACAAGGTGAAAACACCGATTACTTACTACCCTGACAAGTCACGCAAAAGACGACACCGCCAGAAGACGGTCCCAACATGTGATACCTTCATATAAACATGTGTGCAACATGCGAATAATCCGACATCAATAAGCACTCCCCTAGACTGGCATTGCATCCAATCATGCTCTCACAACTCACACTTACCAGGGCGTAGAGGCAATTTGATCCATACATTACCATTCAAAAGAATGGCACCCATACGAATCCGCCATTGTATGGGCAACGGCAAAATAACAAATATGATGCAATTTCCCCCAAGTCAGTACTTAATTAAGCCACCTGAATCCTATTGGGCATAAAGGATATGACCACTGGCACACTCTAGTTTTCAAAACCATAGATTTGAACACCTATATACACCTACACTTTTTGTAAATACTTTTCGTAGACCAAAAACTCTTTTATTTTAAATACTTGTGAACAGTAACACGCTAAACCTGCTCCGATGCCAGCTGTGATAGAACCGACCAATTTATTAGAGCACAAGCACATAATTCACCATTAGGATGGCAAACTACATGATTGAGACCTAATAAACCCGGTAGTCATACCAAAATCTCGAAGGATTTCAAACTTTTCCGGCACGACCAAGATCGTAATAGTTTAGCGTTCCCATTCACAAGTACATAGTTCGCACATAGTTTAAATCATCGGAGTAAATAAAGTTATTACAAACTAAGTTCAAATTCAAAATAAAGTGGAAGCAATTTAGTTCAAAGCCACACACGCACTTAGATTAAATACAGTGCCAGTCCCTTGGTCAACATCCAGCAAAAGCATCAAGTAGAGAGGAGTGACCATGCCCAAGGTCTAGTCATCTTCTAAAGCGGGATAGAAGCAGTTCTGACAATAGCCATAAAACATCTCACCATCTGCAAAAACATGGGAAATAAAACCCTGAGTACGAGAATGTACTCAGCTAGACTTACCCGTAATAAACTAAAATAAAGTGACTCCAAGGATTATGCAAGGCTGTATAAGGAGGATAGCTGACTCATTTAATTACGGAAAGGCTTGCATTAAGAAACAATTAATAAGAACCTTCTAGCAATGTATTTTTATCTGGTTAACCTTATCATGCTACATTAGCACCTGTACTAAACAAGCATGGTAATAATTATTCAACAAGAAAGTAACCATTTTCGGTTGAGTATCTTCAATCTCAACAGCTCAACCATCTCATCTCTTGTTCAAGTTCTTACTACGATGCCGCTGCTCAAGTTAAGTGTTCACTATCCAGGAACGATGGCGATTATAATCGATTACTAACCAGCTGGCGGGTATTCCTCACACAAACCGCACTCACCAGCCATGGTGAGCTACAGGTCATCGACATTCAATTTAGGAAAAGCGCGAGATCAACAGGTACCATCGTACCCAGGAACCGCCCGGCTACCTTATTCAGGGCGACCCTGACCTCGGACTTACTCTCCGCGTAACCTGTGGTCTCCCATCTTCACCAATACAATGCGTACAGCAGGTCGACTCCCGGCCCAAATCAAAATTAGGCTTCACGGTCGGAATGACTTATCCTTCCAGCTAAATGTGAGGCATAAATTCAATATGACTTGAGGACGTACAACGGACGGGGTCCTAGTTCGACACAGACGGGATAACCACACCAAACCTCCAGTTCAGTCTCCACACCAATCCCGCCCGATCTCGATTTATTATCTCCACATGGTTATCCAAGATAACAATGTATTCAACCATTCCAAGTCACCACCTATAACTCGCGGATGACAGGAAATCACCCGACTTCTACCGATCTAGTTAAGCAGGGCTAAGCATATATTCGTATCTGAACCTAACAGGGTTGAAGGATAAACAGTGGCAAGGAATATAAGTAATGCAACAACGGTATAAAACAACGCCTATAACTTAATGCATCAAACGAGTAAAGGACTCAAGTTAGATATTTTGCAAACCACAGGGAGAATGCTCCGGGGCTTGCCTTTCAGGAAAGAGCTTGGCTGGTGGTCGGGACACTCCGGAAGATCAGCTTCGGGATCCTCTTCTGCGGCTACTTCCCACGCCAAAGCTTCCTGCTGGCCTTCCTCTGCTGATGCTCCGGAAACTACCGTTTCGAGCTCTGACGATCCTGTATGATGCATAGTACGTATGAATACCATGTATATATATATAGAAATACAATGCTCATGCTGATGGTGAATGAATGCTCCGCTAAGATGAATGATATGATTTTCGAAACATATGAGATAAGCACATGTCATCTGCATTCTCTTCTACCGACAATTTTCCAAACAAGCCTCGCATTACAATTTACTCGCACACTATAGGAAATTATAAACAACCATTGTTTCGCACACTACACTCTACTGAACCAAAACCAATAGCAGATCACACATATCATAAATAGCATAAAAAGCATTTTTACACACATGAAATGATTACTCTAAAGCATTATTTATAATTAAAAGAAATCAGGGTATAACTACAACATGACTTTAGACTACTCAGAAAATTCTGTAAAAATTACAGGAGCTTAATCATACCAAATAAAGACTACCATAAAATTTTCAAGTCAAAACCGTAAGTACTTTATCCTACACAAAAATGCCAATGCAGCATAATTTCAGGGGCATAAAATACTTTGTGCATAAAAGTATGTCAAACAACAGATCTCAGAATATCATTAGCTCTAGATTGACATAAAAATATTCTCCAAATAGTTTCATGCACAAATTCCTTATATATTATTTATTATAAATTATTTATCATCACATGAAAATAGGCACCATAACTAGACAGATCAAACTTTTCACATGACATAACCTCATAACATTTTTCACAGATAGAGCATGACATAAGAAGACTAACAAACTTGGTCTCATATTTTTCTGAGCAACAGAGAATTACTTATGCATTTTCTAAGATAAAAGCAATTAATAGAGATAAATAAAGCTATACAGAAAAGTATCACAAATTCCACATTTCATATTTTTCATGCATAGATCATCTCATAAGAAAAATACTGCAAGTTGAACCAACTCATTTGGATGAAAAATGAGCAAGTTATGATTTTTCAAAGGTTTTAACAGAAATCTGTAAAATTCATTCTTGAAAATTAATTGAACCGAAAACACTACGCGTACCCGGAGTGTACCCAGCGACTGAACTTCGCTACGGACACCCGACTCTGTGTACCCAGACTGAACCTGTGCTGACGTCAGTGCTGATGTCATGCTGACATCACCGTGGGTCCCACACGTCAATGAAACGTCGCGAAACACCGGTCGCCGCCCGACGGGATCTCGCCGGCGGCGAGGTCTCCGGTGACACTACGGTACTCAATCGACTCAACTCGTCAGCGCGGACTCAACGGTGTACAAAATGCAAGAAAATATCGCAGTCTCGACCGACGGCGACGCACGGCGGCGGACGGCGGCGAGGGTTGGCGGTACGTCGGCCACCTCGGGCCACGACGGGGCAAACGGACTACTCTACCAGCGCTAGCAGACCAAGACGGTTTAAATGGACTAGATCAAGTGATGAATGGAGGGCCGAAGCAACGTCGGCAAGGTACGCCGGCAAGCGGCGACGCGAATCCGCGACGGCGGATGGCCAAATTCGCCGGGCTCGAACCTTAATCGGCCTCATGAACTACACCAACCGAACCTACTCGAGCAGACGAGCACGATGCGCAAGATAAAGAAGGGAGGGAGAGGTTGCTGGCCACGGCGGACCGCGCGGCGGTCGGGCGGCCATGACCGGCGAGAGGGGAACGGTCGATTCGACCTTTACCTGGGGTTATCGAGGCGGGGAGGGTGCGCACGGTGTGCCTCACACCTCGGCGGAGCGATTGGCGAGTTTAGGGCAAAAATTGTTCAGGCTACGGGGTGCGGCGGCAGTGCAAGCTCTCGGCGGCGGCAAAGGCGGTTCTACGTCCGCTTGCTCGGGCTCTGGTGGAAGAGGAGGGGCAAGAGTGCGTCTGGTGGCAGAGAAGAGAGGGAGGGAGAGACTGACGCGGTTGGGGCGGCTCGAAATGGCCGCTCGGGCTCAGGCCGAGGCAGCGCGGCGTCGGAGCTCGTCGAGCGCGTGGCAAGCATGCGGGCAGAGCGAGGGCGCGTGGGCGAGCTGTGGGACCGGGTGAGCGCAGCGCGCGGGATCGGTGTGCGGCGCTCGGGTGCGGGGGCGGAACAGCGGGCAGCGGCAGCGGCCCGACGTACGGACGCCACGCGGCCGGCGTCGGCTCGGACAGCGTCGCGAGGAAGAAGAAGAGAGGAGGAAGAAGAGACTGTTCGGTGGGTCCCACTGCGCCAAGATTCGTGCAGACTTGATGAACCCCATATTTTCTTAAATAATCCGAATTTCGAAAAACTCATAAAAGATGAAATGTTCCTTTTGATGAGTAGAACATTTCACTTTTAAACATCAAAACCTAATTCTGCCTAGAATTTGAATTTCAAAAATGGGATTAAAAATTAAAAGAAAATCATTTTTACAAACTGTTTTTGACATTTTTGACCCACTTTCAAGCCTTTTCATGAAATGACCCCCAAAATAAGTTTTGCTCCAAATAATTTTATCTACAAACTTCGTTAAACACTCAACCTCAAACAAGCAACCCATCACATAGCTCTAGTTCAAATTAAGGTAAGCACATATTTAAACCTTATCATTTCAGGTAACAAAAATGATGCAAATGAGATGGTTACGCTCATGAAGTGCAAGATGATGCATGCTTAACACCAGGGTGTTACAGTAAAGTAGAGAGCTAGGCGCCCAAAATGCCCAAGCTCCAGTTCACGCTCCTCACACGTGCTTGTATTTCCCCTGTACTAGCACTTCGGTGCGAGATAACACGAACTATCCTCCCCCCGCTGGACGTAGGGCCTTCTTTGCCCGAACCAGGATAAATCGCCATGTCCTTCTTGCATCACCCACCGGATTAAGGGAGCACGCGATTACGAATATTACTCATTGGTGTTAACCCCTCGGGGGTCAAAACACCAACACTAACCACTCTAGGTGAGACACCTCTTTGATAAAGCCAGCTGCTAGAAGCTTGGCTACTTCTACCCTAATGACTTTCTTGCGGTCACGAGCAAACCGTCTCATTTTTTGCTTGATCGGCTTAGCAGTCTTTGAGACGTCAACGTAGTGCTCGGCCTTTTCCCTCGAAACACCTGGCATGTCTGCGGGTTTCCACACAAACATGCTCACATGCTCTCGAAGTAACTGGACGAGCGCATCTTCCTATTTGGGGGGAAGTGTTGATGAAACCTCCTCGGCAGTCTACCACGGGATACCCCGAGGTAGTAGATTGTGGTGAGGGCACACTAAGACCTACGATCTAGATGTGAGACATAAGACAAACAACCAGGACAACTAGGGTTTATCCAGGTTCAGGCCGCTCAAAAGCATAATACCCTATGTCCTGCATCTCTATTATTGTATTGATAAGTATCCAAGTATAAGGGTTCCGATCAGATGAGATCAGATTAGATCCCTCCTTTCTAGGGGGTCCTTGTCCGCCTTACATTGCTGGGGACAAGGTTACATATCTAGGGTTTCCCTATGGTCGGTTATATTATGCTGTATCCTTGGAGAACATGAACAGATCTAACTAACTAAGAGTCCTTGCATGCCAAGCAACCTTCAGCACCCGTGCGGCCCACCAACCTGGGTGGTAGCAGACCACAGGCTCTATCATGTCATCCGGCCCACCGTTCAGGAATGGTGATGGACCAGCCTTCGTCTTCTGGTCTGGGCCGTCTGAACCGAGTAGCCCAAAGTCTAGCTATGAGGGTATACGGGGTCTATACCCCCACAGCTAGTCCTCGAGCACTAGGTATCTTGAGGGAGTCACTGTCATGACTTGTATCGAGCAGTGAAAATGCAGACCACGTGACGCCAAGCAGTGAAGATGCAGACCACGTTGTTAGCGGTCCTTAGAGCCTATTTTCTACCACCAATATGTTACTGAAATAAATAGTAGGTAGGGCTTTAAACTAACATTTCCATAAGTTTTGGTGTATACTTGACATACAGGTCTGGCACGTGGAAATGCACAAACTTCACAAGAAAGCACACTTCAAGAAAACATATTCAGAAAAGGCGCAAACCAAGAAAAATAGAAAAGCCCACCTCAACATTGAACTGGACCCATTCGTAACCATGGGGAAGATCCAGGCCCAGGGAACAACCGACCACCCAAAGGTGGTGGCCAGCAGGCCCAACCAGGGGACCGGCCACCCCCGGGATCGGCTGCCCCCTGGTGGGGCCTCCTGGGCCTAGCCTTCTCAGGCGGTGCTTGGGTCGGTTCCCTCAAGGCGGTTTCACCTCCTTCCATACTTGGAGACGCCTGAAACGTCCTACTTGGGCTATAAAAGAGAGGGAGAGCTCCCCTCTAACACACACCATCATTTGGAGCCACTAACCTCACCTCTCACTTGTATTCTTTAGATTAGTTTTAGTAGTAGAGCAAGGCAAGAGCTAGCAAGGAGAGCTTGTCTCCTTGGAAGAAGAAGAACACCTTGGTATGAATACTATGCAGTTCTCTTCCAAGATCAAGTTCTTATCTTATTTATATAGAAATGCATATGAACTAGAGTGTAGTCTTGTTCATGTTATGATCGTGATGTATGAACTAATATAGTTTATATGTTATGTTCTTGACTTGTTCATCATTGTTCTTCATCGTTCATCAAATTAGTATGAATAGAGGAAGAACTAGGGATGAGGTGATGGTTCGTCGTGCCTTCTCGGTTGCTCTTAACCTAGCCTGTCACTCCGAAGGGGTGGGGTCCATGGGGGTTAGGAGTTGTTTCCAATTACATGGGCATGGTGCCCGGGTATGCGAAGATCAGTGGATATGTAGGTAGGTGGGCAGGTGGTGACAGCCTTGTCCATCCCTAGCATTCCTCCACGTTCGGGTATTCAGTAGGAGTTCGTAAAGTCTCTATCGGCTAGCAGACCAGCTGTGGAGATCTCCCTGTCATCCCAGATTTAGTCCTGATGCTAGACATGCTAGTTAGATGTCTACTAACAGTTCTTTGCATAGCTATATAAGACCAATGCCTGCTCAGTTAGATATATTCTTTTATTCTTTATTTCTCTTTTATCCTTGAGGTTAGCTCAGATGTGTGTCCACTATCTTTGAACCATGATTTATCCCTCTCTATGCTATGTCTACCTATGCACTCAATAAGTAATCATGTTTATACCAAAGCTAGATGCATTCGTCCTGCCCTCCTACGGGAAATTATAAATACGACACCCTTGAATATTCACAGGTTGAAATGCTACAATGATAGTTCCGTGCGCTTGCGGATTTATCCATATTGAGCTATCATGATTGGTGTACCTAAGTACCATTGCCTAAGGATTGTAATTCTTGTTGCACCCCAAGGCACCGTGCTCAGCTTTGCATATCGTAAGTAATGACGGTTAGGAAGGCCAATCAGACACTTCTAATTGTTATTACCAGACTACATTACCTTGGCAGGCGCTGTAAGGGCCGAGAGTTATCTTTCTGAAGTAATGGTGGTTAGGGATGCCAACACACGTTTCTAGTGTTATTACTTATGATGGGCTTTTTGTCTATCCTTAGTAGTGATGCTAAGAAACGCCAACACACGTGAAACCATGCAGTATAGATGCAGACCATGTGATGCTGAGTAGTGAAGATGCAGACCACGTAGTCCCGACCAGCACTGATGCCGACCACCTGCATTGTCAGGCTTCTACCAAGCAGTTTGTAAGTCTTCTCCTGACCACAGCTCCCATCAAGGAAGGTGATATGTTGAAATATGCATGGTGTTCTAAGAAAAAGAAAATTCTTTTCATATCTTGAGACATGGGCCCATGTTAATACGTGACATGATGTATCACTGGGATGTCAACATGAACCATTCGTAGAGGTAAGTGCAGCGAACCAATAACAGAAGATAGGAGTGACTTGGCCCCACGTAGTCCCCAGGCTCGATAGAAGATAGAATATGTTGTATTGAGCTTTTCAAGAAAAAGTCAAAAGAAAAACACTAGCTAATTATAGTCAGTGCTAAATACCCTTTCTAGAACCAGAACAGAAAATAGGTCTAAGTCACCGTGAGGTGACGTGGGCCCACATAGTCCCCAAGCTCGATAGATAGGATATGTTGTATTGAGATTTTTAGGAAAAAATTCAAAAAAGCACTAACTTAACCGTGGCCAGTATCAAAGGACTAGACGTCACCTGTCTCACAGTGATCAAGTGTGCTTGGAATAGGTCACAGGCTCGACCGGGCCAAGGACGCCGAGAGTCCATGGCTCGCAAGCACAACTGGGTTAAAAATTGCCACACAGTCCCTAGGTGTGCTCGGACCAGGTCACAGGCTTGACCGGGCCAAGGACACCGAGAGCCCATGGTTCGCAAGCACCACTGAGTGAAAAACTGTCAAAATCAATCCCCAGATTTGAGGAAAAAATTTGGAACAAATTTAGAAAGGAGTATATAATTTAAAGCAAATATGAGATTAGATCCCTAGATTACCGGACACGTGCGTAACTACCGGGATTGGATACGCAATCATGCACATGGGGGAAATAAAATATCCCGGCCTACGCACGCACTCGGGACCAGGATGGCCTACCAAGCCGCGTCCACACGAGTCAAGCGGGTCCAAACCTAGAAGTCAAAGTGGGGTCATCCGGTTAGTATAAATAGCGGGCGCCGCCAGGGGAATTGGTTCCGTGTCGCATTCATTTTCACTCCCACTCTCTCCATCTTCTTGAGCGTTCTGTCTGCCTATTCCTGAGCAACCACCGCTGCTATCGATCCACCGTCGTGAATCCACCCACTGCCATAAAGCAAGCGAGCAGATCTAGCACATCCGCACCACCGCCGCATTCCGCTCACCCCACTACCCACCGTCCTTAGAGGAGATGGCGAAGAAAGGAGCCAAGAAGATGGGCAAGGTGACTGGATCTAACATGCTGGGGCCACTGTGGCAGTAGTCGACCTCCACACGGGAGTCACTGCAAGAACTCACCGATGAGGGCTTGCTACCAGCATTCGAGATGGAGGTGTGGCACAAACCACAAGGTGAGGATTCCCCCCTTCCCTGAGATGGGGAATTTGTAGTATTTGAGGATATGGTGACGTGGGGATTAGGGGCTCCTATGAATGGATTCCACTGGGATCTCTACATTTACTGGATGATTTCAATCTGCAATCTAGACCGCAACTCCATTCTCTCCATTTCCATCTTCATCACCTACTATGAAATGTTCCTGGGCATCGACCCCCACTTCAATCTATTCCACCACTTCTATCCGCTGAGGAAGAAGGGGGTTGAATCTGGAGGGTCCCAGATTGCTGGTGGGTGTTATGTACATCTTTGGGATGGAATGAAGACGCACTGGCTAGGAAGCCGGCAGAAATCAGCCACTTGGGGATGGAACACTCGCTGGTTCTATATGAGCCAGGACGTGGAAGGAGGAAGGGTGCCTTGTGATGTAACGTAGGTGCCGGAGTTCAACCACAAGTGGTCGGACCCACCAACCCTGATGAGATGCATCAGGTGAACGAGTTGTTGACCTTGATCAACAACAAGGTTGTCAATGGAGCACTGCTGGTAGGGACATGGTTGACACGCCGGATCTAGCCGTGCAAGGAGCGGGTGAACGACTTGTATGAATATGCTGGTCGGGCTTCACGAGAAACCCGAGAGAAGATGACGCCAGAAGCGGTGAACCGGCATATGTCATTGCTTTTTGAGAAGTTTGACCCGACCACCAGCTACCTAGAAGTGCGTGCACTGCTGTACGACCTTTCTCGACCACTACCAAAGGTAAGCCGACCAGTTCCACACTTTGATTTAATTAGAATGCACTGGTATGTGATGATGTCTAAATAACATGGATTGTCTCACTGTGAGATATTGCTTGGATAGGACCAGAAGGTGTTCTTTTCTACTATGCCAGTGGGGCCACGGCCTCAGGGTGAGGCGTAGGCTAACCAGCACAGAACCAAGGAGACCCACTACCGGAGCAGGGCCAAAGCAGGGCAGGAGACGGTTGACGTCTCCTGCCTAGATGACAATGAAGTCCCCGCTGCTCAGGCGAGACACTAAGCAGCAGGCAAGTGGGCCATGTCAGAGGCCACCAAGGCGAAGAGGCCCTCTACTCTGTTGTCCAGGGGGCAAGTTGAACCTGGACGGCAGAGCAGGGGGGAGCAAGAAAAGGGATGCACCAGCCACCCTGGTGTCATCAGATGACATTCTACTGAAGCTAAACTAGCACCAGAAGAAACGTCAGGCCCAGATGCCTCAGACGGGGAGGACATCGAGGCCTCCACCCATGATGACACCCAAGAGATCTGCGTGGAACGCGCTGCCACCAACTCCTCCACCTCAGCAGGGAAATACTACTTCAATCACCAGGCCAGAGCAGGACAGGGCATCAGCACTGTCACCACCATCATCGCTGCCTGCGCCACACAAGGCAGCCATGTCTCTAGCCAGAACAGCTTCGTCTTCGGGGCACCGAGAGGAGGCAAGGGAGCCAACTTCTCTGATGCACCCTATTGGAACAAGCCGGACAGGAGAGACATCGGACTGAGTCCCTGGGTGCGGCAGCGGGGCGACAGACGGGGCCCCAGGCACTCCAAACGGGGGAATAGCCTCGTAGTTCAGAGGAGGGTTCTGGTGGCCAGCCAGGTAAGTATCACTGAGTTTGCATATCTTGCATTTTCTTGATTTTGTGTTTGTTATGAACAAAATATGACTGTAATATGACTTACAGTCGTGCTCCACTAACGACAACACTGACTCCACCACCCAGCCAGACCACACCACCAACCGCTGAGCAAGTGATGACTGGTGATGCGGCACAATCTGAGAGGCAAGGGAAGGCGGTCAGCAGCATCGCAACGCCTACCAGGCCGACCCCGACACCAACTCTGCAGCCAGAGAGGCGGGTGGTTCTGTTTAGGCTGGTCACCGCCACAATGGGTCGTCTGCCAAGGCGCACGCTAGGCCAGGCAGGGCCAAGCATGCCGGCACCACCTGAGGAGGTCGAGGAGGTGCCTAGGGTGTTGAAGATGCTGTGCATAGACCTACCCATGCAACACATCTACACATCGTGCAAGCTGGGGAAGGATAGCTTTGTGTGTTATGAGGAGATTTTGAACAATGACTTCGATGCGAGTGTCCAAGACACGGTGGAGGTGCTGCTAGACAGGGTCAAGGTAAGACCCGACCAAGATTTGCTTGCATGTTTTGAGCTCGTCATTTGGCCACAAACTCACTGATCAATATGTGGTGTATATAGTCACTGCAAGAGACCAATGCTCAGTGTGGCAAGACCATCGACCAATTTGCAGCAGCCTAGGAGGAATGCAAAACCCTCTGGGTAGCCAAAGCCAAGCTGGAGGCATAGGCCCAGGTCTACCAGGAGCATGAGGTCCAACAAGAGGAGGAAATTGCTGCTCTGCGCTGCAAGGTGGAAGCCCTAGAGGAGGACAATGAGAGTCAGTAAACCTCTCTTACCATCCCACGTGGTCCTTGATGTATACTTCTGTGTGGAACTAAATGGCCAGAATGAAGCCATGGCTCAGGAGCTGGCCAGCCTGCTGGACCAAAAGGAAATCACTGAGAAGCAGGCCAAGGCAGGCCAGGCGCAGATCGTCGAGCTGACTGGTAAGTAGTACAATGTAGAATTGTTGTGTGTAGTCTGCCGCATACTGGACGGGCCAGGATATGCTAACCACTGGCCATGACTGACCACATAAAGCCCATGCTAAGGGCCATCTTCCAAGGAGAAGAGCACCCTGCCGACCATGTAGGAGAAGTTGTCGTCACTGACCAGTGCAGGAGACTATGGCCGACACTCCAGTGGTTCATCGTAGGAGCTGGACGCTATGCGGTTGCAACTGCACTTGTCGTGGTCAGTTCCAGGTATCCGGAGGTGGAGCCAGCAGAAGTTGCAATTGGGATCGTGCCAGAGCTTTCAGAGACCACTGCTAAGGACATTCGAACCACATTAACACCTGCTGCCACCCTTGTTGACGATATGACTCTGGTTGAAGATCCTGCATAGGGTGTTGGTGGTCAGTAGGCCATAAACAATGTATTGGTATGAAAACACTATTTGTAAGTTGTGCCGATCAGGTGGTGCTCGTAAACTTTTTAGCCTTTTGATGCAGACAAATTAGGTATGTTTAAGCGGGTGATAAACATTGTGCCATTTTCTTTTCAGATGCATATTTATGCGTAGTTCATTTTTCAAAAAATGTCGACAATTAAGTTTTTCCCCCACTGTCAAAGCAAGCTTACTCTGTTAGGTAACTAGGGATGTACTAGTGAACAGCGTAGGACCACAAGGATCACTAGGTACCTAGCACCGTTAGAGAGCGACTGCTAAAATCTCCTAGTGCCATGTAGCACGGAGCTGTAACACATCATAAGAGTTTTTGGGATAGTGCATTGTCAAGCCATTCTCGTTGGGTAGAAAATAATGTTTAATTGAGAGTTATGCAAGGCGCATGTATGATGGATGTGTGCACAAATATAGAATTATGATAGGAAAAGAGAACAATAAAGGAAATTTTATTAAATATCTGAATAACAAAAATCTAGGTACATATCTTATTTGATGGATAGAAGCATATGAGTGCTCGATGTGCCATGAATTAGACTCCTTGACACCCTTCATTGTCTCCATCTGATAGGATGTCGGGCGTGTGACAGCCTTGATCCTAAACGGCCCTTCCCATCTGGGTGACAGCTTGTGCAGACCATCCGTGTTCTGGATTCATCATAACACCATGTCCTTGACCATGAACAACCTGGTTTTGATGTTGTGGTTATAGTAAGGACGCATTGAAGCTAGGTACTTAGCTGTTCGAGCATAGGATTCGAGTGCTGTCTCTTCTTTGGTGATTTTGTCAATTTCCCTAGCTTCGTTGGAGGCTTCTTCGTTGTAATGTTGGACACACGATGAAAGGAGTGCGATCTTGGCTGGTAGGATAGCATTGGATCCAAACACCATGAAGTACGAGAAAACTCTAGTTTGCCACTGGGCTGGGTACGCAGTCCCCAGACCACGACAGGTAATTCCTTGAGCCACCAACCAGGTTTAAGATCATTGTCATTGCGGAATACCCGTTTGTAGAGAGCATTGATGATCATACAGTTAGTTCACTCCACCTGTCCGTTTGCTCGAGGATGAGCGATGGACACATAATTGACTTTGATGTCGTTATCATCAAAAAAATAAAAAAACTCATCGCTGGTGAACTGAGAGCCTAAATCGGTGATGATGATATTGGGTATGCCAAACAGGTGGATAATATCATCAAGGAGCCGTACTGCTTTCTCGGACGTGGCTTTCTTGATGGCTTTGTACTCAATCCATTTGGAAAATTTGTCGATGAGTATGAAGACACATGATCATGTCGAGTCCCCAGCATGAGAATGGCCAAGCGATCGGGATGGTCTGAAGTTCATGTGCAGGGACATGAATCTGCTTGGCAAACATCTGGCAATTTTTGCACCAGCGCACATAATCTTCTGCGTCAGAGATGATTGTCGACCAGTGGAACCCTGCTCAGTAGGCTTTGTCGACCAGCGTCTGGGATGCCACATGGTTACCACAAGTGCCTGCATTAATATTCTTCAAAAGTTTCAAACCCTCTGCATGGGTGATGCATTTCTAGTAAATCATGGACCTTGGAGCATTGCGCATCAGCTTGCCATTAACCATGAGGTAGGCACGGGCTCTGTGGACCAGCTATTGAGCTTTGATCTTATCCTCCAGAACAAGTGGTCATTCAGGTATCTGACAAAGGGCTCTCTCCAGTCGGGCTGGGGAGGCGCTGCCTGCTCGATTGACTCATCAAGCGGCGCCTGCTCACTATCGTCATCAGATCCCTACTGGCTGGGGTAGCTATCTTCCACCTCTTTTGCCTTGCCACTGAGCGCCGCTACGAGCTGGTCGGTAGCGGTACTAGGCGCAGGTGCTTTGTAAGCCTGATCGGGGATCGAAGGCTTAATCAAATCTTCAACAAACACCCTAGGTGGTACCTTGGCTCGAGATGATTTGATCTTAGATAGCTCATCACCACCTATGTTCTCGGCATGAGGTACGTGGGTGAACTCCACTCCATAGAACTTATTCTGCAACTTGTGAATCTTGGCAACATAGGCATCCATCTTTTCATTGACTACGTCCTAGTCTTTTGTTGACCTGGTGAATGACTAGAGCAGAATCTCCATACACCAAGAGCCATTTAATGCCCATCTCGACTGCAATGCGGAGGCCATGTAGGGTAGCTTCATACTCGACCACATTATTGGATGCCTTGAAGTGTATGGGCAAGATGTAGCGGAGCGTGTCCTTGGAAGGAGAGATGAAATAGACCCCTGCCCCGGCACCGTTGATGTTCAAGGAACCATTGAAATACATCTTCCAATGGTCTGTAGAAGTATCAGCCAGGGGCAGGTTGAGGTCCGACCACTCCATAATGAAATCAACTAGGGCCTTAGACTTCACAGTATTGCGCCCGTGGAAGTTTAGCATGAACTCGGTGATCTCTAATGTGTATTTAACAATACGACCGCTAGCATCTCTATTGCAGAGAATATCACCAAGTGCAGCCTCTATGACCACCGTGACCTTGTAGGCTTGGAAGTAATGGAGGAGCTTCCGTTTGGTGATCAGGAGCGCGTATAGTAGTTTCTACACGTGGTTTTATCATTTCTTGGTTTTGTTAAGAACCTTGCTAACATAGTAGATTGGGTGCTGCACCCCATAGATGTGCCCAGGTTCCTCATGCTCGATCACCATCACGGTACTGAACATGTTAGGTGTGGCCGCAATATAGAGGAGAAGCTCCTCGCCCTCTCGCGGGACCGTGAGTACTGGGGGAGTCACAAGGTACTCCTTGAGCTATATGAAGGCCTTGTTGGCCTCCTCCGTCCACTCAAATTACTCTTTAGCTTTAAGCAGTTTGAAGAAGGAAAGCCCTTTCTAGCCCATGCAGGAGATGTAGCGGCTTAGAGCTGCCATGCAACCGGTAAGTTTCTGGATATCTTTGACACTTCGTGGTGGTTGCAGGTCTAGCACAATTTGAACCTTCTCGGGATTTGGGAGTATGCCATCCTGGCTGACAACGTTGCCGAGCAGGATCCTAGAAGGAACGCCAAAGATGCACTTGTTGGGATTCATTTTCCACTAAATATTATTGAGGGCTGTGAAGGTCTGTTGGAGGTCGGCAACCAATGTATGGGACTTCCTGGTCTTCACCAGCACATCATCTACATACGCCTTGACAAGGTCGTTGGTGATCTTGTGCTCGAGGCAGGCCTGGATGGCCCGCTGGTAAGAGCTCCGGCGTTCTTGAGGCCAAACAACATGGTCGTGTAGCAGAAAGCACTGAAAGGGGTGATGAAGGTGGTCTTTTCCTGGTTCTCCTTTTTGAGGGCTATTTGATGATAGGCCGAGTAGCAATCTGGAAAAGAGAGTAGCTCGCAATCTGCAGTAGAGTCTACAACCTCGTCAATTCGAGGGAGATTGAAAGCCTGTTTAGGGTAGTGTTTGATGAGATCAGTGTAATCAACGCACATTCTCCATTCATTATTCTTTTTGAGTACAAAAACTAGATTGGCTACCCACTTCAGGTGAAACACCTCTTTGATAAAGCCAGCTGCTAGAAGCTTTGCTACTTCTACCCTATTGACTTCCTTGAGGTCACGAGCGAACCATCGCATCTTTTGCTTGATAGGTTTAGCGGTCTTCGAGAAGTCAAGGTAGTGCTCGGCCTTTTCCCTTGGGACACCTGGCATGTCGGTAGGTTTCCACGCAAACACGCTGATGTGCTCTCGAAGGAATTGGATGAGCACATCTTCCTATTTTGGGGGAAGGGTAGTCCTGATCATAGTGGTTTTTGAGAGGTCGTTCGAGTCAAGCTGGATCAACTTGTGCTGCATGACCTTGTTGGAAGGTCGCCGTGCAGACCCGACCGGAACCTCGAGCTCCACAGGGGGCGCCTCCTTAACAACCAGGCTGGTGTGCTCCATGGCATGCTTCAACTCCTCGAACTCTGCAGCTGCATAGGCATCAGACTTGCACACACGCATTGTGAGGACGTTACCGCACAGGTATAGGACGCCCTGCTCGGTTGGGTGCTTCAACACGGGGTACCCATAATGAGGAACCACCATGAACTTGGTGATCCATGGTCGGCCAAGGAGGGCATGGTAGATGCCCTCCAAGTTGGCCATGATGAAAGTGATGTGGTCAATGCGGAACTGCTGCTTTGTCCCAAACTGGACGGGCAATGTGATTTGCCCGAGAGGGTATGAGGGTTTTCCTGGCATGATGCCCCAAAACAGAGACTCATATGGCTTGAGGTTCTCCTACTTCAGCCCAAGCTCCTTAAAGGCTGGATAGAACAGAATGTTCAGGGTGTTGCCACCATCAACAAGCACTTTCTCGAACCGGTCGCTGTCTATCACCGGGTCAAGGACCAGCGGGAACTGACCGGCATCGGCATTTTGGCCCACATATCATTACGACTGAACGATATGGCTACTCAGACCAATCGGGCACTTTGACCTTTGTGATGAAGTCGTCAGCCTCCTAGATAGCCATGATGGCTCATGTCAGCAGCTTCTTGTCGTGGGCATTCTCTAGTCTGACCTTGCCACCAAAGATGATGGTAGTCACGTTCTTCATGGGATCCCTGTAGACGTGCCATGGGTTTGCATCTTGAGCTTCTTCTTCATCGGCATCCTCTTACTAGACTGGGTTCTTGGCCTTGGCTTTGGGAGCTAGGCGCGGCTTCTTGTTGGCCATCTTCTCCAGCGCCTCTTTCAAAACCCTACACTCGCCCAATGTGTGGCCCTTGCCAGGATGATGAGGGCAATCTTGACTAAGGACCTTGTCGAGCTCTTTGTCATTCGCCCTCTTCTGGCCGTTTACCATATTGACAGAGGAGTCATTGCGGTTACACTGACCACCATTGTAGATGTCCTAACCATGTCGCTTGAAAGAACGATCATCATCATGGTGTTCGGGGTCGCGATTGCCATGACGGTTGCGGCGATCGTCCTGCCGATCTGGCTTGCGGTGTTGGTTGCTGTCGCGGTCATGGTCATCATCGCGGTGATAGTTGCGGTTGGGGAATGGGGTCCTCCTCGTTCAACCCATTGTCGAGATGAGCAAATCTATGGGCGATGGAGAGGAGCTCTTCCATGGTTATTGGTCGCTCGAGGGGCAACTCCTTCTTGAGGTCTAGACCACACGGTTGGACCAGGCTGGCAATGAAAAGGTTGATCCCTTCTCCTAGGGTGACGTCAATCACATGATTCCACGCATTGGAGAAACGTTCCCTTGGACGATGCCACACATATGCCAGAGTGTACTTTGTGTTCGGCTACACGAAGGTGGGCTTGAAGTTGTCGATGAACATCTGCCTGAGCTGAGGCCAACTATGAATGCTACTGGCACGCTGGTGGAGCAACAAGGAGGTAGCGATGTTGCTCAAAACAACCGAGAGGTAGTTTGCCATGATGAATTGGTCGCCACCCGTGGCTCGGACTGCCACTTCATACAGCATGATCCAGTGCTCAGGATCATCCTGCCCATCATACATCTTGCCATCCCCAATCAGGAAGTTCTTTGGCTAGAGGACGACTTTGAGTTCTTCTGAGAACATGTCTGGTCCGCTCATGTGTCACCGAGCATGGTAACATTCATCAAGGTGGCCACGGAGATCATGATCTTGGGGCTGCTTGTCTTCCTGGTTGTGCTCGACACTACGGTTGGCCTGTTGTCAGTTGGCACGTTGGCGATTGACGTGTTGGCGCTGATCATCGTGGCTGTTCGAGTGGAGGTCCTCCTTGATTATACTCGTTGTTAGTGCTACTTTTTGCTAGTTGGCGACAATGACTGTGCCAGGATCTCCGCGACTGATGTGATGTGGTTAGCAAACCGGCAGAGCAGAGCTGAACCACTTGTGCTTTGGCGGCGATCAAAAAATCACGGATCGCTTTGACCCCAGGTGTGTTCAGGGAAAGGTTGTTGAGCTGATCCATAGCCATAGCAATGTTGGTCATGGGAGTCTCATGGACGATTTGATCCCCACCATGTTGAATTTGCCATTGAGGTTGTGTTGGAGGTGGCACGACTGAGGGCCTGCACCGTTACCACCATTGCCTCCATTGTTGGTGGCGTTCGCTTCTTGTGCCTCCGGGAGGCGTCGGCGTTCTTAATTAACATTGCGGCCTTCCCTTGCTTGCCTCTCCTACTCCGTTTCATTTGGAATAGGAGGCTCATCCACACTGACCATGAATACCGAGCCGTTGAAGCCAAGCGGGATCCTAGGGGTGCCTGATGCCGTGTTGATAGAACGGGTCCGGTGGTCTGGCATGGTCGGGCTCTTCTCCTTAACATTCTCCTAACTCCGGACCTCAGGACTCTCTTTGTTGGAGAGGAGGTACTTGGTAAGGTCGAAGGAAATAGAGGGCATCCCATCGAGCCCAGAGAGCAGATCAGACATGGCGCCGTCTTCGGGGATCGTTGCGCCCGATCCAGAAGGAATCTGCTGCAAAGACACCATGCCGACCATAGGCCTTGGATCTTTCGAGACCAGAAACTAGATTGGGATCTAGGTTCAGGAGGTGGTCATCACATCACCGAGGAGCATCCTGTAGGTCCTTCGCATAGGATGCGGCTGTGTTGCACAACCAGTGTAGGAAGATGGGTGCAAGGTTCGGGCCGGGTGCGATTGGATCTGTCGGCCCCGGTGCGGGTTGCATCTGCTATGCCTGGCGTTGCTGCCTTTGTTCTGCTCAGGCCTGGTGAGTGGCATGGTTAAGCATGTGCTGGCGCTGGTGCACGTTGCTAAACTCGTCCAACCTAATTGGAGGTGGAGCCCGGGTAGTGGCCAGAGTTGGATCTGGTCAGCGCGGGTGACGAGACCGATCATGCGTAGGGCACTGCTGTCGGTGCCCCTGGTTGGGCATGGGTTGTCATTGACAATGCTCTACCATAGTAGGAGGCCCGCCTCGACGAGCAGCCAGTGGTCCTCCTCTGCGGTTAGCAAGTGGTTCTCGGGCCGGAGCAGATTTGGATCTGGTCGGTGCAGGACACCAACTTGGCCCGTACGTCCTTGTTGGTGCCGAGCGTTGCCTTCCTAGCGCACAGGTGGTGGCTCGTGAACCACGGGCAGATTTGGATCCGCACGGTGTGGCTGGTTGGCATGATTGTGCCGGCGTGGTTGGGCAGGGGTGAAGTCCAAGTACTCTTTACGGAGCCGCACAGGAGCAGACTCCACTTACTCGAGGAGCTCAGCCAGACCTGCCCTGTGCTGATCGATCATGTTGATCAGATCAAAGTTGTCGATGTGCCTCCTCTGGTAGCGAGGAAGCTGTCAGTTCACCGCTGCCATGGTCATCATCTCTGCCCTCGTCATGGGTGACTCGAACAACCCCGGGGACAGCCCCGAGATCTGGGTTGTTAGAGAAGTGGTTGGCGTGGTCGGTGCTAGGGTCGACTGCGTCACAGCCAGAGCTGGGACCAGCAATGCCACTCCCTTGAACATGAGGGACGTCACCACACCGGTGGTCCACATGAGTGAACCAAAGGTGAGGGAAACACCCACCTCAAAGTCCATGGAAGCCAGGAACAAAACCATCTGGATCGCCTGCTGATTAGATCGCACTGCCCTGCCTGGCGTGCCACTGTCGATGAAACCTCCTTGGCAGTCTACCATGGGAAAACTCGAGGTAGTAGATTGTGGTGAGGGAGCACTAATACCTATGATCTAGATGTGAGACGCAAGACAAACAACCAGGAAAACCAGGGTTTATCCAGGTTTAGTTCACTCGAAAGCATAATACCCTACGTCCTGCATCTCTGCTACTGTATTGATGAGTATCCGAGTATAAGGGTTCCGATCAGATGAGATCAGATTAGATCCCTCCTTTCCTGGGGGGTCCTCCTCAGCCTTATATAGCCGGGGGACAAGGTTACATGTCTAGGGTTTCCCTATGGTCAGTTATATTGCATCGTATCCTTGGAGTACATGGACAGATCTAACCGACAAAGACTCCTTGCATGCCAAGCAGCCTTCAGCACCCATGCGGCCCACCGACCTGGGCGGTAGCAGACCACGAGCTCTGTCTTATCGTTTAGCCCACCGATCAGGATGATGATGGACCAGCGTTCGTCTTCTGGTCTGGGCCTTCTGAATTAAGCAGCCCAAAGTCTATTTGTGAGGGTATACGAGGTCTATACCCCCATAGGAAAGGTGGCCCCCTATCTTCGTGGTCTTCATGGAGTCACCGGGGATGAGCTTGATCAGCTTGTGCTAGTTGACCTTGTTGGAGGGGCGATGAGCAAAACCAACTAGAACTTTGAGGTCCGCCGGAGGCGCGTCCTCAACTTCCAAGCTGGTATGCTCTAGGATATGCTTCAGCTCTTTGACCTGCGCTATTGCATAGGCATTGGTCTCGCACTCCCGTGCCATGAAGACATTGCCGCGTAGGGATAGGATGCCCTGCTCGGTTGGGAGCTTGAGTACGAGGTACCCATAGTGAGGAACCGCCATGAACATGGTGTCGGTGTCCCGACCCCTGGGGCCTAACACTGACGAGTAACTACGTGCTGCATGCTCTCCAATTCGGATGGTGATGCAAGAAGAACACAAGGTTTTATCCTAGTTCGAGCAAAGAAGGCCCTACGTCCATGGGGGGAGGAGATGTTGTATTATCTTGTACCGAAGTGCTTGTACAGGGGAGATACAGGAAGGCATGTACAAGAAGAGGCGGCGAACAAGGCCTGAGTATAGGAGAGCTAGCCCTATGCCTTGCTATATGCATGGTCTGACTGAGTGAGTTCAAATGAGTTCACCCCCTTTCAACTATCCCAGCGTCCCCTTTTATAGGCCAAGGAGGGGCATGGGTGTACAAGAAATCCTAATGGCATTGTGAGGGGTCATGCCGTTCATGTCATGGGTACTGTAGGTGCGTGTCGATACCTAAGAAATAGGTACCCCAAACCCCTGGTTTACCGAACCAAACCCCGCAAAATCAGCAACGCAAACCCTCCAGTGACCTCCCGCACTAACGTACGAAGGCCCACAGGCTGAGACGTATCGGACTGACCCACAAACGGACAACGATGACCCAAAGCCAAAGCCTACTCGAGAGGCTACCGAACGGACTGATACTGTACACTCGAGAGGCTACTAAATAGACTGGTACTGTACACGGGAGGTTACAATTCAGGCGACCCCTCGAAGAAAAAACTTCGACCTATGAATGAACCAGCCCTCGAGGATGTAACTTCGCCCGTCGAACGAGCCAGCCCTCGAGGACGTAACTTCGTTTGGGCGAATGGGCGGTCCTCGAGGACTGTGCACCCCTCGGCTACCGACTCTCCCGTAAGGGCCCAGGCGCATTTAATGCAATCTACCTACCCCCGCCTAACCGTATGGCCACAGTTACGGTAACAGTTGCAGGCGTGGTGGTCAAATCTGGCTTTTACCGCCCATGCCCCGAAATCCTGCGGATCGTACTTCGCTGTTGCACCATGCCGACCACTGTGCCCCGTTCAGCACCACCTTGAGACGTATAAGCCAGCCCGTTTCCCGCATTTTCCGGGATTCGGCCTTATCTGGCGAGGCTCGACCTCCTCGGCACGACCCCCTCGACTCCAGCGAAGACCCTCAACCGTCGCCCCTCGACTTCATCAAACGAACCCTCGAGCGAAACTTCAACAACTCCCTACGCGACGGCTGTAGGGCTTCCCATACCGACGTACATCACTACAGCGGCACCGACGTGATCGGCCTCAACGTCGTACATCATTAGCTACATGGCCTCGAAAGACATGTACCCCTGTGCCCCTCCTTCATCTATAAAAGGAGGCGCCAGGACCTACCGAAAGGGGGATCGATTGAGAGCATAGAAACGCTAAGTCTTTAGATCACAGAACGACACCGTGAGATAGTGTAAGGTTGAGAACTAGGTGTTTGAACGCCCAAGCTCCACCACGCGCTCCTCACTCCTGCTTGTATTTTCCCCTGTACTAGCACTTCGGTGCAAGATAACATGAATCATCCTCCCCCCCGCTGGACGTAGGGCCTTCTTTGCCCGAACCAGGATAAATCGTCATGTCCTTCTTGCATCACCCACCGGATTAAGGGAGCACGCAATTATGAATATTACTCGTTGGTGTTAACCTCCCGAGGGTCAAAACACTGACAGTTGGTGCACCAGGTAGGGGAGCCGCGTGTCACTAACGATTTCCCGCCATTTTTCCGGATGGGCGACTTTGTTTCACCACTTCCACACGCTACGGTGATCTGGTTTGGGAGCCTGGAGTTCATGACCCTCGACCAGGGCTACGACATGACCCTGCTCTCAATCAGTGACCCGAACGGAGGTTGCGGTACGCCCCCACGCTCTTGGGGGCCCGCTCACCAGTCTCACGACCTGGCTTCCACATCCAGAAGGAGGCACGGTCGGCACCGTCATCGCCATCAACCTAAGGCGAGGAGGGTTCCCGCCGCTTTCTCCTCGCCCCTGACCGGAGATGATGAACCCCTTGTTGGGGGAGCATCTGACCCGAGTTCAGAGGTAGAGGGCAAACTGGCAGGACCCCACCACAACCCCGACTCCACCTTCGCCGTACGATCATCGAGGAAGCGCGACAAAGTCCCCACTCGATCGAGCCCGCTCCCGCACGAGCTGTTTGAGCATCATCAACGGCCTTCATTCGACTCCCACGATGCCACAACGACGATCTCGATAGTCACCTACTCCAGCATGAGCACATTGGAGGACCGCTCAAGTACCCTTCTCTGTGCAATGATGGACGTGGGGACTACCACACCGGCCTCCGAGGGCTTGGCCTTCGTAAGGGCGCCCGGCCCCCGGAGGTACACCATCGGCACACTCCGACGGCAGCTGCAGGAGGAGGCACGGGGGCAATTCCTAGTCTTCTACTGTGGCGACCCTGACTCTGACTCTGATCATTGGGATCCTACCCACGAGTGCCTCCATATCAATGGTGACATCGACTCCAATCAGGACACCGTCGATCCAGCGACCGCGGCAGCTATGGCGGTGGCGGGAGACGCTCCCCCCAGAGCAGAGGACCAACAACCAGACGCACCCTGAGAAGTGTGCCCCTGTCCTGGTGAGCAGGACGCACAGCTGGCACAGATTCAAGAGTTGCAGGCGAAGCTCGCCACGAGCAGGAACGCTTGCGCCTACTCGAGCTGACCCTCGAGCAAGAGCGGCGACCGCCCGGCGGTAGAGCCCGAGCCAGGGCCCGAGAAGTCAACCGACAGATCATCGAGGCAGGAGCACCCGAGCAACCCGCCAACCGTTATCCTCGAGCAAGCCAGAACATTGTTGCGGTAGCTATGCTCCTTCGCAATATGCCCACGCCATCCAACTCGCAAGCTCGGCGGATACAACGCGAGGTCGAGGATCTCCTCCAAGTTGCTGCTGTTCAGCAAGCCGAGAGCTCAGCCTCGAGGCGTCGAGGGGCTGCCTCAAAACCTCAGGTCGAGCCCTCTCGGCCTGAAAGGGAGGGCTCAGTCGATCAGGGGGTGACCCCCCAACAGAAGAAGAAGCCGGCCTGGGAACGTATCAACGACGACCGCGCTCCCCGGGAATTCCTAGGAGCTGCGCAACTGCAAGTAGAAACCAGGGGAGTCTCTCCACTACTTTGCTCGACGATTCTCCAAGCTCCGCACCGAACTACCCCACATCTCCAATCTCGACGTTGTTCTAGCGTTTGTTGCGGGTACAACCTGCAAGGACCTAGTTCGCGAGTTAGGGCGTAATCGCCCCGACACCGTCGATGAGCTCATGGATGTGGTCACCAACTACGTGGCTGGCAAAGAGGCCGTCGGCGCCTTCTTCAGCGACGGGAAGGACAAGGGAAAAATGGTGGTAGCCGACAACACCGGAGGCTCGAGCAAAGGGCCGAAGAGAAATAACAAGAAGAAACATTAGCAAGGCAAGCGTGAGGCTGCAGAAGATGATCTCGTCGCAGCAACCAAACGCAAATGGCCTCGAGGTCCCCCCGAGGGCGCCATCTTCGACAAAATGCTCGAGGAGCCCTGTCCTTATCATAAGGACGGGGCAAGGCACAAGCTTAAGGACTGCCGCATGCTTTGAAGGCACTTCGAGCAAGTGGGCGTGAAGAAAGGTGACGACAAGAAAGACCAAGGCAGTGGTGAGGGAGACAACGGGGAAGACAGAAAATTCCCCGAAGTCTATGACTGCTACATGATCTACGGGGGCCCCTTGACCCAGCTCACGCCCCGACAGCGTAAGCGGGAGCGTCGAGAGGTCTTCTTCGTTTGTATCGCGACACCTCACTACCTCGACTGGTCTGATGCGCCCATCACGTTCGATCGCGATGACCATCCAGATTGAGTCCCCTACCCCGGGGGCTATCCGCTCGTCGTCGATCCAATCATCATCAACACCCGCCTCTCGAAGGTCCTCATGGACGGCGGTAGTAGCCTGAACATCATCTACCTCGAGACCCTTGACCTCCTGGAAGTCAGGAGGTACCAACTCTGACCCAGCGCCGGGGGGTTCCATGGCGTCGTGCCAGGGAAGAAGGCCTTCCCCGTTGGCCGTATCGACCTTCCTGTCTGTTTTGGCACCCCTGCCAACTTCAGGAAAGAGACCCTCACCTTCGAGGTGGTTGGGTTTCACGGAACATATCATGCCATCATTGGCTGACCAGGCTACGTGCAGTTCATGGCGATCCCGAACTACACCTACCTCAAGCTCAAGATGCCAGGACCCAAAGGCGTCATCACTGTCGCCTCCTCCTACGAGCACGCGTATGACTACGATATCGAATCCGTCAAATATGGGGAGGCCGTCGAGCAAAATGCCATGATAGCCGCGACCCTCGAGCACCTCACCGACAAGATGCCAGACCCCAAGCGACATGCCGGCAACTTTGAGCCAGCACAAGACACCAAGAAAGTCCCCCTCAACCCGAGCTGCCCCTGCGAGAAGGTGCTAACGATTAGCGCCGACCTTGAGGACAAATAGGAAGTTGTGCTCGTCGACTTTCTCCACGCGAATGCCGATATGTTTGCATGGAGCCCTTCGGATATGCCGGGCATACCGAGGGAAGTCGCCGAGCACGCCTTGGAAATCCGTGCCGGGTCCAGACCGGTGAAACAACGCCTGCGCGGCTTCGACGAGGAGAAGCGCAGGATCATCGGCGAGGAGGTACACAAGCATTTGGCGGCTGGATTCATCAAGGAGGTCCATCACCCCGAATGATTAGCTAATCCCATGTTAGTTAAGAAAAAGAATGGAAAAATGCGGATGTGTATTGACTATACTAGTTTAAACAAAGCATGTCCCAAAGTTTCGTTTCCTTTACCACGCATTGATCAAATTGTTGACTCTACCGCGGGATGTGAAACCCTCTCGTTCCTCGATGCTTATTCCGGCTACCACCAAATCAAGATGAAGGAGTCCGTCCAGCTCGTGACTTCCTTCATCACACCTTTTGGCATGTACTGCTACGTCACCATGCCCTTCGGCCTTCAAAACGCCGGGGCAACGTATCAGCGGTGCATGCTACACGTCTTCGGCAAACACATAGGCGACACGGTCGAGGCCTAGGTCGATGACATCGTGGTCAAGTCCAGAAGAGCGGACAACCTCATCCAAGACCTTGAAATCGCATTCGGGTGCCTTCGAGCCAAAAACATAAAACTCAACCCCGAGAAATGTGTCTTTGGAGTGCCTCGGGGCATGCTCCTCGGATACATCGTCTCCCAGCGCGGGATCGAGGCCAACCCTGAGAAGGTGGTGGCATCACACGAATGGGGCTGATTCGAGATCTTAAGGGCGTGCAGAGGGTCACGGGCTGCCTCGCGGCCCTCAGCCGCTTCATCTCACATTTAGGGGAGAAGGCCATGCCTGTATACCGCCTCTTGAAAAAATCTGAGCGATTCACATGGACCGCGGAGGCCGAGGAGGCCCTCGACGAACTCAAAGCCAAGCTGACATCCACTCCGATTCTCGTCCCTCCTCGACCGGCGACGTCGACTGAACCACCCGAGCCCCTCCTCCTCTATGTCGCCGCAACCACTCAGGTGGTCAGCTCGGCCATAGTGGTGGAGAGGCAAGAGGAAGGGCGCGCTTTGCCAGTCCAACGGCCGGTTTACTTCGTCAGCGAAGTGCTTTCAGAAATGAAAATCTGCTACCCACAGGTGCAAAAGCTGCTCTACGCCATCGTCCTTACACGTCACAAGCTCTAGCACTATTTCCTCAGCCACCCGGTTACCGTGGTATCCTCGTTCCCCTTGGGGGAGATCATCCATAATCGGGAGGCCGCTGGAAGGATTGCCAAGTGGTCGGTCGAGCTAATGGGCGAGACCATCACCTGCGCACCATGGAAGGCCATCAAGTCTCAAGTGCTGGTGGATTTCGTCGCCGAGTGGACCGACACTCAGTTGCCGCCAGTCCAAATCCAAGCTGAGCTGTCAACGATGTACTTCGATGGGTCGCTCATGAAAACAGGAGCAGGCACGGGCTTGCTCTTCATTTCACCCCTCGGAGTCCACATGCGCTACGTCATTCGCATCCACTTTGCCGCTTCTAACAATGTCACGGAGTACGAAGCACTTGTCGCTGGATTACGAATCGCCCTTAAACTTGGGGTCCGACGCCTTGACGTTCGAGGTGACTCGCAGCTAATCATCGACCAAGTGATGAAGGCCTCGAGCTGCCATAGCGCCAAGATGGAAGCATACTGCAATGAAGTGCGCAAGTTGGAAGACAAGTTCCATGGCCTCGAGCTTAATCATATCGCTCGACGATACAATGAAGCCGCGGATGAGCTCGCAAAAATCGCATTGACTCGACGTACAGTCCCTCCGGATGTGTTCTCGAGGGACCTCTTCGAGCCCTCCGTCGATTTGGGCTCGGGGGCTTGCACTACGCCCTCGAAGCTCCACCCCATGACCTCGACCGGGGCCCCCTCAACCGGGGCCTAGGTTATGGAGATCCAGGAGACCTCTTCTCTGTCGAACCCGCCACCGGATTGGCGAGCCCCTCTACTCAACTGCCTCCTTCGGCGAGAGCTTCCGGAGGACCGGACCAAAGCTCGACGGATCGCGCGACGGGCCAAGTCCTACGTCATCTATGGTGACGACAAGGAACTCTACAGGCGAAGCCCCTCAGGCGTTCTTCAGCGCTGCATTACCATCGAAGAAGGCAGGAGGCTCCTCGAGGACATACACTCGGGGGCCTGCGGCCCTCACGCAGCACCAAGGACCCTCGTAGGCAACGCCTTTCGACAGGGTTTCTACTGGCCGACCACCGTTTTCGACGCCACAAACCTTGTCCGCTCGTGCAAAGGGTGTCAGTTTTACGCCAAGCAGACGCACCTCCCAGCTCACGCCCTACAAATGATCCCCATCACCTGGCCATTCGCGGTCTAGGGGCTCGATCTTGTGGGGCCTCTCAAGAGGACAACCAAAGGGTACACGCACCTGCTCGTTGCCATCGACAAGTTTACCAAGTGGATCGAGGCCTGGCCCATCAGCAACATCCGCTCCGAACGGGCAGTTGAGTTCTTCAGCGACATCATCCATTGCTTCGGGGTCCGAACGTCATCATCACTGACAACGGCACATAGTTCACCGGCAAAAAGTTCTTGGACTTTTGCGACCGCCATCACATCCGTGTGAATTGGTCCGCGGTTGCACATCCTCGAACTAACGGCCAGGTCGAGCGCGCCAATGGCATGATTTTGCAGGGCCTCAAGCCAAGGATCCTCAACCGCCTTAGCAAACACGGAAAAAAATGGGCCGCGGAGCTGCTATCGGTCCTATGGAGCTTAAGGACAACACCTAGTCGAGCCACGGGCTTCACCCCATTCTTCTTGGTCTATGGGTCCGAGGCCGTCCTCCCCACTGACCTCGAGTATGGATCCCCTTGACTAAAGGCGTACAACGAGCAAAGCAACGAAGAAGCCCTTGCAAACATCGTCGACCAGCTCGAGGAGGCTCGAGACATAGCGCTAATTCACTCCGTGAGGTATCAACAAAAACTTCGATGCTACCATGACAAGCACATGCGCCCGAGGGATTCTAGGTTGGAGACCTCATCCTACGTCGACGACAGAGCAACAAGGGACGTCACAAGCTGACCCCGCCATGGGAAGGCCCATACACCGTAGCTGAGGTGCTAAAGCCCGAGACGTACAAGCTCGCTAACGACAAAGGCAAAATCCTCACCAACGCATGGAACATCGAACAACTATGTCATTTCTAACCTTAGGGCACCAGTGCCCTTGTACATTCTCGCATGCTTTGTACATTTCTGCATGACAAATATAAGGAGTACTTTCGATTATAAGTTCAAACTTGTTATTGTACATGCAAGAGGTAGCCTCGACCCTGTCTCGCCAGAGTCGAGCCTCCCTCGGGGGCTAACGGGGGGGACCCCCTAAGTTCCTAAAAATACGAATGACTTTTTTCGCACGCCTCCCTTTCACTTCCCAACTAAGTTGAAAAACGCCTCGAACTCCCTAGGGGTCAAGGGCTGTCGAGCCGGAGCTCTCCTACGCCTCCGGGCTACGGTACCTCCACTCGCTCCCCCCTCGAGGGATACGAGCTTGCGTCGAACGCTCAGTCGGAAAGCAAGAGTCAGGCGATCAGAACTCGAGCGCTTCTTCTTTCTCACGCCTCGATACGTTTCGTGACTAAGTAGAAAACGCCTCGATACGCTTCGCGACTAGAGGGTCGAGGGCTGTCGAGCCGGGAGCTCTCCTACGCCTCCGGGCTACGGTACCTCCACTGGCTCCCCCCTCGAGGGATACGAGCATGCGTCGAAAACTTAGTCAAAAAAGCAAAGTCTAGGTGAAAAGAAAGCAGAAAAGGCTCGAAAGTAAAACGACAAATCGCATTACGATAGATGCATTAATGTTCAAAAAGGGCTTTCGAAGCCACATTGAATATAAGTTACAAAAAACTAATTCATTACATGGGCACCTTCGCCCAGCCTTACCCTACAGGCCCGCTCCGTCGTCGCCCTCCTTGACGTGGTACCCTTCAACCGCAGGGGGGAGGACTTTGTCCTCGAACAGCTTCGCCAGCGCTCCCCCCGGCCTCTCGGCGTCATTAATGAGCCCTCGGCATCGCTCCTCATTCTTCGCGTCGATCTTCGAGATATCAGGAACAAAGCCTTGGGCCACCACGTTCATGTCAAAGACGAAGCCGGAGGAGACCACTGCTAGCGCCCGCTTCACGCCGGTATGAAGCGCCTCCCGCACGCGATCGCGAAGGGTGGCGTCGAGGTAGTAGATCCAGTCGACGAGCGCGGCACCCGGGATGTCTTCTTCAGTACCCTTGATAGGCTCGACCTCCCAGGAGGCGCAGAGCCCATCGAGGGCAACCCAGAGCCGGCCGAGAAGCGCCCCCTCCGCCGCGAGGCTCTCCTGCAGTGCCTTGGCGGTGGTTTGGGTAGCAAGCAGCTTGGATTCGAGGCCTAAAACACAAAGCAAGAATCAGACAAAACCGTACAGGAAGAAAAAAAGATCAAAAGCTCTTTAAGGAACTTACCAGCACAGCGAGTCTCGAGGGCGTTGCAATCCCCCAGCACGGCGTCGCGCTTCCCCCGAGCCTCGTCCCACTCCTGCTGGGCCTCCTTGAAGGCCCGGGTCACCTCCGTTTTCTCGCAGCGGAGGGTCTCAAGGGCGCCACCAGCTAGGATGATGGCCTGCTCCTTCTCTTGGAGGGTAGCCTTCATTGCCCCGAGTTGGGTTTCCAGGCTAGCCGCCCGATTCTTCTCCTCCTGGGCCAAGGCGGAGAGGGTGTTGCGCGCCGAGGAGACTTCAGTCAAGCTGGCCTCGAGCGAGCGGATGCGCTCCACGAAGCTTTGAGCCTCCCCCAGGAGTAGCTCGATGTGCTCCTGGGCTCGGATGCTCTCGCCCTTGGCCCTCCCCGCTTTGGCTTTGGCCACGTCAGCATCCTCCCTGGCACGCTTGAGCTCCTCCTTGAGGTGGGCGGCTTCCCCTCGAGCGGCCTCGGAGTCCTCCTTCGCCCGGGCGGCCTCCTCTTTGGCTTTGGCAGCCTCCTCCCTGGTCTGCTTCAGCTCCTCCTTGATCTCGGCCACCCTGCCCTGCGCAGAGCGGCCGGCTTCGAGTTGGCAAAGCACTTCCTCCCGGCTGTTGTGCATTTCATGAAGGAAGTACAACTTGGAGTAGGAGCGCCTCCATGCCTCCTGGGGACAAGAAGTCGAGGGTTGAGGCATTTCATACGATAGAACTTAAAAAACTACATATGGCCTACATAGCGACTCACCGAGAGGTTCTGGTCAAGGCCTTCGGCGAGCTCAACGCCTAGATTCAGCAAGTGCCGCAGCCACGCCCGAGACCGCTCGGCCTCCTCCCAGCACTTGACCTCCGCCGGGTCGTTCATCTCGATCCTCGGAGCGCTGGAGTCGCCGAGTTCCTAGAGTACAATGCGCTCCTTGCCCCAATGCGGAAGGACCGTCTTGACCATGGCTTACGCCAAGGACTCGATCTCGTCCACCACATCGCGCGGGACGCCGTAACTCACGGCCAACTCCCCCGGGTGTGGAACTCCGACGCGGCGCGCGCATCCCTCAGCCCGGGGTTGGACGTCGACCTCCTCAGCACGCCAGAAGCCGCCGTCTCCTCTGGCTGCTCCGTCGACGGTTGCGACGGCTGACCCGATGCTGCTTCTGGGGCCTTCGTAGGCAGCGAAGGCATCAAGGCCGCCGCTTCCCCCAACACCACGACTTGTGGCGCCGGTAGGACCACCGTTGACGCGTCTTCTGCCGGGTTTGGTACCGAGGCCTCCTCCAGTTGCGCCCTCGGCAGCCGAGGGACCATCGACGCCTTCGACGCTATTTCTCCTTCAGCCAGTAGCTCGTCCAGGGTAATCACGGACACCCATTGCTTGGGCAGTTCAGAAGTCGCCTCCGCCTCTGGCGTCTCGGGCGGTTGCTACGCCGGTGGGTCCAGCGGCGCCGTGTCCCCCGACGGCGTGTGCTGTGCCCGCTGATGCTGGGGCTGGCCCCCAGTTTCCTCCTCCTCCCACCGCTCTGACGGCTCCTTCTCCTCCTCCTGTTGCGACCGTGGCAGCTCCACTTCTTGCAGGGCCCCCTGCTCCTGCTCCCTCCGGGCCTCGAGCTCGCGTAGCCCCGTCGGCCAGGGCCCCCGCTCTCCCGTCGAAGGGGGAAGGGCCGTAGTCTCCTCACCCTCTAGGTCCACAACGACTACCTCCTCTCTCGGCTCGTGGCCCTCGGGGGCTCCCACCTTGGGTGCGGGGATCGAAGCCTCCACCCCGCCAAGAACGGAAGCTCCCAACGTCGGGGCACCGCCCCCTGGTGCCGGGCCGAGCTCGAGGGCCGCAGGCGACGACGTCAAGGAGGCGCTCCCTTCCTCATGCGTCCTCCCTAGCTTAGAGTCGCCGCCCACCGTGGACCCCGAGATGCTCGACCCTGCAGCAAGAGTGGAACCCGTCAGCCTACCGCGCGCCAGAGCACCGAGGGCTGAGGATAACCACTTGGCTTCCCACGGAGCCAAGGGCCTCGACGTCACACCTGTGATTGGGTCCCCCATCTTCACGGCTGCATCCATCTTGAGCCACTTAGCCGGCGCGAGAGATGCCTCCTCGATCTAGCGCTTGGGCCTAGATGGGAAGCAGAACGCCAAAAGGTTTATTAAATTGCGTAAGGAAGGCGCAACGAAAAGAAAACAAACCAACGACACCTACCCGAAGGGGATAGAGGCCTTTTGGGTCCCCCTCGAACCACCAGCAGATTTCGAGACCCCTCCCGAAGCTGAGCTCTTCCCGGGGCAGAGGCTGCTCGGGGCCGTCGGTGGGGTCGCCGCGCCTCCCTGCTTCGATGGGGCCTCCTGGGCACGGCTCTGCTCTGCCCGCGCCGATGACCGGGACCGTGTTTCTCAGATCAAAGTGGGTGGGGTCCCACCTCGAGTACGACGCGAGGGGGTGAACCTCCTCGAGGCGAGGCCTCGGCCCCCTTTTTCCACGCCGGCGCTCCGAGGCTGACGCCACCGGCTAGGGGGCGCGCTGCTCCGCCACCTCCTCCTGCACGAAGGGGCGGTCAGCATGGGAGGAACCCGATAGGATGCGGTTGAGGTGCCCCTCCACCCCCTCGATGTCATCGCCATCATCATCATCATCTTCATCTCCCTCAGACAAGGGAGACTCCTCCTCTGGGAGCCCGTCACGCCTCTGCTCAGCGCGGCGCTTTGCAAGTCTTTTGCACTCCTGGAGCTTCTTAGCTTTCTTCTTCTCCTCCTCATCCTTACTCCGCTTCTCTTGCTGGGTGGTGAAGTGTCTTACCTGAGGATCGGGAGTGTCCTCCCTCAGCGGGGGCCTTGATCTCTGGTAGTCGATTCTCCCCTACACAAAGATGTTCAGTCACAGGGACAAGAGAAAGGGAGGGGGGAACACGAAAGGTATGGGTCGAGGCACTCACCAGGTCGAGGCAGCCCTCCTTTGGCCTCATGGGGAGGCGGTTGACGTCTTCCACCCTGAATGAGCCAGCCACCATCCCCTTTACCCGCACGACGACTTCCGCAGTGGACGGCCTCTCGCCAGACATTCGGCACCTCTTGAGAACCTCGGGTGCCACCGAGGGGAGCATCTCGTCCAACCGCAATGGGCCCTCCATCAGAGGGAGCACCCG
Source organism: Bothriochloa decipiens (assembly GCA_023333625.1). Lineage (NCBI taxonomy): Eukaryota > Viridiplantae > Streptophyta > Magnoliopsida > Poales > Poaceae > Bothriochloa > Bothriochloa decipiens. The sequence goes on from CM041631.1 coordinate 34,266,691, forward strand.
TCGACTGTGGAAGGCCAAGACCAGCACACCCGCCATCAGGCCCGCCTCTCGAAGGGTCCTCATCGTGACGATGAGGGGATGAAGTCGACGCTGAAGATCTCCTACGACATCGTGCGGCCAGTTGTATGGACGCTCGATGATAAGCCGCCCAGTGTATGGCGGGAGGTAGCCGCCATCGTTGCAAAGGTAGAACCACTGCTCGTCCCACCGGGAGTGGTTGGACGTCAACCCGGTGGGGATGTACTCGCATGGCTCCTCCAACCTCCCGGTCTTCAACGTGAAGTTGAGGCACCCCGCTCTGACGATTCGCCTTACTCCTTGCGCCACCGGGGAGGCAAACCACTCCCCCTTGTAAAGGTGGAGCCATAGCTCCCAATGTGGCGCCATCCCGAGGTAGCCCTTGCAGACGGCCGCGAAGATGGCGGCGTTGGAGATGGCGTTGGGGGAGAAATGGTGGAGCTCGACGCCGTAGAAGTTCATCAACCCCCACATGAACTCGCTCGGGGGCACACCGAACCCATGCCGATGATACTTGAGGAAGCTCACCACGTAGCCCTCCGGCGGATTTGGCTCTTAGTGGTCCCTGGGCGGCGCAATCCACTCCGGCCGATTCGGATCGGTGACGGGGCAGAGAAGCCCTTCCCTCACCAGCTCGATCAGCCTTTGCCGCTTCACGGTCGACGAGCGCCAGGGCTCGGTGTGCTGGAGGACGAGGGCCATGGCGGTAGTGGCAGCACAGATCTGCTCGGTGGGCGCGGCGGCGGCAACAACAGCACGAATCTCCTCAGCAGACGGACGACCAGGAAGGTTCCCAATTGTGGCTTCTTGTCTAAGTTTTTTACCCTCACGCGCGCAGGATAGCAGGAGTTCGAAAGGATGGCAAAGGTGGGAGCGAACACTTGTCCCCCTCCGTTTCTATACTCGGGAAGAGCAACGGGCGGAGTCCGGTGGCAGGAAAAAGGTAACTCCCCGCAATTAATTCATTTACCTGACCGTTCCCCCCTCGACCCTCGACCGGACGCACGCGTCACACCTCTGACAGAGAGCCGTTGCTCGGGCCCACCACGATCGCACCGCTGAAGCCCTTCTCCTCAAAAGGCGCGTCCAACGGTAAGAAAAGAGAACCGTTGCTCGCTAACGGAGTTTCCTACGAAAGGTAAGGCCTCGAGGGGCTCTAGCCCCACGTCAAGGCCTCGAGGGAGTGAAGGCCGGTCCTCGAGTGAGGGCTCAACGGTTGCCCTTGAGCACCAAAGAAATCGGGCTCCGGCCCTAAGCCTCGAGGGAGCGAAGGCCAGTCCTCGAGTGAGGGCTCAACGGCCACCCTTGAGCGCCAAAGAAGGAACGAGCTCTGGCCCCACGTCTAAGCCTCGAGGGAGCGAAGGCCGGTCCTCGAGTGAGGGCTCAATGGCCGCCCTTGAGCGCCAAAAAAGGAACGGGCTCTGGCCCCACGTCAAGGCCTTGAGGGAGCGAAGGCCGGTCCTTGAGTGAGGGCTCAACGGCCGCCCTTGAGCACCAAAGAAATCGGGGTCCGGCCCTAAGCCTCGAGGGAGCGAAGGTTGACCCCACGATTAGGGTTCGACAGCCGCCCTCGAGCCCCTAGTCAGGGGTGACCAAGGGGGAGCCAACACAAGGCCCTGCTTGAGAATGAACTCTTGAGATCCCTTTGGTCGCATCCAAGGTGAAACGCTACGGACTTTATGGAATTCCCCCGAAGGGAGGCATCGAGCCGCCGAGACCCATCGAACGGAATTGGTATCCGTAGGACCATTGTGTTTTGCTTTAATGAGACTGCCTCTGGGCCTCCTGCCGACCTCCACCGAACGAGGAACGGGCTCTCGCTTGGATTTTCCCGTTACCAGCTCACTGAGAACTTCGTGGCTCGCCCTATCAGGGGTAGTTCGATGCTTCTCGCCTCACATCGGATCGAAAGGACTCATGAGAAGAATGCCAAGGCCAGCAACGCCCTAGCCGCACGAGGCTCGGGGGCTCGCCTGTGCCCGGCGCCCCTCAACGAAAGAGGGTCGAAAATCCCCCGGGGGCTCCCCTCGGTAAAGCGCTACGACTCTAGTTCAGGCCTGTATCCGACTGGACACCCTTCAACCAAACACAAATAAAGCCCTCACAGGAGTCTTTCGACTCCTACGAGGCCTCAGGGGCTACCCCCGCGGGGGTCGCTCACGCGCCCCCCACAAAAAAATCTGAATCACGTTCCATTTCTAAATTCTTGACCCCCTGCCCGAGTGTCATCACTCGCGCAGGGGCTCGGGGGCTACTGTCGATACCCGAGAAATAGGTACCCCAAATCCCTGGTTTACTGAACCAAACCCCACAAAATCAGCAACGCAAACCCTCCAGTGACCTCCCGCGCTAACGTACGAAGGCCCACAGGCTGAGACGTATCGGACTGACCCACGAACGGACAACGACGATCCAAAGCCAAAGCCTTCTCGAGAGGCTACCGAACGGACTGGTACTGTACACTCGAGAGGCTACCGAACGGACTGGTACTGTACACAGGAGGTTACAATTCGGGCGACCCCTTGAAGATGGAACTTCGACCTGCGAACGAGCCAGCCCTCAAGGACGTAACTTCGCCCGCCGAATGAGCCAGCCCTCGAGGACGTAACTTCGTTCGGGCAAATGGGTGGTCCTCGAGGATAGTGCACCCTCGGCTACCAACTCTCCTGTACGGGCCCGGGCGCATTTAATGCAATCTACCTACCCCCGCCTAACCGTATGGCTACAGTTATGGTAACAGTTGCAGGCATGGCGGTCAAATCTGGCTTTTACCGCCCATGCCCCGAAATCCTACAGATCGTACTTCGTGTTGCACCATGCCGACAACTGTGCCCCGTTCAGCACCACCTCGAGACGTATAAGCCATCCCATTTCCTGCATTTTTCGGGATTCGGCCTTATCCGGCGAGGCTCAACCTCCTCGGCATGACCCCCTCGACTCCAGCGAAGACCCTCGACCGTCGCCCCTTGACTTCATCAAACGAACCCTCGAGCGGAACTTCAACAACTCCCGACGCGACGGCTGCAGGGCTTCCCATACCGACGTACATCACTACAGCGGCACCGACGTGATCGGCCTCAACGTCGTACATCATTAGCTACATGGCCTCGAAATACATGTATCCCTATGCCCCTCCTTCATCTATAAAAGGAGGTGCCAGGACCTACCAAAAGGGGGATCGATTGAGAGCATAGAAATGCTAAGTCTTTAGATCACAAAATGACACCGTGAGACAGCGTAAGGTTGAGAACTAGGCGTCCGAACGCCCAAGCTCCACCACGCACTCCTCACTCCTGCTTGTATTTTCCCCTGTACTAGCACTTCGTGCAAGATAACACGAATCATCCTCCCCCCGCTGGACGTAGGGCCTTCTTTGCCCGAACCAGGATAAATCGTCGTGTCCTTCTTGCATCACCCACCGAATTAAGGGAGCACACAATTACGAATATTACTCATTGGTGTTAACCCCCTGAGGGTCAAAACACCGACAGTGTGTGTGCTAAAGTGAGGTCGAGCCCTATAGCGGTGCGCCACATGATGAGATTCACCCTTCTAAGTTGTCACGGTGAAGTTGGTGATTGACCGGTCCTGATGATGACGTTGGCATGCCTCACCACCACGGTGAAAGACATGACCTCCTGTTAAGGGTGTATAGCTCGTAGTAGATGACATGCGGGGGTGGTTGTATCACTGACTGGGGCCACTGAGAGCTTGAGTCGAGGGGTACCCAGAGGGCCTCGAGGCCATGTGGATAAGAACGAGCACCAGGATTCCTGGTAGGGATGTTGACATTTGCGTCTTGAGGGGGCGCCTGACGGGGCACAGTGTTTAGTACAGAGGAATAGTGGTCTGTACGAGACGATGCTTCCCTGGGGATGAGCGGTAAAAGGTAGACTAGACCTCTGCACTTGCCCATCAGTACAGTTGCTGTAGCCATGGGGGTTGGCAGGAGTTGGTGGACTGCATTGAATTCCCTAATTCTCATACAGAGAGTAGGTGGACCGAGGGGACACGACACTCGATGAGGGGTCATCTGCTCGGGCGGACTTTCATCGCTCGAGGGGGTCGTCCGCTTGGGTGTACATTCATCACTCGAGGGCCTCCATTGAGTGTTATGAATACGGGCTAGTTCGTCCCATTCATGGGCCGGCCTAGTACCACTTGATGGCTCGGTATTTGGCTTTTGTCTTTTGCTTAGGAACAGCGGTGAGTCTTTTGAGGGATTTATGACTTGGATTGTTTCTCCTGGAGATCGAGAGTTTAGGGTACCCCCTTATCCAGGTACCCGACAGTAGCCCCCAAGTCTCTACGTGAGTGTTGGAGGGTAGGCCTCGAGGCCTTGAATTTGTAGAATACTCCCCTAAGGGCTTTATGCCTTTCTTGTCGAGGGTTGCTCAAGTGGTTGAGCCCCCGGATGAGTATGAGCTTCTTTCGCGGCGGCCTTCTCGTGGCAGTCAGGTGAGGTTGTTCCTATTCGAGGGCTGAGTGCTTATGAACCGGGGTCGTAACACTAACACTTCATCCTCTGAGGACTTACTAGATGTGTGGTCGAGGGGTACTTGTGTGATCGAGACCCCTAGCATGTTTGACCCTCTTTCGTCGAGGGATGCGAGGCATAGTCGAGCCCCTAGGTGGTTGGTTCCTCTTTCATTGAGGCCACCTGGCTGCGAGTGAGCCCTCGAGACTCTTTCATCAAGGTCGATCAGGAACAAGCCAGTCTTTTTATTTCGACCCTCACGCTCCCTTTCATCGGGAGGAGGGGTGAGAAGTGTCATGCTACCCTCGTGTGGGCAAGCTCTGACATCCTCGGATGAGTTGTTATTGAGAAATTCAAGCAAGAGCTCGTGCCTCATTTGATAGGGGTCGACTTGTGGCCGTGAGGGCACTCTTATTGAAGCAAACAAATGGTCATACGGATCCCGATCCTATTCAATAGTGTTCTTTGGCTCGATGCCTCCCTCTGAGGGGATTCCACAATTGTCCTTTTGTTTTGCCTTGAAAATGTCTGAGGGGGCCTCGAGGGTTCATTCTTGAGCAAGGGACTCGTGTTGGCTCCTCCTCGGTCATCCCTAACTTAGGTACTCGAGGGCGGCTGTCGAACCCTGACCGAGGGCCAGCCTTCGCTCCCTCAAGATTTTTCATGGGGCCTAGGCCCGCTTTTCTTCCTTAGGGAAGGCTCTGCTCATGGATGATTCCTCCCATTCGTTGGGCATGTCTTTTTAGGTAGGAGATGGAGCGGCGTAGTCATGGGGGCTAGGACAGCGGCTAGAAGTTGAGCGTATGATGCGTGTCCCTGTATCCAAAAATTAAGGGAGTGGTTAGGTGTCGGCATTAAACGCGGGGATTTACCTGCCTTTTTTGCCAAATTCGCCCATTGCCCTTTGGCCTGCCTACAAATTAGGGAGGTAGGTTCTGTCCATCCCCTATCTTGCCTTCCTACTTTCACCACCACCGCCGTCGGAGAGCAGAGTCGCCCTGCTCTTTAGCGTAAGAGAAAAAAGGAGAGAGAGATTGGGAATCTTCCCTCTTGTCCATCCACCAAGCAGATCCGTGCTGTCACCATGATGCCAGAGCTTCTTCCTCTGGAGGATTGGCTCTAGTCGGCTATGATGGAATGGGAGCTCAAGGAGCTGGTGGATGACGGGCTTCATCGCCCCGCCGTCTTGGTTGATCGGCCGAAGTGGATGGTGCCACCGAGGGAGGACTTGGAGCCAAATCCGCCAGAGGGATACGTGGTGAGTTTCATCAAGTATCACTGGATGGGTCTCGGATCGCCTCCAAGTTGGTTCATGCGGGCGCTGACCAATCACTACGAGGTCGAGCTTCAGCACTTCTCCCCCAACGCCATCTCCAACACAGCAATCTTTGGGGCCGTCTGCGAGGGATACCTTGGGATGGAGCTGCATTGGGAATTGTGGCTCCATCTCTTCAAGGGGGAGTTCTTCACCAAGCTGGTGCATAGGGGAGGAGGAGCATCTTTCATGCCGGCTGCTGCAACTTGGTGTTGAAGCGGGCGGAGCTGTTCATCCCAAAATGGTTGATATCCAACCATGGTGAATGGCACACATTACACCGGATGCACCATCATGGTGCGCCCGGAGCACTGGCCACATGGTGTGGCAAGGCTGAACCCCCTCCTTGACGCACCGTGGACTCTACGCGAGTAGGGATTAGATGCTGGGATAGTCATCTCGGTGTTCCATAGCCGGAGGATCCTCCCACAGATGCGGCGCCCGCTACGCTTAGACCAGATGGTGCTCGGGGTGCCGCACGAGGGGTGCCGGATGTTGGCCGAGGCGCTGTCCCTCGAGGAAGTTGCGAGGTGGGTGAGGGGGCGATCACCGGCGGCTTTGCTCCGGAGGATATGAACAGCATCCCGATGTGGCCGGATGATGGCCACATCCAGCTGGTGAGTGTTTTGGTTTTGTTGCCTCCGAGTTCGTTGCCTCCGAGTTCGTCTCTTTTTTCCTCACCCTTGCATCCTTTGTCCTGGGTTTGTGTGCAAGGGGTAATAGACTTCAGGGTGTTGATGCCCCCAGTCATGGAAGACAATCCCAGTTGCCAGGTGAGATGATTCACTGCCCAGCAACAGAAGAAGAGCAAGGATAAGGAGACAGAGAAGAAGAAGAAAAAGAGCCTCGAGCGCCTGGTGCTTGATCAACACCGGGTGAAGTAGAGGTGTGAGGGGCTTCCCGAGATGGAGTCTCCCTCGAAAGAGGAGGAGGAGGAGGATGAGGATGAGGATAGTGATGACTAAGGGATGCAGGCGTGTCTTGATGCCTTGGTGCCCTGTATGGCTCGAGCTGCCGCCTCCTTTACGCAGGAAACTATCAGGGTGAGGTCATCTTCTCAGGCCTCGAGGGTGGCCTCGGCGCCCGTCGAGGGCCGAGAGGTGAGGGCCCCAGAGCAGCCCAGGGAGAAGATGACCACTGACCCCTCGAGCCAAGGGGGTTAACAGCAAGGTGTACGCATGGGGGAACTCCGCCGTCTTCATCATGGGACAAGTCAAGCACGTCGCCGCACCGTACCAGAGCTTCGACTCATGACGTGCGGACCTAGGGTCGGTCATCCTCGGAGGAGCAAAGGGTGCCAGGAAAGTCACCGGCCATGGCCGCAAGTGGCTCTAGATCCGACAAGGGTTTGTTGAGGAGGGGGCTCAGAAGCCCCCGAATAGTTTGAAGGCGGTCAGGAGGGCGCCCCTCATCCCGGTGGGGTAAGTTTCTGGCACCTTGTGGCTTCCTTTCCCTTCTTTGATGTTTTATGGGATCCTCAATGTCTCTCACCCGTGCATGTTTCAGGGTCAAACGTGTGCCAGAGACGGCGACTCCCTCCCCCACCAAGTGGCTAAAGATCGACGCCATGGCGATGATGGCGGTATCAATGCCAGGTGCTACTTCGGTGTCCTGGTTGATGGCGGTGGCTGCCTGGGTTGCTAAAGCATGGCCTGCCATGGCTCAGGGAAAACTAATGGGTCCACTTCCATCACAGGCTTGAGCGCCCCGGGAGACGCGACGGGTGACAACGCCTCTCAAAACTAGGAGCGGTTCGAGGTACCCCCCGGCAACGCGGGACTCGGGGGACCATCGATGACCTCACATCGAGGTTGACGGAGGGGGCCCTGATCACCATCGAGGATGAGGGGGCTGAGTCTGCCTTCCATGATGGGGAGGAGGTGGCAGAGCTTCCTCAGCAGTAGCCCTAGTTGCCATGGCCACGGGGGTTGCACGAGGTGGAGGAGGAGCGAGAGCAGGAGAGGTTGTAGTAGCAGCAGGAGGATGAGCAGCTAGCCAAAGCAGCAGCGGTAGCATCAGCAGTAGCCTCTGGAGCCGCCGCATCAGCAGAGGGTGTGACGTCCTCAACTCCACCGCACTCTTTGCAGTAGGAGGAGCCAGCAGCCTCAAGCCTGCCACCACAGCTATGGGAATAGGCGTCGGCCTCGACCCTGTCGCCATAGTAGTAGGAGGAGGAGAAAGAAGAGGCCCCATTGAACGCGGGGCAAGAAGACGATAGGCGACCGGGGATGCCGATCTCAGACCAACCGCAGGAAGCCTCGCTAAATGCAGGTCAAGACAACAAGCGGCTAGAATGGAGGAGGGTCGGGCAGCAGATCGCGTAGGCGGTCCTGGTGGAAGTGTTAGAGGATGGGGTAGTTGGGATGGCACTGATGCCTTGCCCACCGCCAGCCGGAGCATCGGCTGCCCAGGGATCCTTGTACGGCCTCGGCTTGTATGCCCCCGGCCTTTTTGCCAAAGGGAAGGAGAGGGCAGGGGAGGTCGGGTCGTCAAGGGTCGAAGAAGAGGATGCGCTGCCGTTCCCTACTTTGGCTGACCGAGTGATTCATCATGGTAGTTCAGTCGAGATGGGGGGACGGCATCATGGCGTCCGTGTAGGAGCGGATTGAGAAGGACCTTCCTCACTGGGGCTGGGAGGCTCTTCAACTTTGTGACCCGATGAATCCCGACGCGCCATGTTCGAGATGAATGATCTGGCGGAGGTCGAGAGATGGGAGCACATCAAGGAGTTCTGGGTCTAGATGCAGCACGCCCTGCTTTTGGCGTTCATTGTGGCCTCCGAGGACTTGGCAAGATACTTCTAGGTATGTGATTTCCCTTTGTGGTGCGGGGTTAATTTTCTTTCTTATCTGACATCCCCTTTTTTGTGCCTTTTTGTTTCCTGGACCTGAGGGGGCGCTCCCAAGTCAAATCCCAATTCATCCACCTGACGAGAGGTGGATGGGAGAAGATTCCCGTGCTGCAAGTGGAGGTCGAGGCTGCCCGGGCCAAGGCAAAGAAGGTGAAGGAAGACGCAACCAAGGCCCAGGAGAAGGCAGCAAAGGCCAAGGAAGACGTCGTTGCAACTCGAGGGAGGTGACCCAGGCCGTGTCACGCATCAAGGAGCTCGAGGCGACCATCGTCGAAGCTTCTCATTAGCGTGACTCCCTCAGCGTCACGATTGGGTAGGTGCAGCGCCACGCCCTGGCCTTGTCCGTCGAGGCTGGGACGCTGAAGGAAACCCTCCAGAAGAAGGAGGAGGTCATCGCACTGGCTGGCAAGGCGATCGAGGGCCTGAAGGTGGAGAAGACGGAGGCGGTCCATGCTTTGGAGGTGGCCAAGAAGGAGTACGCCGAGCTAAAGGATGGGTACATGGCCCTCAAGACCCACACCAATGGTAGGCTTGTCGCTTTTGCCTTTAGCCTTTTGGTCAAAGTGCCTTGCCTGCTATGATTGACTTTTTCTTGTGTTTCAGACCTCGACAAACAGAGGCTCTAGGCCCAGAAAGACACCAAGGCACTCCAAGACCTCTACTGGGCGGAGGCGACACTGATCAATAAGCTTCGGGGGGCCATTGACTCAGTTTGTAATGGTCTGGGGGTCGACCCTAAGGAGGAGGTCGAGGGTGATGTGCGTGGGGATCCCTGTCTCCGGTGGATGTATGCCGTCAACCGTGCCGTGCGGGAGCAGATTCGTGATGCGCTTGATCATGGCGTGAAGAGGGCTATGGTGGTCGTTAGCTCTGGCTTTATGTATGAAATCACGATCGTCTTCCACGGCTTCATTTTTGACCCCAACAAGGCTAAGGACGAGAACCATGAGACGCACCTAGCCTTGATCGAGGCGGTCGAGGTGCCAGGTGGCGAGTTGGCGAAGCTCTTTGAGCCCGAGGTCGTCCCTCCTGATGCTGACGAGGAAGAGGACCTGTGAGACAAATCTAGGGAAGGGCCCATGTAATAGTTAGTATTTTGTGAATTATGACGGTGTGGCCCTGGGGGCCTTTGAAACATTATGCATGTACATATTTTATTTTGCATATGTTTTATTCTCCATATCCTATTTCCCGCTTTTCCTTAGTTGGCCGTTCACATGGTTTTTGGTGCATACACTTGCTGCTCGAGGGGGAACGAGTGGAGGTACTGTAGCCTAGGTGCATGGGTGGTCTCGTGGCTTGGCGCCCCTCGACCCCTCGGGGCGTTGCGTGGCATTTTCAATCGAGTGACAGCAAGCATCGAGGCATAGAAAGAATAGGATATTTGAGTTTCGAAAAACATACGAGTTTTTTGAGAACTTCGGAGGGTTTCCCCCTTGTAGCCCCTGAGGGAGGCTCGACTCTGATGAAGCAGAGTCCAGGATACCTTATTCATATGAACAAAAAGTTAAACTTGTAAACAAAAGTACTTCTTATTCATTCATGACATGAGAAAATGTACAAGGCCTCAAAGCCTCAGGGGTAAAAGTGACATAGCTGTTGAATGTTCCACGCGTTGGTGAATGTCTCGCCCTTGTCATTGGATAGCTTGTAGGTTCCAGGCTTCAACACCTTAGCCACAATGAAGGGGCCTTCCCATGATGTAGTTATCTTATGGCGGCCCTTGTTGCTCTACCGTCAACGGAGGACGAGGTCGCTGACTTGCAGATCCCGCTAACGCACGTGCTTGTCGTGGTACTACCAGAGTTTCTACTGGTATCTTGCAGAGTTGAGGAGGGCCACATCTCAGGCCGCCTCGAGCTGGTCGACTACGTTAGCGAGTGCTTCCTCGTTCGTCTACTCGTTGTTGGCCTTTAGTCAAGGGGACCCATATTCAACATCCGTGGGGAAGACAGCCTCAGACCCGTAGACCATGAAGAATGGGGTAAACCCCTCGGCGTGAAGTTCCATCCTCAAGGGTGGGCTCATGCTTGAGGGCTGCCTATTCGCACGGGCGAAGTTTCGTCCTCGAGGGCAGGCTCATTCACTCGGGCAAAGCTCCATCCTTGAGGGTTAGCACATTCGCTGGGCAAAGTTCCATCTTCGAGGTCGGCCCGTTCGCTTGGGTGAAGTTCCATCCTTGAGGGGTTGCCGATAGGCCGGGCCTCAAGTCTCACGCCGAGGGTATCCGCTCGCTTGAGGCTAGTCTGGCTCAAGTCTCCATGGCGCGTGACACCCTCTCCACCTTGATCAAGGAGGAGAAGTGTCAAGCCGATGGCCTGGAGGCCAAGCTCGAGCGATGATGGCTACCCTTCGAGAGAAGGAGCAAGCCATCATCTTGGCTGGTGGCACTCTCGAGACCCTCCGGTGCGAGAAGATGGATGAGATCCGGGCTTTCAAGGAAGCCCAGTGGGAGCAAGACGAGGCTCGGGAGGAGTGCGACGCCGTGTTGGAGGACCACAGCGCCCTCAAGACCCACTGTGCCAGTGAGTTCCTTGGTGGGCTTTGACTTTTTCCTTTCTGTATGAGTTGTTTAACTGTTGTTTCATCTTTTAGGACTTGAGACCGAGCTGCTTTCCACTCAGACCGCCACCAAGGCGCTACAGAAGAGCCTCATGGCAGAGGGGGCACTGCTCGGCAGGCTCTGGGTCACCATCAACAGGCTCAGCACCTCCTGGGAGGTCGAGCCCGTCGAGGAGGCTGGAGAAGATGTCCCAGAGGCTGCGTTCATCGACCGACTCTACCACCTCGATGCCATCCTTCAGGATCGCGTGCGGGAGGCGCTTCACACCGGCGTGAAGTGCGCGCTAGCGGTGGTTTCCTCCGGCTTCGTCTTTGACATGGATGTCGTCGCCCAAGGCTTCATCCACGACATCTTGAAGACTGATGCCGAGAATGAGGAGCGATGCCGAGGGCTGATCCAGGATGCCGAAAGGCCAGGGGAAGCACTGGTGAAGCTGTTCGAGGATGAAGTCCTCCCCCCGATGATGAAGGGTACACCGTCGAGGAGGGCGGCAATGGAGACGGCGGAGCAGGCCTGTAGGGCAAAACTGGGCGAAGGTGCCCATGTAAATAAGTTATTTTTTGTAACTTTTATTCAGTGTGGCTTCGAGGGCCTTTAAAACATCTATGCATCTATCGTAATGCATTTGGATATTTTAAGTTTGAGCCTTCTCTGTTTTCTTTCGCCTAGATTTTTCTTTTTTGACTAAGTGTTCGAGGCATGCTCGTATCCCTCGAGGGGTGGGGGAGCGAGTGGAGGTACCATAGCCTTGTGGCGTATGAGAGCTCCCAGCTCGACAGCCCTCGACCCTTAGGGAATTCGAGGTATTTTCTACTTAGTCGCGAAGCGTATCGAGGCGTAAGAAAGAAGAGACGCTTGAGCTTCTATCACCTGACTTCTGCTTTTCGACTAAGTGTTCGACGCATGCTCATATCCCTCAAGGGAGGGGAGCGAGTGGGGGTACCATAGCCCTAAGGCATAGGAGAGCCCCGGGCTCGACAGCCCGCAACCCTTTGGGAGTTCGAGGAGTTTTCTACTTAGTTGCGAAGCAAAAGGAGACGCTCGAATTTTGAAAAATCGTTCGTATTTTTTAGGAACTTAGGGGGTTTTCCCCCTAGCCCCCGAGGGAGGCTCGACTCTAGCGAGACAGGGTCAAGGCTACCTCGTGCATGTACAATAATGAGTTTGAACTTATAATTGAAAGTACTTCTTATATTTGTCATGTGAAAATGTACGAAACATGCGAGAATGTACAAGGGTATTGATGCCCTAGGGGTAGAAATGACGTAGCTATTCGATGTTCCATACGTTGGTGAAGGTTTCACCCTTGTTGTTCGCTAGCTTATATGTTCCGGGCTTCAGCACCTTAGCTACGGTGTATGGGCCTTCCCATGGTGGAGTTAGCTTGTGACGCCCCTTGTTGCTCTGTCATCGATGTAGGACGAGGTCTCCAACTTGAAAGTCCCTCGAGCACACGTGCTTGTCGTGGTAGCGTCGAAGTTTCTGCGGATACCTCACGGAGTGAATCAACGTCATGTCCCGATCCTCCTCGAGCTGGTCGACAGCGTTTGCGAGGGCTTCTTTGTTGGTTTGGTCGTTGTAGGCCTTTAGTTGAGGGGAACCATACTCGAGATCAATGGGGAGGACGGCCTCAGACCCATAGACCAAGAAGAATGGTGTGAACCCCGTTGCTCGACTAGGTGTTGTCCTTAAGCTCCACAGGACCAAAGGCAGCTCTACGGCCCATTTCTTTCCATGCTTGTTAAGGCGGTTGAAGATTCTCGGCTTGAGGCCCTGCAAAATCATGCCATTGGCATGCTTGACTTGGCCGTTAGATCGAGGATGAGCAACCGCGGACCAGTTTGCATGGATGTGATGGCGATCGTAGAAATCCAAGAACTTCTTGCCAGTGAACTATGTGTTGTTGTTAGTGATGATGACGTTCGGGACCCTGAAGCGATGGATGATGTCGGTGAAGAACTCGACCGCTCGCTCGGAGCGGATGTTGCCGATAGGCTGGGCCTCTATCCACTTGGTAAACTTGTCGACAGCAACGAGTAGGTGCATGTACCCCTTGGTTGTCCTCTTGAGAGGCCCCATGATATGGAGCCCCCAGACCGTGAACGGCCAGGTGATGGGGATCATTTGTAGGGCGTGAGCTCGATGCGTCCGCTTGGCATAGAATTGACACCCCTTGCACGAATGGACAATGTTGATAGCATCAGAAATGGCAGTTAGCCAGTAGAAACCATGTCAGAAGGCATTGCCGACGAGGGCCCTTGGTGCTGCGTGGTGGCCGCAAGCCCCTGAGTGTATGTCCTTGAGGAGCCTCCTGCCTTCTTCGATAGTGATGCAGCACTGAAGGATACCTGATAGGCTTCGCCTGTAGAGATCCTTGCTATCACCGTAGATGACATAGGACTTGGTCCATCGTGCGATCCGCCGAGCCTCGGTCTGGTCCTCCAGGAGTTCCCCTCGAATGAGGCAGTCGAGGAAAGGGACTCGCTAATCTGGAGGTGGGCTCGACGGAGGAGGTGTCCCCTCGATCTCCATGACCTTGGCCCCGATTGTGGGGACCTCGATCGAGGCCACGGGGTCAAGTTTTGAGGGTGTGGTGCCAGCCCTCGAGCCCAAGTCGACGGAGGGCTCGAAGAGGTCTCTCGAGAATACGTCCGGAGGGACAGTACCTCAAGTTGATGTGATCTTCACGAGCTCGTCTGCAACTTCATTGTAGCGTCGGGCAATGTGATTGAGCTCGAGGCTGTGGAACTTGTTTTCTAGTTTGCGCACTTCATTGCAGTAGGCTTCCATCTTGGCGTCGTGGCAGCACGAGGCCTTCATCACTTGGTCGACGATGAGTTGCGAGTCACCTCGAATGTCAAGGCATCGGACCCTGAGTTCGAGGGTAATACGCAACCCGTTGACAAGAGCCTCGTACTCCACAACATTATTAGAAGCAGCAAAGTGGATGCGAATGACGACTCGGCTTGGATTTGAACTGGCGGCAACTGGGTGTCGGTCCACTCAGCGATGAAATCCACCAGCACCTGAGATTTGATGGCCTTCTGTGGTGCGTAGGTGACGGTCTCACCCATGAGCTCGACCGACCACTTAGCAATCCTTCCAGCAGCCTCCTAGTTTTGGATGATCTCCCCCAAGGAGAAAGAAGACACCACGGTAACCGGGTGGCTGAGGAAGTAATGCTAGAGCTTGCGATGCATAAGGATGATGGCGTAGAGCAGCTTTTGCACCTATGGGTAGCGGATCTTGGTTTCCAAAAGTACTTCACTGACGAAGTAAACCGGCCACTGGATGGGCAAGGCGTGCCCTTCCTCTTGCCTCTCGACCACTATGGCTGCACCAGCCACCTGAGTGGTCACGGTGACATAGAAGAGGAGGGGCTCGGGGGGTACAGTCGACGTCGCTGGTCAAGGAGGGACAAGGATCGGGGAGAAGGTTAGCATGCTCTTGAGCTTGTTGAGGGCCTCCTCGGCCTCCGTGGTCCATGCGAAGCATTCAGACTTTTTCAAGAGGTGATACAGGGGTAGGGCCTTTTCCCCCAAATGTGAGATGAAATGGCTGAGAGCCGCGATGCAGCCTGTGACCCTCTGTATGCCCTTGAGATCTCAAATCGGCCCCATTCATGTGATGGCTGCGACCTTCTCAGGGTTGGCCTTGATCCCGCGCTGGGAGACGATGTATCCGAGAAGCATGCCCGGAGGCACCCCAAAGACACATTTCTCAGGGTTAAGTTTGATATTCTTGGCTCAAAGGCACCCAAATGTGATTTTGAGGTCATGGATGTGGTTGTCGACTTTTTTGGATTTGACCATGATGTCATCAACATAGGCCTCAACCGTGTTGCCTATGTGTCCGCCGAAGACATGGAGCATGCATCGCTAATACATCGCCCCGTCATTTCGAAGGCCGAAGGCCATGGTGACGTAGCAATACATGCCAAAAGGTGTGATGAAGGAAGTCATGAGCTGGTTGGACTCTTTCATCTTGATTTGTTTGTAGCCAGAATAAGCATCAAGGAATGAAAGGGTTTCACATCCCACGGTAGAGTCAACAATTTGATCAATGCATGGTAAAGGAAATGGAACTTTGGGACATGCTTTGTTTAAACTAGTATAGTCGACACACATCCGCATTTTTCCATTCCTTTTCTTAACTAACACGGGATTAGCTAACCATTCGGGGTGATGAACCTCCTTTATAAATCCAGCCGCCAAAAGCTTGTATACTTCCTCGCTGATGATCCTACGCTTCTCCTCATCAAAGCGGTGCAGGCGTTGCTTCATCGGTCTAGACCCAACTCGGATCTCCAAGGCGTGCTTGGTGAGTTTCCTCAATACACCCGGCATATCTGAAGGACTCCATGCAAACATGTCAGTGTTTGTGCAAAGAAAGTCGATGAGCACTGCTTCCTATTTGCTCTCGAGGTCGGCACTGATCATCAGCACCTTCTCACCGGAGCAGCTCGGGTCGAGGGGGAGTTTTTTGGTGTCATGCGCTGGCTCGAAGCTGCCGGCGTGACGCTTGGGGTCGGGCACCTCGTCGGCGAGGCACTCAAGGGTCGAGGCTATCATCGCATTTTGCTCGACGGCCTCTCCGTACTTGATGCATTCGACGTCATAGTCATACACGTGCTCGTAGGAGGAGCTGATGGTGATGATGCCTCTGGGTCCTGGCATCTTGACCTTGAGGTAGGTGTAGTTCCAGATCGCCATGAATTGCATGTAGCCCAATCGGCTGATGATGGCGTGATAAGTTCTGTGAAACCCGACCACCTCGAAGGTGAGGGTCTCTTTCCTAAAGTTGGTGGGGGGTGCCAAAGCAGATGAGAAGGTCAATGCGGCCGATGGGAAGAGCCTTCTTTCCTGGTATGACGCCATGGAAGCCCCCGACGTTGTGTTGGAGTTGGCACCTCTTGACCCCAGGAGGTCGAGGGTCTCGAGGTAGATGATGTTTAGGCTACTGCCACCATCCATGAGGACCTTCGAGAGGCGGGTGTTGATGATGATCGGGTTGACGACGAGCGGATAGGCCCCAGGGTTGGGGACACAATCTGGATGGTCATCGCGGTCGAACGTGAAGGGCGCATTGGACCAGTCGAGGTAGTGGGGTGTCATGACTCAGACAGAGAAGACTTCTCGATGCTCCCTCTTATGCTGTCGAGGCATGAGCTGGGTCGAGGGGCCTCTGTAGATCATGTAGCAGTCGTAGACTTTGAGGAACTTTCCGTCATCCCCGTTGTCTCCCTCATTGCCACCCTGGTCTTTCTTATCATCACCCTTCTTGACTCCCAGTTGCTCAAAGTGCCTTTGAAGCATGCGGCAGTCCCTGAGCTTGTGTTTCACCCCATCCTTGTGATAAGGGCAGGGCTCCTTGAGCATCTTGTCGAAGATGGCCCCCTCACGCTTGCCTTGCTAATTCTTTTTCTTCTTGTTGTTGTTCTTCTTCGATCCTTTGCTCGAGCCCCCAGCATCGGCTGCCGATGCCTTTCCCTTGTCCTTCTCATCGTCGAAGAAGGCTCCGACCGCCTCCTTGCCAGCCGCGTAGTTGGCGACCACATCCATGAGCTCATCGACGCTGGTGGGGCGATTACGCCCCAACTCACAAACTAGGTCCTTGCAGGTCGTACCCGCAACGAACGCTAAAATGAAGTCGAGATCAGAGATGTGAGGGAGTTTAGTTCAGAGCTTGGAGAAACATCGAGCGAAGTCATGAAGAGACTCCTCTAGTTTCTGCTTCAGTTGCGCAGTTCCCAGGAGTTTCTAGGACGCACGTAGGTACCCTTGAAGTTCACCTCGAAGATCCAGACTAGGTCGACCCAGTCACGAATCTGGTCAGGGGGAAGCTCCTCGAGCCACCTACGTGTGGTGTCAGATAGGAACAGGGGAAGGTGACGTATGATCGCGCGATCATCATGTGCCTCGCTCGCCTGACAAGCCAGTCGAAAATTGGCTAGCCAGAGCTCGGGTTTGGTTTCGCCGTTGTACTTAACGATGCTTGTGGGGGTTCAAAACTTGTCGGGCAGTTGGGCGTTGCGGATCGTCCTACTGAAGACTCGGGGACCCGGTGGCTCCGGGGCCGGTTAGTCTTCATCGCTGTCATAACGCCCCCACGATGGACGTTGTACCCTCAATCCTCGGCATCCCCGTGTTTGCGCTTGCGGTTCCCGATGATATCAAGGCGCGCGTCATGCGGGGCGTGGTTGTCGATGATACGATCTCGGGCTGGTGTCTTCTTTGCTCAGGGAGCCGCCTCTTGATCGACCGAACCCTCCCTCTCGGGCTGGGAGGGCTCGTCCTGTGATTCGGAAGCTGCCCCTCGACACCTCGAGGCTGAGCTCTCGGCTTGTTGAACAGCAGCAACTTGGAGGATACCCTCGATCTTGTGTTGTATCCGTCGAGCTTAGTTGGATGGCGTGGGCATATTGCGAAGAAGCATAGCCACCGCGACAATGTTCTGGCTTGCTCGAGGGTAATGATTGATGGGATGTTCGGGTGCCCCGCCCTCGTTGATCTGTCGGTTGACCTCTCGGGCCCTAGCTTGGGCTCTACCGCCGGGTGGTCGATGCTCTTGCTCGAGGGTTCGTTCAAGCTGGCATAGTCATTCCCGATCATCGTCGAGTTTAGCCTGCAACTCCCGAATTTGTGCCAGCTATGTGTCCTACTTGTTGGGACGGGGGCACGCCTCTTGGGGTGCGACTGTTCATCGATCCTCTGTTCTAGGGAGAGCCCCTCCCGCTGCAGTGGCAGCTGCATCGGCCATCGGATCGACGGTGTCCTGATTGGATGCGTCATCACTGTCGATGTGGAGACACTCGCGGGTAGGGTCCCAATGGTTAGAGTCAGAGCCAGGGACGCCGCAGTAGAAAGTCCCCGCGCCTCCTCTTGCAGCTGCTGTCGGAGTGTGCCGATGACGTACCTCCGAGGGCCAGGCGCTCTTCGAAGTCCAAGTCCTCGGAGGCCTGCATGACCGTCCCTACATTCATCATTGCACGAAGGAGGGTGCCTGGGCAGTCCCCTATCATGCTCATGTTGGTGTGGGTCAAGGTCGAGAATGTCTTTGCGGCATTGTTGAGACCGAACGGGAACCGTCGATGATGTTCGAACAGCTTGTGCGGAAGTAGGCTCGATGGAGTTGGGGTTGCATGCATCGGGGGAGTTCTGTCGGGCTTCCTCGATGAGTGCATTGTGAAGGTGAAGTCAGGGTTATTGTGGAGCCTTGCTGGTCCATCCTCTGCTCCTGAACTCAAGTCAAATAATCCCCAACAAGGGGCTCCTCGTCATCGGTCAGGAGCGAGGGGAATATAGTGGGCACCATCCTCGACTCAGGTTGATGGCGATGACGGCATCAATCACACCTCCTTCTGGTTGTGGCAGCATGGTGGTGAGACCGACGAGTGGCCCCTCCTGAGCGTGGGGGCACACTGCAACCTCTGCTTGGGTCACTGATCGAGAGCAGGGTCATGTCATAGCCCTGACCGAGGGACATGAACTCTAGGCTCTCGAACCAGATCACCGTAGCGCGTGAAAGTGTGAAATAGAGTCGTCCATCCAAAAAAATGGTGGGAAATCATTGGTAACACATAGGACCCCTACCTGGCACGCCAACTGTCAGTGTTTCGACCCCGGGGGTCAACACCAATGAGTAAATTTGTAATTGCGTGTTCCCTTAATCTGGTGGGTGATGCAAGAAGGACACGGCGATTTATCCTGGTTTGGGCAAAGGAGGCCCTATGTCCAGCGGGGGGAGATAGTTTGTGTTATCTTGCATCGAAGCGCTAGTACAGGGTTGAGTACAAGTGGGTGTGAGAAGCATGAGCTAGAGCTTGAGCGTCTCGAGCACTTGGTTCTCTACTTCACATTGTCTCACGGTGTTGTTCTGTGATCTAAAGCCTTAGCATATGAAGCTCTCCCCCTCACTTAGCTAATGTCCTGGCGTCTACTTTTATAGGCGAAGGAGGGGCACAGGAGTACATGTTTTTAGGGCTCACATGGTTGGTGACGTATGACGTTGATGCTGATCATGTCGGTGCTGCTGTAGAGGTGTACTTCGGCATGGGAGGCCCTGCAGCCGTCACGTCGGGAGTTGTTGAAGTGTTGACCGGAGTTGTTGAAGTCCCGCTCGAGGGTCAGCGTGACGGAGTCGAGGGGCGATGGTCGAGGCCTTAGGTCGAGTCGATGGGGTCGAGTCGAGGGGGTCGAGGCCCTTCGGATAAGGCTGAATCATGGGAGATGTGGGGAATGTGCTGATTTTTGCCCCTCGAGGGGGTGCCAGACGGGGCACAATGCTCGATATGGCCTAACAGTGAGGTACGATCCACGGGATTCTGGTATGGGTAGTAAAAGCAGGATTCGACTGCCATACTCACAACTGTTACTGTAACTGTGACCATACGGTTATGCAGGAGCAAGTAAAATGCATTGAATGTGCCTGGATCCGTACGAGGAGTAGGTTGCTGAGGGGTATACTGTGCTCGAGGGCTGCCTATTTGCACGGGCAAAGTTCCATCCTCGAGGGCGGGCTTGTTTGCTCGGGTGAAGCTCCATCCTCGAGGGTTAGCTCATTCACTGGGCAAAGTTCTGTCTTCGAGGCCAGCCTATTCACTTGGGCGAAGTTCCATCCTCGAGGGGTCACTCGAGTCATACCCTTGAGCGTACAGTCTCAGTCCATGTGGTAGCCCGTCGAGCAGGCTATGGCTTTGGGCTATTGACACCCGTTCGTCGGCCGGCCCAGTATGCCTTAGCTTGTGGGCTTTCGAGCGATAATGAGGGATGTCGTTGGAGGGTTTGCGTTGCTGATTTTGAGGATTAGTCAGGTTAATCAAGGGTTTGGAGTACCCCTTTCCCAGGTCCCCGACACTTGTCCTCCAGCTTGTGAACCTCCTTGTAGTAGGCTTCCATCTTGGGGTCGTTGCAGCACGAGGCCTTCATGACCTTGTCGATCATGAGTTGCGAGTCCTCACGAACGTCAAGGCATCGGACCCCTGGCTCAATGGTGATGCACAGGCCATTGATAAGGGCCTCGTACTCTGCGACATTGTTGGAGGTGGGAAAGTGGAGCCGGATGATGTACCGCATGTGGACTCCCTGTGGTGAGATGAAGAGCAGACCCATACCTGCGCCGGCCTTCATCAGTGACCCATCAAAGTACATGGTCCACAGCTCTTCCTAAATCTACGCTGGAGGAAGCTGGGTGTCAGTCCATTTGGTGATGAAATCTGCCAGCACTTGAGACTTGATAGCTTTGCACGGTGCGTAGGTGAGGGTCTCGCCCATGAGCTTGACCGACCACATGGCAATCCTTCCCGTGGCTTCCCGATTCTAGACTATTTCTCTTCGGGGGAAAGAAGAGACCACTGTCACCGGGTGGCCAAGGAAGTAATGTTGAAGCTTGCATCATGTGATGATGATGGTGTAGAGCAGCTTCTAGATCTATGGGTAGCAGATCTTGGTCTCTGAGAGTACCTCACTCATAAAGTAAACGGGCCACTGGATGGGCAGTGCGTGTCCTTCTTCTGCCCTCTCGACCCCTATGGCCGCGCTGACCACCTGGGTGGTGGCGGCGACATAGAGTAAGAGGTGCTCGGCTGGGTTTGGAGGTATGAGAATTGGAGGTGAGGTCAGCATGGCTTTTAGCTTGGCGATTTCCTCCTCAGCCTCGAGGGTCCAAGCAAAGTGCTCTGACTTCTTCAAAAGGCGGTATAGAGGCTATGCTTTTTCTCCGAGCCACGAGATGAAGCGGCTAAGGGCCACGAGGTAGCCCATGACCTTCTAGATGCCCTTGAGGTCTCAAATTGGGCCTATCTTGGTGACGGCTAAAACCTTCTCGGCGTTGGCCTCGATGCCGCGCTGAGAGACGATGTATCCCAGGAGCATGCCTCGAGGGACGCCAAAGACGTGCTTCTCAAGATTGAGCTTGATGTTCTTGGCCCTAAGGCATCCAAACGCAACGTCGAGGTCTTCGACGAGGTTGTCAACCTTCTTGGATTTGACCATGATGTCAATGACATAAGCCTCGACCGTCGACCCTATGTGTTTGACAAAAACATGAAGCATGCATGCATCGCTGATATGTTGCCCCGGTGTTTTGAAGGCCGAAGGGCACAGTCACATAGCAGTGCATGCCAAAAGGGGTGATGAAGGAAGTCGCGAGCTGTACAAACTCCTTCATCTTGATTTGGTGGTAGCTGGAATAAGCATCGAGAAAGGAAAGAGTTTCACATCCTATAGTTGAATCAACAATTTGGTCAATATGTGTTTAAGGAAAGGGAACTTTAGGACATGCTTTATTCAAACTGGTATAGTCTACACATATCCTATATTTTCCATTCTTTTTCTTAACTAGTATAGGATTAGCTAACCACTCGGGATGATGAACCTCCTTAATAATCCCGGCCGCCAAAAACTTGTTGACTTCCTCCCTGATGATCTTGTGCTTCTCCTCGTCGAAGCGGCGCAAGCATTGCTTCATTGGCTTGGACCTGGCCCGGATCTCCCAGACATGCTCGGCGACTTCCCTTGGTATGCCTGGCATATCCAGAGGACTGCATGCAAACATGTTGGCATTCGTATGGAGAAAGTCGACGAGCACTGCTTCCTATTTGTCGCTGAGTGTGGCGCTGATGGTCAGCACCCTCTCGTCGGAGCCGCTAGGGTCAAGGAGGATCTTTTTAGTGTCTTTGGTGGGCTCAAAGTTGCCGGTGGGGTGCTTGGGGTTGGGGACCTCGACGGTCAACCCATCGAGGGTTGCCGCCATCATAGTGGACTCCTCAACGGTCTCTCCATGCTCGATGGACTTGACATCGCAATCGTAGGCGTGCTCGTGGGAGGAAGCAGCGGTGATGACGCCCTTGGGTCGTGATATCTTGAGCTTGAGGTAGGTGTAGTTAGGGATGGCCATGAACTTGGCGTAGCCGGGCCGGCCGATGATTGTGTGGTTCGTGCCATGGAAACCGACCACCTCGAAGGTGAGGATCTCCTTCTGAAGTTCAAGGAGGTGTCGAAGCAGATGAGGAGGTCAATGCGGCCGATGGGGAGGGCCTTCTTCCCCAGCAAGATGCCATGGAAGCCCTCGGCACTCAGGCTGAGCTTTTCCCTCGGGACCCCAGGAGGTCGAGGGTCTCTGCGTTGATGATGTTGAGGCTGCTGCCTCCATCCATGAGCACTTTGGTGAGATGGGTGTTGATGATGATGGGGTCGATGACGAGCGGGTACACCCCTGGCTTGGGGACATAGTCCGAATGGTCATCACGGTCGAACATGATGGCCGTACTGGACCAGTCGAGGTATCAAGGGGTCGCAACCCACACGGAGAAGACTTCCCGATGCTCCCTCTTGCGCAGGCATGGCGTGAGCCTTGTCGAGGGCCCCCTAGATCATATAGTAGTCATGGACCTCAGGGAAGCCATCATCCTTGTTGCCACCTTGATCCCTAGGATCATCCTTCTTGTCACCCTTCTCGAGGCCCAAGCTCTCAAAGTATTTCTTGAGCATCCAGCAATCCTTGAGGTTATGATTGACCCCTCCCTTGTTGAAGATGCCCCCTCAGGAGGCCCCCTCAGGAGGCCCTCAAGGTTTCTTGCGCTCAGCTGTGGTGACAAGGTCTTCATCAGTAGCCTCGCACTTGCCCTGCTGGTTCTTCTTCTTATTGTTGTTGATCTTCTTGGTGCCTCTGGTTGAGGTCTTAGGGTCAACTGCTTGCGCCTTCCCCTTGTCTTTGCCATCATCAAAGAAAGCACCCACCGCCTCCTCGCCGGCTGAGCAGTTGGCGACGATGTCCATTAGCTCGTCGGCGGTCTTGGGGGATTGTGTCCCAGCTCATGGACCAACTCCTTGCAGGTGGTGCCTGAGATGAACATGAGGATGACGTTGTGGTTGGAGATGTGGGGATGCTTGCTGCGCTGCTTGGAAAAAGCATCAGGCGAAGTCACAGAGGGACTCTCGGGTCTCTGCTTGTAGTTGCAGAAGTCCTAGGAGTTACTGAGGCATACGTAGGTTCCCTAAGTTCCCCTCGAACACCTTGATGAGGTCGGGCTAGCTACAGATCTGACTGGGGGGAAGCTCCTTGAGCCAGCTACAAGCTCTGTCTGATAAGAATAAAGGTAGCTAGTGGATGATGGCATGGTCATTGTGTGCTCCTCCAAGCTGGCATGCCAACCAGAAGTTGGCCAGCCATAGCTAGGGCTTGGTCTTGCTGTTGTACTTGGTGAGGCTTGTGGGAGGTCGAAATGGGATCAGCAGCGGTGTCCTCCGAATCATCCTGCTGAAGACTCGGGGGCCCAATGGCTTGGGGGATTGCTGTCGGTCTTCATCACTGTCGTAGTGCCCACCCTTGTGTGCACTATAGCCACATGCCTCAGCATCACTGCTCTTGCGTCTGTGGTTCTTGTTGATGTCGTGGCATGCGTCTCGAGGCTCACGATTGTCATGGATATGCTCACGGACAGGGATCGCCTTCTTTGGTCAGGGGCATCTGCTTGATGGACTGAGCCCTCCCTCTCGTGTTAGGAGGGGTTCAAGGGGTTGCTCCGAGACCACCCCTCAATGTCTCAAGGCCAAGCTTTTGGCCTGCTGTGCGATAGCTACCTCGAGGATGTCCTAAACCTCCTGCTGGATGCGATGGGCTTTGGGGTTTGAGGGGGCTGGCATGTTGCGGAGAAGCATGGTTGCTGCCACGACATTCTGGCTGGCGTGGCTGAAGATGGGACGCTTGACTGCACCCCCCGATGATCTGCTGGTGGACTTCTCGGGCTCTGGCTAGAGCCCTTCTGCCGGGCAGATGTCCGTGCTCCTGCTCGAGGGTCCGCTTGAGCTGGCACAGACGCTCTTGATCCTCATCGAGCTTGGCTCGCATCTCCTGAACTTGCATGAGTTGGGCGTCCTAGGCATCCTGAGGAAACCGTGTGCCATTTGGTGCAGCTGGTGGCTGCTCCTGATCCACCAGAATGAGGGTACCTCCCGCTGCAGCTGCAGCTGTGGCCGTGGCCGTGGGGTCGATGGTGTCGCTGCTCGATGCAACAGCTCCATCGATGTGGAAGCACTCATGCGTGGCGTCATAATTGTCAGAGTTGGAGTCGGGGCTGCTGGAGTAGAAGATGGGGAACTGCCTGCGCTGCTCCTCCTCCAGCTAGCATCGCATCATACCAATGGTGTAGCGCTCTGGGCCTAGAGCTCGTGAGAAGCTAGAGTACTTGGATGCCGGCGTGACTGTTGTCAGGTCCATGGTGGCGCACAGGAGAGGCCCCTGAAGGGTTGCGTGCGCGCTCATGTCGGCACCCACGGCGGTGGAGTATGATCTATCGGCATTGTTCAGGCCGAACGAAAATGGCCGTTGAGCCATGAACTGCCCATGAGCTAGCAGGTTGGTTGGTGCCGGAGCCGCGCCTACCGGGGAGACCACACCCGGTCCCCTCGGTGAGCACATCGCGAAGATGAAGTCAGGGTTGCCATCGAGACCTCCCAACTCCCCCACTGATCCCAACCATAGGTCTGCCAGGTTCCCAACCAGGTACCCTACACCCTCAGCTGGGAGCGAGGAAGCTAAGGTGGACGTCGACTCGAAGCGGCAATCGTGTTTGCGCCTGCCACGCCTCCTCCTAGGCGTGGAAGCGTGGTGACGAGACCGGCGAGGGGCCCGTTGCTGGGACCTAGGACTGCCACCACATGGATCTCTCATTGAGAGCAGGACCATGTCTTGGCCGTGGCCTAGCGACATGAATTCCAACCACCTGAACCAGATCACCATAGCAAACAGAAGCGATGGTACGAAGTCTGCCATCCGAAAAATGGCGAGAAACGCTGGTGACACGCAGACCCCCTACCTGGCGTGCCAACTGTCGGTGTCCTGACCCCGAGGGCCTAACACTAACGAGTAACTACGTGCTACGTGCTCCCTGATCTGGATGGTGATGCAAGAAGAACACAAGGTTTTATCCTGTTCAGGCAAAGAAGTCCCTACGTCCAGCGGGGGAGGAGATGTTGTATTATCTTGCACCGAAGTGCTTGTACAGTGGATATATAGGTGAGCGTGTACAAGAAGACGCGGGAAACAAGGCCTGAGTCTAGGAGCGCTTGCCCTATGCCTTGCTATGTGCGTGGTCTAACTGAGCGAGTTCAAATGAGTTCACCCCCTTTCAACTATCCCACAGCCCCCTTTTATAGACAAACGAGGGACATGGGTGTACAAGAAACCCTAATGGCGTTGTGAGGGGTCATGCCAATCTTGTCATGGGTAATATAGGTGCATGCACTGAAGTGAGATTGAGCCATGTAGCAGCACGCCTCATGATGAGATTTGCCCTTCTGAGTTGTCACGGCGAAGTCGGTGATTGACCGGTCCTGATGATTACGCTAGCGTGCCTCAGCGACACGGTGAAAGATGTGACCTCCTGTTAAGGGTGTACAGCTCACAGTAGATGATGTGCAGGGGTGGTTGGATCACTGATCAGGGCCACTGAGAGCTTGTGTCGAGGGGTACCTAGACGGCCTCGAGGCCGCGCGGATAAGAAAGAGCCCCGAGATTCCTAGTATGGATGTTGACATTTGCTTCTCGAGGGGACGCCTGACGGGGCATAGTGTTTAGTATGGAGGAATAGTGGTCTGTATGAGATGACGCTTCTGTGGGGGTATAGACCCCATATACCCTTACTGCTAGACTTTGGGCTGCTCGGTACAAGACGGCCCATACCACAAGACGAAGGCTGATCCATCATCATCCTGATCAGTGGGCTGGACGACATGACAGAGCCCGTGGTCTGCTATCGACCAGGTCGGTGGGCCGTGCGGGGCCTAAAGGCTACTTGGCATGCAAGGACTCTTAGTCGGTTAGATCTTCCAATGATACGGCTCAATGTAACTGACCACATAGGGAAACCCTAGATATGTAACCTTGCCCCCCCACTATATAAGGTAGGTAAGGACCCCCTAGAACACATGAACTTTTGATATCTCATCAATACAGCAGCAGAGATGTAGGACATAGGGTATTACGCTTTCGAGCGGCCTGAACCTGGATAAACCCCGGTGTTCGTCTTGTGTCTCACATCCAGATCGTAGGTCTTGGCGCGCCCTTCACCGCAATCTACTACCTCGGGGTATCCCAAGGTAGACTGTTGATGAGGTTTCATCGACAGCGGCACGCTAGGGAGGGGAGCGCAATCTGATCTTCAGGCAATCCAGATGGTTTCGTTCCTGACTTCCATGGACTTCGAGGCGGGCGTCTCCCTCACCATCGGTTCATTCACGTGGACCACCGGTGGGACGGCATCCTTCATGTTCACGGGAGCAGCGTAGCCGGTCCCAGCTCTAGCTGTGACTGTGATAGAACCGACCAATTTATTAGAGCACAAGCACATAATTCGCCATTAGGATGGCAAACTACATGATTGAGACCTAATAAACCCGGTAGTCATACCGAAATCTCGAAGGATTTCAAACATTTCCAGCACAACCAAGATTGTAATGAGTTTAGCATTCACCATTCACAACGTACTTAGTTCGCACATAGTTTTACACTATCGGAGTACGAATAAAATTAGTACAAACCAAGTTCAAATTTTAAATAGCGAAAGCGATTAAGTTCAAATACCACACACACTCATTTCGAATACGGTGCCAGGTTCTTGATCAACATCCAACAAAAGCATTAAGTAGAGAAGATTGACCATGCCCAAGGTCTAGTCATCTCCCAAGGCGGAACAGAAGCAGTGCTGACAATAGCCATAAAACATCTCACCATCTACAACAACATGGGAAATAAAACCCTGAGTATGAGAATGTACTCAGCTAGACTTACCCGTCATAAACTAAAAATAAATTAACTCCAAGGCTATATAAATAGGATAGCTGACTCATCAGTTGCGGAAAAGCTTGCATTAAGAAAGAATTGATCATAATCTCTAGCATTGTATTTTAATTTGATTAACCTTATCATGCTAAATTAGCACCTGTACTAAACAAGCATGGTAATAATTGTTCAACAAGAATAGTAACCAATTCGGGTTGAGTATCTTTCAATCTCAACAGCTCAACCATCTCATCTCTTGTTCAAGTTCTTACTACGATGTCGCTGCTCAAGTCAAGTGTTCACTGTCTAGGAACGATAGCGATTATAATCGATTACTAACCAGCTGGTAGGTATTCCTCACACAAACCACACTCACCAGCCACGGTGAGCTACAGATCACCGACATTCAATTCGGGAAAAGCGTGGGATCAACAGGTACCATCGTATCCAGGAACCGCCTGGCTGCCTTATTCAGGGCGACCCTAACCTTGGACTTACTCTCCGCGTAACCCGTGGTCCCTCATCTTCACCAATACGATGCGTACAGTAGGTCGAGTCCCGGCCCAAATCAAAATTAGGCTTCGCGGTCGGAACGACTTATCCTTCCAGCTAAATGTGAGGCATAAATTCAATATAACTTGAGGACGTACAACGGACGGGGTCCTAGTTTGACACAGACAGGATAACTTCACCGAACCTCCAGTTCAGTCCCAACACCAATCCCGCCCGGTCTCGATTTATTGTCTCCACATGGTTATCCAAGATAACAATGTATTCAACCATTCTGAGTCACCACCTTTAACTTGCGGATGACAGGAAATCACCCGACTTCTACCGATCTAGTTAAAGCAGGGCTAAGCAAATATTCATACCTGAACCTAACAAGGTTGAAGGATATACAGTGGCAAGGAATATAAATAATGCAGCAACGGTATAAAATAACGCCTATAACTTAATGCATCAAACAAGTAAAGGACTCAAGTTAGATATTTTGCAAACCACAGGGAGAATGCTCCGGGGCTTGCCTTTTAGGAAAGAGCTTGGCTATGGTCGGGACACTCCAGAAGATCAACTTTGGGATCCTCTTCTGCTGCTACTTCCCGCACCGAAGCTTCCTGCTGGCCTTCCTCTTCGGGTGCTCCGGGAACTATCGTTTCGAGCTCTGACGATCCTGTATGATGCATAGTGTATATGAATACCATGTATACATAGAAATACAATGCTGATGCTGATGGTGAATGAATGCTCAGCTAAGATAAAGAATATGATTTTGAAACATATAAGATAAGCACATGTCATCTGTATTCTCTTCTATCGACAAATCTTAAACAAGCCTCGCATTACAATTTACTTACACATTAAAAGGAAATATAAGGACTATTGTTTTTCACACTACCCTCTACTGAACCAAAACCCACACAGATTATACACATCACAAATATCCTAAAAAGCATTTTTACACACATGAAATGATAGCTTTAAAGCATTATTACTTATTAAAAGCAATCAGGGTAGAACTGCAACATGACTTTAGACCATTCAGAAAATTCTGTAAAAATTACAGGAGCTTAAGCATGTCTAATGTAGACTACCATAAAAATTTTAGGTCAAAACAGTAAGTAATTTATCCTACACAAAAATAACAACGTAGCACAATTTACTGGGCATAAAATACTTTGTATATAGAAAAATGTCAAACAATAGATCTCAGAACATTCTTAGCTCTAGATTGACATAAAAACATCCTCCAAAAAGTTTCATGCACAAATTCCTTATATATTATTTATTATGAATTATTTATCATCTAATAGAAATAGGCACCATAACTAGAC
Organism: Bothriochloa decipiens; assembly: GCA_023333625.1. Classification (NCBI taxonomy): domain Eukaryota; kingdom Viridiplantae; phylum Streptophyta; class Magnoliopsida; order Poales; family Poaceae; genus Bothriochloa; species Bothriochloa decipiens. The sequence goes on from CM041631.1 coordinate 34,295,527, forward strand.
AGAGCAAACTTTCCACAGGACATAGCCTCACAATATTTTTCACAGATAGAGCATGACATAAGAAGACTAACAAACTTGGTCTCACATTTTTCTGAGCAACAGAGAATTACTTATGCATTTTCTAAGATAAAAGCAATTAATAGAGATAAATAAATCTATACAGAAAAATATCACAAAATCCATATTTCATATTTTTCGTGCATAGATCTCCCCAAAAGAAAAATACTGCAAGTTGAACCAACTCATTTGGACTAAAAATGAGGAAGTTATGATTTTTCAAAACTTTTACAAAAATCTGGAATTCATTTTCTTTAAAACCGATAAAGAAAACAGTTTTGCACCGGGAACTTGGACTTTTCGAAAAACAACCGAGCCCTAAAAAGAAACTCGCTGAGTCTGGCTACTTTGCACTTAAGTCCGACAAAGAACACAAATGATGCCCGCGGTCCACGCGGCGGGGAAAGGTCGTCGGCGTCGGGATTCCTCGCCGACGGCGAGGTCTCCGGCTGAGCTACAGCTACCGAAAGGCTCAGCTCATCAGCGCGAATGCATTGGTGTACAAGATGCAAGCTATGAGCGAGGTTTTGACCAGCGGCCACGCGCGACGGCGGACGGCGGCGAGGGTCGACGGCGAACTCGCCGAAATCGGTCACGGCGGGACACAGGGACTAGCCCTAGAGCGACAGGAGGTCGAGGCGATTCAGATAGACTAGACAAAGTGACGGATGGCTGGCCGAAACGACGATGGCGAGGTATGCCGGCAAGCGGCGGTGCAACCCGCGATGGTGGACGGCCAAAATCCGATGGACTCGAACCCTAATCGGTCCCATTAGCTACACCAACCTACGCTACACGAGCAGGCGGTCACGATGCGCAAGCTAATGAAGGGAGAAAGGGGTTGCTGGCCATGGCGGACCGCGCGGCGATCGGGCGGCCATGACCGGCAAAAGAGGAACGGTGGATTCAACCTCTACCTTGGGGCTCGAGGGTAGGAATCGCGCGCAGGACGTGTCTCGCGTCGAGGCGAAGCTACTGGCAAGCTCTGGGCAAAATGTGTCAAGGCTACGGGCGCGGCGGCGCTGTGAGGTCACGGTGGTGGCAATGGCGGACTCCGCGGCGTGCTCGGGCTCTAGTGAGGGAAAGGAGGGGGCGAGCGAATGTCTGGTGGCGGAGGAGTGAGCGAGGGAGAGAATGACGCGGTCGGGGCACCTCGAAGCGGACGCTCGGGCTCGGACAGGCGGAGCGCGGCGTCGGGCATCGACGAGCGCGTGGCGCGCATGCGAGCAGAGCGGGGCCGAGCGGAGGGCGAGTGGCGAGCGGTGGGGCCAGGCTGAGTGCGGGCGTGTGGCGCGTGCAAGTGGCGCTCGGATGAGGAGGCCACACAGCGGGCAGCTGCGTCACCCGGCGTACGGACGCCGCATGGCCGGCGTCGGCCGCGACACCGTCGCGAGGAAGAAGAAGAGAGGCAAGAAGAAGAGACTGGCAGGTGGGTCCCACTATGCCAAGATTCGTGTAGAACTTGATTTCCTCCATATTTTCCAAAATAATCCGAATTTGAAGAAACTTGTAAAATATGAAATGTTCCTTTTGATGAGTAGAACATTTCACTTTTAAACATCAAAGCCTAATTCTACCTAGATTTTGAATTTCAAAAATGGGGATTTAAAATCCATTAAAAATTAAAAGAAAATCATTTTTATAAACTATTTTTGACATTTTTGACCCACTTCCAAGCCTTTTCATGAAATGACCCCAAAATAAGTTTTGCTCTAAATAATTTTCTTTACAAACTTCATTTAACACTCAACCCCAAACAATCAACCTATCACATAGCTCTAGTTCAAATCAAGGTAAGCACATTTTGATTTTATCATTTCATGTAAATAAATGACTATGCAAATAAGATGATCATGCTCATGATATGCAAGATAATGCATGCTTAACACCAGGGTGTTACAGTGACACAGTCGGCTCCAGCACTGACTACACCGACCACTTCTCCGACAACCCAGATCTCGGGGCCACCCCCGGGGTCATTTGAGCCACCCATGACGAGGGCGGAGATGATGTCCACGCTAGCGGCGGACTGGCAGCTTCCTCGCTACTAGAGGAGGCACATCGACAACTCCGATCTGATCAATGCAATCGACCGGCATGGGGCAGGTCTGGCTGAGCTCCTTGAGTACGTGGAGTCCGCTCCTGTGCGGCTCCATCAAGAGTACTTGGACTTCACCCCTGTCCGACCACACCGATGCAATCATCCCGACCAGCCACGTCACATAGTCCAAATCTTCCCGTGGTCCATGGGCTGCCACTTGTCCGTCAGGATGGCATCGTTCGACACCAGCAAAAATGTACGAGCCAAGCTGGTGGCCCACGCCGACCAGATGCAGATCTGTCTCCAGCCCGAGCACCATCCAACCACATAGGAGGGCCTCCGGTCGCTCACCGGGTAGGCCCCCTACTGCGGTGGAGCACCATTAACAGCAACCTATGCCTGACCAGGGGCGCCGCCAGCAGCACCCTGCGTGCAATCAGTCTTGTCACCCACACCGACAAGATCCAACTCTGGCTGCCACTCGGGTTCCGCGCCTAATTAGGCTGGACAAGTTCATTGATGTGCATCAGCACTGGCAAGCGCTTACTCACGCCACTCGATCCCGAGCAGAGCGAAGGCAGCAGCACCGAGCGCAGCAGGCGCAACCTGCCCTAGATCAGATAGATCCCATCATCCTCGACCAGAGCCATGCACCTGTCTTCCCGCACGGGTTGAGTAACGCAGCCGCGTTCTACTTGCTGGACCTAGATCCCAGCCTAGTTCTGGTCCTGAAAGATCTGAGGCCCATGATTGGCATCGTGTCTTTACAGCAGAATCCTTCTGGATCGGCGCGAGGGTCCCCGAAGACAACGCCATGTCTGACTCAACGGGACGCCCTCCATTTCCGTCGATCTTACCGAGTACCTCCTCTCTGACTTAGAGTGTCTTGAGGTCCGAAGTCAGGAAAACATCGAGGAGACAGATCTGACCACGCTGGATGACCTAGTCCATTCCATCGACACGGCGCCAGGCACCCCAAGGAAGCCGCCTGGTTTCAACAGTGCAATATTCGCCATCAGCGTGGATGAACCTCCCATCCCAAATCCAGCAGGCCAGGAGAGGCAAGAAAGGGAAGATCACAACAATGATTGAGAGCGTCGACACCTCCAAGAGGCACAAGACATGAATGCCATCAACGACGAGGGCAACGGGGGCAACGGGGCAGACCCCCCGCCACGCTGCCTTCAATGCAACCTCAATGGCAAGTTTAACATTGTCAAAAACCAGATTGTCCACAAGACTTCCACGGCTAACATCGCTGTGGCCATGGATCACCTCAACAACCTTCCCCGAACACACCTATGGTCAAAGCAATTCAGGACTTTTTGATCACGGCCAAAGTGCAGGTGGTTTAGTTCCGCTCTGGATCGCTGACCACATCGCATCGGTCGCGAGGGTCCTGATGCAGCCGTCGCTGCCAACCCGCAGAAAGCGGCGTCGACAACAAGTCAGATCACAAAGGCCCTTTGCTCAAGCAGCCCCGGTGGGCCGACGCCGACGACGCTCCACAAGAGGTGCCGTAGAACAACGAGTGCCAACGCGGCAATCGCTAGCACACCAACAGGCAGCAGGTGAACTGATGTGTCGAGTGCAACCAGGAAGTCATGCAGCCCCAAGATCATGACCTCCGTGTTCACCTTGATGAACGGTACCATGCTCGGCGACACCTGAACAGACCAGCCCCGTTCTCGGAGGAACTTAAGGTTGTCCTTTGGCCAAAGAACTTCTAGATCAGAGACATCAAGATATACGATAGGCAAGACGATCCTGGGCACTGGATCATGTTGTATGAAGTAGCAGTCCGAGCAGTAGGAGGCGACCAGTACGTCATGGCAAACTACCTCCCGGTAGTCCTGAACAATGTCGCAACCTCCTGGCTGCTCCGTTAGCGCACCGGCAGCATCCACAGCTTGCCCCACCTCAGGCAGATGTTCATCGACAACTTCAAGCCCACCTGTGTATAGCCGAACACCAAGTACACTTTGGTGCAAGTCTAACATCGTCTAAGGGAATCGCTCAAAAGTACATCCGGCGGTTCAACGCGTGGAACCATGTCACAGGCACCATAGGCTTGGTTCAACCACGCGGCCTAGACAGAAGGGATCGACATTTTTGTCATAGGCTTGGTTCAACCACGCGGCCTGGACCTTAAGAAGGAGTTGCTCCTTGAGCAACCAAGAACCATGGAAGATATCCTCTCCACTGCCCACAAGTTCGCTCATCTCGATGATGGGCTGAACAAGGGGGATCCCATTCCCCCAAACTGCAACTACCGCTGTGACGACTACCACGACCACCGGCAAGATCAGTGGAACGATCACCGCAACCATCGGGACAACCGTGAGCCCGACCACCGCGATGACGATAGCCCGTTCAAGTGACATGGTCAGGACAGCTACAACAGTGGTCGGCGTAACCGCAATGACACCTTTGTTGACGTGGTAAAGGGCCAGAAGAGGACAAACGACGATGAACTTGACAAGGTCCTTAGTCAGGATTGCCCCCGTCATCCTAGCAAGGGCCACACGCTGGGTATGTGCAGAGTCCTGAAGGAGGCGTTGGATAGGACGGCCAACCAGAAGCCACATTCGGCCCCAAAGCCAAGGGCAAAAGTCCCGCCTAGCAAGAAGACATCGACGAAGCAGAAGCTCAAGATGCCAACTCACGGCATGCCTACAGGGATCCCATGAAGAACGTCACTACCGTCATCTTTGGTGGCAAAGTCGGGCTGGAGAACGCCCGTGAGAAGAAGCTGCTGATATGAGCCATCATGGCTATCCAGGAGGATGACGGTTCTGTCGCAAATGTGAAGGTGCCCGCCTGGTTTGAGCAACCCATAACGTTTAGCCGCAATGATATGTGGGCCAAAATCCTCGATGCTGGTCATTTCTTGCTGGTCCTTGACCCGATGATAGACGGTGTCCGGTTTGAGAAGGTGCTCGTCGACGGCGGCCGCTCCCTAAACATCCTATTCCTCCCAGCCTTTAAGGAGCTAGGGTTGGATTTCAAAGACCCCAAGCCATACAATTATCTGTTCTAGGGCATCATGCCGGGGAAACCTTCATACCCCCTCGGGCAAGTCACGCTGCCCGTCCAGTTCGGGACCAAGCAGCACTTCCGCATCGACCACAATACCTTCATCATGGAAGACTTCGAGGGAATATACCATGCTATCCTTGGCCGACCTAGGATTGCCAAATTCATGGTGATTCCTCACTACGGGTACTTCGTGCTGAAGATCTCGACTAAGCAGGGTGTCCTGTCCCTGCGTGGAAACATCTTCATGTCGCGTGCATGCGAGTCTGATGCCTACATGGCCACGGAAGTCTAAGAGTTGAAGCACGCCATGGAGCACACTGACCTAGCCATCAAGGAGGCGCCCCCTATGGAGCTCGAGGTTCCAATCGGATCTGCATGGTGGCCTTCCAACAAGGCCAAGCAGCACAACCTGATCCAGTTTGATCCAAACGATCCCTCGAAGACCACCAAGATTAGGGTTACCCTTTCCCCCTAAATAGGAAGACGCGCTCGTCCAATTCCTTCAAGAGCACATCAGTGTGTTCGTGTGGAAACCCGCTAACATGCCGGGTGTCCCGAGGGAAAAGGCCGAGCAATACCTTGACGTCTTGAAGACTGCTAAACCAATCAAGCAAAATATGCGTCGATTTGCATGTGACCACAAGGAAGTCATTAGGGTAGAAGTGGCCAAGCTCCTAGCGGTCGGCTTCATCAAAGAAGTGTATCACCCGGAGTGGCTAGCCAACCCGGTTTTTGTACTCAAAAAGAATAAAGAATGGAGAATGTGCGTTGATTACATTGATCTTAACAAACACTACCCTAAACAGGCTTTCAATCTCCCTTGAATCGACAAGGTCATAGATTCTACTATAGGTTGCGAGCTGCTATCCTTCTTAGATTGCTATTCTGGCTACCATCAAATAGCCCTCAAGAAAGAGGAAAAGGAAAAGACCGCTTTCATCACCCCCTTTGGTGTTTTCTACTGCATGACCATGTCATTTGGCCTCAAGAATGACAGAACTGCTTATCAATAGGCTATCCAGGCCTGTCTCAAGCATGAGAGGCTACCGACCTCGTTAAGGCATACGTCGATGATTTGGTGGTGAAGACCAGAGAGTCCAACACACTAGTTGCCAACCTCCAGTAGACTTTTTTGGCCCTCAACAATTTAGGGTGGAAGCTGAACCCCAATGAATGCATCTTTGGCATCCCTTCTAGGATCCTGCTAAGCAATGTCGTCAGTCAGGACGACATACGCCCAAATCCCAAGAAGGTTTAGATCATGCTGGACTTGCAACCACCATGAAATGTCAAAGATATCTAGCAAGTCAATGGTTGCATGGCGGCCCTAAGTCGGTACATCTCCTGCATGGGCAAAAAAGGGCTCCCATTCTGCAAGTTGCTCAAAGCTAAGAAGAAATTTGAGTGGACGGAGGAGGCCGACAAGGCTTTCAGACAGCTCAAGGAGTACCTAGCAAGCCCTGGTACTCATGGTGCCGCAAGAAGGCGAGGAGCTCCTCCTCTACATTGCTGCTAGAACCAACGTGGTCAGTACTGTGATGGTGGTTGAGCACTAGGAACCCGGGCACGTCTACAGGGTGTAGCGCCTAGTATACTACATTAGCCCATCCACCGAGGAGATTCACGTTGTTGCCACCGCCGCCGCGTCCATCGAACAGATTCGTGCGCCGCCGCTGCCATGGCCCCCATCCTCCAGCCTGCCGAACCCTGGCGCTCGTCGACTGTAATGCGACAGAGGTTGAACGAGCTGGTGGGAGAAGGACTTCTCTGCCTCGTCACCGATCTGACTCGGCCAGAGTGGATTGCGCCGCTGACGAGTCATCTGGAGCCAAACCCGCCGGAGGCCTACGTGGTGAGCTTCCTCAAGTAACATCGACACGGGTTCAGAGCACCCCCGAGCGAATTCATGCGGGGGCTGATGAACTTCTACGGCGTCGAGCTCCAACACTTCTCCCCAACGCCATCTCCAACGCCACCATCTTCGCGGCCATGTGCGAGGGCTACTTAGGGATGGCGCCACATTGGGAGCTATGGCTCCATCTCTACAAGGGTGAGTGGTTCACCTCTCCGGCGAGACCAGGCGTGAGGCGAATCGTCAGAGCAGGCTGCCTCAACTTTGCATTGAAGACAGGCAAGTCAGAGGTGCTACATGAGTACATCCCCACCAGGTTGATGTCCATTCACTCCCGGTGGGATGAGCAATGGTTCTACCTCCGCAATGATGGAGGCTACCTCACGCCATACACCGAGCGGCTCATCACCGAGCGGCCGTTCAACTGGCCACACGGTGTGACGAGGGATCTTCAACATCGACTTCGAACCCTCGCTGCCGTGATGAGGATCCTTCGAGAGGCGGGCCTGACGGCAGGTGTGGTGGTCTTGGCCTTCCACAGTCGACGGGTGCTCCCTTTGATGGAGTGCCCACTGCGGTTGGATGAGATTCTCCCCGTGGTGGCGCCTGAGGTGCTCAAGAGGTACCAGATGTCCAGCGAGGAGATATCCGCCGTGGAGATCGTCGCGCGGGTGAAGGGGATGGTTGCAGGTTCATTCAGGGTAGAGGACGTCAACCGCCTCCCTATGCGGCCGGAGGAGGGATACCTCAACCTGGTGAGTGCATCGACCCATACCTTTCGCGTTTATGTTCCGTCCCTTTTTTCCTTACTCTTGTCCTTGCGACTGAGTGCTTTTGTGCAGGGGGAATTGACTATCAGAGATCAAGGCCCCAGTTGAGGGAGGATGCTCCCGATCATTAGGTAAGACGCTTCGACGCCCAGCAGGAAAAGAGGTGCAAGGATGAGGAGAAGAAGAAAAAGGACAAGAAGCTCTAGGAGCGTGAAAAGCGCGAGAAGCGCCGTGCGCAGTAGAGGCGCGACGGGCTCCCGGAGGAGGAGTCGCCCACAGAGGATGAGGGAGACGAGGATGATGATGACGATGTCGAAAGGGTGGCGGGACATCTTGAGCCACTTCTGTCTGGTTCCTCCCGCACTGACAATCTTTCGGTGCAGGTGGATGCATCAGAGCAGCGTGCCCCTCAACCGGCGACGCCGGCCTCGGAGCACCGGTGAGGGAAAAGGTCGGCCGACCCCTTGACTTGGGGGGTTCATCCTCCTCCCATCGTGCTTGTGGCGGGACCCCGCCCGCTTCGACCTGGGAGACCCGGTCCTGGTCATCGGCGCGGGCAGAACAGAGTCGTGCCCAGGAGACCTCATCGGAGTAGGGAGGCACGGTTACCCCACCGATAGCCCCTAGCAGCCCTAGCCCTAGGAGGAGCTCGGCCTCAGGTGGGGCTTTGAGGTCTGCTGGCGGCTCGAGGGGAACCTGAAAAGCCTCTATCCCCTTCAGGTAAGTGTCATTGATTTAAATTTCTTCTTGTTGCTTCCCCATTCTGCAGTTCATCAAGTTCTCCGCTAACTAGCTTTCTGTCCAGGCCAAAGTGCCGTATCGAGGAGGCGACCCTTGCGCCGGCTAAGCGGCTCAGGGTGGACCCGACCACGAAGATGAGGGCCTCGGTCACAGGTGTGACGTTGAGGCCCTTGGCGCCGTGGGAGGCAAAGTGGCTGTCCTTAGCCCTCGGGGCTATGGCTCGTGGTAGGCTGACAGGTTCTACTCATGCTGCAGGGTCGAGTGACTTAGGGACCATGATCGGCGGTGACTCCGAGCTAGGGAAGACGCAGGAGGGAGGGCGTGGCTCCTCGAGCTCGGCCCGGCTCTAGGGAGCGGAACCACGGCGTCGGGAGCCCCTGACCGGGGCTAATCCAAGGTCTCTATTTCCATGCTCGAGGAGGGAGCCCCCGAGGGCCACAAGCCAGGAATGGAGGTAGCCCTCGTCGACCTCGAGGGTGAGGGAGCCACCACCCATCCCCCTCGACGGGAGAATGGAAGTCATGGCCGATGGGGCTACACGACCTGGAGGCCCAGTGAAAGCAGGAGTAGGAGGCCCTGCAGGAAGAGGAGCTGCTGCCAATGTAGCGGGAGGAGGGGAAGAAGCCACTGGAGCGGCAAGAAGAGGAGGAGCTGACCGGGGACCAGCCCCAGCATCAGCAGGTGCAGTAGACGTCATCGGGGCGCGCGACGCTGCTGGATCTGCCGGCGCAGCAGATGCCCGAGCCGTCGGAGGGGGAGGAGACCTTGGGACTCCCAAAACAGTGGCTGTCCCTGATCACCCTCGATGAGCTGCTATCAGAGTAAGAAGTGGCATTGAAGGCATCGGCGGTTCCGAGCCCGCCGAGAGACGAGTCGATGTTGGAGCTGCCGCCCCAGGAGGCGCCGAAGCCAGCGTCGAGGTAGCCATTGCAACCGTCGACCGTGCCATCAGAGGAGCCAGCGGCCAAAAGTTCTTTTGCTTTTTGACATCAGAAGGAAGGAGAGGATCCCCCCGCATGCTGGAGTAGTCATCACGTTGGAGGCACCTGGCCCGTCGAAGAGGTCAACCTCCGACCCTGGGCTGGGAGATGCCAGTGCCGCGTCGGAGTTCCCCACCCCGGCTGAGTTGGCAGAGCGCCATGGTGCCCCACGTGACACGGCAGATGAGATCGGGTCCTTGGCGCGAACCAAGGTCAGGACGTTCCTCCCACATTGGGGTGAGGAGCTTGCCGTGCTCCAGGACCTCGGCGACTCCAACTCTCCCGGGATTGTGATGGATGACCTGGCAGAGGTCAAGCGCTGGGAGGACATGGAGCAGTCCCGAGTGTGGCTGCAGCACTCCCTGGAGCTGGCCATCGAGCTCGTCAGAGGTCTCGACCAGAGTCTCGTGGTACGTTTCTGTTTAGATCACATGCGGTTTTTTGGTTTTCCATATGGATTGGCTTAACCCTCGATTTCCTATTTCCAGGACGTGTGGAGGCGTTCCTACTCCAAGTCATACTTCCTCCACGAGATGCACAATAGCCAGGAGGAAGTGCTTCGCCAACTCGAGGTCGGTCACCTTGCGCAGAGCAAGGTGGCCGAGGTCGAGGAGGAGGTGAAGCGGGCCAAGGAGGAGGCTGCCAAGGCCAAGGAGGAGGCCACCCGGGCGAAGGAGGATGTCGAGGCAGCTCGAGGCGAAGCCACCCAAGTCAAGAAGGAGCTCCAGTGGGCCAAGGAGGAGGCCGCCGTAGCCAAGGGCAAAGCGGAGAAGGCCAAGAGCGATGGCACTCGCGCCCAAGAGCACGTCTAGCTTCTCATGGAGGAGGCTCGAGGCTCCATGGAACGTATCCGCTCACTTGAGGCCAGTCTCGCTCAAGTCTCTGCGGTGCACGACACCCTCTCCACCTTGGTCAAGGAGGAGAAGGGTCGAGCCAACAGCCTGGACGCCAAGCTCGAGGCGATGAAGGCTGCCCTTCGAGAGAAGGAACAAGCCATCATCTTAGCTGGTGGCGCCCTCGAGACCCTCTGGTGAGAGAAGATGGAGGTGACCCAGGCTTTCAAGGAGGCCCAGTGGGAGCGAGACGAGGCTCGGGAGGAGCGCGACGCCATGCTGGAGGACTGCAGCGCCCTTAAAACCCGCTGTGCCAGTGAGTCCCTTGATGGGCTTTGACTTTTTCCTTTTCGTATGACTTGTTTAACTGTTGTTTCGTCTTTCATGCCTTGAGGCCAAGCTGCTTTCCACTCAGGCCACTACTAAGGCACTGCAGGAGAGCCTCATGGCGGAGGGGGCGCTTCTCGACAGGTTCTGGGTCACCATCAACAGGCTCTGCACCTGCTGGGAGGTCGAGCCCATCGAGGAGGCTGGAGAAGATGTCCCAGGGGCCACGTTCATCGACCGGCTCTACCACCTCGATGCCACCCTTCGGGACCGCGTGCGGGAGGCACTTCACACCGGCATGAAGCACGCGCTGGCGGTGGTTTCCTCTGGCTTCGTCTTTGACATGGATGTCGTCGCCCAATGCTTCATCCCCGACATCTTGAAGAACGATGCCGAGAATGAGGAGCGATGCCGAGGGCTGGTCCAGGATGCCAAAAGGACGGGGGAGCACTGGCGAAGCTATTTGAGGTTGAAGTCCTCCCCCCCCGAAGATGAAGGGTACACCGTCAAGGAGGGCGGCGACAGAGACGGCGGAGCGGGCCTGTAGGGCAAAACTGGGTGAAGGTGCCCGTGTAAATAAGTTAGTCTCTGTAACTTATATTCAGCGTGGCTTTGAGAGCCTTTAAAACATCTATGCATCTATTATAATGCATTTGGATATTTTACGTTCAAGCCTTCTCTGTTTTCTTACACCTAGATTTTGCTTTTTTGACTAAGTGTTCGACGCGTGCTCGTATCCCTTGAGGGGGGAGCGAGTGGAGGTACCATAGCCCTGAGGCGTAGGAGAGCTCCCGGCTTGACAGCCCTCAACCCTTAGGGAATTTGAGGCATTTTTTACTTAGTCACGAAGCGTATCGAGGCATAGGAAAGAAGAGACGCTCGAGTTTCGATCATCTAACCTTTGCTTTTTGACTAAGTGTTCGACGTATGCTCGTATCCCTCGAGGGGGAGCGAGTAGGGGTACTGTAGCCTTGAGGCATAGGAGAGCCCCAGGCTTGATAGCCCTCGACCCTTAGGGAGTTTGAGGCATTTTCTACTTAGTTGCGAAGCAAAAGGAGACGCTCGAATTTTGAAAAATCGTTCGCATTTTTTAGGAACTTGGGGGTTTCCCCCTGTTAGCCCCTAAGGGAGGCTTGACTCTGGCAAGACAGGGTCAAGGCTACCTCTTGCATGTACAATAATGAGTTTGAACTTATAATCAAAAGTACTTCTTATATTTTCCATGCGAAAGTGTATGAAACATGCGAGAATGTACAAGGGCATCGGTGCCCTAGGGGTAGAAATGACGTAGCTGTTCGATGTTCCATGTGTTGGTGAAGGTTTCACCCTTGTCGTTTGCTAGCTTGTATGTTTTGGGCTTCAGCACCTCAGCTATGGTATATGGGCCTTCCCATGGTGGAGTCAGCTTGTGACACCCCTTGTTGCTCTGTCGTCGACGTAGGATGAGGTCTCCAACTTGAAGGTCCCTCGAGCGCACGTGCTTGTCGTGGTAGCGTCGAAGTTTTTGCTGATACCTCACGGAGCGAATTAGCGTCATGTCCTGAGCCTCCTCAAGCTGGTCGACAGCGTTTGCGAGGGCTTCTTCATTGGTTTGTTCATTGAAGGCCTTTAGTCAAGGGGAACCATACTCGAGATCAATTAGGAGGACGGCCTCGGACCCATAGACCAAGAAGAATGGTGTGAACCCCGTGGCTCGACTAGGTGTTGTCCTTAAGCTCCATAGGACCAAAGGCAGCTTCGCAGCCCATTTCTTTTCGTGCTTGTTAAGGCAGTTGAAGATTCTCGACTTGAGGCCCTGCAAAATCATGCCATTGGCGCGCTCGACCTGGCCGTTAGTTTGAGGATGAGCAATCGTGGACCAGTTCACAAGGATGTGATGGCGATCGCAGAAATCCAAGAACTTCTTGCCAGTGAACTGTGTGTCGTTGTTAGTGATGATGACGTTTAGGACCCCGAAGCGATGGATGATGTCGGTGAAGAACTCGACCGCCCGGTCGGAGCGGATGTTGCCGATAGGCCGGGCCTCGATTCACTTGGTAAACTTGTCGACAACAACGAGTAGGTGCGTGTACCCCTTGGTTGTCCTCTTGAGAGGACCCACAATATCAAGCCCCCAGACCACGAACGGCCAGGTGATGGGGATCATCTGTAGGGCGTGAGCTGGGAGGTGCATCCGCTTAGCATAGAATTGACACCCCTTGCATGAGCAGACAATGTTGGTGGCGTCAGAAATGGTGGTTAGCCAGTAGAAGCCCTGTCAGAAGGCATTGCCAACGAGGGCCCTCAGCGATGCGTTGTGGCCGCAAGCCCCCAAGTGTATCTCCTCGAGGAGCCTCCTGCCTTCTTCGATAGTCATGCAGCGCTGAAGGATACCTGATGGGCTTCTCCTATAGAGTTCCTTGCCATCACCATAGATGACGTAGGACTTGGCCCGTCGTGCGATCCGGCAAGCCTTAGTCCAGTCTTCTGGGAGCTCCCCTCGAATGAGGCAGTCGAGGAAAGGGACTAGCCAATACGAAGGTGGGTTCGATGGAGGAGGTGTCCCCTCGATCTCCATGACCTCAGCCCCGGTCGAGGGGGCCTTGGTCGAGGCCACGGGTTTGAGTGTCAAGGATGAGGTGCCAACCCCTGAGCCCAAGTTGACGGAGGGCTCGAAGAGGTCTCTCGAGAATATGTCCGGAGGGACAGCATCTCGAGTTGATGCGATCTTCGCGAGCTCGTCCGCAGCTTCATTGTAGCGTCGAGCAATATGATTGAGCTCGAGGCCGTGGAACTTGTCTTCTAGTTTGCACACTTCATTGCAGTATGCTTCCATCTTATGTAACACCCAAGGTGTTAAGCATGCATAATCACTTGCATTATTTAGCATAAGCATCATTATGCATAGCATTGATGTAAAGGTTAATTGTTATTTTATGTGTGATGGTTGATTTGTTCAATTCTGCTTACATTTCACATGAATTGGATAAGTGGTATGAGTGTTTGATGTTTTATGACCACTAAAGCAACCTAGACATGATTAGGACACCAAATGAACCTAGGTTTATGTTGATGGTTTTGGTTAATTAAGCTTTGATGTCATGGTTGACCAAGGTGGACCATGAAAGTAACTTTGTTTGACTGATTTAAAAGTGGTAGCTAGACTGTTTACATGTGTATGCATCCTAAATAAATTTTGTAGAGAATTTCATAAGGAACAAAAGTTGTTATTATCACTTTTCATGAAAATGCTTGGAAGATGTTCAAAAATGTTGAAAAAGGCAGGTTTGGGGGCTGTTTTTCCACTTTAGGGAATTTTAAAGGTATTTTCATTTGGATTTTTGTATTTCAAAATCTATGTAGAATCTTGCCATACTTTGTATAGATGAAATGTTCTACTCTTCTAGAGCTACATTTTCTCCAATATGAGTTTTGGCTAATTTGGTTTGGTTTGGGAGCAATAGAGCAGAAAATTTTGTATTAGAGGTCATGGAAATAGCTTTTCACTGACGGTTCGTCCAGGCCGTCAGGGAAATGTTCGGCCACCGCCCATCGCCCCTAGTCCACATGCTTCACATGGCGAGTGAACACCAGCGGTCCGAGGTGGCAGCGGCCGTCCCAACCAAGTTAAAGTGATGCGGTCATTCCTTCTCTTTGTCCCCCGCTCACTTCCCTCTCTCCATGCCCTCTCTCCCTCTGCCCCGTGCAGCTTGCCGTCGCCACCGCCGACAGCTCGTCTGTCACCAAGCCTCGCCGCAGCACATTTTCTTCCCTGAGTGTGCGCACAGAGTCACCTCGACGCGTGCTCGCTCTTGCACCTGCCAGCAGCCGTCCTCGTCGAGGGTAAGAGCCCAATCGGGCGTTTCTTTTCCGCGGCCGGCAAACCGGCGACCGTCGCTGCCGTGTTCCAGTCGATTCAGCCACCATTTTCTCTCCCTGTCTCAAGCATCAGCTATGCCTTGACGTGTAGGTTCTGTACCCCTAGTCCATGAAGTCAATGCGGGTCGGTCCTCGCCGTAATTCGGCCACGCCGTCGGCCGGGGAGCCGCCGTTCCGCCCTGAACGCGGCCGAGCCACCTCGGCCTTGCTCCGCCCATGATAGAACCCTCTAATCAATGCGCGTGGTCCCCCTCGTGCTTCCCCTCTACTCAGCTTCGCCAGAGAGCCCCGGCAACGGCCGGCGACGCCGCGCCGCGCCGTCGTTCTGTTCCATCTCTATCGCAGGGACCTCGTCCTTGAATTCAACCAAAGTCAAGGTCCTTTAGGCATAACTGCCAGACACAGAGAACTTCTTTATAGGATTTGGTGGATTTCTAAAAACTCCAGGGTTTCCGGTGCAAAAGTGTTTTTCTTTTTCGTTTAAAGTAACTGTTTCTAGATTTTGCATAAAACCTTTGAAAAATCATAACTTCCTCATTTTTAGTTCAAATGAGATGGTTCAACTTGCAGTATTTTTCTTATGAGAAGATCTATGCATGAAAAATATGAAATGTGAAATTTGTGATACTTTTCTTTATAGATGTATTTATCCCTATTAATTCCTTTTATCTTGGAAAATGCATAAGTAATTCTCTGTTGCTCAGAAAAATATGAAACCAAGTTTGTTAGTCTTCTTATGTCATGCTCTATCTGTGAAAAATGTTGTGAGGCTGTGTCATGTGTAAATATTATTTTGTCTATTTATGGTGCCTATTTCAAGTAGATAGTAAATAATTCATAATAAATAATATATAAGTGATTTGTGCATGAAACTTTTTAGAGGATGTTTTTCTGTCAATCTAAAGCTAAGAGTATTTTGAGATCTATTGTTTGACATTTTTCTATATACAAAGTATTTTATGCCATTTAAATTATGCTGCCTTGTCATTTTTGTGTAGGATAAAGTACTTATTGTTTTGACTTGAAATTTTTATGGTACTCTAAATTAGGCATGCTTAAGCTCCTGTAATTTTTAGACAATTTTCTGGATAGTCTAAAGTCATGTTGCAGTTCTACCCTGATTTCTTTTAAATAATTAATAATGCTTTAAGTTATTATTTCATGTGTATAATAATATTTTTTTGATATTTGTGATGTGTATAATCTGTTATTAGTTGTGGTTCAGTAGAGAGTAGTGTGTAAAACAGTGGTCGTTTATAATTGCTTTTAATGTATAAGTAAATTGTAATGCGTGTTTACGATTTTATTATAGAAGAGAATGCAGATGACATGTGCTTATCTTACATGTTTTAAAATCATATCATTTATCTTCAACTGAGCATTCATTCACCATCAGCATGTACCTTTGTGTTACTATGTATTCATGGTATTCATATGCATCAGCCATCACCATGCAGCAGAAGAGGATCCCGAGGTTGATCTTCCCGAGTGTCCTGACCATCAGCCAAGTTCTTTCCTGAAAGGCAAGCCCTGGAGCATTCTCCCTGTGGTTTGTAAAATATCTAACTTGAGTCTTTTACTTGTTTGATGCATTAAGTTATAGGCGTTGTTTTATACCGTTGCTGCATTACTTATATTCCTTGCCTACTGTATATCCTTCAACCCTATTAGGTTCAGGTGCGATTATCTGCTTAGCCTTGCTTTAACTAGATCGGTAGAAGTCGGGTGATTTTCTGTCATCCGCGAGTTATAGGTGGTGACTCAAAATGGTTGAATACATTGTTATCTCGGATAACCATGTGGAGATAATAAATCGAGACTGGGCGGGATTGGTGTTGGGACTGAACTGGAGGTTCGGTGAGGTTATCCCGTTTGTGTTGATCTAGGACCCCGTCCGTTGTACGTCCTCAAGTCATATTGAACGCATGCCTCACATTTAGCTGGAAGGATAAGTCGTTCCGACCGTGAAGCCTGGTTTTGGTTTGGGCCAGGAGTCGACTTACTGTACGCATCGTATTGGAGAAGATGGGGGACCACGGGTTACGCAGAGAGTAAGTCCGAGGTCAGGGTCACCCTGAATAAGGCAGCCGGGCGGTTCCCGGCTACGATGGTACCTGTTGATCCCGCGATTTTCCTGAGTCAAACTTTCGGTGATCTGTAGCTCGCCTTAGCGGGTGAGTGTGGTTTGTGTGAGGAATACCCCACCAGCTGGTTAGTAATCGATTATAATCACCATCGTTCCTAGACAGTGAACACTTGACTTGAGCAGCGGCATCGTAGTAATAACTTGAATAAAGAGATGTGATGGTTGAGCCGTGATGTTAAAAGGCACTCAACCGGAATTGGTTACTATTCTTGTTGAATAATTCTTACCATGCTTGTTTAGTATTGGTGCTAATTTAGCATGATAAGGTTAATCAAATTAAAATACAATGCTAAAAGGTTATGAGCAAATCTTTCTTTAATGTAAGCTTTTTCGCAACTTATGAGTCAGCTATCCAACTTATCCAGCCTTGCATACTCCTTGGAGTCAATTTATTTTTAGTTTATGACGGGTAAGTCTAGCTGAGTACATTCACGTACTTAGGTTTTTATTTTCCCATGTTGTCGCAGATGGTGAGATGTTTTATGGCTATTGCCAGCACTGCTTCTATCCCGCGTTGGGTGATGACTAGACCTTGGGCACGGTCACTCTACTCTACCTTATGTTTTTATTGGATATTGACTGAGGACCTGGCACTGTATTTGAACTAAGTATGTGTGGATTTGAACTAAATCGCTTCCACTTTATTTTGAAATTTGAACTTGGTTTGTAACAACTTTATTCATACTCCGATTGTGTAAAACTATGTGTGAACTATGTACATGGTGAAGGGTGAACGCTAAACTTATTATGGTCTTGGTCGTGCCAGAAATGTTTGAAATCCTTCGAGATTTCGGTATGAGTACCGGGTTTATTAGGTCTCAATCATGTAGTTTGCCGTCTTAATGGCGAATTATGTGCTTGTGCTCTAATAAATTAGTCGGTTCTATCACATCTTGGCATCGTGGTAGCTCAAGGCCTTCATCACTTGGTCGATGATGAGTTGCGAGTCACCTCGAACGTCAAGGCATTGGACCCCGAGTTCGAGGGCAATACACAACCCGTTGAAAAGATCCTCGAACTCCGCAACATTATTAGAAGCGGCCAAGTGGATGCGAATGACGTAGCGCATCTGGATCCCAAGGGGTGAGATGAAGAGCAAGCCCGCACCTGCTCTTTGTCCTCATGAGGGACGAGGATCGGAGTGGAGGTCGGCATGCTCTTGAGTTTGTTGAGGGCCTCCTCGGCCTTAGCGGTCCATGCGAAGCGTTCAGATTTTTTCAAGAGGCGATACAGGGGCAGGGCCTTTTCCCCCAAACGTGAGATGAAACGGCTGAGAGCCGCGAGGCAGCCCATGACCTTCTGCACGCCCTTGAGATCTCGAATTAGCCCCATTCGTGTGATGGCTACGACCTTCTTGGGGTTGGCCTCGATCCCACGCTGGGAGATGATGTATCCGAGGAGCATGCCCCGAGGCACTCCAAAGACACATTTCTCGGGTTTCAGTTTTATGTTCTTGGCTCGAAGGCACCCGAATGTGATCTCGAGGTCATGGACGAGGTTGTCGACTTTTTTGGATTTGACCACGATGTCGTCGACATAGGCCTCGACCGTGTTGCCTATGTGTTCGCCAAAAACGTGGAGCATGCATCGCTGATACGTCGCCCCGGCATTTCAAAGGCCGAAGGGCATGGTGATGTAGCAATACATGCCGAAAGGTGTGATGAAGGAAGTTGCGAGCTGGTCGGACTCTTTCATCTTGATTTGGTGGTAGCCGGAATAAGCATCAAGGAATGAAAGGGTTTCACATCCCGCGGTAGAGTCAACAATTTGATCAATACGTGGTAAAAGAAATGGAACTTTGGGACATGCTTTTTTTAAAATAGTATAGTCAACACACATCCGCATTTTTCCATTCTTTTTCTTAACTAACATGGGATTAGCTAACCATTTGAGGTGATGAACCTCCTTGATGAATCCAGTCGCCAAAAGCTTGTGTACTTCCTCGCTGATGATCCTGCGCTTCTCCTTGTTGAAGCGGCGTAGGCGTTGCTTCACCGGTCTGGACCTGGCTCGGATCTCCAAGGCATGCTCGACGACTTCCCTCGGTATGCCCGGCATATCCAAAGGACTCCACACAAACATATCAGCGTTCGCGTGGAGAAAGTCGATGAGAACTGCTTCCTATTTGCTCTCGAGGTCGGCACTGATCATCAGCACCTTCTCGCCGGAGCAGCTCGGGTCGAGAGGGACTTTCTTGGTGTCTTGCACTGGCTCGAAGCTGCCGGCGTGACACTTTGGGTCAGGCTCCTCATCGGCGAGGCGCTCGAGGGTCGAGGCTATCATCGCGTTTTGCTCAACGGCCTCTCCGTACTCGACGCATTCGACGTCACAGTCGTACGTGTGCTCATAAGAGGAGCCGATGGTGATGATGCCTCTAGGTCCTGGCATCTTGAGCTTGAGGTAGGTGTAGTTCGGGATTGCCATGAATTGCGCGTAGCCCGATCGGCCGATGATGGCGTGATAAGTTCCATGAAACCTGACCACCTTGAAGGTGAGGGTCTCTTTCCTAAAGTTGGTGGGGGTGCCAAAGCAACGCGAAGGTCGATGCGGCCGACAGGAAGAGCCTTCTTCCCTGGTACGACGCCATGGAAGCCCCCGGCGCAGGGTTGGAGTTGGTGCCTCTTGACCCCTAGGAGGTCGAGGGTCTCGAGGTAGATGATGTTTAGGCTGCTGCTGCCATCCATGAGGACCTTCGAGAGGCAGGTTTTGACGATGATCAGGTCAACGACGAGCGAATAGGCCCCAAGGTTGGGGACACGATCCGGATGGTCATCGTGGTCAAATGTTATGGGCGCATCGGACCAGTCGAGGTAGTGAGGTGTCATGACTCATGCGGAGAAGACTTCTCGATGTTCCCTATTGTGCTGTCGAGGCATGAGTTGGGTCGAGGGGGCCTCCGTAGATCATGTAGCAGTTGTAGACTTCAGGGAATTTTCTGTCTTCCCCGTTGTCTCCCTCATTGCCCCCTGGTCTTTCTTATCATCACCCTTCTTGACGCTCAGTCGCATGAAGTGCCTTTGAAGCATGCGGCAATCCCTGAGCTTGTGTTTCACCCCGTCCTTGTGATAAGGGCAGGGCTCCTTGAGCATCTTGTCGAAGATGGCCCCCTCGGGGGGACCCTGTGGTTTTTTGCGCTTGGCTGCTGCGACGACATCGTCGTCTGTAGCCTCACGCTTGCCTTGCTGATTCTTCTTCTTCTTCTTCCTTGATCCTTTGCTTGAGCCCTCAGTGTCGGCTGTCGGGGCATTTCCCTTGTCCTTCTCACCGCCGAAGAAGGCTCCGACAGCCTCCTCACCAGCCGCGCAGTTGACGACCACATCCATGAGCTCGTCGACGGTGTTGGGGCGATTATGTCCCAACTCGCGAACTAGGTCCTTGTAGGTCATACCCACAACAAATGCTAGAATTATGTCAAGATCAAAGATGTGGGGGAGTTCAGTTTGGAGCTTGGAGAAACATCGAGCGAAGTCACAAAGAGACTCCCCTGGTTTCTGCTTGCAGTTGCGTAGTTCCCAGGAGTTCCCAGGACGCACGTAGGTACCCTTGAAGTTCCCCTCGAAGATCTGGACCAGGTCAACCCAGTTGCGAATCTGGTTAGGGGGAAGCTCCTCGAGGCACCTACGCGCGGTGTCGGATAGGAATAGGGCAAGGTGACGTATGATCGTGCGATCATCACATGCCCCGCCCGCTTGACAAGCTAGTCAAAAATCAGCTAGCCAGAGCTCGGGTTTGGTTTCACTGTCGTACTTGACGATGCTTGTGGGGGGCCAAAACTTGTCGGGCAACCAGGCGTTGTGGATCATCTTGCTAAAGACTCGGGGACCCAGTGGCTCCGGGGCCCATCGGTCTTCATCACTGTCGTAACACCCCCCATGATGGGCGCTGTACCCTCGATCCTCGGCGTCCCCGTGTTTGCGCCTGCGCTTCTCGATGATATCGAGGCGTGCGTCACACGGGGCACGATTGTCGATGATACGATCTTGGGCGGGTGTCTTCTTCGCTCGGGGGGCTGCCTCTTGATCGACCGAACCGTCCCTTTCGGGCCGGGAGGGCTCGTTCTGCGGTTCAGAAGCTGCCCCTCGACGCCTCAAGGCTGAGCTCTAGGCTTGTTGAACAGCAGCAACTTGGAGGAGACTCTCGATCTTGTGTTGTATCCGTTGAGCTTGCGAGTTGGATGGCGCAGGCATATTGCGAAGAAGCATAGCCGCAGCGACAATGTTCTGGCTTGCTCGAGGGTAACGGTTGATGGGATGTTTGGGTGCCCCACCTTCGTTGATCTGCCGATTGACCTCTCAGGCCTGGGCTCGGGCTCTACCACCGGGTGGCAGTCGCTCCTGCTCAAGGGTTCGCTCGAGCTAGCACAGCTGTTCCTGGTCGTCGGTGAGCTTAGCCTGCAACTCCCGAATTTGTGCCACCTGTGTGTCCTGCTCATCAGGACAGGGGCACGCCTCTCGGGGTGTGACTAGTTGTCGATCCTCTGCTCTGGAGAGAGCCCCTCCCACTGCAACAGCAGCCGCATCGGCCATTGGATCGACAGTGTCCTGATTGGAGACACTCGCGGGTAGGATCCCAATGGTCAGAGTCAGAGTCAGGGTCACCGCAGTAGAAGATGGGGAATTGTCCCCTCGCCTCCTCCTGCAGCTGCTGTCGGAGTGTGCCAATGGCGTACCTCCGGGGGCTGGGTGCTCTCGCGAAGTCCAAGTCCCCGGAGGCCGGCATGACCATCCCCACATCCACCATTGCACGAAGGAGGGCGCCTGGGCAGTCCCCTATCGTGCTCATGTTGGTGTGGGTCAAGGTCGAGAACGTCATTGCGGCATCGTTGAGACCGAACGGCAACCGTTGACGATGCTCGAACTGCTCGTGCAGAAGTAGGCTCGATGGAGTGGGGATCGCACGCATCGGGGGAGCTCTACCGGGCTCCCTCGACGAGTGCATTGCGAAGGTGAAGTCAGAGTCATCGTGGAGCCCCACCAGTTCATCCTCTGCTCCTGAACTCAGGTCAGATAATCCCCCAACAAGGGGCTCCTCATCACTGGTCAGGAGCGAGGGGAATGTGGCGGGCACCAACCTCGACTCAGGTTGATGGCGATGACGGCGTCGGTCGCGCCTCCTTCTGGTTGCAACAGCATGGTGGCGAGACCGATGAGTGGCCCCTCCTGAGCGTGGGGCACACAGCGACCTCTGTTTGGGTCACTGATCGAGAGCAAGGTCATGTCATAGCCTTGACCGAGGGACATGAACTCCAGGCTCTCAAACCAGATCACCGTAGTGCGTGGAAGTGGTGAAACAAAGTCGCCCATCCAGAAAAAATGGCGGGAAATCATTGGTAACATGCAGGACCCCTACCTGGCGCGCCAACTGTCGGTGTTTTGACCCTAGGGGTCAACACCAGCAAGTAAAATCATAATTGTGTGCTCCCTTAATCCGGTGGGTGATGCAAGAAGGACACGGCGATTTATCCTGGTTCGTGCAAAGAAGGCCCTACGTCCAGCGGGGGGAGATAGTTTGTGTTATCTTGCACCAAAGCGCTAGTACAGTGGTGAATACAAGAGGGTGTGAGAGTCGTGAATGGGAGCTTGAGAGTTCGGGCGCTTAGCTCTCTACTTCACACTGTCTCACTAGATCTCTCGATGTCCGGATCTCCTGATGTCCGGATCTCTCTTTTGATATCTCGATCTCCTAGCCTAAGTCCTGGCACCTCTTTTTATAGGTGAAGGAGGGGCACAGGAGTACATGTTTTTAGGCCTCACGTGGTTGGTGACGTATGGCGTTGATGCCAATCATGTCGGTGCCGCTGTAGAGGTGTATGTCGACATGGGAGGTCCTGCAGCCGTCGTGTCGGGAGTTATTGAAGTGTTGACTAGAGTTGTTGAAGTCCCGCTCAAGGGTCAGTGTGACGGAGTCAAGGGGCGACGGTCAAGGCCTTGGGTCAAGTCGGGGAGGTCGAGTCGAGGGGGTCGAGGCCCTTCGGATAAGGCCAAATCCTGGGAGATGCGGGGAATGTGTTGACTTTCGAGCCTCGAGGAGGTGCCGGACGAGACACAGTGTTCAGTATGGCGTAACAGTGAGGTACGATCCGCGGGATTCTGGGGTATGGACCGTAAAAGCAGGATTCCACTGCCATACTCGCAACTGTTGCTGTAATTGTGACCATACGGTTAGGCGGGAGCAGGTGAAATGCATTGAATGCGCCTGGATCTGTACAGGGAGTAGGTAGCCGAGGGGTATACTGTGCTCGAGGTCCGCCTATTTGCACGTGCGAAGTTCCATCCTCGAGGGCGGACTCGTTCGCTCGGGCAAAGTTTCGTCCTCGAGGGTTAGCTCATTCGCTGCACAAAGTTCCGTCTTTGAGGCTGGCCCGTTCGCTCAGGCGAAGTTCCATCCTCGAGGGGTCGCCCGAATTGTACCCTCAAGCGTATGGTCTCAGTTCACATGGGAGCCCATCGAGCAAGCTATGGCTTTGGGCTGTCGACGCCTGTTCATGGGGCGGCCCAGTATGCCTTAGCCTGTGGGCTGTCAAGCAATAGTAAGGGGTGTTGTTGGAGGGTTTGCGTTGCTGATTTCAGGGATTAGTCCGGCTAATCGAGGGTTTAGGGTACCCCTTTCCTAGATCCTCAACATCACCGCTCTCGATCATGATTGTGCTCGTCTCTTTCCTACTTTTGCCTACTCCGTTTCATTTGGAACGTAAGGCTCATCATTGCTAACCACGAAAACTGTACCATCAAACCTAGGCGGGTACCTAAGGAAGTCCAGCGCCATATCCATAGCCTGGGGCTGGTCTGCTGGTGTTGTCGAGATCCTTTCCTCGACGTGCTCCTAACCTCGAACCTCAAGACTCTCTTCACTAGAGAGGAGATACTTGGTGTAGTCGAAGGAGATGGAGGGCGATCTGTTGAGCTGCGCAAGCAGATTGGACATGGTGCTGCTCTCTAGAGTAGTGCCCGTGGATGTAGGGTTGAGGTCTTTTAGGACCACCATGTTGACCACCGGCCTTGGGTCTTCGGGAGCAAAAACCCTAGATGGATCTAGGTCCAGAAGGTGGTTGTCGTGTCATACGGGAGATACCTACAGGTTCCTAGCATAGGATGCAGCTGTGTTGTCCAACCCGTATGGGACAACGGCATGACTGCCTGTAGCAGGAGTGCTTGAGCCTGGTGGGGTCGGATCAATAGGTTGCTTCTGCTGGGCCCAACGCTGTTGCCTTAGCTATGCCCGGAACTCCCTTTGGTTTAGATCTGGATGGTGAAGACCATTGCCACAGTTAGGGCCACGCCGGTGTTGGTGTACGTCAATGAACTCATCTAGCCTAACAAGAGGTGGAGCACGTGCGATGACCAGATCTGGTTGGCAGGCCTCCGCCTTTGCTGCTGGTTGGGAGGTGTACCTCCTCGACGAACGGGAGGTGGTGCTCGGGTCATGGTCTGATTAGGATCCTGGCAACGCAGGTAGCCGGCTTGGCTCGGATGGCCTTGCCGATGTGGTTGGTTGGGGCTGGGGCCGCCCTGTTGTCGAGCAGGGCACGGTACTCGTGCCGCAGGCAGATTTGGATCTACACAGTTAGAGTAGTATGTACGCCCACACCGACGTGGACTGATAGGGGTGAAATCTAGGTATTGCTTGTGAAGCCATGCAGGAGCGGACTCCACATACTCTAGGATCTCGACTAGACTTGCGCCATGCCAATCGATCATGTCGATCAGATCGGAGTTGTCGATGTGCCTCCTCTGGTAGCGAGGAAGCCGCCAGTGCGCCACTGGCATAGTCACCATCTCCACAACCATCATGGGCAGCACGGACGACCCCAGGAGTGGTCCCGAGATTGGAGTTGTCAATGAAGTGATCGGCGTGGCTGGTGCTGGGATCGGCCATGTCGTAGACGGGGCTGAGACCAGCTACGATGCTCCCGTGAACGTGGCGGACAACGTCACACCGGAGGTCAAGGTGAACACCCCAATGGTGAAGGTGAGGCCCACCTTGAAGTCCATCAAAGCAGGAAAGGAAACCATTTGGTTCACCTAAAGATTAGATCAAGCACCCCCTATCTGGTGCTCCACTGTTGATGATATCTCCTCGGTTGTCTACCGCGGGATACCCCGAGGTAGTAGATTTGCTGTGAGGGCGTGCCACTGTCGACGATATCTCCTCGATCTGCTCTTGACTGACCCATGCCCTAAGCACCTGGTAGTCAACATTCTCAATGATCTCCCAAACACGCTAATCGATCCCTTGTAGATGCGCTTGCATCTAGATCTTCCAGTACGAGTAGTTCTCCCCATTAAATTAGGGCAGCTTACCTGACCGGTGTTGCAAAGCAATGTCGCCTTCTATGGATCATGGACCGATTAAGGTGGAAGTGATCCTTAACCTGGCTCCAATACCAATTGAAGGACCGAGAACGACGACCAGAGGGGGTGAATGGGAGTTGAAAACTTTTTTTCAAAATCCCGACCAAATAGAAACACTGTCGAGCACCACCAAGCATATGCAAAGGAAGAGGTTAGAAGCAGAGAATAGAAAGCAGCTGGTCGAGAGCTGGTCAGGAACTAAAAGAAACCTGGTCAGCAACTAGTTTAGACCACACTGACCATGATGGTCGACAACAAGACAAAAGCTGGTCAGTAAACTGCTCAGGACCACGTCAAACAAAGGTGGTCGTGAATAGAGCTGAAACAGGTCAGGAACAAAACGACGCTAGTCAGGAAACTGGTCGGTACCACACAGCTCACAGAGGTCAGCAAGAAATCAGAAGCTAGTTGGGAATTGGTCAGGAACACTTGCCTGAATTGGAGGCGCTTCTGCGCTGCAGTACTACTGCTTGTTCTCCCACTTCTGCCAATAGGTTCTACAAGAACAGCAATCAGACCACCGGTGAAAGAACCAGAGAATAGGAGTCAAGGGCAAGTGCTGCTTAAACGAGCTCGCTCGGCGCCTAAGCTCATGATGCTAGTAGCACTGTTGTTAGTTTTCACTCAGTCAGAAAGCAGGAAATTGAAAGAACTCAGGATGTACACCTGCTCGGAACAACATGAACATGGGAGGACAAATCAATAGAAGCTGGATCTGACCAGCATAGATCGATATCAGAATCTACACAGGCAATCACAAGGGAGATGGAAAATGTCCCCAAGAAATCAAAGCCCAAATTGAACAGAGTGGCTAGGAATCATAGATCTGGAGTGAAGAACACAATTTTCCCAAAACACAAATTGCTCGGTTTCTTGATGCACGAGTGGAATTGGTTCAATTCACTTGGAGGTCTAGTTCATCACTCGACAAAGCATGAACACGGGAGGAAAAATCAATAGAAGCTAGATCTGACCAGCACAGATCGATATCAGATTCTGCACAGGCAATCACAAGGGAGATGGAAAACTGTCCCCAAGAAATCAAAGCCCAATTTGAGCAGAGTGGCTGGGAATCACAGATCTGGAGTGAAGAACACAGTTTTCCCAAAACACAAACTGCTCGGTTTCTTGATGCCTGAGTGGAATTGGTTCAATTCACTTGGAGGTCTAGTTCATCACTCGACAAAGCATCAATTAACGCAAAAAGATTGAGCCAAATCGCTCCAAAATCGATGAATCAAAGTTTGTCCAACAATATTGCAAAAAGTCAACGCACCACAGAAAATAAACCAAAGTCACAGATCGGCTAGAAAAATCCCAAAGGGCACAAGAAGGATTCGAGCCTCCATTCCCACACAAAATATCTCACAAATACATGGGTAAAATTCTTATTGTTGGACCTCTACAAGAACATGAACAAAAAGGGGAAAAAACTAAAAAAGCAGAGAGCAGTGGCGGCGGCTGAGAGGTGGGGCCGAGAGAGGTAACAGAAAGAGGTAGGTCTGGTAGGGGGCTGTCCACTCCTATTTATATCCCTAGTACACAATTCCACTACTGCCCCTATATATTTATTAGAGCGAACCACCTAGCTAAGGGCACTATGGTCCAACTCAAGATTCTCTGATCCGACGGCCACTGCGCCTTCTCACCGGTAGCCTTGCCTTGATGCAATCTCCCCGATGCCACCACGTGCCGTCCGTCCGCATCGGGACCACCCGGGTTTTGAGGCGCAAACCCACGAAACCAGCCTCCGATGGTTTTGAGGCCAAACCACCAAACTATCCATGAGTATCGTACCCCGTACACATCCCCCACCGATGGTTTTGAGGACAAACCACCAAACCTCCTCGCGAGTAGCGTAGCCATACGCATCCCCTGCCGATGGTTTTGAGGACAAACCACCAAACCTCCTCGCGAATAGCGTAGCCCGTACGCGTCCCCCACCATGTACACTTACGCTTGTCGATGTCCCAAGTGTCAGCCACCGTAGCTGGCCACCTAGCTGTCTGACACTTGTGCTTGTCGATGTCCCAAGTGTCAGCCACCGCAGCTGGCCACCTGGCCATCTGGTCCCTCGGTCCAACCTCGCGTCCACCCTTCACCGCACCCGATCCATCAGTACGACACGCCCTACTTGACCTTCACCCGACCACTGCCACTGCCTCCAGACTCCACACCTGCACAACACAAGCCAAGAGACATGTTTCGACACATAACCCTGTGCCAAGGGATCAGTAGAACCACCAAGACCGACCACCAACCAAAGTGTTGGACATGTTGACAATCGCTCATCACACCAACAAAAGATGTTACACCATGATATGGAAAATCATGTGTCCGCACATACGGAAAGAGAGGTTATACCTAGGGTCGCCTAGGTGCTCAGATTCGTCTTCGACAGGTCCTGTGCTACAAAAGAAGAAACACATCACTATAAGATGAAAAATTCGACAGAACATCCCCTGTACGGGGAGGTTTCCAAAACCTGCAAAAAAAGCCAAAACGATGGCCGACATCCACATCAAGGGCACGATGGCCCACACATCCAAAATTCCGACATGAAGGCCACCAACACATAAACGGCACCATGGCGAACACCCGGAGCCTTTACCTTCTTCTTCGGCAACGAACGGGGACGACGGCGTGGATGAACTCTCGATGGGCAGCGAGGATCGGGGGATGAGCGTGGACGGTCGATGAACTCCTTCCTCTTCTCCTCCTCCCTTCTCCTTCTTCTTCCTCTTGTCCTCCTTCCTCTCCTCCTCTTCCCCTCCTCCCTTTTCCTCCTTCTCCTTCTCTTCTCCTTCTTGTTTAGGTGCAGGGGTTCAGGGACCTTGGCTTCGTCTTCGAGCAGGAGGAGCTAAGGAGAAGGGAGGAGGTGGGGCATGGCGGCCGGCGGTGGGGACGGCCGGGGTGGGGCAGCCGGCGGGCGAGCCGGAGATGTGGCGAGGGGACGGCCGGGGTGGGCCGGCCTGCGGCAGGGCAGGCGGGGTGAGGCGGCCTGCGTGCGGGCGGGTGGCGGCGTTGCGCACGCGGGCGGGCAGCGGCGGCGGCGGACGAGCGGCGGTGTGTGCGCGGGGTGGGGAGCGGCGGCGGCGAGCAGTGAGATAGGCGCGGGGTGACTTGGGGCTAGAAAGCGGATAAGGCAGCTAAGGTTCTTCCTAGGCCCGGTTGGGCCTTTAGTTAGGAAATTTGTTTTAAAAAAATGGTTGTCGTGTGCCGCACGGCCCTAGCACATGGCAAACCTCATATTTACCGTGTGCCACGTGTGGCAGTCGACAAAATTTATTTTTTTGTTTTTTGACACCTTTTTTTGCAGCCTTACTATATCATTTTAATCTATATGTTTAAATTTGAGCAATTTTTACTTTTTTTGCTATATTTCCTTCAATAATTTGGTTTACTTGCTTTTTTCGCATAATCGAATTGAACTGCAGGTGCATAAAATAATAGAATTTAGTGATTAAATAAATGGTATTTCTATTATTTAGGGTATCTTGATGCCGTTTTCAAGAACTCCCGTGAACTTTGGAGCATCGTGTTCATAGAACATGACGAGCGACATCTAGGAAAAGTGTATTTAAATTATATAAAACCCAAACAAAGTCCAAAAATCATAAAACTTGTCCGCGTGTCGTGTCATCGCATGTGGAGAGTGTGGAAAAAAATTTGGAATGATTTGAGCAAGACGTGATGCCGGATGTCTAAAACTCAGACATCTCAAAATATGATCACATTTGATCACATGTGGAGATGTGTGGGTTTTAAACATCCGATATCGCAACTTGCTTGAAACCTTCTCAATTTTTTACCACGGCCTACACATGCGATAACACGATGCGTCTCCAAGTTTTATGATTTTTGGACTTCGTTCGGATTTTATATAATTTAAAATCACTTTTTCCGCACGTACCTCGACATGTTACGTCAATGAGATGCTTGAGATTTCACCTGAACTCCAAGATATGGTCAAAACATATACCAAATATCATAAATATTATCTTTTGAATGACCAAATTCCATTATTCCATATACTTGTAGTTCAGATTTGAAATATTCAAAAAAGTCAATGAAACGAAATAAATTAATAAAATATATCAAAAAAGTTAAAATTACTCCAGATTTTAAAATAGAGTTTTAAATACTATCACAGGGCTCCACAAAAAAATTATCCCAAAATAAAAAAAGAAATATTTTGCCGAGTGCCATTGGGGGCACATGGCAAAATATAATTTAAAAAATTAAAAAAACTTTGTCGTGTGTTATACACTGGCGTACGGCAATATTATATTTTGCCATGTGTCTTGCCATAGCACACGGCAAAATTTGTTTTAAATAATAAAAAAACTTGCCGTGTGCCATGCAGTGGCATACGGAAAAGTATTATATTTTGCGGTGTGTCTCGCCATGACACACGGCAAAATTTGTATTAAAAATAATAAAAAAACTTTGCCGTGTGCCTAACGGCTGACACACGACAAAATCTGACGGCAGGTGGCCGCCGTAATGGGCCGGCCATCTTTTGCCGAGTGGGGGGTTTGCCGTGTGCCGTGGCACACAACAAAGGCTAGCTTTTCCGTATGCCAGGCTTTGCTGAGTGTCGGGCACACGACAAAGCCACCTTTACCGTGTGTATTGTTTTGCCGTGTGCAGCACACGGTAAAATACCGGTTTGTCATCTGTCCCGATAAATTACACGCGGCAAAGCAGTTCAGTTTTCCAGCAGCGATTCCGGCGGCGGTGCACTCCGGTTAGTGTTTGCGCGAGTTTTGCGAGTTTCGGTACAATTTTAAGCTCTGAACTTGACTTTTCAAGTCTAGGATCCAGATTCCAACGTGGGGCCCATATTTATATCTAGTCACACCGGTTTGCACAAAATAAAATAGGGCAGTCATATTGACTCACTTGTAACAAATCTTAATCAATTTCACTAAAATTTTAATTGTGAAAATGCGAGGTTTTCATTCATATATATCAAGCATATATATCAACTCACACAGGCTTATATATGATGCTACATATTATAGTAATGCACACACTGAACTCCCGGCCCAGATGAAACAAAATTAAAAACATGCAAATAACTACTTAAATTCATAGGTTTGAAAGAAAAAAGAAACAAAAAAACATGATAGCATGATTTGGTTGTTGCCAGCAAGCTCAAGGTTCCCATGTTGAAGTCCCATGTTCCGGAAGATGGATAAGGCTGGCATTCTTGTTGCGCTTCTTGTTGCGCTTGCGAACGACGAATGAATACACTGGGTAGGCTGCAATATAGGCAAGAACAGGGATGACCAGGCCGATGACGTTCTTGGTCGTCTGGATGTCCCGGTTGCTACCTGCTCCGTAGGCAGCTAGGAGGCCGAGCATGTCCAGCAAAATGACCGTATGCATCGGCCACAACGGCAAGGGCTTGCTACGCCGTTGCAGTGTCGACCGAAGTAGCATGACGATGACCACAATGGACGCCACAAAGGAAGTGGAGTTGCTGTAGAAGAAAGCGAGGTACCGGCGCTTGTTGATGTCATGGAGAACTGGGTTGCCGGCGACATGTCCACTGCTGTCGTCATCCGGCCATAGTCCACCCGGCGGTTTCAGGCCAGTCTGGTATGTTACGCTAGCAGCGAGGATTCCCAGCAGCATCAAGTACTCACGCAGGCTCTTTTGCTTGTCATTGCTGCTGACACCTCCTTGCCCTTGTTGGCCATTGTTATCACCTGCATCCGCTTCAATACAGAGTTTTACATCTAGGGCAAAGATTACCTCAAGCCCATGCACAACATTTCTCATCAAACAAAACCATGCATAACATTGGCCACGACTTTTCTGCTGTGCTACGGCCTCCCTGTTCGACCGAGCCATCTGATGTCGTCGATGCCGGCAGCCGCTGTCACCAGCTTCGGCCACTGTCATGTTGATGACTCCCCAATAGGATTAGGCTCACCTCGGTCAGCACCATGGACAACGAAACGACGTAGAGTGGAGCAGAAGAATCCGACACTAGTACAGAATTTCGCTATAGAAGCGGCTAAATCCCATTTTCAGGAGCGGATAAACAAACCGACTCTACGCCTGCGACCGTAAAGATCACAACTGCCTGAGTCGGTTTTCTAACCGCCTCTGAAAATAGGATATTCAGGGGCGGTTAAATTAAGAGAGTCGCCTCTGTTATGCCTGCATTTCAGGGGCGGTTGCGTTATGGGGACCGCCCCTGATAAGGATTTCAGAGACGCTTTTTATTAGGTGAACGGCTACTCGTAAGCATTTTGAGAGATGCTTGTGTTAGGGCAACCGTCTCTAATAAGGCTTTTCAGACACGCTTTGATTAGCAGAACCGCCTCAGATGAAAACTTTCTAAGGCGCTTTTATTAGGAAAGCGTTTCGTAATTAATCTAGAAAGGATTTAAAATCACCTTATTTGTAATATAAAGTTTTTAAGTTGCCGCTATATTTTGAAATTATCATCGAAATGTAAATGATTAAAATTAACTCCATAAATACACACTAATAGTCGTGTTTGCTATATATTAATTAATATACACACATGAGTATAGTTTGTACAATAATTAGAACATTACAAGATATTAATTATTTGTGCTTGTCATAACAACTATGGGAAATGATACACACTTGGATTGCAAAGCCATACTTTTTGGGACTGACACCGGCAGGGGTTGCACCTTCATACATCTAACATATAGTATCTGCACAGGTTGTTCAATGGAAATAAACGATGATAATGAGTACCCAACTTTTTGTGGTACAATGAATTTTTTACGAAGTGCAAACAAACAAAACACATGAAGGAGGTACTTCTTATTATTTGCAATAATAGTACATGAGGGTGAGAATGTAATTAACAGTATATGTGGTGAACAGTAATCAAACCTGTACAGCACACTCCTAGAGCTTTCCAGTGGCAGAGAGACGTGTTCCCGACGACCGAGCCTGTGCGCGACATCGTGGGCGTGCTGTCACCACACCTGTCTAGACATATGTTTGTAGATGTTTAATACAGAAATTATACAAAAGTATCTAAAGTCACCAATGAAAAATGAGAACGAAACGGCAACACACTGCAATTTGACACAACACATGACAGCAGAGTATGATAGGATCATGACGCCGGCCTGCTGTGCATGCACGAGGTGACCAAAACTCATCATCATGCCGCGCGACCGTGGCCAGAACGGCGCGGCCAGAACGACGCGATGGCACGAAGCTAGGCCGAGCAGGCAAGTAAATGACTAGTGAAAGAAAAACAACGGTGCGGACTTTCTGGGTGCCCACCAAGGGTTCGAGACGAGGCGCGGTGACGGCGCGAGGTGGATGTGCGTGGCTGGAATGGAGGAGTGCCGGCGTGGAGATGAGGATGCCCGGTCATGGCGCGGCAGCTGGCCACGGCATCGAGGACTATGGCCGAGTTGAGGCTGAGGCCTGGTCTCCTGCAAGTGATGCGTGCAGTGCGTCGTCGTCCTGCAGAACGCGTCGTCCATGCTCGACTCACCACAGCCGACGTGTGGCTCCGATGATCCGACTGCAAGTAAGTGGGTGTATAGAGAGATGGAGTGGTCACACTCTGAGGTGAAAATGAAAGTTGGATCTTAGATCTGTGTGAGAGGCTCACCCGGCTGGTGGTTGCGGCTAGCTAGGCGCACGGCGAAACGGAGCGGCGAGGTGGTGAGAACACTCGGGCGGAGCTCTGCGCCAGAGATCTTGCTCTGCAGCATGCGTGTTAGGTAGCGGGCCGCGCATGCTCGCTCAAGGGACCTGCGTTGGCTTCTTGGGCATGGAGGGGATGAAGATGGCAGATAAGAATAAGCCGGGCGGCCGGCCAAGAAGGTGGGTAGAGGCGGCAACAAAAATTTTGGAACCAAATTCAAAAAAGCGCGCAACTCATAGAAATTTTCGTGGCACAGAACGATTTTTAGGGGCAGTTCCTTTATGTCAGAAGCGATTATTAAATAAAATTTCGCTCTCCAACTTGTCGCATCCACTGCTATAGTACAATGGCTAAGCCACAGCTTTGTATTGCGCTGCCCCGGGTTCGAAACCTACACGCCGCTTTTTTCGCTTCAAGTTTTTCCTTTTTCCAAATATAATTCCACCTCCTGAGCTCAAAAGGCAGGGATGGTCCAGCCATGAAAACTAAGCAAAGGCGAAGAAATATTCACTTGAGTACCTTCCTGATAGAAGGAAGCGACGATCCGGCCGTAAACAAACACAAAGGGCCATGCCTTAGTTTTAGTTTGGCAGAAACTGGAACCAAACCAGTAGGCCCTAATACTTTGTAAAATTATCTGTCGTGCCCTAGAAGACAATACTTTGCGGTGCTCGATCCAAAATTATAGTGTTTTCAATCTGTAATTCACCATATTTTGTCTCACGCAGCACAAAGAATCTTATAATAATAAAAATAATTATCAAAAAACCTAATATCTTGTGTGGGACCATATTTTTTGTGTAAATGAATCCCTTAAAAAATTCATGTCATTTTGACATAGACGGAGTCGACATTCTTCACAAAGGTATATGGAGCCTTTCAAAGAACCATTACTATACACTTAGCTTCTTAAGGATTCTATGGTCCATCTACACCACCATGTCTTATTGGTCTTAAACTTTTTCTTAGCCTTGCAAATACCATGTGTGAGGCAACCACCAAGTTTGAGATTATTCTGAATTGGTTTGAAAAAACTGGAACCAAACCAAGTAGGCCCTAATACATCATATAGTAGTGCCAAACTTTGCCAAATTATCTGTTGTGCTCTAGGAGACAATTATTTGTGATGGTTGATGCAAAATTTTAGGATAAATATAGATCTCTTAGTATAGCCAACCTATGCTAGAAATTTGTTTTCATAGGACAATATTTTTCTGCTATATTCTTCTAACTAATGCAGGGACAGTCCGGCCAAGTAAACTAAACAAAGGGCAGCCAGTTTTGGGTGCCAAAATCAAGGGTCAAATCTGTTATTTGCTTTGATAATAGGTTTCAATATGTTTTACCATAGAATACGAGATACAATATATGCTTTGATAATAGGGGAGAGTTATGACTAACGATCTATTACTACCTAATATATCTTATAATAATAAAAATCTTATAACAAAGAATCTTATAATAATAAAAATAATTATTAGGAAAACCTAATATCTTGTGTGGGACCATATTTTTGGTGTAAATTAATCCCTTAAAAAATCCATGCCATTTTGACACAGGAGGAGTCTACATTCTTCACAAAGGTATATGGAGCCTTTCAAAGAACCATGACTATACACTTAGGTTCTTAAGGATTCTATGGTCCATCTGCACCACCGTGTGTTATTAGTCTTAAACTTTTTCTCAGCCTTGCAAATGCCATGTGCGAGGCAACCACCAAGTTTAAGATTATTCTGAATTATTTTAGAAAAAACTGGAACCAAACCAACTAGGCCCTAATACTTCATATAGTGGTGCCAAACTTTGCCAAATTATCTGTTGTGCCCTAGGAAACAATTATTTGTGGTGGTTCATGCAAAATTTTAGGATAAATGTGGATCTCTTAGTATAGCCATCCTATGCGAGAAATTTATTTTCATGGGACAAGATTTTTCTACTATATTTTTCTAACTAATGTAGGGACGGCCAAGTAAACTAAACAAAGGGTAGCCAGTTTTGGGTGCCAAAATCAAGGGTCAAATCTGTTATTTGCTTTGATAATAGGTTTCAATATGTTTTACCACAGAATACAAGAGACAATATTTGTTATGAAGCAACAAGGACAAACAAGAGATAATGATTGGTGCCAAACTTCTTGGTCATCCTTCACTCGCACACTTGCGAGGAAGCAAAATACTAGTCAAACTTGATCCTCGAGCAAAATAATCCTCTAGGATCATCCTTTACTCGCACACTGGCGAGGAGGCAAAATCATCCTCCACTCTCACCCTAGCGAGGAGGCACATTCATCATCCACAAACTATTACAAACTACTACTTAAACTACTTAAACTAATTTAAACTAAATACTTGTATTTCTAAACATGATCCTCTCGCAGGAAGGATCATCATTAGCCTCCCTTAGCACACTTGCGAGGAGGCTTGTTGGCCAGGTGGTTCTCGCCGATGGATTCATCGGATCCACCGCCGTTGTCGTTGCCATTGCCATTGCCGCTGCCGCCGTTGTCGTTGCCACCGTTGAGGTTTCCATTGCCACAGCCATTGCCATTGCCATTACCGCCGTTACCGTTGCCATTGTCGTTGCCATTGCCGTTGCCATTGCCGTTGCTGTTGTCGTTGCCGCCGTTGCCGCCATTGCCGTTCCCATTATCGCCGCCGCTGTTGCCATCCTCCTTCTCCTCGTCCTCCTCCTCGTTGTCGTCGTCCTCATCCTCCTCTTCCTCAGAGTCGGCGCCTTCGTCCTCCTCCAACTCCTCCGGGTCCTCGTCCTCGACATCGAACTCGACATCGGACTCGGGATCAGAGGGGATGGTGGAACTGTCGCTGTCGTAGCCTGCATCCCCACGGTCCGAAATGTCGACATCGGAGCTCGGGGGTGGGGAACTTGGGTGGGCTGTTCCCATGGTGGTGGGTTCGGAGCTGGAGGAGGGAGTGGTGGGTTTGGAGGTGGTGGAAGGAGAGATATTGCTTTGGAGCGGGAGGAAGGAGATGGCCGGACGATGTGTTGAGTGAAGAAAGAAGAAGATCGGACGACGGGCATTTATAGCCAAGCTTGGGTTGCGGCGTAGGGACAAACGAAAACCCTCGAAAATTGTCTGGGATGACTATTTTGCCCCCAAACGGATATTCATGGAGCTTTCTTCTCATGGAAGGAAACCACCGATGGTCCGGGGTGGCAAAATTTCTGAAAAAACAATAGTCCGTCAGGCGGCCGCATTAATTGTGAAGTGATTGCCTTGGAACTACGGCCAACTCAGAGGTACGTTACTCCCTCCA
The DNA here is from genome assembly GCA_023333625.1 of Bothriochloa decipiens. Classification (NCBI taxonomy): domain Eukaryota; kingdom Viridiplantae; phylum Streptophyta; class Magnoliopsida; order Poales; family Poaceae; genus Bothriochloa; species Bothriochloa decipiens. Next base: position 34,331,460 of record CM041631.1, read on the forward strand.
TTTAAAAATAGTATACATTTTCAACTCGTCGGCTTCTTATTCAAATTTTTTAACTGTTTATTTTGAGACGAAGGGGGTAGCCCATGATTTTTGACCGTTTCCTTGACGGATGCTCCTTTTTGCATTATATTTTTTAATTCTAGGGCATATGCGCGTGCGTTACGGTGCGAGTGTCCTATTAAAAAGCCTGTCAAATAATTATGAACTTTTCAATAATTTTTTAAATATATCTCTTCTATATAATTAAGGGCCAAAATCAAGGGTCAAATCCGTAATATAGCTATTGTTTGCATATATAATATGCTAGTGTCCTATTAAATTAGTATCGACTTAAAACTTAATTGTGATATATATACACAAATTCATGTCGTTTATTTAAACTACGATAATTACAACAGATGGACGAAAAAATGATCGAGAATTTTACCACTTTATTAATAGGAAAGGAATATAGATGTATAGATATACATATACATATTTCTATTATTTTTCACTCAATTTATAGGTTTGTTATTTTTTAGTATAAAAAAGAAAAAAAGAAAAGAAGCTAAGCCACGACTCGGTCATATCCACTAGCGCAAAGGCTTGTACTGAGACGCATTTTAGCCCTATAATAGGAGGCCCAATATGGACTGAACTTTTACATCAGGTATCCTCGAGTTTCTTGAATTCAATTTAGACCGTTCAACTATTTTCTTTGTCTATTAGGCTGCACAACGACCAGCCCTATTGGACCAAGTTGTGCTAGTCTAAAAGCTATGAATACTCTAGGGATACTGTAGCGTGAAGTTTAGTACCATACTACAAGTTGGAGGAGAGGTCAACCAGTTTAAAAACCTAGGCCAAGTACACATGTTAGCAACATGACAGCTGAGTACGATAATAAATCGGCCTGCTACACTAAGTTGATAGCGATAGCAGGCTTATTTATTCTCAAACTCATCTGTTTTATTTTTTTTAAAATTTTCATAATATGTTTTTTTAGCATGTCTCAGTTTGCAATATACACGCACGACAACGCTATTCAAAAAACAAAATGAGTGCCAAGTCACAGGCTGTCTTGTTTTATTTTATTTTTAGAATGTGTATTTTTAGATTTCTTCGTGATGTCTCTTATATATGCGAGTTTGCAATATACACGAAGAACGACAGAGCTATTCCTAAATACAAAATTATCATCGCCAAGTCACAAGTATCCTGTGAGGGCGACCAACAAAATTAGGTTGTCAAAGGCGGATGGATTAAGACAACCATGTCTAGAAAATACAATCTTTTATTTCTAAAAATACAATCTACAGGACCGGTTGACATAAAATCATCGTCCTTGAAACTTAATCTCCAGAGGCGGATGGATTAAGACAACGGCCTCCAGAAAATTTAATCTTCAGGATCGGTTGACATAAAAAAACAGCCCTTAAAAATCGATCTTCAGAGACGGCCTACGTAACAAAATTGACTTTGAAATTTATCTAGTTTCAGAGACGGGTTTCTTTATAAAACCATTTCGGAAGATGGATAATTAGGGGCGGTGCGTAGCTCCAGTGCTGCCTCATGACGTTAGAGACGGTGTACTGTATAAGCCCCATCCGTTAAAAATGGAGGGCTGCTGACGTCGATTTTTTTTTTACTAGTGCGCCGCTATCGCACGTCCACACCTCAGTGCACGCAGGCACCATCCACCATGCCACCGTCTACATACGCGATCCAGCAGGCCCAACGAGCCACCAGATGCTGCCAACAGTCACCAGATCCAGCCACCATCGCCAAATGAGCCCGTGCCGCGACGCACACGCTGGTGGAATAGCACAGACGCCGCTGCAACATGTTCCCAACTAGTGTCCTTCTAAAAGACACACTGAGAGGTGTGGAATTAATTACATCCAGCACTGTTCCTTGTTTCTTGCACACTATATTAAATAAATTCGGGTTTTGAATTTTTAAGGCTTGGGATCCTAATCATTTACCTTCCCAAAATCTAATTTGAGTTCTATTTTCAGTCGTAAACTTCCTAAGGCTTAAGAAAAATGTCTTTGACTCCCACTAATTTCAAAAATGCAAATTTCAATTTGACTTAGAGTCTTGTTCTTTAGGTACTTGTTTCTTAATAAATCTTGCCAAGTGCCTTCCTCATTGCAAAGTTTGAAAAACCATTTGCTTAAAAGACTTTTATTTTGTAAATATAGATTTTGAATTCCTAAACCCCCTTGCTCTTTTGGTTGGCACAAAATATTCCACTTTGCCATCTATATTTCTTTGTGTTCATCATTTTGCTAGAAAAACCTTAATATGAAATATTCATTTTTTAGAACACCTCTCGAAACTTCAAAGAAAGACATCATGAAAATTATTGGATTTTATTCTGCGGGCCTACAGCAGACGCATTCCATGCACGGTCGATGACAAATAGTTTGTTTTCGAACAATCGGTGACAATTTTTTTTTTCTGAACACACGATCGAAGACACTCAGCAGCATGACGAGCTCCTAGTGGCTTCCAAGGCAGCAGTTCTCGTCATCGGAGCCACAACAGGTTTTGCCACACTGGATCCAGAAGCCGTTCCTCGTGAAATAGCAGCACCGACACCTGTCATCATGCATAGATACTTCACATTAGCAGTATATAAACATGTCATCCGAGATCAGTTATGAAAAACAAAAATGGATTATAAGAGAAGACTTTCCTGTAACTTTAAAAATAAGAATGCGTCAGGCTTTGAACCCGGGTCAGACGGAAGAAATGTGGCTGTAATAACCTCAGCCGCACGTCGTAGTTGCCTCAATAAATCTTCTTATATAGTATATATTTAAGCAGCAGAAAAGATGAGATACCGGATACCATCCCTCGTTGCCGCTGTCGGCATGGCCACAGCAAAGATGAGTGCAGACATTGCCCAAATGAATAGCGCGAGAAGCGGGGCGTTCCATTTCATCATATTACCTTATAATTGCTAACAAGACGTCCGAACAGGCGATGGTGCTTTGATTGGTTAGCTCACTCTGCTTTTATAGAGGCGCACAAATCCTCCAATCCATTGAATCACATGCAGAAGGTCCATCTAGCGTAGCCGAGGGAGAGTGATCCTGACGTGGAATGTCCTTTTTCTTCTTGAAATGCAGCAATGTTTGAATATGCATGTGACATGAAGTTGAGATGGTTAGTTTGGTCGATTCGACCAAGTTGGTGTTGAATTGTTGTATCAAGTTATGTAAGATCGGATGAGCGATGATCGGATGAGCGAGGCTCTTCTCAGTTATATGTTTTCCCCAATTTTTATTCAAAAACTGGATGGGACACTTGTCTTCTTTTTCTTTTTTCATCTAATAAAAATTGTGGTAAAACTTTTACCGTCCTTTCTATATGTCGGCTGGGTGGGAATGAACAAGAAAGTCAAAATAGCTAGGCAGATTTTTGTACTAAAATATTCCAGTTTACAAAGACCATGCAGATCTTAGAACACCCAACACCATTACCACTTTGATTGGTTGGTTTCCCGGCAAGGATTGAGCAGTTGAACATGGGAGTCGTCCCAACTCATCATAAGAGCATGTTTCAAGTTGAAAAATTAACTTGTCATCATAAGGCCATGGTCGCTAACTATCTAGGTCATTATATAGTTATTACTTCCTAAGTACACCAGCAGAAAAAAATCTAGTTATTTAAAATCTAGTTATTTACAAATCACATGTTAAACAATCAATCTTGGTAACTAATCTCAGTGCACTTTTTTGTTGAACACAGAAAATAAAAAAAAACTCTTACAAAACACCACATACACCTAGGGGCGCGGATACACGCCTAGGGTGGCTCAAAAATCCATTTATACCTCATTAATTCTCATTGTTTCCTATAAAGTAGTCTAAAAATAATTATATCCCCATCAGTTCTCTATGTTTTTCTATAAATTATACAAGGTGGGACCAAATTATTTAATAAAGAAATGTTGCTTTGATGTTGATTATACATACCTTCCCTTTGATGACAATGGTCGAATTTAGTATTTAGTGACCATCAACAAACACCTCCCACTCATCTCCTTAATAGTGATTGATCTAAAGTGACATTGCAAAGAGATATAGTCCATTTACTTTGTTGATTTGCATCTAGTGGAACTACTTCATCAATTTAGCTTTAATTTTCTGGTTACTCTTGGTGGATGCTGCCACCTAGCTAGACAGCTTGGTGGATAGGAGATTATTAAGGGGCTTTGTGGTAATTTTGCTACCTTTGGTAAGTTGATTGTAAGGGCTCATGTGCTTCCTATTGATTGACTTTTTCCAACCGTGAATAGCAACTCTAGTGGAATGATTGTGACTAGTTGGAGTGCTCCCATATTGATTGATTCTTGTAGCATTCAAGCCGTTGGTCTAGCTTAAAACATCTAGTTAGGCACGAATCATCACAATGAAAATTCCCACAGTGAGGGTTTTCTAGGGTAACTCTGTTCATTTGGGAGAATCACTTCTCTGAAAAAGCATATAATTACTGTTGTTTGGCAGAGTTCTTCCTATAAGTTCTGTAGTGATCCAGATTCTCCTAAAAATGTGGTAGATTTGGATTGTCTCCAGAAACATTTATCTACTGAATCAGAATTACTTCGTGAAACTGGAACTAGAATTAGGAAAACCCAAACTTTGGGTGTTTCTCTAACTTTGGCAAGTGAAAAATAGGATACTATTGGAGAGAGCATCTTTTTTACTTGGTATGTTATTTTGGGAGTTGGCAAAACACAAGATTTGTCAAGTAAAATTTGTTAAATTCTTGAAAATGCTCTAAACTAGTTAAAAAGTTTTATTTGATGCGCTCTCTAAAATGCCTATTTTTTTTACTTTCTAGTAATTCTATTTAGAATAGTAAACGTTTCTTGCCAACTCACCTTGAGGTTTCTCATTTTTTTTTGGCATTTGCCTGGAAGCTACTCTTGAGCCACTGCCGCCATACGCCAGCCAGGTGCCCAGGTCTTCTGTCCGGCCGTTTACCTGCCACGAGCACTCATCAGGTACGCCTACCTCTTCTGTTCCTCCAACTTTAGCTATTTGTATTCGGGTCTGATCTAAACCCTATCCTACTAACTTCATTTATTTTTTTGGCAAAAATTGTCGGGAGCCCTACTGGGGACCGTCCGTGTTCTCTTATCAGGAAAATCGAGAAAGGGTTTGGTTTTACTAATACTAGTACACTGCTCTTTCCCGGCGAGGCTAAGGCTGCTATCTTAAATTGTGGGTTCTTGTAGCTAATGTTGTTATGCAACCCAAGTAGTATATATGATTAGTAGTTAACCGTTGACTATGTTTTTCAGTTGTTCTGCGATGGGGATCAGCAGGGCTGAAGTTAATCTGCTAAGGTTGCTTGATTCGGCTCCGCGGCAGCAGAACAAGGCTCATGTAAGCACAGGTGTTCCCTAGATTAGTAACAAGCTTATGTCAGATGACCTGATCCTTTTGCCTTTTCCGAACAAGTAATTTGGAAATGCATGGCGAATTTGAACTAGATGACACCATGATTTATACGAAATAGTTAAGTAAATGTGGGGCCATTTTCCAGTAAAAACTAAAAACTACTATCACATATTGTATTATTTGCTGATTTATTAGATAATGTAGATGTTGACTGCTTATAATCTATCACCCAGGTTGCATCCGGAAGAAATCACTTGCAAAATTCCATTGGATGCCTAGGTCTGCCAACAAGCTCGGCTGAAGGTGCAGCTAAAGAACAAGCGAAAAGCATTTTCTTCCACATTGCTATTGCAGAGAACACAATTATAATTGTTTTCTTCCAGCATATATTTTCTCTTCTTTAAAATGTTCCTTATATTAGCATGTTCATAACAAATAACCAGGAGAAAACTCTGAGTTTATCGGAGCACTTAGAAAACTCCAATGGTTTTGCAAATGGGCTTTGCATTCTTGTTTTTGCAAAAAAATCTTAAAAACTCCTATCTAACGGTTTTGCAAATGGGCTTTGCATTTTTATTAACTTGACAAATTCATGGGATGGATTGGCATATATGTCTCCCGTGTTTCACGCTTGGCATTGCTCCTCCCGCACCGTTTTCCTCCTGCGCGCGTCCTTCCTCTCGCCGCCGCCATTCTTTCCCGCAAAAACCTAGTGCCTCGTCCTTGCTGCAGTGCCAATTGGTCTTCATCAACGCCGCGTTGTTTCAGGTACACCATGGTTCCAATTCTTCCAATTGTTTGTCTACTCTTTCCATTTCTCCTAGGGTTTCGTTTCAAGCAATCGGTGGGGAGGGGATGGGCGGTCTTGGGCAGGAGATGACCGGCTGTGGGGGAGGAGATGGCGGCCACGGAGTAGGAGGATGGCCGGATGGGTGGGTGGCTTGCTGTCATGCTCGTGAATCAAGTGTTGGGGAGGAGAAGGCTGGCTGTTCGGGAGGAGATGGCCGGTTGTGGGGGAGGAGATGCGGCCATGGAGTAGGAGGATGGCCGGATGGGTGGGTGTCTTGCTGAAATGCTCGTGAATCAAGTGTTGGGGAGGAGAAGGCTGGCTGTTGTGGAGTAGATGGCCGGCTGTTTTGTTGCATTGCTCGTTGTTCCCCTCCTACTTGCTGTACTGCTCGTGAATCAAAATATTGCTACGTATATTCATCCATGTCAATTTATCATTTTTTTAGCAGATTCATTCAAATGGAAGGAATAGGATTCTATACAGGCATACTCACATCAAATGACCCTGATGTTGTTGGATTGGATGACTTGACCTTTGGACTAACTCCACACACTCAACACACCGAGCAAATTAGTAATGATCTTCCTTCTGAATTTCAAGATGATGTTGTGGTAGTGCAGGCAGCCGAAGTTGCTGGTAGCTGTCTTGCTGGAAAGGTTGCATCACATAGGAAGCAAATATTTGATAAAGAGGAAGATAAAGTTATATGCTCAGCTTGGTTGAATGCTAGCAAAGATCCCATTCACGGGGGGCAGTCAAACTCGTTTGTCATTTTGGGGTAGAATTCGTGCATTCTTTGATGAACACAAGGACACTAAACTTGTGAGGACAAAGAATTCTATTATGCATAGGTGGCGCACTATTCAGAAGGATGTGAACAAGTTCTGTTCATGCTACGAGAAAATTGAGCATAGGAGTGCAAGTGGAGCAACAATCCAAGACATGGTTTGTTTTTGTAGTTGCTTCTTTTATTTGTTTTGCAATATTTAGTTTATATGTGAAGATATAAACATTTTAAATATTTTACTTATGCAGATTAATCAAGCATTGGAGACGTACAAGGAAGTAGACGAGGAGAATGAGTCATTTACTCTTATGCATTGTTGGCACGCGCTGAAGGATGAAGACAAGTGGAAGTCAAGGAAAATTGAACTGGCTGAGCAGCAGAAACCACCCACCAAGAAAAAACAGAAGACTACGATTTGGGTAATTGCCAAGTCAGTTTTACCAAACTCTTGGAGATGGCCGTTTTTTATCCTACCTATTTCGTTTTGGGAGTTGGCAAACAATAAGAAATGCAAAAGAAAAATTGCCAAACTGTTGGAGTTGCTCTTAGAATCCCATATCCAAAAAAAAGGAGCTAGTGGCTAGGTGTTTCTGTATGGGAAATTGTAGAATTTAGAGGATGTGTAGATGTTACTTTCCCAAATAAAGCGCCAAGAGTCTTTTGTGCCATGAAGCACTTTTATTGTCTGAATGTAATCTTGGAGATTTTGATACTCCTGAAAGGCTTGTTCAGATAGAGGAAGGTGAAACTATGAATCCAAATTGTTATTCAGCAAGAACTGAGCTACTAAGATCTTTTTGTGCTTTGCAAAAGAGAAAAGCCTTGGATACTTGATTTGCGTAATATTATCATTCCACAGATCAGACCAGAATAATATAGTGGTGCCATCTCTAATGTTGTAGTTAGCAATTCCTCGAAAGAGGTTACATAATTTTAAGATGTCTCTCCACCAAAAAGAGGCTTTGTGAATTGTTGCATGAGGTATTTCACCCAGGGGATCTCCTTCTTGTTATAGAATTTATCCAAGTGCTTAAGCAAAAGCGCTGTGTTTGGACTTCTTCGATTAATGATGCCAAGGCCCCCTTTTCTTTTTGGTTTACAATATTTTTCCATGCAACCAAAGGCTTCATCTTAGCATTGCTATCTGATCCGCTCCATAAACAGTGCCTTCTAGCCCTATCAATGTACTCAAGAACTGTTATTGGCACCTGCTGCGTGCACACATTGCATATGTTGGCAGAGAGGAGAGCACTGAGTTAACCAATTCCAACCTCCTGCATGTGTTAGAAGATTTGATATAGTTGTAAGCCTTCTTTCTGTTTTGTTTATGATGAAGCTAAAATGATCAACCCTAGGTTTAGTAGTAGCCACTCGCAGTCCTAGGTAGGTAAAAGGGAAAGACTCAAGTTTGCAACCAAAAACTGCAGCCAATCAATCAAAGTAGAATGAAATTCTGTTTTTAACGAATCAGCTGGCTTCTAATATTCATTAATGGTGTATTAATGTATTCTAAAACAATTGAATTCGCCAACAAGGATACTTCATAATTAAACTTCAAGCAAGGACTCAGTAAACAATGCTGAATGATGAATAAATTAATCAAATTCAATTTTATTATTTTGGTACCTCAAATTTTTTAGTGTTAAATAAGGTAGACATTTGCTTTGTCTTATATTGTCTTTAATGTACTTGCTCACTTTACAAGCATAATAGGTTTTTGCAGACTCTAGAATTGTATATTTTGTTTCATCTCCTGTAATAGATAGCATGCTTTGGATTCACCAAATTAAGTTTCTAGGATTTTCTTCACCTGTTTATTCAAAATAATTAAAATACTTTCTAGCATTTTTCTTCACTTGTGTTATTACTGCAACTCTAAACATTTGTTAATTCATGAATTCCTATTGATTCAGTGTTTCAAAAGCAAAACTGAATGAGTATTCGGACAAGATTGAAGAACTTGCTGCAGTTCTTTCTCCTGAAGTGGTATGATTTTTTGTTATCCTGTTGTCTAACTGTTGTATAAAGTAAGGCCCCACAAAAATGTGCACTGCTATTTTTCATTGGTTGGTCACCAGATGGACTACATCTATATGGATGGGTGTTTATGGGGTTGTTCTTGCCTTCTCGTGATTTAGAATTTAGTATATTATGTTTGCGCAAATCAATCACGACATATTAATTCTTGCCATACCTTTTAAGTTTCATGTTAAAGTTGTTATTAGAATTTTCTTAATAACATTTTTAGGAAGTTATTGAAGGAAGTAATCAAATTCAAGGTCCCATTTAAGGCTGAGGTGTTACATCTTATTCAAAAATATATCCTAGGCTATAGCTATCATACTGTCATAAAGATTATAAAGTTGATTACTGATCAAATTCTTAGTAATATTATACTTTCATGAAATGTTAGTATGTAACGAATACTTATTTAAGTTCTGTTATCAATATTGTTTTCTTCAATAGATGTGGTGCAAAGAGTGTACACTGTACACCCAGTATGATAGTTGTGAGAATGGTTTTTTCTCGAACATACGGGAGAGTTGCATATCATTATATTAAGAAGAATGAAAAAAAGGTGGTCTCACAAACCACACCCACACACTCACAACACAATCATATTTAGTATGGAACCTCTCATTAGCAGATTAAGAAACCTGACCCTTGACCAAAAGAAAACCCAAGAGTTCACTCATTGTAGGAACTGGTGCCAGGAGCTCCGAAACTCCTCGAGCACCGGGCAGTCTCCAAAGGTGCACCTCATTTCTCAGAGAAACCAAAACATCCTGAAGGTTGGGATTGATTCCATCGAAGACATATCTATACGATGATTCCATAGCGACCAAGTGTTAATCCCTTTTCTTGCCTAACTATCACTTTTATTGCTTGTACTCGCCCACCAGCCATCAATTTGTTGCTTAGAATGTTTCTGGTTTTTATACCATTAGTAAATATTGTGTAATATTACGCTGTAGAGTGTTATTTGGTATTGCGGTTATTAATTATCAATATTTAGGTGCCTAGCACACATGTGCGCACTTCTCATAACTATATTTGTACTGGTTTAGCCAGATGATGCTATTGAATATGTTCCAAATTCGACTACAATATTTTTGAGCTACAATGCGATAACTTTCCCTATTATTAGCACTGGCTATAAAGAAATGCATGCGCATTTACATGGCTATGTTTGGCATGCACATTTACAAATTCATGGTATGCCGAGAGAGATGCGTGGTCTTCGTGCACACTACTTGCACACATCCATGGAGCAATTTTGGTGGACTGCATGCTAGCTACATTTAAGCATCAGCCACGAATAGTCATGAGCTTAGAAAGTTTTCACCGAGATTAAATTCTCTTGTAAGCCGTCGCACGGCGTTGTAACCTGACACTTGATAATAGTGAGAAGAGTATGCTGGCTGGCGCCCGTGGTTTTTCCCCTTCGCATTGGAGGGATTTTCCACATTAAATCTTGTGTCTCCGTTGTGATTGATCTCTTGTTCTTCATCGTTTATTCGCCAAAATTTACAACAAGTGGACCGGAGCTGTGGTTGCAAATCATGACAACGTTGATGAAGTTTGGTCTACCGCCGCTGGATTACAAGACTTGTTTCTCGCTATGGTAAGTCAAGATGCAGGCCATCCTGGCAGAGAAGGATGATTATGATGAGGCACTGGAGGGCTTTGGGAAGAAAACAAAGGCCGAGTGGACTCCTGAGGAAATCAGGAGAGATCGTAAGGCTATGTCTTTAATTCAGCTTCATCTTCATAATGATATTTTACAAAAGGTGCTGTAGGAAAAGACTGCTGTAGAACTCTGGTTGAAACTGGAATCGATCTGTATGTCCAATGATCTAACTAGTAAGATGCATATGAAGATGAAGTTGTTCACTCTCAAGATGAAGGAGGGTGATTTGGTGATGAGCCATTTATCTGCCTTCAAGGAGATCGTGGCTGACCTAGTGTCGATGGAGGTGAAGTATGATGATGAGGACTTAGGTCTTTTACTGTTATGTTCACTGCCGAATTCATATGCACATTTTCGTGACACCATACTTTTAAGCCGTGATGAACTAACCCTTGCGGAAGTTGTTGAGGCACTCCAGTCTAGGGATAAGATGAAAGGCATGGTGCAGTCTGTCGGGTCGTCGTCCTCCAAGGGCGCAAAGAAGAACAAAAGGTCTTGGACGCGCAATGGATCCAAAGCACTATTTTTGCATCCCCCTGACCAAACCCTCCTACATTAGGATTGCTTGTTAATGGTTGATCAAGCTTGATTGATTCCCCCTCTAAAACAAGAAGTTCTGTCCTGGGAAGTATAATATCAATCACTTGGCATCCATTTCCTAATTTCCTCTCTTCTTTTCCACTCAATTAAAGAAAATCTCTACATATCTCTATATATACATATATTATGTACATTAATATATACATATAATATGTACATTATGCAGTAGACCCATAATGGTAAATGAAAGTGGCTAATTATTGAATAAAAAGCCCTTTTAACTCAGTGGTAGAGTAATGCCATGGTAAGCCATAAGTCATCGGTTCAAATCCGATAAAGGGTTTTTCACTTAGTGGTAGAATAATGCCTTGGTCCCCTTTTGCTACTATAACCTTCCCAACCAAGATTTTTTATTCTATTCAGTTATTTCGCATAGAAATAACAAATTCTAACGATACTAAAAAAACAGTGGGTTCCATCATTTTTATGGTTCCCTTTTAAACAGCGAGGCCCTATACACCGGAGCCCTTTCTTTCATTTCATCAAAAGGTATTGTGAACTTGTATAGTTCATATTCTTTGGCTCTACCTATCCATTATAGAGTAAATAACTCTTTTCACAATAAGAGTTATTCATACAGTGACGGTATTTAATTATGAAAGTTGGCTAAGTAGCTAACCCTTTAGTCCGTTCTTTTAAGATAAAGGAGCATAACCTTTTTCTTTTTATTACTATTTCCTCCGCTTAATGGATAACCATTTGTTACCAATGGGGGAATTGCTTCTTCCAATCTTGATGATTGGATTTGCACCAAAGGAAACCATAAATTTCATATACCATAGAAATCTAGGATAGAGCTTCTCTATCCTATTCATTAGTACCAATCATGGATACTTAATAAATTTTATTATTTGTTTGAACTCATGATCTGAACGAGTATTTTTGACGTCTCTAATGGAAAACCGAACATGAAATTTTGATTTCATTCAGCTCTTTTATGGATATTCTCACCACTTAACATCTATGTCAGGAAGCATTGCATGTGAGAGGCAGATCTAAGCATAGATCCTCCAATGATAGTCAGGACAAGAGCTACGACGATAGAGGCCGTTCCAAGTCCAAGCCGCCTAAAAATTTCTGTAAGTATTGTAAGAAGAAAAACCATTTTATTGAGGATTGTTTAAAATTGAAGAATAAGGAGAAGAGGAAAGGCAATAATGATGGTAATGCTTCTATTGTTTCTGGTGCTAAAAATTCTGATTCTGGAGATTGTCTGGTAGTTTTTGCTGGCTGTGTTTCTGGTCATGATGAATGGATACTTGATTCTGCATGTTCATTTCATATTTGCACTAACAGAAATTGGTTTCGTTCCTATAAGCTTGTGCAAAAAGGAGATGTTATGCGGATGGGAGACGACAACCCGTGTGACATTGTGGGGGTCGGCTCTGTTCAGATCAAGGCACATGATGGCATGACACGCACGCTGAAAAATGTGAGATACATACCGGGGGTGTCCAGAAATCTCATCTCTCTCAGCACGCTTGATGCAGAAGGTTTCCATTATTCCAGTTCAGATGGCATTCTAAAGGTATCAAAAGGTTCTCTTGTTTGCTTGAAAGGTGATCTAAATTCTGCAAAGTTATATGTCTTTAGAGGAAGTACTTTACATGGTTCTGTTTCCGCTGCTGCTGCTGTTACTAATGTTGAACCTAGTAAGACTAACCTTTGGCATATACGTTTGGGACATATGAGTCAACTTGGTATGACAGAATTGATGAAGAGAAACTTGTTGGATGGTGCACTTCAAGTAACGTAAAGTTTTGTGAGCATTGTATTTTTGGGAAGCATAAAAGGGTAAAATTCAACACTTTGGTTCATACCACCAAAGGTACTCTTGATTATGTACATGCTGATTTATGGAGTCCTTCCCATAAGCCTTCTCTTGTTGGTGCTCGTTACATGCTTATAATTATTGATGATTACTCTAGAAGAGTTTGGCCTTATTTCTAAAAAAAATAAAGATGATACTTTTGCTGCTTTTAAAGATTGGAAAGTTATGATAGAAAGGAAAACTGAAAGAAAGGTGAAATTGCTTCGTACTGATAATGGTGGAGAGTTTTATTCGAATGATTTTGATGATTATTGTAGGAATGAAGGCATTGTTAGGCATCACACCATACCGCACACTGCGCAGCAAAATGGTGTGGCTGAGCGTATGAACAGAACTATCATTTCAAAGGCTCGTTGCATGTTGTCCAATGCAAGGATGAGCAAGCATTTTTGGGCTGAAGCAGCTAACACCACATGTTACTTGATAAACAGGTCACCTTCTATTCCACTTAATAAGAAAACTCTCATTGAGGTATGGTCTGGTGCACCTGCAGATTATTCATAGTTGAAAGTTTTTGACTGCACTGCTTATGCTCATGTTGATAATGGAAAATTAGAGCCCAAAGCTATTAAATGTCTTTTTCTTGGTTATGGTTCGAGAGTTAAAGGATATAAATTATGAAATCCCAAAACAGAAAAGACTTTCATGAGTAGGAGTGTTGTTTTCAATGAATCTGTGATGTTTAATGATAATTTGTCCTCAGATCATGTTCCAGAGAGTCCTGAAAGGGAGATGCAGTTTACCAGTGTGCAGGTGGAGCCAGTTGATACTCATGATGATGAAGTTGTTGATGATGATTCTCTTGATGATGTTCAGCAGCACTCACCTCCTGTTCTGTAGTCAGAGGGGGATTTACCTATTGCTCATCGTAGGTCAAAGAGGGGTTGTGAACCTACAGCCCGTCTTATTGAAGAATATAATTTGACTTATTATGCTTTGAGTTGTGCTGAACAGGTGGAGAATACTCATGAGCCAACAACTTATCGTGAAGCCATTGGTTGTGGTGATCGTGAGAAGTGGATTTCAGCTATGCATGAGGAGATGCAGTCTCTTGAGAAGAATAGCACATAGGAGGTTATTCCTTTTCCTAAGAAGAAGAATACCATACGCTGCAAATGGATCTTCAAGAGAAAGGAGGGTTTAACTCCAAGTGAGCCTCCAAAGTTGAAGGCAAGGTTAGTAGCAAAAGGCTACAGTCAGATTCCTGGTATTGAAAACAATGATGTGTTCTCTCTAGTTGTAAAGCATAGTTCTATTCGTATATTTTTTAGTATTGTTGCTTCACATGATCTTGAGCTTGAGCAGTTAGATGTGAAGACTATGTTTTTGCATGGAGAGCTTGAGGAGGATATATACATGGACCAACCGGAAGGGTTCATAGTTTCTGGCAAAGAGAAATTTGTTTACAAGTTGAAGAGATCTTTGTATGGTTTGAAGTAGTTCCCTCGTCAGTGGAACAAGAGGTTTGATTCATTTATGCTGTTGCACGGTTTTAAGAGGTCTAAATATAATAGCTACGTTTACATCAAACATGTTAATGGATCACCTATATACTTGCTATTGTATGTTGATGATATGCTTATTGCTGCCAAGAGTAAGGTTGAAATCACTAAATTGAAGAAGTTATTGAGTAGTGAGTTTGACTTGAAAGATCTTGGTGCTGCTAAGAAAATTCTCGGTATGAAAATTACTAGACAGAAAATCTAGTCTGCTATTTCTTAGTCAGCAAAATTATATTAAGAAAGTTCTTTAGTGTTTCAACATGCATAATGCAAAGCCTGTTAGTACTCCTATTGCACCTCACTTTAAATTATCAGCTGCACAATGTCCTAATACAGATCAAGATATTGAATACATGTCAAGAGTTTCTTATTCTAGTGTTGTTGGGTCTTTGATCTATGCCATGGTTTATTCTCGTCTAGATTTGTCATATGCTATGAGTTTTGTTAGTAGATATATGTCTAATCCTGGTAAAGAATATTATAGGGCAATTCAGTGGATTTTCAGGTACCTCAGAGGCACAATAGATTCTTGTTTGAAGTTTGATAGAACTGAGAAGGGACTTTTTGGTTATATGGATTCCGATTATGTTGCTGATCTGGACAGGAGCAGGTCACTCACTGGTTATGTGTTTACTGTTGGTAGTTGTGCTGTGAGTTGGAGGGCTACATTACAGTTTGTTGTTGCTTTGTCAACTACTGAAGCAGAGTACATAGCTGTTTCTGAGGTGTGTAGGGAATTAATTTGGCTGAAAGGTTTATACACTGAGCTGTGTGGAGTTGATTCTTGCATTAATTTATTCTGTGACCGTCAAAGTACTATTTATCTTACCAAAGATCAGATGTTTCATGAGAGAACTAAACATATTGACATCAAGTACCATTTTATTCGTGATGTGATCGAAGATGGTAAGTTAAAGGTATACAAGATCAGTACTCATGATAATCCTGCTAATATGATGACTAAACATATTCATGTTACTAAGTTTGAGCTATGCTCAAGCTTCGTTGGTTTAGTGGATTAGCCCAAGAGGCTATTTGGCACCAGAATTATTTTTCTTTGATATGTTCAGGATGAAGGAGTTTGGTTTATGCTATAAGATGAATTTGTCTCAAGGTGAAGTTTGTTGATTATGTTTCAAATTCAACTACAATATGTTTGAGTTACAATGCGATAGCTTTCTCTATTATTAGCACTGACTATAAAGGAATGCATAAGCATTTACATGGCTATGTTTGGCCGAGAGAGATGAGGTTGCATGCACATTTACAAACTCATGGTCTGCTGAGAGAGATGTGTGGTCTTCGTGCACACTACTTGCGCACATCAATGGAGCAATTTTGGTGGACTGCATGCTAGCTACGTTTAAGCATCAGCCACGAATAATCATGCGCTTAGAAAGTTTTCACCGAAATTAAATTCTCTTCTAAGCCGGCGTACGGCGTTGTAACCTGACACTTGATAATAGTGAGAAGAGTTTGCTGACTGACGCCCGTGGTTTTTTTTCTTCGCATTGGAGGGGTTTTTCACGTTAAATCTTATGTCTCCGTTATGATTGATCTCCTATTTTTCATCGTTTATTCGCCGTAAGTTATAACAGATGCAAAAACAGTAAATAAAATCAAAGGACACAGTCCTAAAGGACACGGAAGTTTAAAGTCCAACTGTCTCCTCAGGATTAAGGAGGAGATTGATGTAAGTTAACTGTTTTCACATGCATGTGAAAAATTGCAACGGATCCTTCTGCTTATGGTAGATCCATGTAATTATTATGATTTCTTTTATTATGTGGTTCTCAAGTGGAGGCTGAACAAATTGGAAGTGAGAAAGAAAGAGATGCTGGAGCACCTATTAGATTGGATGGAGCAGCTCAGGCTCCAATTGACAAATATAGGTACTTTTAGAATTGGTTGATTTTTATGTTAATCATCTCTTCTTATTTAAGGTACCTTCAAAATTGATCCATTTTCATGTTAACCATCATCTCTTATTTACCTGGTCTTTTTTGTATTAAGCCTAGTGGTTTGATTTTTTTTCTTTTTTGCCTATTGGCATGTCTACAACCTTTTTTCAGTCTCTTCAACTGTTCTCATGAAAAATGTTACAGAGGTTGTGTATGGTTTGGATGTTTCTTGTTTACCAAACTGAATTGCAATTTTATCTTTCCTAAACGACCACCCTTTTCAACGAAGAGTTTAGGCTTGATTACATAAATGGATGTATGAAGTTGACTATACATTCTGTTTTACCTCTGTTTATGCAGACAGCTGCAAGAAGGTTCGGTTGACAAAATGGTTGACTTAGCACATTAACTAAATGGGAGCAGTCTTATAATGAACCGATCTCTGCAGGAGGAGGAGAAGGTAGACCGTTTTCTTATACTCTCATGTCACTTTTTTTTGGTCACCTGATAAAAGTTATCAAAGAAACATTTCATTTAGCATTCTGTAATTTTTTTTCCTAAATGTTACATGTGTGTTGCAGTTAATTTGACTGATTTTGTGTCCTCACAAGGGCAGCACGCTCATTGTGGAAACATATAACTTGCACTTTACCCTTTGTCAAAGCATAGGTTCCGTCATGTAAATACTGGATTCAAAAGAGACAGCTGTGGAGCATAGCTTGGCAGGCACCAGCCATGCAAATGCTCATGCTGTGGAGGTTTACTCGTTGACCTCTAAAACGTCATGTTTGCAGTGGCTTTTGTTTTTCGTAATGATCTGCATGTTTACCATGGTGGTTCTACTCATACGGATCACATGAGGCTCAGGGACACGGCACAGAAATTCGCTGCCTAAACATTGTCTTCAGGCTTCCAGCAGATCATGAATGATGCTGGGGCTTTCTCTACAGGTTTAAACTGCTGTGAAAATATATTAGACAGCGGCTACCGATTAAGTTGTGTGAATATTCCCTTCCTATACCTTAATAGCTGTATTGAGTTGTCAGTTTTGTTCACTTATTTCTTTCCATTTCGTTCCATGTGCACCTATAGAAGTTTTTAACCCTACTATATTTCGTTGATTGTGATGGCGGAACTGCTGAAAGGTTCTAGGGCCATCAAGCAGGTGTTGCTCAGTAAAGGAGAGTTGCTGATAACTGGGCATACCAGCCATTATATGCAACAGAGTGCAGCACCCTAAACTGTTGAAATGTTTTTCCCATGAAAAAAATGTTGAAATCATTTCCAGAAATCTGTTAGCTAATGATGATATCTTCAAATTTCTTGTTTGTCACCTTTCATCTGCGAGGTTCAAGTTGCTTATGCAGGAAATTCTGTGTGTAGTAAGTTTTTGTACACGCTCTATTCTAAATTGTAAACCATTCCAAGATCTTGGGGAGTTAAAACATCTTAATTATAACCAAAATTATAGGTATACAGTAAAAATATAATTAACGAAGAATTCATTGATATTTAGTTGGTATTCTAATTATTATTATTTTATCATATAAATTTAGTTAAACTTAAAATGTTTTAACTCTTCGAGATTTTGAAATGGCTTCCAATTTGGGATGGAAGGAGTAGTCCGTTAATCCATCTGGCCACAGCAAAATCGAAGTTGTATTCGAGGAAACGGAGCGTCCGCTAGGAAACAAATTATGAAAACCACCATATCTAGAGTCAACACAGAGAGATCTAGATGGCGTCAACAGCCCAATAACTACAGTAATCGAGCAAAGCGGCTGCATCTTATCGCAATTGCATAGGCGGTCACCTCCATCCCTTTATATACCCCATCTCAGCAGTTCACAAGAAGAAATCTGAAGATTCAACACATATAGGGGGGCATGAGCCGCAGGAAGAACACTGCCCTCGCCCTTGTGGCATGGCTCATGCTGCTTGCACTCTTCATCACAACGGCGACGGCGTCACTCCGTAATTCGTGCAAAATATTCTCATCAAAGATTGATTGATTCATTCGTTTCTTGGTATTCATGGAAGTATGGAACTTAGACATGCCACCAAAGATGCTGTTAAGTTGTTCTCATCAGTAGAGTGTACCTGACGGCCTTGCCGGCAGTAAGGCCATAAGTCATGCTCATCTGCTGTTAGCATGTTGGCATCACCTACACAGCTTTTCCTGACCCTGATACTGATCATGGCTGCGTTTCATTTCATTTCAGCATGCCAATGCTGCTGGCTTGTGCAGCATCCGAAGGTGACCTGCGGACACGCCTGCTGTGGCGACAACTGTTGCCCACCCACCCCACCACCGTCTGCCCGCTGAATTCAAGGAAGAATCCTTAGGCCTGTGCCGGTTCATAGATCATAAATAATATAATGATACAGAATAAACTCAGCTGGAATGTTGTAGTATCCCGCTACTTTTGTGTGAGCATATCATATATGCTGCAGCATGCATGGAAATAAAACATCTCTTTGGTTCCATCAGGTACTACAACAAAAGGATTATATTTACCACATCTTTAATATATGCCCCAGGAAGTAACTGATGGTAAATCGATATTCAGATATTAGCTTAATTGCAAAGGGTTGTCGCAACCTTTGTGACGCGTTACATCTGCGCCCGGGTGTAGTGAAAAATGAGAAAGGGTCTTCACACTTCTCTCGACGGGTGCGAAGGGTAAGGAAGCTAGCCGAACCAACTAGGATTCGTTTAGGTAGTTGGAATGTAGGGTCCATAACCGGTAAGTTAAGAGAGCTAGTCGATACAGCAATTAGGAGGCGTGTAAATATTCTATGCGTTCAGGAGACTAAATGGAAGGGCCAGAAGACGAAGGAGGTGGAGGATACTGGCTACAAACTTTGGTACACGGAGACAACATCGGGTAGGAATGATGTAGGCATCTTAATCGATAGGAGCCTTAAGGATGGAGTAGTTGAGTTGCGGAGGCAAGGCGACCGGATTATCCTAGTCCGGTTGGTAGTTGGAGATTTGGCTCTGAATGTGATCAGTGCCTATGTCCCACAGGTAGGTCTTTGCGAGAGCACCAAGAGACAGTTTTGGGAAGATCTCGATAGCATGGTTAGTACTGTGCCTATCAGCGAGAAACTCTTCATAGGAGGAGACCTCAACGGCCATGTGGGTGCGACTAATGTAGGTTTCGAGCGGGTGCATGGCGGTTTCGGGTATGGTAGTAGAAATCAAGAGGGGGAGGATGTTTTGGACTTCGCATTGGCCAACGATTTGTTGATAGCGAACACCGTCTTTAAGAAAAGGAAATCCCATCTAGTGACCTTTCGTAGCGGACAACACCTGAGTCAGATCGACTTTATCCTTGCAAGGAGGGGGGATAGCCGTGCTTGCTTAGATTGTAAGGTGTTACCTGGGGAGTGTGTTGTCCCTCAACACAAGCTTGTGGTGGCGGATTTTCACTTTCGGGTACGTGTCCATCGGGATAATCGGGCCAAGATTGCGAGAACAAAATGGTGGAAGCTTAGGGGGAAGCAGCACAAATATTTAAGGAGAGGATGCTAGATGAGGAGCCGTGGGAAGAAGATGCAGATGACATATGGCTAAAGATGGCAACATATGTTCGGAAGGTGGCTTCGGATGTGTTTGGAGTGAGTAGGGGAGGCAAACGGAAAGCGAAAGACACCTGGTGGTGGAATAACGAGGTGCAAAGGGCTATTAGGGAGAAGAAGGAGTGGTTCAAGCGCCTCCATCATGACAAGAGTGCAGCCAACATTGAGGGCTATAAAATAGCGAAGAGGGCTGTAAAACGAGCAGTGAGTGCAGCAAAAGGTCAAGCGTATGATGACCTTTATCAGCGACTAGGCACGAAGGAAGGGGAGAAGGACATTTATAGGATGGCTAGGATCCGCGAGATGAAGACAAGGGACATCAACCAAATCAAATGCATCAAGGATGGGACGGATTAACTTTTGGTGAGGAATGAGGAGATCAAGGACAGGTGGAGAGAGTACTTTGACAAGTTGTTTAATGGGGAGAATGAGGGTCCTACCTTGGAGTTGGATGACTCATTTGATGATACCAACAGACGTTTCGTGAGAAGATTTCAGGAGGTAGAGATCGGGGAGGCTTTGAAGAGGGTGAAGGGAGGTAAAGCGATAGGCCCTGACGGTATCCCCATTGAGATGTGGAGATGCCTAGGTGCAGAGCGATAGTATGGTTAACTAAGCTTTTTAACCTTATTTTCCGGTCAAACAAGATGCCTGAAGAATGGAGAAGAAGTATATTAGTACCGATCTTCAAGAACAAGGGAGATGTTCAAAGTTGTACTAATTGCCGTGGGATTAAGTCGATGAGCCATACGATAAAGCTCTGGGAGAGGGTTATCGAGCATCGCCTAAGAAGAGTAACAAGTGTGACCCAAAACCAATTTGGGTTTATGCCTGGTAGATCGACCATGGAGGCAATTTTCTTATTACGACAGTTGATGGAGAGGTATAGGGAGCAGAAGAAGGAATTGCACATGGTCTTTATTGACCTCGAGAAGGCATATGACAAAATACCAAGAAATGTCATGTGGTGGGCCTTGGAAAAGCACAAAGTCCCAGCTAAGTACATCACCCTCATCAAGGATATGTACAGGGATGTGGTGACGTCTGTCCGAACATGTGATGACGACACCAGTGACTTTCTAATTAAAATAGGACTACATCAAGGGTCGGCATTGAGCCCTTATTTATTTGCTTTGGTGATGGATGAGGTCACAAGGGACATACAAGGTGATATCCCTTGGTGTATGCTCTTTGCTGATGATGTGGTGCTAGTGGATGAGACTAGGGAAGGGGTTAATAGGAAGTTAGAACTATGGAGGCACACATTAGAGTCGAAAGGGTTTAGACTTAGTAGGACCAAGACTGAGTACATAAGGTGCGATTTCAGCGCGACTAGGAATGAGGAGGGAGACGTTAGCCTTGATGGGCAAGTGGTGGCCAAGACGGATACTTTTCGGTATTTAGGATCAATGCTACAAAAAGATGGTGACATTGATGAAGATGTTAGGCATAGAATTTCAGCTGGTTGGTTGAAATAGCGTCAAGCTTCAGGCGTCGTGACAGAAGGGTGCCTCAGAAGTTAAAAGGTAAGTTTATAGGACAACGATTCGTCCGACGATGTTATACGGTGTTGAATGTTGGCCTACAAAAAGGCGACATATCCAGCAATTGATTGTAGCAGAGATGCGTATGTTACGATGGTGTTATGGGCACACAGGGAGGGATAGAGTCCGGAACGACGATATTCGAGATATGGTTGGGGTGGCACCAATTGAGAAAAAATTGATTCAACACCGGTTGAGATGGTTTGGCCATGTCCAACGGAGGCCTCCTGAGGCACCGGTGCGTAGTGGGGTTCTAAAGCGGGTCGATAATGTAAAGAGAGGTAGAGGTCGACCTAAACTGACTTAGGACGAGTCGGTTAAGAGAGATCTTAAGGAGTAAAATATCCCTAAGGATTTAGCTATGGATAGGAGCGCTTGGAGACTAGCAATTAACGTGCCTGAACCATAATCTTTTTCATGTACCATTTATATGTTCTTTGTTTTTCATGCCTCTTTTGGGTTTTATCTCTAGCCAACCCCAACTTACTTGGGACAAAAGGCTATGTTGTTGTCGTTGTTGTATATATATCAAGCATAATTCCTAATCGTCGAGTCCATTCCTAGACCTAGAAGTCAAGAGTACAGTCTATCTAACATGGGCACAAGCATCATGCCCCAGAACATCAGTTTGAGAATCAAACAGAACCCATCATTCTAAGGTACATGAACACCCAGAAAGCTAAAACCCACATTCCACAGCAGACCCCGTAGCATCCACCGCCACAAGAGGCGACTGCAGAGCTCTTGCTATCATCAACACCAACAAGAAAGCGGCACTCGCCCATAGATGGATCAAGGTAAGTTATCATCCCAAGCCCACCAAAATCGCAACTCTTTGGGTCCTGCTTCTGCTGCTGATAGTAGCTGTTGAAAGCATATGAAACATTGCCCTTCTCCCCGATGCCATAGCATGAACCTCCATTGTACAGAGTTGTACAATCAGCCATGCTGCATGCAAGCTTCATGTGATCTGAAACACTGTCGAGATTCCGAGCAGGGTTTGCGACACACCAACGTGATGGAAGGTAAGGAACCTCTTTGGCATTCTTCAGTACTGAATTTCCCAGACCAAGATTCAGGGGGTATTTGGCTTGCCCATCAAAGGAGAAGACCCCCCAGTGCCGCTCAAAGTTTCCTGGTAGTATGCTCTTCCCCTCTTCATCAAGAAGGCTGAAAAGATAGACATCAGATGGTGGCACACCAGGTCGGAGTGGAGTTCCCTTGTTGCTTGTAACACGATTGATAAGCCCTTGATTGAATGCCCTTGCTGCAGTTAAGTTTGCACTTGGTGCTCCCTCAGTTGGCCAACCTATCTCACCAATTGCAATTGGTAGGTTCCCGTAGCCAATTTTACTGAGAGCAGAAACTAGTGTGTCAAAGTTCCCATCAAATGCATTGTAGTACACGTTTGGACCATCTACTACTGGGTGAGTAGATCCCTCGAAGAAGGCATAATCTTGTGGGAAATCAGAACTTTGGTAAAGACTGAGGAATGGGTAGATATTGACGACGAATGGAGCCCCACTAGAGCTCAGAAAAGCAACCAGCTGGGTCATTATCTGAGTCAATTCAGTCCTGAATACTCCTTGAGATGGAACAGAAGCACTCTCATATGCATCTGCATTGCAGGGGACTACTAGTTTTACGTAGCTAGCAAGATTAGCTTTCACCAGCGATTGCTGAATATTAGTCATTGCTGGAATGATATATGACTGGAATTGACTCTGGTAGCTTGTCAGGAAAGGCTCATTGCCCACAGCAATGTATCTGTAAAAAATGCATAGTTACTAACCACGAAGATATCTACCAGTTCTGAGTCTGTATGGACACATCCATGTTTGCAAGTGAAAGTTGATGAAAATGTTTGTAACTTTGTAAAGAACACACAAAAAAAAAAACACTTGCAAGCTGTAAGCAACTAAGCATCATTAACCCGAACTCAACTATACCAGTTTTGTTAACCAGTACATTCTGCAATGATCCCAGAACATTTTATTAACTATTTGCACCTCACTCTTAACCTCACTATTATTGGTATCTACAGATTAAAATGGTCAGTTTTGCTTTGCGTAAACAAAGGATGAAATT
Organism: Bothriochloa decipiens; assembly: GCA_023333625.1. Classification (NCBI taxonomy): domain Eukaryota; kingdom Viridiplantae; phylum Streptophyta; class Magnoliopsida; order Poales; family Poaceae; genus Bothriochloa; species Bothriochloa decipiens. The sequence continues at coordinate 34,355,175 of CM041631.1, forward strand.
TAATTTTTGTTTGATATAGTATGCAATATGAAGAACAATAGAGTGATTGCTTGCTTCAAAGTGACAGCAGCTCAGGGCCCTTGTACTTTGCTATCAACAGACACATTCTAAAAGAAACACTATATTGCAAAGGGAAGCACTTGAAAAACAAGCAAAAAGAATGCTTAAATAGAATAGAGGTGTACAAACTGAATTCTATGATACATACTCAAATAAATAAACGAAACCAGATATGTCACTGCAAATTCAAACTCTATCTCAGCAATGACACTGAACTGAACAGCTGATGAGCAAATGGACCAGCTTAATTCGAATTGTAATACTCCAAATCTAAGTAACCGCATTAAGAAAACGATTATCTTCTGCACCAAAGCAATCAACTATTGGCTCAAATAGGAAATGCGAATACCTGAAACATCTCATCTTCATGTTCACGAAACAAGAAACATACAAAAGATTCATTGTCGGCTCCACAAGAATCAAAGGAGCTCAGCAAAGCGAATACTCCAATAAAAGCTAAAAAGTGGCACAACATATACCTAATTCAAGTAAATTGGCTACATAAATCCTAGGTTGCCCAACCAATCACCAAGACTGAGGAAGCAAGAATCAAAAGGTTGTATGTACTTGAATGCTGCAATGCGAGAGATCCAGAGAAAGACCGGGGCTCACCGGATGTCGACGCCGCCGCGGCCGACGTACCGGGACACGTTCTGCGCGACCCAGTCGTCTGCAGCCGCCTGCGACCCCGCGATGCTTGCGAGCTCGCCGTTGGTAACGCCGACCATGACCTGGATGCCGCTGCCGGCGAGAGCGCACAGGACTCCCGGGTCGGCGTCGAAGAGCTTCACCTTGCTGATCCGATTCGCGCGCATCAAGTCCACCACCACGCCGGGCGGCGTGCGGTGGTCGGACACGGTGCCCCAGTTCACCCCGATTGCCGCCTCGGCCCGCCACGCGGGGGCGCAGAGGGCCGCAACGAGGAGGGCAGGCAGCAGCGCGAGGCCGCCGGCAGCCATTGCGGGGGCGATCTTTGGAGGATTGGGAGGGGGGCTCGTGGATCGAAACTGGATCTTTGGGTTGGGATTGGGGGAGTTGGTGAGACAACTGAGAAGAGGATGGAGAAGAGAGTGAGGCGATGATGCAGTGAGGTGGGAAGCCGGGGTGAGCTTGAAGCTTCTCACTCATCAAGGGGAAACAAAAAAAAGGACAATTTGGTAAATGGAGGTACCTGTGACGTGTCCCCCGCAGCAGCAGGACAGCGGCCAAAAGATCCGTTGGCTGGGACTGGGAGGATTCAGGTCAAAAGGCCTTGGTGACCGTTGTAAAAATAAAAGGCTTGGTGAGAAAAAAAAACTATATGTGGGTTTACACTATTTCCATGTTAATGTGGCTTTTTTAGAAAAAAAACAGGTAGCACCTAAGCTAACATAAAAGATAGCAACTTCAGAGAGACTATTTCTATTCTTTATAAATTATTATAGACATAATGTTTTTGATAAAAAAATGTTCTGACTATTTAATTGAATTGCCAAATATAGACCTTCTATATTTCAGATTTCATGCTAGTTAAAGATGAAAAGCGGAGATAGTTTTCTAGAGTATATGCAAGATATTGAAAAGATGTTAGAAAACACAAAGATATAAACAACTTTTACCCACATAGCTCTCCAAATAAGTTTTTTGAGAGTAAATCTTAAAAAAAAACTATTAGAAATACTCTTACAAATCAAAGTAGTTGCCTGGTTAGCCGACTTAACTAATACATGAACTATCTTATTATAATTTCAACTAATAATGGGAGCTGGATGTGTGATACGAGACCTCAATGGAAGTTTCTTAGCTACAAAACCAAGTTATTTGTAGTCTCTGAAGCTCAAAGCTTTGGCTGACCATTGGGCTAGGTTCATCTATGATCAACACTTCAACATTTGCCTTAACCTAATCCTCTAGTGGTGGAACCCATCGTTAGGTAGATGCCCTGTTCGAAAAATCAAGAGCACCATCACAATGTGTTACCACTTGAATATGTGCTTTTAATTTTCAACAATACGATGGGGATGAATAATATTTTCCCCATTTCTAACAGCATTTGCATCATCCAAAATATGCTAGATAATTATAGTAAAGATAGTTGCTTGTTCATCAATGCATCAGCCCATTACGCATCGCAAGAACTACATAGTTGGTAGTGGTGCCGACATACCCTGAAGAAAGTGATTATGATAAAATTTTCACCATACACATCCTTTACAATAAAAACATAAGCATCCACAAAGGCAAGCACATTCCCTTAAACTTTTTTTTGTCTCAGCTCCTGCCAATAGACACGTGATTGCAATTTTTGCAAACACAATGCACAATGAGTCTGATTCTGGGCGTAGGACTTGCATTGCATTAAGGATTATACAACACAGTGCACAAGCCTATACAATTTGCTCTTGTTTTTTGAAGGAAAAATTACTCTGTATGCATTGTTTATGCCTCTGGTTGAATGCATAGAGGGTGCTTAATTCATCATTTTTGCAAAATTTGGATTTTGGTCCATCATTTTTTGCAAAGTTAAACTAAACACCATCCAAAGTTTTTTTGCGAAAAAATGATCATTCACCGTTTTGGATTTTGGCCTCAAGAGTCAAAAAAAAAAAACCCCGAAAGAGGTGTAGCCCTCACCCACCCACATGGAAGTTTTATCATTTTGGATGGAACCAAACACAACCATAAAATTTGTAGCATTTTGCATTTCATCATTCCAAAGTAGTTGGTATTTTGCATTCTATGGGGAACTAAACACACATATAGTGAAAAATTGTATCTAGTAATTTTTGTTTGGTTTGGATGCATAGTGGGAAGCTGTTTTAATTTGCATTAAGGGTGTGTTTAGTTCCCCATAGAATGAATGTCAACTACTTTGAATTGATGAAATACAGAATGCCAAATTTTTTATAGGTGTATTTAGTTCCATCCAAAATACCATATTTCTCATGAGGGTGGGTGAGGGCTGCACTCTTTTTAGGTTTCTTTTGCCTCTTGATGCCAAAATACAGAATAGAGAATGACCAACATATTGTCAAAAAAATTGAGTGGTGTTTAGTTTTATTTGTAAAATAATGGGCTAAAACCCAAAAAATATAAAATGGGGAACTTAACACCCCCTGAATATTACTGAATGCGGGGAGCAAGATTGAATTACGTCCCAGTGACCTAGGCAACTAAAGTTTGCCTATCTTCCACTACTTCACAAACTAGTCAACCAAATTCAGCAATTAGCCCATAAAAAAATAAGTTAAACATACAATAATTTAAATGTACTAGTAGATATGATTAAAAAGATGCGGCCACTACGCAAATCGGTCATCATGGTGTTGTGTCGGCTGCAAATCGGTGCATTCTCGCAAAGATTTCATACTGCAGTACCGGCTGTTCCTACTTGCCTTTTTACTGTATTCGACGAGATGACAGATGCGGCGCCTATGCACGGGAGGACAGTGCACAGCGGATGCAGCTACAGAGCGGGCCGGGTGCATGCATCACATAATCCAAATTAAATCCTGCGTAGGTGGATACAACCAATTTTGAGCACATCCGGTTATGCAAGCAAGAAATGCTTTGGGACAGTGCTAGTCTTTATAAGGTGATGTTCGGAGAAACAAACAACTGCCCTTTGCGTGAGGGTACCCTGTAAAAAAGTAGATATACAGCTAACCAAATAACCAGTCGAGGCAGGAGGCTCTGCCTCGATGATTCTTTGGGGAAAAAAATCTTATACGGTAGAGTACATCGAGAAAACCAAAAAAGAAAAAGACCTATCATGGCTCATATGGGAATAGTCGTATGGAGTGTTACCGAATGACTGCAGAACTAGATTTGCACTACAAATGTACAATGCAAATATGAGTGCAATCATTTAGCAAAGTATGCATATGCACAGTGAGTCTACCAGTGAGGTTCGATCCCATGGTGGCAGGATCCAAATTCAATGGGACAGGCGAGCGGAGCCGGAGCGAAGGCAACCGGTGAAGCGGTGACATGCGAGCACGAGTGGCACGAGCTCGATCCCTAGACACATGGGCGAGAGCTCAACCAGTAGCATTGGCGAAACATATCTCGCCTAGCTATAGTGCAGGGTGGGTAGGGAGACCATCACACTTTCTGTGGAGTCGTGGGAGAAGAAGAGAGATGGAGAAGCAAGGTTTCATTTAACAGAGAAAAGAAGTGTTATTAAGGGTTTTGCTATACTACATGCGTCTAAAATCGGTAATTCTTTTAGGTGATATCTTTGAGCCGTCTGATGCCCATCTAATGGTCCGGGTGTTTTCTTGTTTCCCGAGCTAACCACTGTTTATTTTCCTTTTATTGCCATGGTGTCCACACCAGCCGGTTCTCACCTCTGTTTAAAATAGCAGGCTACAGCGCTGCTATAGCTGCAGGAGAAGCTCATCGCTAAGCTATTCGTATTTTAGCTATAGCACTGCTATTTACCGCTATAGTGCCACTATTTATGGCTATTTTATATTTCATTTTGCTACTAATTTGGTATTTTAGACAATTAAATTTTTATAAACCATGTTCTAATGTCATATTGATATTTGGTAATGTTATCTAGACTTGTGAAAACTAAGAAACATATTTGCGTTCATCAAATATCATACTTGTCATATCCTTGTCATAAATTACTGGTGGTTTTCCTGTTTTTTTCCTAAAAAATGTTATATGTCATAGTGCCGCTATAGCTGCATAGCTCCTGAAAATAGTTACTATGCCCATCGTGGGCCACAACCCCGATGCCGCTTTGATGCATCTGCAATGCCTGCCGCGCACCGGCCATGGCCATCGAAGCCACCATGTCATCACTAGTGCAGGTGGGAGAATAGAGAGCAATGAGTCGATCTACCACGGCCACTCACCGGGGAGCAGCTCGTTAGGAGGAGGTTATCGGGTGAGTTGGAACATGGGTATCCTATAGCTCGCCAGATAGAGAGAGGTGTAAGTGGGTGCAGGCATGGGCGCATCATGGCCAAGAACCTAAAAAAACTAAAAATAAAATTCATTCGATTTCTTCATGCTCGAGTTGATTAGTGAAATTCGCATCAACTCATGTCATAACACGAATCAAACCAGAACAACCCCAGATTGACGTACGAAGGAAGAACGGGAAGGGAAAAATGAAAAACACATAGGGACAAAAATCATATACCAAACAACTGCCCTTTGCGCAACGGTACCCTGTAAAAAAGTAGATATACAGCTAACCAAATGACCAATTAGACTCTCAGCGCATATGCATACTTTGCTAAATGATTGCACTCATATTTGCATTGTTGTGCAAATCTAGTTCCGCGGTCATTCGCTAACACTCCATGCGGCTATTCTCGTACTATGGTGTCAAGCACCGGGTCGAGGCAGGAGGCTCTGCCTTGACTATTCTTTGGGGAAAAATCTTATACGCTGGAGTACATTGAGAAAACCAAAAAAGAAAAAGACCTATCATGGCTCATATGGAAATAGCCGCATGGAGTGTTAGCGAATGACCACGGAACTAGATTTGCAGTACAACGCAAATATGAGTGCAATCGTTTAGCAAAGTATGCATATGCACAGAGAGTCTACCTTCATGGCCAGTGAGGTTCGATAACATGGTGGTAGGATCCAAATGCAAAGGGATAGGCGAGTGGAGCCGAAGGCCACCAGTGAAGCGGTGACATGCGAGCACGAGTGGTGTGAGCTCGGCTTTCGGTGCAACATTTCACATGGCCAGTACCCACCCACCAGCATGGTAGCACTTCACGGGCGCGAGCGAGTCGCGGTGCACGTGGGCACGAGCTCGAGCCACCAACAGTTTGCACGGGCGCGACCGCGTGAGCTCAATCCCTAGACACGTGGGTGAGAGCTCAACTAGTAGCATTGGCGAGACATATCTTGCCTAGCTGCGGGAGTGCAGGGTGGGTGGGGAGACCATCACACTTTCTGTGGAGTCGTGGGAGAAGAACAGAGATGGAGAAGCAAGGTTTCACTTAACATAGAAAAGGAAGTAAAGTGTTATTAAGGGTTTTGCTATACTACATGCGTCTAAAATCGGTAATTTTTTCAGGTGATATCTCTGAGCCGTCTGATGCCCAACTAATGGTCCGGGTGTTTTCTTGTTTCCCGAGCTAACCACTCACCGGGGAGCAGCTCGCTAGGAGGAGGTTATCGAGTGAGTTGGAACATGGGTGTCCTATAGCTCGCCAGATAGAGAGAGGTGCGAGCGGGTGTAGGCATGGGCGCATCATGGCCAAGAACCTAAAAAACTCCAAAAATAAAATTCATTCAATTTCTTCATGCTCGAGTCGATTAGTGAAATTCTCTTAATTAGTGGGTAGCATCAACTCATGTCATAACACGAATCAAACCAGAACGACCCCAAATTGACGAATGAAGGAAGAATGGGAAGGGAAAAATGAAAAACACATAGGGACAAAAATCACATATAGAAGTGATGAATCCCAAGGACAAGAAGAAGAATTCAAGACTCTATTATTCCCACTCAAGAATCTCAGCTTACACAAATTTGTAATTTGTGGATCTCAAGATCAAACCCTTGGGGAGGGAGGAACTAGAATGAGGAAATGAGAAAGTGCAGAAGAAGTAAGTATGGTTGGATCATCCCCTCTCTTATTTATAAAGCTATTACACATGACCAACTTATCTCTAGATATTTTGTGTTGAATCACTTGACCCAAGGGTATTTATTGTCGAACCTGAGGTAGAATCATCCGATGGCCACATGCCCTTCATGAGATAGCTTCGTCTCGACATGAACTTCTCGATGTCACCACATGCTGTCTTCTTTCCTCAGAACTTCTGCTCGAGTTATGAGGCCTAAACTTGAAAATAGTCCACCAGTGTTTTTGAGGCCTAAACGATCAAACCGCTCGCGATTAGCATACTCCACATGTGTCTCTCGCTACTCAACATGTGTCACCTTCGTCCTCTACCGGCCAGCCATGAAGTCTTATAGAGCCTCCACTCGACTTGCTCGACCACCGTCTTGATCTAGTCAACATGGTCACTTCTTCATGTACACTTGCACTTGCGATGTCCTCAGATGTCAGCCACCGCGGCTAGTCGCATGGCCTCATGGTCCCTCAGTTCAAATCTCACGTATGTTTTTCAGTGCTCGTAGATAATTAGCATGACATGTCTCTACTTGACCTTCACCTTGCTGTCGACCACCGTCTTCGAGCTCCACACCTGCGCACTACAAGCTAAGATACATATTGCATAACACACTCATGCCACAAATTTAATTCTCAAATTCAACTCGAAGCGCCAGACCATTCAGAATGTGCGTCACAGATCAGAACCATAAGGGCACAAATCAACCTGTTTGTGTTTGCAGCATGAACTAGAAAATTGATGTAAAGAAACGAGAAATACATATTGGTGAAATGAAAATCAATGTAAAGAACCTAGAAATATATTTTTGGAGTTGAGTTTTAGAAGTTCCTACGCCCTAGTGTTAACTCGAGAACAAATGTAGTGCCTACGTCTTCATTTGTTCCACAAAAATCTCCACCCTTGAGCAAAAATCCAAGTCGGCGATTGACAACGTCAGCAAGTAATATAAACACCTTTTGCGTGCATTGTCAAAATGCAATCTCACAACCCTTGCTAGACAAGAAAGCAAACCTTTGGAACCTGATGCAATCCCACTGAGTTGTACGCAAAGTCCTCTCAGCATATTCTAGAGCAGCACGCGGAAAAGTTAAAATTTGATGTGCTTTATATGAAAATGTTGTTTGGAGATAGCTAAAAATTAGCGGGTGCATGTATAGATTGAATCTGCACCTAATAGGTGCATATATCCTTGGCACTATTAGTTCTCCTGAGCTACTCGTTCTGTCCTTAGATGTTAGTCGTCACGATTTGCATGCTGATAACATTAACTCAATATATAGAAAATATGTGCAACAATTCTGACTCCAAATAAATTTATTTATTTAAAAAATTATATTTAAATATCTATCTAATAATACTAATCATATATCATAAATATTAGTATTTTTAATATATATTATTTAATCAAGTTGTTCCTTGGGTAACGAAATCCACTAACACTTAGGGACGGAGGGAGTTGTGTTTGGCGAAGAGGTACTCTAAGAGGGGAGCCATCTGTGTCGTCTTGGAGTATAGAAATTTTGTGAAGAAATGTCTCCAACAAATTTTCTATTTACTGCTCTAAAAATAAGAAACTAAATTTATCTGTGCGTTATTAGTATCAACTCTTTATTCAGTGTTCCCAAATAAGAAATAGTATCAACTCTTTATTTAGTGTTCCAAAATAAGAAATGGATCAATGAAGTGGTTATTAGTATCTGTGCGTTATTAGTATCAACTCTTTATTTAGGTGAGGAACTAAATTTTGTTATTTGCACTTAATTAGGCGACGAATACAAATCTGTTTTGGTTTTACAGGCGAGGTGGCTAGTAGCTAGTAGAAGACATGGAAGTTGGATGGAGACCCCAAACCTACAACAATATATATACACACATACACCGCACCTACATATATACACAAGTTTCAACCTGTGTGCGATCGAGTTAGCCACACGCCCACACATACATTTTGTCGCTGTTGAACACCGATCACATCAGCTGCCCGGCGTCCCTGTGGCTGATGGAAGAAGATAAACCACTAAAACGAAGGATGACGGACCCCCGATATGGATCTCATCTTCCGGATCCAACCTCATCCACCACGGGCACGCCACGTATATGCAGAGGCCTGCACAGTGATAGAGCCAGGATGAGCGGCCATGGGCTAACTAATGGAGAGTTAAGGTTTAAACTGAAAATTAATGATAGATTTAAAGCTAAACTAAAATCAAACTCACAGGGGCTGCTGTCCGGGCAGGTGCAGATCCGCCATTGGGCCTGCATGCTAGCCACGAGCTATAGCTAGGCCGGCTGGACGAGACAGGACAAGAAGCCAACATATATCGATCATGGCCCACTTTGATAATGGCTTCACGCCAAAAAGTAAAAAAAAAAAAAACACTTGCATATCAAGTAATCAGATGATGGTGGTTGTCTTGTCAAAGTGTCAGTTTTAGTCTGTGTACGAGTATGTTTGTTGCTCGCTAAAAAATCTTTTGTGCCATGCTAACGTGCGGTGCGGTGTCAATCAATTGTTACTACACTGGCATTGTGAATATAGTTAAGTTTGTCGAATATTATTGTTACTAAATATATATATCGAAGCAAAACACTGGTGCGGTAAATCTTCCATATTTTTTTCATGTCAACTAAAAAATAGCGTGTGGAATTTTTTTACGAAGAGTTGCCTCGATTTTTATTGAAAGCCATAAGAGTTGCATACAAAGAAAGCTGGGTAAATCAGCGTACAGGTCATCGGCCCACCACCCCAAACTATCCAGTCTAAAAAGATAACGCTTATGAAAGCTCTAATTCTAGAAGCACAAAGTACGGATTCACTTAGTCACTTTTAAATCTCCATAACATCTGACAGAATAACAGCAGTCGGTTTGAAGTTGTTCAAACCCTCTAACGCCATCGTCCTCAGTTTCTGGAAGCGCTCCTGGTCCTTTTTAAGAGATACACTCCATCTCTACATGTTGTGTACAGCATTGTGTAAGACATCCGTAGAAGCTTTTGGCATAACCTTGGAGATAGCCATCTTATTGCGAGTTAGCCAAAGAGCCCATATAATCCCTGCAAAGATGAACGCAATCATTTTGTTTGGTAAGTTAACCTTTCCCCTTAGCCAGGTTTGACAAAAATCCTCCAAAGATGTAGGATAGTTATCAAGTTCAAACACTCCCCCGATGAAGCTCCACACAAAGATTGCCATTGGGCATTCAAGAAAGATATGATTAACTGTTTCCATACAGCCACAGAGACAACATTTATCATCCCCCTTTCATTTTTTCTTGATTAAGTTTTGAGCAGTTTGGAGATTATCATTTAACATTTGCCAAAGGAAGACTTTAAGCTTCAAAGGGATCTTGCTCTGCCAGACATATTGGATCAGTCTGAAATCTGTAAAGTGATTTAGCTGTGAATTTCTTTTTGTTATCTAGCTCCCTGACTACACTATCATCCTTGTTGTCAGTTAGAGTAATATCATTCAGTTCTCCCAAAAGACCTTACCATCTACTGAATTCATGCATGGTTAGTGACCTCTTGAACTCCATATACCATGAGTCCCCATCCCAACAATCACTCACAAAAGCTAGAGGCTCTCTAACCAGCTTGTACAGGTCTTCATAGTAAATTCTAAGAGGAACACTTTTCATCCAGCAGTCTTCCCAAAATCTATAGTGGTTCCCATTACCTACCTGAAAAGTTACTCCCCAATTGAATAGATGTTTTACACTGTGTACACCTTTCTAGAATTGTGAGCCCCCAACCCCGCAGGATCCAAAGAAACCGTTTTCATCCATATATTTGGCCTTGATGATTCTGAACCAAAGCTCCTCTGGTTCCTGAAATATTTTCCAGATCCAGTTGGCAATTAGACAATCATTCATTGTTCTGGTATTAATGATCCCCAAACCTCCCTGATCTTTTGGTCTGCTTACTATCTCCCTCTGGCCATGTGGTATTTAGATTTATCCTCAGCTCCTTGCCTCAAGAATTTTGCTCTGACTTAATCAAAGTCCTTGTGTACTCCATCCTTTAACCTGTAGAACCCCATACAGTAAAGAGGTATGCTCCCCATACATGTGTTAGTCAGCAGTTGTCTGCCCCCTGATGTCGCATGCTTCCCTCTCCATGGATCTAGTCTCTTCTTGATCTTCTGAGTTAGAGGAGCGAAGGATTCCATGTTAAGGTGCTTGTAACTTATTGGGATGCCAAGATATGTCATTGGAAATGACCCAAGAGCACAGTTTAGCATGTTCTTCACTCTTATGAAAATTAATTTTTAGTCCTGTCAACCACTCAAAGCAGTATAATATAAGTTTCAAGTTTCTGATGTATTTTTCCTTAGGTTCTATCATTATGACTGTATGATCAGCATACTGGATGTGACTCACTTCTCCTTGTATCAGATGGTTTACTACTCCCTTTATGTGCTCTTTTTCAATACCAGATTGCAACATGACTCCCAAAGCATCTACCACCAAATTGAACAATAGAGGGGACAAGGGATCACCCTGCCTTAAAGCCCTATATGTTCTAAAGTAAGAACTTTTGTCCCCATTCACATTGATGCATACTCTTCCTTCTCTGACAGTGCTCATGACCCAGGACACCCATTGAGTGAAGCCCCTTCCCACCACAACATCTTGTAGAAAATCCCATCTAACCCTATCATAAGCTTTTTCAAAATCTATCTTCAGTATCAGGCCTTTAGCTTTAGTTCTGTGAAGCTCATGGAGTACCTCATGCAGCACCACCACCCCCTCCAAAATATTTCTCCCTTTAACAAAAACTGCTTGATTATCACCAATAATTCTTCTAGCAATGGGAACCAGTCTGTTAGTCAAAACTTTAGTGAAGCACTTATAGTCAACATTAAGGAGGCATATAGGTCTATATTGTTTCATAGTGTTAGCCTCTTTTACTTTTGATACTAAGGTAATGATTCCAAAGTTCAGCCTCTTGATGTCTAGTTGATTTTGCCATAGGTCTTGAGCATCCTCCAAAGATCCTGTTTGATGATCTCCCAACACTTCTTGAAAAAGGACACACTAAATCCATTGGGTCCCGGGGCTGAGTTCTCCTTCATTTCCATTATTGTACTTTTGATCTCCTCCATAGAGAAAGGTTTAATAAGCTCAGCTTGCTCCTCTTCTTTTAGACACATCTTGTCAGGCCAAAAGTTTTCATTTAGGTGTACAGAGTAGTCATCACTGCCTCCAAATAGCTATTTATAGTAGGATATTATGTGCTCAGTGATCTCTACTTGTCCCCTGATTTCTCCATTATCAGAATCCAGGAAGGTTATAGCATTTTTCTTTTTCCTTCCATTCATGAATTGATGAAAGAAGTGTGTATTGGCATCACCTTGTAGGACCCAGTTTTTTCCAGCTATTTGTTTCCATTGTAACCTCTCTAAGCCAATTAACTCCTCCAATTCCTCTTCATATCTTAACCTGTTCTCCCATTCTTCCCAAGATAACAACCTCACCTCAGCCACCCTATCTATGTCCTCAATCTTTTTGTTGAGCTCAGATTTTAGTTTATTTTGTTCCTCATTTAGTTTGAGATTCCAACCCCTTAGATATTTTCTTAGCTCCTGCAGGCATTTGTGCCATTTATCCAGGGAATACTAAAGTCTTCTTCCTTGACTACTGAAATGATTCCATTTATCCTTTATCATCTTCCCAAACTTCTCTAGTTGAAGCCACTTTTCTTGGAAGTAAAAATATTTGGATCTTGGCTCCCTGTGTTCCCCAGTGTCTAAAATAAGTGGGCAGTGATCAGATCCTATCCTAGATTTGAACCATGCGTAGCTGTTACCAAAGTGCAAGTCCCAACTGTCAGATACCAGAATTCTGTCCAACCTCACCAGTAAAGGATCCTTTTGCTTGTTAGACCATGAGAACTTGACTCCCTTGACATGTAAATCCCTGAGTTGGTGATCCCCAGTGAACTCATTAAACAGAGCCATAAGTCTAGGATCTCCCTGTCCCCTATTTCTGTTAATGTCATTTCTAATCAAGTTAAAATCTCTCCCCAGAATCATAGGTAAATCCATATGTTCACACAACCTTTGCAAACTCCCCACAAAGTCCTCAGAGAAATCATGGTTTGCTGGCCCATATATATTCATGACCCAAAATCTGTAATTGCTGATTCTGTTTCTGATTAGAACTCCCAAGACATGATTTTCCAAGATGGTTTCCTCCACCTCATAGCCATCCTTATTGACCCCTGTGAGAAGACCCCCTTGAGTGGCCCCTTGCAGGGACCCAGCTCCACATAAAGTCTTTGTTACCCCCCATCTCCTTAAGCTCCCAGTAAAGAGCGTGTGAAATTGGTTGGGAAAAAAAGATATACCGCATATATGGACACTCTGTTTGCTTTAACGAGTAATTCCACATGTAAATTTTAGAGAGGGGGAACATATTCTTTTCAGTGCACGTTAAAAAATACTACAGCTTACTAGAGCAAACAACAATATCAAACAAGACAGCGCACCGGGTTCTACGTTAATTTATCTTTTCTTTCGCTGATTCGTCTGCACTTACCACTGAGCCACGTTAAAGTGAAATTAGTTTAGTGCTAATCCATAACTAACAACTAGACAACTAGTACAAATTAATCTGCTAGATGACATGTGAACATCATGGGCAGCAACCGGTGTTTGTATCTTACGTTCGGCAACTTTGTTTTTGTCCCACAAGGTCAAAACTGATAGGTTAATAAAAATCGTAGCTATAGCTATCCGTTACAGATACAGAGGATTATATTACTCACATTCTTGCTACTTCATGGTCATGAAGGGGTCTTTCATTTTTATTTTATTGCATCACTGATCTCTTGTTGATATAATTGCTATTTCTTAAGCGGACTGAGCATGTCATACGAAGTTTCCACTGACTTGTGCTTAGTTAGTTAGCACTCATGTTTTTTAATTGTAGATCATAGCAGTGATGTTAAAACGTAATACCATAGAGATCTTTTGGGGGTCCCTCCAATAATTGTTGTTAGAGAGAATACTCTGATAGTGAAGTAGCAGTCCTAGAATTTTCCACATGACATGGACTCGATATACAAAGCATACATATTTTTATTCTTTCTGGTTGAATGTGAGCTTTGGCTAATTAAATTATTATACTCCTACCATTTTTAATTATATGACGTTTAGGCAAGTTCATTAGTTCAAAATGAGCTAATTAGCTTGGACTCAACGTCCTTTTTTTTAAGAAACTAGTAAAATACTACTATGACATTGTCTAAGGCGGGGTGTTTAGTACAATTATTAAAAAAATTGGCCTCACGGATAAACATAGAATTTCTAAAATGTTGGATCAAATTCAAATTGGTTTTAAAAATTCAGTGTCAATTTACTTGAAAGACTCCCTAATTCATCATGCATCACAGTCAAAATTATACATAACATTGAAGAAATAATACAAACATATCATCCAGCTGGTAGAGCAGTGTAATAATAGTACAGCAAGTCTAATGGTGAGTGAGCTGCGCTTATGTCCTTGGGCGTGGGAGGCGGGGAAACTGAGAATTTTGAGAATTTTAGGACTTCGGCAGAGGTATAAGATTTGGAGAAATCATTTTCGGGCGATTTGGTGCAATTTTGGACAGAACATGAATCGAAATATGATTCTTTTGTGGACAAAAGAAGTATTGATCGGGTCCAGAGGCCAAAGGTAAAGGGGAGTTTTTTATGAATTTCACTGACATTTTGCATGAAACTGATTACAGATAACCAAAAAAATGAGACTACAATTAAGGGCTTGAGTGACTAGCTATACTTTGTTTTGTTTTCTCGTTTTTTATCTAATAAAACCTACGGTAAAGCTTTTGCCTCCCCTTCTTAAAAAAGAAAAACCTGGTCTGACCTATCTTGTGGTACACAAAAAATACCAGCGGTAAAACACTTATGTAGACATGTTCAAACAGTAAGTACATACTGGTATCATGTGAGCACTCTTTTTTTGTTTACATGTATATTCAGCGTTACAGCAGACGTGTTTCTTTTGGGTCAAGCATACAACATTGATTGGAAATTTCATGCTTCAGACATGATCAAAAAACACACCGAAAGAGAGCTCCAAGCGCCTCCATTTCAAACCTCATGATGATATCGACTTTTATCGGTGGTTTCATGACCATCTCTTTCTCCGTTACCGTAACATTGAAATGGCAAGACAGAGCATCCAAATCTATCACCAACAGCAGACAGCACAAAACAGCAAAATGATACTCCTGAGTAATATAAAAAGAACATGCTGTTCGGCCGCCAGGCGCCAGCTGTTGATTTAAATCCTACTCTATATTCAAAAGCTACGAACGAAAGTTTGATAAATTCGACTTAGCGTATGACTTTCCTAGTGATTTCCTAGGTACCAAATAATTAGTGTAACAACCATGCTAACTGATAAAGAATAGGTAATGAGATAGTAGCTATGCCCCAGCAATTTCAATAAGCTCAGCCAACTAATTGATACTGTAAATGATAGTATGGAAGCATTGCCCAAAAGAAAACATTTTGTTATATGCTATCAGCTTATTAATGTTAAAGTGAATAATTTCCATTATTGGGCTAACCCTAGGGAGGGTAGCTATATAGACATACATGGGCCTCATGGGCCTAAACCTCATATACTCCAACACCCCCCGCAGTCTGAACTACCGGCGCAGCAGAGTTTACAGGCTGGACATGAATGAAGAGAAGCAAGAACAACACACGAGCCCCCCCACAGTCACAACTAGCCACCAGTGATGTTGAGGCTGGAGCGGAACTCGGCGAAGGTCGAGGACGGGAGACCTTTGGTGAAGATGTCGGCGAACTGGGAGGTGGTCGGGACGTGGAGAACCCGAACATCGCCAATGGCGACCCGATCCCGGACGAAGTGGAGATCGATCTCCACATGCTTGGTCCGCTGGTGCTGCACAGGGTTGGTGGAGAGGTACACAGCACTGACATTGTCGCAGTAGACCAGCGTGGGCTGTGAAGCTCGACAAGAAGCTGCCGGAGCCAGGAAGCCTCAGCCACGCCGTTAGCAACAGCGCGGTACTCCGCCTCGGCACTGGAGCGGGAGACGACCGGCTGGCGCTTGGACGACCAGGACACCAGGTTGCCGCCCAGGAAGACGGCGTAGCCGGAGGTGGAGCGCCGAGTGTCCGGGCACCCGGCCCAGTCAGCGTCAGTGTAAACGACGAGCTCGGAGGAGGAAGACCGGTGAAGGAGCAAGCCATAGTCAACAGTACCGCGGAGGTAGCGGAGGAGGCGCTTGAGAGCAGTGAGGTGGGGCTCTCGGGGATCATGCATGTGAAGACAAATCTATTGCACTGCATAGGTGATGTCTGGCCTGGTGAAGGTAAGGTACTGAAGTGCACCTGCGAGACTCCGGTATGCCGTGGGGTCGTCCACTGAGGGGCCCTCGGCCTCTGACAGCTTGCCCTGAGTGTCAACTGGAGTGGAGCAGGGCTTGCAGTTAGTCATCCCAGCCCGCTCTAGGATATCAAGAGTGTACTGCCGCTGGTGAAGAAGAAGGCCGGCAGGACGAGGCTCAACAGTCACCCCGAGGAAATGGTGGAGCACACCGAGATCCTTCACAGGGAACTCCTGCTGAAGAGAGCTGATGATGCGGCTGAGGAGTGACGAGCTGGAGGCTGTGAGGACAATGTCATCAACGTAGAGCAGCAGGTAAGCAGTCTCAGCTCCACGGTGATATATAAACAGAGACGTATCTGACTTGGCCTCCACAAACCCCATTGTCACCAGGGAGGCAGCAAACCGGGAGTGCCATACCCGAGGGGCCTGCTTGAGGCCGTAGAGAGACCTGTTGAGCTGACAGACCATATCTGGACGTGAAGAGTCAACAAACCCCGTTGGCTGGCTGCAGTACACTGTCTCAGTGAGAGTCCCGTGCAGAAACGCATTCTTGACATCCAGCTGATGCACTGGCCAGGAGCGAGCAAGTGCCAGTGAGAGCACCGTGCGGACGGTGGCTGGCTTCACCACTGGGCTGAAAGTCTCATCATAGTCGACTCCAGGGTGCTGAGTGAAACCCCGAAGAACCCAGCGTGCCTTGTACCGCTCCAGGGTACCATCAGCCCGCCGATTGTGCGTCCAGATCCACTTGCCAGTAACAACATTGGAGCCAGGCGAACGGGGCACCAGATCCCACGTCTGGTTGGCAAGGAGAGCTGCGTACTCCTCTTCCATCGCGCGGCGCCAGTGAGGGTCCGACAAGGCATCGCGAACGGAAGAGGGTACAGGAGAGACCTGCGTGTCGCCGGACATCGCCGCAAGAGCCCGGGATCATAGGGTACCCGCCGCGTGCCGCGTCACCATAGGGTGAACATGCCGCGGGTGGCGGTGAAGGAGCGGTGGGTGGTACACCGGCTACACGATACGGGCTGCCGATGGCGACGGCGGTGGTGTAGGCGTCGTTGGCGGTGAAGAGGCCACTGGCAGCGACCGCGCCGCTGGTGGAGAGGACACCCCTGGTGGTGACGGAGGCATCGGGACCGCCCGTGCACGGCGCTGGTAGACAAGCACCGGCTGAGCGAACCGCGCCAGGGGCGCAGGAACCGGCGTCCCCGGCCCGTGGCAGGTGGAGGAGCCGGGGCCGCACCGGAGAGCGGCGCTACCGGATCCGTGCAGGGCACAGGGCCAGGAGCAGCAGGGGCCGGGTCCACCGGCACCCGGCGCTGGTAGACAAGCGCCGGCTGGGCAAACCACGCCGACGCCGTAGGAACCGACGTCCCCGACCCCGTGTCAGGCGGAGGAGCCGGGGCCGGACCGGAGGGTGATGCTACTGGACCCGTGCAGGGCACAGGGTCAGGAGCAGCACTGGTGCGCGACGGAGGAGCAGTACCTGCAGGAGAAAACGGCAAAGGTGGTTGGACCACCATGTCAGTGGGAAACAGAGAGGCGAGGTCCGGGTCAGGGGTGGAGGATGGTGTGGCGGTGGTGGAGTAGGGGAAGACAGACTCATCAAACACCACATGGCGAGAGATGAGGACCCGATGAGAAGTGAGGTCAAAACACCGGTAACCCTTGTGATCTGAGGAGTACCCAAGTAAAACACACAGAGTGGAGCGGGGAGCCAGCTTATGGGGAGTGGTGGCTGTGGTGTTAGGGTAACACGCACACCCGAAGACACGAAGGTGGTCATACCGAGGAGGGGTACCGAAGAGAGCATGATGCGGTGTGGGAGCTGGGCAGGCAGTGGAAGGAAGACGGTTAAGAAGATAGGTGGAGGTGTGCAGACTCTCTGCCTAGAAACGAGTAGGAAGCGACGCCTGGAGCAGAAGGGTGCGCATGGTGTCATTCGTGGTCCGAATCATGCGCTCCGCCTTGCCATTTTGGGAGGAGGTATACGGACAGGACATGCGCAACTGAACACCGTGAGAGAGGAAGAAAGTGCGGGAGGTAGAGTTATCAAACTCACGGCCATTGTCACACTGTATGGCCTTAATGGTAAGGCCGAACTGAGTGGACACCCAAGCGAAAAAGTGAGAAATAGTGGGGAATGCCTCGGATTTTGCACGCAAGGGAAAAGTCCACGAATAATGAGAGAAATCATCAACCACCACCAAATAGTATTTATACCCAGAAATACTCATGACAGGAGATGTCCATAGGTCGCAATGTACAAGGTCAAAAATATGAGCCGCATGTGAAGAAGAAGTGTAAAAAGGAAGGCGAACATGGCGGCCCAGCTGGCACGCATGGCACAAGTGCTCATCGTGAGCTCGAGTACAACGAATGTCAAAGCTATGACTAAGCTGCATCAGAGCATCACGTCCAGGATGGCCGAGCCGGCGGTGCCAAGTAGTGGAGGAAGGCGTGGCGGCGAAAGCAGCTGACAAAAGAGCCGACGAAGAAGAGGCTGGAAACCGAAGGTTGTAAAGGGGCCCCGAGCTGTCACATCGGAGGAGCGGACGCCGGGAAGCCAAATCCTTCACAGTAAGACCAGAAGAGTCAAATTCAACAGAACAGGAATTGTCAGCTGTAAAACGATGAATAGAAAGAAGGTTGTGAACCATAGAAGGTGCAACAAGAACGTCAGGAAGACGAAAAGAGCCAGAAACACCGGCGGCACCCACGGATGTGACAGGAAGACACGACCCATTTGCGACCATGATGGACGAAGGATGGGAAGGAGAAGGAGGGTGCAAAGAGGAGAGTATACCCGAGTCGAAAGTAGTGTGGTAGGTAGCACCCGAGTCAGCAACCCAAGTTGGGCCAGCAGGGGGAGTCGGGGCCATGGTGCTAAACGTGGACGCCAAGGCTGCCGGGTCCCAACTGATGGGCCTAGGTGAGGCGCCGGAAGGTGTCAGCGACGGTCCGGGCGAAGTGCCAAGAGGTGGGGCCCACGGAGCCACGGAGTGAAACCCCGGAGCACTGGCGATCATGGCCGTAGGCGGGTGGGACTCACCACCGGGAGCCTGGAAGGGCCACATGGAGATACGCCGTGCCCACGGGTTGTTGAAGGAGGGCCAGGATGTACCCCATGGAGGCGCGGGCGCCGGGTTGCTCCCACGGCCGGCACCCGCACCACGCCCCCCGCGTGACGACGGCGGCCACCACGGCCCCCCACCCCCGCTCAGCCCGGGGGAAGGAGGACCAAGATGAGACGACTGCGGCGGAGCAGACGGGCGCGATGGAGGAGTGGCCACAAAGGCAGTCGAGGACCCCGGTGCAGAGGCAGACCCGGGCTGAATGCCCTGAGTGAGCTCTTCCATGACAGGGTCATCACGGACCTACAGGAAGGTGGGGAAGGGCCGCTGCCGGGTGATCCACGTGCGGAGGTGGGCATAGCGGTCGCTGAGCCCGCGGAGGACGTTGAGGACCAGGATGCGGTCCTCCACAGGCCAGCCAAGGTCACCGAGGGAGTCGGCCATCCCCTTCATCCGGCGACAGAACTCGCTGACGGAGAGGTCGCCTTGGACGAAGGTACGGAAGCTCGCGTCGAGACGCAGAGTCCGTGCCTCAGCATTGCCCAGAAACTGGCCCTCGAGGGCGAGCCAGGCCCGGCGAGCGTCGACGGAGTTGCGGACGAGGTCGTGTAGGTCGATGGAGATCGTCCCGATGATCCAGGAGAGCACGATACTGTCGAGACGGTACCACGCTGGGGTCTGGACCACGACCGAGGCATCAGTGAGGACGTGGTCGTCGAGGGCGTAGCGGCGGAGGGTGAGTAGGACCAGGTCCCGCCAACGGGCGTAGGCGGGCAACTCCGGCTCGAGGACGACCGGGACGAGGAGGCGGATATTCAGGACACCCCCGGCCTGGTAGTGGAATGCGCCACGAGCGGGTCAGCTGGGTCGTGCCAGAGCACCGCGGTGTGGGACACCCGATGGGCCGGTGTGCCGGAGAAGGAGGCCCCAGCGTCGTACGAGGCAGGAGGGGCGAGGAGCTGCTCCGCCTTGGCGATCTGGCGGGCCAGGGCGTCGGCCGCCTCGCTCTCGCGCTCCCAAGCGAGGGCGGCGGCACAAACACGATCTTGGCCCTCCGCAGCAGCAACCCGGGCCGCGACGAGGGCAGCGGCGAGGGCGGAATCCGAGCACGCCTCGTAGGGTGGGGCGGGGAAAAACGCCGGTGGGCCGACGATGGTGCCTGCCAGGGGGTCCAGGCCGCCGGCGCCTTCTTCTGCCGCGCCCGCGCTGGCCACAACCAGGCCGGCCGCACCACCAGCAGGCAGGCCGCCCGAGGCCGCCGATGGCAGGCCCAGGCCGGCCACGGCCGCAGGTGGCCGCCTCCCAGGCCGGCCGCGGGGGCCGGTGGCAGGCCGCCCGCACCGCCCAGGCCGGCCGCGGCAGCCGGTGGTAGGCCGCCTGCG
>CM041631.1:34376063-34497891 GCA_023333625.1 Bothriochloa decipiens
CCAGTACTGTTCTCCGTTGTACGGCCAGGACAGGGTAGCTCTGTGAAGAATTCCGTGCAAGAAAGATGGGCAAGGTTGGTCGCTCATCCAGCCGTCTTCATTGCTTCATTTGTGTGCCTGAATGTTTTTGTTCTGAATTTGTTCGGGGTTCTTTGATTTCTCGCTGCAGCAAAAGATTGTGCTCAAGTTGCCCCTGGATGACGAGAGGAGGAGGAGGAAGGCCTTCAAGGCTGCTGTGGGCATGAATGGTAAGATGAACTAACAGTCACTGCGATTTGTTGATTAGCATCTCTGTTAGTTGGAAACAGCCAGAATTGATAATGGTTGTGAAGTGATCGAGTCCCAAGCTCTAACAAAGTGAGCACGATTCCACAGGTGTGACATCCGCCACGATGGAGGGCGACAAGATCATCATCGTCGGCGACGGTGTGGATCCCATCACGCTGACGACCATGCTCCGGCGCAGCCTCGGATACGCGGAGCTGCTCAGCGTCAGCTCCGGCGACGACAAGAAGAAGGGCGACGGGTATGGCTACGGGAGTGGCGGTGGCATGAAGTACGGTGGTGGTGGCGGTGGCATGGGCTACGGCGGCGGCAGCGGATTCGGTGGTGGCAAAGAGGGGAAAGAGGGCAAGGAGGGCAAAGAGAGCGGCGGTGGCAAGGGCAGCAGCGGCTCTGCAGGCTACAGCGGCCACTACCAGGCGATGCCGCCGGTCTCCTACCCTGCCTACCAGCAGTACAACGCCATGCCAACCTACCCTGCCGTCTACTCCTACCCTGCAGCTTACCCACAGCAAGAACAGGACCCGGGATGCAGCATCATGTGAACCGTAACGCAACATCACGCAAGTTAATCTTGGGAGTTGTTGATTATATTAAAGGTGGCCAAACACATGGAGATTAACTTGGTTGGGTTTGTCAGGAAAAGATGATGCCTTGAGCCCTTGACCTGTCTGTTCAAGGCTGCTGGATGATGATCCAGGATGGATGTGATGTTTACTAGCTATGATTGTGAGCATCATCATCCGTGTAATTATGTACAGGGTTGGTCAGCAAAGGTGGCAACAGAGACCCAGGTGTTCATGAAATGGGAGGCAGAGCTGTCACGGCAGCCTAGTTGACTCAATTGCAAAGTCAGTAGCAGCAGGCTAGCAGCAGCGTTTTCTTTTCGTTCCTTTCGTCTTTGGTAAAGAAATTATAGTTTTTGTTGAAGAAAAGGATGCAATAAAATGAGTATTTATACATTATATGTGTGTTTGCGAATTTGAGTAATAAGTAACTATATATCCATATAGATCTGACTTTGCTCGTCATATCTTCAGTTTATTGATGAATTGACCTGATCTTTCGTAAAGTAGAGTACATCAAAACCAAATATGGGACCCATTGATTTCATTCCTCGGTTCTCAAGGGAATTTGTAGAAATTGGGGACCAATTAAGCTTCTAGAACCCTACGAACTGAGCATTTCAGTTTTCTATTTTTGGTAAAGTCGGTTCAGTTTTAGTTCTAACCAGATTTGCCCCAAAATTTTTAGCATAAGCCTAGAAACAAAAATGTACATGTTCCAAAGTAAATTTGGACAACAATTCCCCTATTTTATTAGATGATAAGAATTGATATGAGAACAACAATAATATAGTAACACATATACATATGAATTCAAATATGAGCATCACAAATATAATCTTACAAAAGACAACTAAGTCAAGTACAGGTTAAACTAAGTAGACCTTTACATGTAATTGGGTAAATATAATCTTTATTTTCTCAACCTCTCCCACCGAATAACTCTTCCTCGCCGTGAATGCTATTGGTGCCGGCATTTGGATCCACCACCTAGCCAGCCCCCACGCCATATTCCCTCCAACGCCCAACTAACTCAGTGTTGTGAGATATGTGTTTGTTTGTATATTTTATAGATTTCTTTGCATATTGTACATATGTATATTGGGGCTTCTCCCTCATCTCACTATAGAGTTTGCTCTCTCCAAACATGATATTCGGAGCAATTTTTGGATTAGGGTAGCATTTACCTCCTCCCCGCCATCGAGCTCCTCGTCCCTGTCGTCACGGCTGAAAGGTCGAGATGGTGGACTAGAGGGGGGTGAATAGTCCTTTCTAAAACTTATCACACCGGCTAACCGAAATAAATGCGGAATTAAAACTATCGGTCTAGCCAAGACTTCACTCCTCTAATTATAACTCTAGATGCACCTTATAAAAGATCCTACTCGCCTAAAGTAGCTCAAATTACTTAGCTACACAAACTAAGCAAAGCTACTAATTAGACTACACAAGCTAATTAGTCACACAAGAGGTACTTCTATGCTACACAAGCTAGAAGGTAACTAGATAGCTACACAAACCAACTAATTGCAAGAGCAACAACACAAGCACAATATATATGAATGTAAATACAAGCTTGTGAAAGAGATTGCAAACCACCGCGAAGTGTGGACACAAGATGACACGGCGATTTTTACCGAAGTTCACTTGGTTGCCACCAAGCTACGTCCTCTTGTGGCGATGCACCCACTTGGAGATTCACTCGCTAATTGGCGTCACCTAGCCAAACCCACAGCCTCGGGTGCGATGAATCAACACAACATGGGGATTCTCCAAGCCACGAGCTCAACTAGAGTAGCCAATTTACGACTCCCGCGGGGAAGGCTCAAGAACCCCTCACAATCTCCTCTCCGGAGCACCGCACAATCTCCTTGCGTGCTTCGACGGAGTCTCTTGCCACCAAGCCGTCTAGGAGGTGGCAACCTCCAAGAGTAACAAGCCCACTGGCTTGCAACACGAACACCTAGTGTCACACGAAGCAATCTCTCAAAGCAACGCACTAGAATCGCTCTCTCACTCGATCAGACGAACACTATCAAGCATGAGTGAGTTAGAGGGCTCCCAAGCACTACCACACAAGCCACCAAGTCCAAAGTGTGCTCCTCTTCATGGCCATGGCTAGCCAAAGGGCTATTTATAAGCCCCACTCAAAATAGAGCCGTTAGGTTCACATTTCGGGCTGAAAATGGCCTACCGGAACTTCCGATGAAGCCCCACCGGAACATCCGGTTAGTACAAATATAGCCGTTGTACGCGAAATCAACCCAGATCTGGCCTATCGGAACTTCCGGTCACCTAACCGGAACTTCCGGTCATCCACCGAAACTACACCAGAACTTCCACTGGAACTTCCGGTCGCCTACCGGAACTTTTGGTCATCCACCGGAACTACACCGGAACTTCCTACCGGAACTTTCGGTCACCTACCGGAACTTTTGGTCATCCACCGGAACTTCCACCGGAGCTTCCACCGAAACTTCCGGTCACCTACCAGAACTTCCGGTCATCCACCAGAACTTTCGGTCACCTACCGAAAGAAAATCAGGGTGCGCGGTTGCTCGGGCTGGGCTGACCAGAACTTCCGGTCCAGACCCACCGGAACTTCCGCTGGTCCAGCACCACCCCGCACTAAAACAGGCATATCTCTTAGCTCCAAACTCCGTTTTCGATGATCTTGAACTCGTTGGAAAGCTTACTTAGAGGGCTACACAACCCACATAGCCACTTCATCCAATTCACAATAGATAAAATCAGTTTTCCAACCTAAGAACCATCATCTCTCTTTTCTAAGCACACGGTTCGCGGAAACATCTCCAACTCGTTCTCCTTTGCAAATGTGCCAACACCACCAAGTGTACATCACTATGTGCAAATGTGTTAGCATTTTCACAATCATTTTCAAAGGATTTTCTCTTGCTCTCACAACACCACTCGATCCTAGCATGTCGCAAAGTTAGATCACTCAAGTGGCACTAGATGACCGATATGCAAACAAGTTTGTCCCTCTTGATAGTACGGCTATCAATCCTAAACCCGGTCATCAACTTCTCTACACACCTCATGACTGGTGAAATGAAATATCCTAGGTTATACCTTTGCCTTGCGTATTTCTATTTCCACCGTCTTCTTCCAATGTGCCAATGCAACACATGCACCGACACAATCATGAAATGATATGATCCACTTCATATCATCATGCAACCTTGTTGGTCCATCGATCTTGACCTCACTTGCTCTTCACCATCTCATGGTCCATCGGCGCCAAGTCTTGCTTAAGCTTCACACTCTCATGGTCCATCGCTTCAAAGCCTTGACTTGCCCTTCACACATCCACCGGTCCATCGAGCCAAGCCTAATCTTGATCTTCTCTATCTCGGTCACATGACTCCATGTCATGTCACATATGCAATTGAGCTCCTCCATTGCACATTCACCTAATAGACTAATTCCCTGTGTATTCTCAATTTAACGCATTATTCCAACCTAACGTTGTCACTCAATTGCCAAAATCATATAGGGACCTTTCAATCTCCCCCTTTTTGGTAATTGATGACAACTCTACACAGATATGGAAATTAAGAGTATTTGGACTTTATGCCACTTATCCAATATTTAAGCTCAATGTTATAATTTGGATAAGTACCACAAAGTCAACTTGGTAGTGATAGCTCCCCCTACATGTGTGCTCAAAATGGTTTGAATTCAAACTTGCACACATGCATAAATATGAAAATTTTGGAAGAATTAGCACTACTAAGTGATGCTAAGGTATATAGAATAAACCTTTGAAGCATGATACCAATCAGAGTTGCACATTTGAAGTTCATCCTTAGCATCATCATGGTTAGCTAGATATCACATGAAACAAACTAGATACCTCATGAGAGGCAATTAAAAGCAAGGTTCTAGTACCACGAGAAAGAACACATGAGACTAGCTAACCAACCTATGCATGCTAGTTATAAAATTATCAATCAAGTTCTATGACTAGCATACACCACACAAGCATTGCATATTGAATTTAAATACTTATGCAAATTCAAGCAAGCACATGAATATGCACATATCAAATGCAATCAACCAAGTTCATGAGCTTGCTCCCCCTACTTGTGCGCTTCTCTTGTCCAAGAATATTTGATCCTCCTCTCTTCAATATTTCTCCCTCTTGGTCCATGTCCATGTCTTCTCTCATCTTTGTCCAATTTCTCCTTTATAATATGCCTCTTTCATATCTTTGTATATTTCTCTCCCCAAAGGTATGATAGCCCAATACCACATAAAGATATCACAAGGATGTGTCACTTGATGCCATATAAATGTGATACCACATGAAGATTAGCCTCTTGTATCACGTGTATGGTGAGTCCTTTGATGCAAAGAGTCGGACTTGGATAGATGGTCGAGTCTTGATTCTTTATTTTTGATGGACAATACCATATGTTGGAATGACACCACATGTAAAACCACATGTAGTAGAATGAGCACCACGTGTGATTATATCATACCAAGATTAATATGAATAGGGCACTCCCCCTATGTCATAGCATGGGTCAACCAACTTGTAGATGAGGGTGGCTTTCTAGATTTGAATTGATCACTTAAAGTTGAGGATCACTTGTGGAACCACCTTCTTGATGCACTAGATATCACTTGAATGAATGACATGTATACCATGCGAAGGAATGTGATATTCTAGACATATCTTGCAAGAGCTAGAATTGTGGACACCACTTGTAAGATTTATCAATTATGCCCAATTCTTAAACTAGATTGTTTCCATGAGCTTCTTTCTCTTTGACTTGAACTACCATGTTTTGCTTATAAGCTTTCAAGTCCGGTTTGAACCAATGACAAGCTTCTTCACACCTCATAAAGTATAAGGGTTATCTTGCCAATGTTGTACTTGTCACTTATATGCAATCCAAAATAGATCAAGTACTTAGGTTCACTAGCTCATGAACAAATTCACATTCATACCACTAGATCAAACAATCATATAGGCAATAGTGGTAGACTATGAATTATGAATATTTTCATATGTCATGCATGATCCTAGTAAGCATGTACTATATGCACTAACCACATAATAGTAAGGGATGAAATGATCATGCACATTACAATTGTACCTTTGCTATGTTGGAGTAGGATAGTCATTAGATTCCAATTTCATTACTCCAATAGCAATGTGAAGTCCAATTATAAACTTGGTGAAAACCAATAGATATCAATTTTGAATTCCATGCTTCACCCATATGAAATGATAACCACTTAAGATCAAGTACACTTTTTTGTCGTGGTTGGCTTGCTTCTTCTTTTGATCTTTGCTTGCATGAGAGAATAACACTTGTATTATTACTTGAGTTGTCATGTATTACTCTCTATTTGTGTGTTGCTTGCTTCCTTGATCAACCCTTCTTGATAGCTCCAACTAAGCATCTCTAATAATCCTTAGATCATCACTTCCATGTTGGCATTCCAAGTACACCTCACTTGGTTTTTTCCAACTCATTTGGGTGGCTTGCCCCCACAGTGGGGAGAAGTGATCTCTCTCCAAGAACTATCCTTGACACTCACTTGAATTGCCTTTGTTTGATTGATCCTTTTCTTTCTTGGTCTTGAGCTTGATCTTGATCTTCAATGAAACAAAAAATAGGTTCCTCAATCACTTTTAATCATGATTCCAACTTGAGGACTTTTCAATTTGAGTGACTCTTTATATTTCCAATGTTAGTCACTTTTCTGGCAGATTCTGTACCCTTCAAATAAAAATTCATATCTCCAAAAGTACAGATCCAAATGTCATGAAATTTGGTGGAGATGTGTGACACAAAGTCTTCTAGCAGTATAAAAAGTTGAGCTTCATTGACCTTCTAGATTGCTATCAGATTTCACATCTTCCCACACTATTACATGCTCAAAAACTGCTGCACCATAGCTGACAAGAACTACTCCAAAGCAATAGTAATTCTCATCCAATTTTCATGAAATTTGTACAGAATTTTGTATCATAAGTGTAGAGCATGTATACAAAATTTCAAGCCAATCCAAAGAGATTTGATTCATCAAACATGACTGTCTTCTCAGCTAGCTCAGATTTGGAATTATTGGACAGATTTAAGCAATTGAGCTATGCTTCACCAAAAGTGAATCAAACTTGATATCAACTTATTTGAATACTTCCACAAGACATATATCAATGCAAACCACTTACTAAAAGTAATCTTGTGATCATATCCATCCAAATCAAACCAAATTTGACTACTAAGCATTTAGTCCATTCAAATATCTCATAGCAAGCAACATATGCATATATATCCAATTCAATCAACTCATATGCACCCAAATGAATTAGATCAACTTAGATATACCTTGACAGTTCATGATAATCCATAGCAAGCTTCTACTCAAATAATTTTACAAGCCATCAAATATAACTAGTAATTTACCACAACTTTAATTTGCACTTGTATGTTGAAGCACATTCGGACTTCACTTATCATGACTTAGCATTGGGATAAGATATGCAATCATTACTTGACTCAATTAAAAGATGAATAATATGAACCTTATTGAATCAAGCCTCCAATGCCAATAGTACCTACAAATAATCATCCACTTTTTGATGGTACCCAAACTTGTTTGGGTCCTCTCAAGTTAGGTGCAACATACTTAGGCAAAGCCTTTGTATGGATAGTGGGATGTTTTGCAATAGCAACCAATGAGGTACCATTACCATCCTTTCTAAGAATATTATTTGCATCAATTGAAATAGGCTTAGAAGTTTTACCTAGGGGACATGAATGAGCCATGTGTCCCCTTTCCCGGCATGAATAACAACTTCTCTTTTGTTGAGCCTTCTCTTCATTGCTCATTTGATGCTCTTCATTGCCTTTCCTCTCAAGAGTTGCTTGAGCCTTCTTCTCAAGCTTGTTGAAACACTTCAAGGCAAAGTGTCCCATGTTTCCACACTTGAAGCACTTGATGTGAGCCAAATCTTTCTTCTCTTGATTCTTGCTCATCATCTTGTTGGCATCACGGATATGAGTTGGATGCCTTGCTCTTCCACCCCTTCTTTTTTTATTTTTCTTCATCTTCAAGTTATCAATTTTAGCTTCATGGTTGATCTTGACTTGATCTTGGGGCTTCTTTTCTTGCTCAACTTGTGGCTTTGGTTGAAGCTTCTTGGATGGGCAATACTTGGCAAAGTGACCCACTTCATGGCACCGGTAGCACATGAAATGAGATAGCTTCTCTTCTTCTAGCTTCTTCATTTCTTTCTCAAACTTCTTCTTGCCCCATCTCTTGCCCTTGATGTTGGTGTTGTTGTAGGTGATGCCATTCATGTTGCCAAATCTCTTGTAGCTCTTCAAGAGTTGAGAGTGTGTGATCTTTGGCAATTCACCTAAACCAACTTTGCTCTTATTGAAACCAAGGCCACTCATGTCACCGTAGCTTCTCTTGTTCTTCAACATGTGCTCAAAGGTGACTTGAGAGTTGTAGCACCTCTCTAACTTGCTACTCAAATTCTCCACTTTCCTCTTGAGCTCATTGTTCTCCTTTAAAAGGTTAGTCTCACAAGACATGGAAGAAGAACAAGCATCTAAATACGAAGAACATGGCATAGATAATAAATCATTGCAAGAGGTGGATACATGCTTTTTGCCTACATCACAAAGGTTAGCAACAATATGTGATTGATCATTAGACCCATGTGACGAGCTCTCACTAGTTTTAGTTTCTTCATTGAAAATCTTCTTAGTGAGAAAAGCATGTTCTTGTAACAAGTTATCATGAGCAACACTAAGTTCCTCATGAGCCAATTTTAGCAGATCATGTGAACAAGTATTAACATAAAGTAGATGCTTTTGTTGTTCACATGTTGTCTTTAGAAATGACTTTTCTTTTTCTAACTTACTTGTTTTAGCAAACTCTTTTTTTCTAAAGATCTTTCCAACTTAAAAACAAGCTCAAGACTTGGATCATCATAATCCATAACCACATTACCAATCTTTACCTTGTTGTCACCGTGTGACATGGAACAATGTGGTGATGTCGAAGAGCTTGAAGTAGTGTCATCACTCTCATATCCATCATCAAGTGAGCTTGAGGTAGAATCTTCACTTGCTTCACTTGAGGCATCAACATCCATCTTGTCAAGTGAATTTGCGGAAGGATGATCATCATCTTCACTTGACCTTGAGGTGGAGCAATCCTTCACAACAACCTTGTTGTGGTCATGCTCAACATCCTCATGTGCCTCCTCCTTGGGCTCATCATCATCATGATTATCATCATCGGAGGCCACCCCATATTTTTCATTGAGATAACTCCAAATCTCATGGGCGGTCTTCATGTTCATGATTTGCTCATCAAAGATGCTATAATCCAAAGATCTATACAAAGTGTCAATAGCTTGAATGTCTAGATCTAGGCATTTCTCTTGTGCTTGAGTTAGATTATCTTCATCCAACACATGAAAAAAGCCCACATCTACCATCCACCACAACTGGGGAGAAATAAACTTAAAATTGCATTTCATCCAATTTCTCCACCGTGCAAAGTGTGTGCCATCAAAAGTGTATGGACACTCAACATCTACCCCATAAGTCGCCATCCTCTCGGGTCGATAAAGACCAAAAATGAGAGACCCAGCTCTGATACCACATGAAAGGTCAAGATGGCGGACTAGAGGGGGGTGAATAGTCCTTTCTAAAACTTATCACACCGGCTAACCGAAATAAATGCGAAATTAAAACTATCGGTCTAGCCGAGACTTCACCCCTCTAACTATAACTCTAGATGCACCTTATAAAAGATCCTACACACGAAAGCAAGGTGCCAAACTAGCTAGTGCCCTTCTAATCAAGCCTAGCTTGCAAGGTCACACAAACCTAAGCAACTAGTACTTTATCAAGCAAGGGAGCACCTACACAATTCTAATGAGCAAAAGCACAAAGCCAACCTAAGCTCACAAGATGCTCAAGGACAAGGCTACACAAGCTGAACCCAAGAGCTCAAATTACTTAGCTACACAAACTAACTAAAGCTACTAATTAGACTACACAAGCTAATTAGTCACACAAGAGGTACTTCTATGCTACACAAGCTAGAAGGTAACTAGATAGCTACACAAGCCAACTAATTGCAAGAGCAACAACACAAGCATAATATATATGAATGTAAATACAAGCTTCTGAAAGAGATTGCAAACCACCGCAAAGTGTGGACACAAGATGACACGGCGATTTTTACCTAGGTTCACTTGGTTGCCACCAAGCTACATCCTCTTGTGGCGATGCACCCACTTGGAGATTCACTCGCTAATTGGTGTCACCTAGCCAAACCCACAGCCTCGGGTGTGATGAATCAACACAAGATGGGGATCCTCCAAGCCACGAGCTCAACTAGAGTAGCCAATTTGCGACTCCCGCGGGGAAGGCTCAAGAACCCCTCACAATCTCCTCTCTGGAGCACCGCACAATCTCCTTGCGTGCTTCAACGGAGTCTCTTGCCACCAAGCCGTCTAGGAGGTGGCAACCTCCAAGAGTAACAAGCCCACTGGCTTGCAACATGAACACCTAGTGCCACACGAAGCAATCTCTCAAAGCAACGCACTAGAATCGCTTTCTCACTCGATCGGACGAACACTATCAAGCATGAGTGAGTTAGAGGGCTCCCAAGCACTACCACACAAGCCACCAAGGCCAAAGTGTGCTCCCCTTCACGGCCATGGCCGGCCAAAGGGCTATTTATAAGCCCCACTCAAAATAGAGCCGTTAGGTTCAAATTTCGCGCTAAAAATGGCCTACTGGAACTTCCGGTGGAGCCCCACTGAAACTTCCGGTCATCCACCGAAACTACACCAGAACTTCCATCGGAACTTCCGGTCACCTACCGAAACTTCCGGTCATCCACCGGAACTACACCAGGACTTCCCACCGGAACTTCCGGTCACCTACCGAAACTTCTGGTCATCCACCGGAACTTCCACCGGAGCTTCCACCGGAACTTCCAGTCACCTACTAGAACTTTCGGTCATCCACCGGAACTTCTGATCACCTACCGGAAGTAAATCAGGGCGCGTGGTAGCTCGGGCTGGGCTGACCGGAACTTCCGCTGGTCCAGCACCACCCCGCACTAAAACAGGCATATCTCTTAGCTCGAAACTCCATTTTTGATGATCTTTTACTCGTTGGAAAGCTTACTTAGAGGGCTACACAACCCACATAGCGACAGATCAAATCAGTTTTCCAACCTAAGAACCATCATCTTTCTTTTCTAAGCACACGAGTTCACGGAAACATCTCCAACTCGTTCTCCTTTGCAAATGTGCTAACACCACCAAGTGTACACACCATGTGCAAGCGTGTTAGCATGTTCACAATCATTTTCAAAGGATTTTCTCTTGCTCTCACAACACCACTTGATCCTAGCACATCACAAAGTTAGATCACTCTAGTGGCACTAGATGACCGATATGCAAACAAGTTTGCCCCTCTTGATAGTACGGCTATCAATCCTAAACCCGGTCATCAACTTCTCTACACACCTCATGACCGGTGAAATGAAATCTCCTAGGTTATACCTTTGCCTTGCGCATTTCCATTTCCACCGTCTTCTTCCAATGTGCCAATGCAACACATGCACCGATACAATCACGAAATGATATGATCCACTTCATATCATCATGCAACCTTCTTGGTCCATTGATCTTGACCTCACATGCTCTTCACGATCTCATGGTCCATCGGCGCCAAGTCTTGCTCAAGCTTCACCGTCTCATGGTCCATCGCTTCAAAGCCTTGACTTGCCCTTCACACATCCACCGGTCCATCGAGCCAAGCCTAATCTTGATCTTCTCCATCTTGGTCACATGACTCCATGTCATGTCACATATGCAATTGAGCTCCTCCATTGCACATTCACGTAATGGATTAATTCCCTGTGTATTCTCAATTTAACACATTAGTCCAACCTAACGTTGTCACTCAATTGCCAAAATCACATAGGGGCCTTTCAACGGCTCATCTCGCTGTGATTGTGCCTTTGCTTGCACGCGGCCTGGCTGCAGCGCGGAGACTTTTCTTCTTGTGGGTGGCTCATCTCACTCATCCATGGGGACCTCCCTAAGCTGTAGCACCCACCGATGTGGTCCCTACTACTCTGACACCGAGGCTTCCCTTTGCGGCCTGCACTCGTGCCCTGCGCAGGAATCCAAGTTGTTCATATGGTCCGCCCACACTTACACGAGCACGAGCACGAGCACGAGCATGCGTGTGCCTACTTTTCCTATTTGTGTTTTGGGGCAAAAAAGGAGAGAGAGAGGCGTATCCTCTGATTCCCTCCTCTGGATGTGGTGCTCAAGTTCCACATTCAAAGCCTTTTAATGGCACCAATTATCATGAGGGTTCCTTGTATACGGTGGCATATATATGGTCTTCGATTTTGGGAGTACCTCAGTAGCGAGCTGTTTTTTCTAGCTTTGCCTACTCCTCTAGTGCAATTGATGTACCTACCAGAACCACATAAGATGACCAAGATGATGATGATGATCTAGCCTATCTTGCTTTAATTTGGGGCATATTGGACATGGATGTGGATGCCTGTGCTAAGCTGTTCTTGTTGCCGGTATGGATGAGCATTGGTTGTACGGCTTGATCATGCTTCTCAAATGTGGTCATTTCTTCGTTAGTGCTATGATCCCTCTCGTCGGTCCACCTGTATTGCGACTTTATGTTAAGAGCATTTGTTACAGCATGATAATAGTTCGTTTGAGGATTTGTTTTGATAGGTATCTAGAGTGTGGCGTGAGCTCTTGGTCCTTAATTGTCTTCCGCGCACTTGCGATTGCTATAGGAAGCAATAGAACCACCTTAAGCTTCGTTGCACCTATTTCCTGATTTTTGTTTTGTGCCAAATTTGATCCTCTTCATGCTAATATGCTTACTCGTGAGCCGTGTGTATCCTTGATGGAGGATCTTGGTACTATTCATAATGAGGAGGTTTGCTTTCATTGTGTTGGTTGGTTTGCATCTTCTAGAGTTCTTGGTTCTTCTCGCAAAGGGCCGTTCTGGGACACACAGTTCGGTGGCCACCTCCAAATATCTATGTATCTAAGAGCAGAGGCATTGATTAATGGTGGATTCCTTGGCCATCATTAGAGTGCCATCAATGTGTTGTTTGGGTGCCATTCCAGAAGCTGATTGTCTCATCACAGCATAAACCTGATGTGCCTTCATATTCAGACCTCATATTCATATTCAGACTCTACAGACTACAAATGGTGGTTGCTTCTCAGCTTGCAGAGTTTTGTGGATGATCATTATGTCTTTTTGCCGACAGCTGGATTTGGCGGACTCGACATGGACATGTCATCGTCATCCTACTGTACGAGCATACCATGGCGGATATGGCATCGAGCCTAAGATCGACAGCTACCGTGTGGGCATCCCAGCAAGCAGGTGATGTCATGCTATTACAAGGGTCTCGAGCTACTTTAGGCGAGTAGGTCATGCAATTGCCCCTCGTCAACTTCTGCATGCCCAATGGCAGCGTGGTGGTAGGTAAGAATGAAAATGGAAATGAAATATTTCGAACCGACCGCTTTCATTTTTCTATATTATGGTGCTATTTTCTACATAAAAATAATCAGATTTAGTTGGTTTCACAACCATTTTCAACCATTTTTTGTACTCCCTAATTGCTAAAATGTAGAAATTTTCGGAAGAAACCGTTTTCGTTTTCTATATCGTAATATCGTTTTCGACCATTTTCGACCGTTTTCATCCTTAGTGGCAGGGCTATCGTGGTGCCATATCAGTGTTTTGTGTATTGCTGTTGTGCATGTTCGACATACAGTGGCTTCCGTGGACGATCATTGATGTGGCTTGAGGGCAAGACACAATTCATGGAGGGGGAATGTCAGTACCCATTGCCACATGGGCCCAGGACAGGCTGGCAATGGCACCCTGGCTACAAAAGCCAATGGTGAAACCCAAGGGTCAGCATCAAATGAATTACCAAATTAGATTACCTTTCCCTATAATTACTGTTCTTCTTCTTCTTTGTCTGTCCTCTATTTCTCTGTGTTGAGCTATCCCTCCACATGGAGGATGACTTTGGAGCCCAACAAAGTAACAAAAACTATCCCACAAGCCAGTGCTTGTGCACCATTGATCTCGGTATAACACCCTGATTTCGAACCTTGAAACATTAAATGAATTTGATTTTATTTCTGTATAGATGCTTTACATTCATAGGCCAGTAATAAATGTTTTATGAACTACTTTAAAATATGTAGCATGTTAGAAACCATGCATTGTTGCATTCATGCCGCTACATAAGTTTTGGTTTCTAGCTTCTAACATGATGTAACTTGTCCCCTCTAATCCCTAGACTAATTAAACCTAGTATAACAAGCCTAGGCCAGTCCCTAGTGGACCCTGGCCAACCCCAGCCTCTACTGGCCAAGTATGGCCAGCCCTAGCCGGCCACGGCCAACACTGGCCAGCCATGGCCAAGGCAGCAGCAGCAACCACAGGCCAGCAGCAGCCAGGCTCAGCCATGGCCAGCCTACAAGGCAGCCCTGCCGCCAGCCAGGCCATAGCCTCGCGCGCCAGGCCGCAACCCAGATTTCGCACGCGTGGGCGAAGCCCAGCCACGGCCCCGCCGTCGGCCTTCGCCCCCGCCGCTGCTTAGTGGGCTGAGCGGCCCAGCAGGGCGCATCCACGCGCCGTCCGTGCCACACTACGTGCACCCGCCTGCGTTAGTGCCCGCACCTGCCGCTGGCATTAGCAGCGCGCCAGCACCGCATCCTGCCGCCACCGCCGCTGATAGGTGGGGCCCAGCCCAGTGGGGCCCACGCTACAGTGTCATCTCCCTCACGGAGATGACACCAAGCTGGAGTCCGGCCTCTGCCCGCACCGTGTTCGTGCGGTCATGCACGTGACCCAAAGTCCGCCGTCGCATGCTATAAAGCCTGGTAGCCGCCTCCCTATGCCGCTTTCCGCAACCCTAGCCGCCGAGCTCGACTTTGAAGCCGCCGCCGTCCGCCGTCGACTTCGCCTCTGCCACCGTTCATCGTCGAGGTGAGCCCAAGCTTGAGATCCGTGAGACCACGAGGGTCACGGATATGCCCTCCGTGGCCGTTTTCGCCCGCTCTGCGCGCCGCTGAGCGCCGCCGAAGGAGTGCCGCCGTCGCCGCTCACCGTCGCGTGTCGCCCCACCGCTCTGGCCCCGTTCTGCCACGTCTGTGCCACTCATCAAGTGTGCTAGCACACGCGCATCATGCTCGTGCCCTCGCCCAGTCCCCGCGTGCCCCGCAGACCCACCGCCGCGAGGTCGCCGGTGGCGACCATGGCCGAGGTCGCCGGGGTCGGCCCGCCTCGCTGCCGGTGCACGGTGGACCAGTGGACACGATCCACGACCAGGGTCCATGGCACGTCCACGGGACACAGCCGCTCCCGTGCCACCGCATGGCCGTCAGCACGGTCAACGCCGCCGCTACTGGCACTTTTGTAGAAAAGTCCTTGTCCTTTTCTTTAATTATGATCTAGTCCTTCATAGTTTAGAAGTATTTAGATTTTAGTCCTGTTTTCTGCAGAATAGACCCTAGTCTTGTATAGGCCATAACTTTCATGTTTTAACTCCATTTTTAGCAAACTTATACTTTTTGGAATCGTCTCGACGAGTAGAATAGTTCTAGGCTATAGTTTGCTACTATTATGATGTTTTGGTGTTTTGTTTTAACTAAAGTATGTTTGCTTGCATGTATTGTTCATGTGTGATGATTGTGGCGTGTAGAGAACAAGACATGGGTGAACGAGGATCAGCAGGACCTGGAGGAATACGTGCAGCAGGACATCAACCAAGGCAAGTGCAAGCACCTTTGATCATACTGCGCCTATTCACTTTTAATCAATACATTGCATGTGTCTTAAATTGGCAAACCGTGGGAATGACTAGCTACTCTATCCATATATGTTGCTAGTGCTCTACCTCACCTTTCACCTATTTAATGAAGATAAAACTTATTTCTTAAAATATGTTGGAGCCGTGGGCTCTTGGCTTGGGCTGTTGGAGAAGTTGATGCAGTTCCGCATCGTTGGTTAGCGGTGAATGACGGGGTAAACGGATGCTAGTGGGACTCGTGTTGATGAGGGTATCCGTATCTCCTCCCTCTTGTGGACCTATTCGTGGAGTGGAAACCTGGGACTTCCATATATCTCTAGGCTAATGGGTTCTGGCTTGGTCTATTAGCAGGACAATCATGGGCAGGTTGGACAGCTTACCGACGGGTAGCTGTAGCCATGGTTGCTGGGATCTTTTCAAGTATTTAGTATGGGAGGTGCTAGAGATTCGTGGAGGGGGTAGCTCATGGGGAAGTCGCCCATACGCTTGCACTCATTGCTAGCGAGTTGTCACTACCTATGACCCTGTGAAGAACCTCGTTGTGACCTCTGCCAGCCTATCTCATTAATGGGCTAAGAGACCGATCCCCTCGGGCATAAAGAGTAACCACAATCTGGAGTGAAAGTGTACACCTCTGTGCAGAGTTAAAATCGATATATCGTTCATGCTCATGGTCACGAGCGGTCTAGATCCTCACATGACTTTGCTAAATGGTTTAAGCTGTTAAATCATGGTGATGTTGTTTGAGGTTGCTACCTCGGGTTTTAGCAGGATGGCTGTCCTGTGTTCTCTATGAGATGGCTATCTCATGTTTAATGATATATGCTTATATCTGTGATGTTAAATGATTCATTAAATGCTACTTGAACCTTAATTAAGGGTTGGGTGTTTCAATCAAGTTGATTAGAGAATAGGTTGCAATAAGTTAAATCTTAATTGTTACATTTAAAATGCTACTGCAGTTTAGCTGTCAGCTGTACCTTGTTTTAGCCTTGCATGTCATTACTTTTCGCCTGTACTTGCTGAGTTTTGACATGGAACTCACCCTTGCTAATTCCAAAATAAAGGAAGCTCATGTGATGACTCGGATGGTAATTTCCCTGAGAACTATCCGGGATGTTAGGCGTCGTGATGCTGCCGTCGACTTTCCTATGGCAAGATGGAGTCACTACGTCTATGTCATTTAGTTGCCTTTCATTTTGGACGATGTTATTTATATTCCGCGTTACTCTGATGATAGTTATGTAATAATGGTACGATATAAATGTTACATTATCATTTTTATTCAAACACTGTGCTTATTGGACCATGTTATTTGTCGTTCATGTGTGTAAATTGATCCAAGTGCACATGAGCTTTTGCCTTGGTTTTAATCCTTCAAAACCAGGGTGTGACACTTGGATTGAACCAACGGTTGATAATGCTTCTTGAGAAATATAAGAGGGATGAAACCATAGCCTCCATCAGCTAAAGCACATCAGATTCGTGAGCTATAACTGCTAAGAGAGGGTGAGAGAGCATAACACACACCACAAGAGAGAAGAGAGTAAATCTGTCCAGATTTCGCAACTCTGAA
This sequence comes from Bothriochloa decipiens, assembly GCA_023333625.1. NCBI lineage: Eukaryota > Viridiplantae > Streptophyta > Magnoliopsida > Poales > Poaceae > Bothriochloa > Bothriochloa decipiens. The sequence continues at coordinate 34,393,398 of CM041631.1, forward strand.
CCTGTCATCATCAAGTCAGTGATTGGAGGCTCAAACGTGGTTGGATTGGCGCCAAACTTGGTAGCTCGTTCCTCACTTAGAGTATTTTGATTTGGTTAGTTGGTTTGAGGATTGGTTGAGCAGAGTTTCAGATTTGAGAGGGGTTTGGTCAGTTCAAGTCACATTTCAGCACAGAGCAGTTTTGGTGGATCATCTGTTTGGGTAGTAAAATGGTGTCCGATTAAACTTATTTTTGGTCAATGGTTAGGGGACTCATGGATCTACTTGCCTATCAAATTTTGTGTGGAGTTGAACTATATTTTGAGAGATACAAACTGTTTACCAAGGAGGACATATTCTATGATTTCTCTGAAGTTGTTTCAGGTTGTGGTTGCAATTGAAGCCAGTTGCAACCGGTTGGTTGCAGTTGACACTAGTATATACTAGTTGTTGCTGGTTGGTGTGTTGCTGCTTGTGTAATTCTCTAGATGTTCTACATAACACTCTTGTATGCCTTTTGTTGATTATAGTGGAAGCTTAAAGGGACCGATTGGTCCCGTCATTTGTACTCCTCACATTGAGGAGATTTTCCATGTAAATCATTATGTCAATTATGTATGCGTGATTGATGATTTTTGCTACATTTCTGGTGTAAATGTTATCCTTATGATTTATCACAAGTTGAGAGATTAATTGTGCTTTGTTTGTGTCTTTTATCCTAACACTCTATACCCGCCCCCTTCCTATCTGCTCCGATCTCCCTTCCGCTGAGATCCTATATTCTGGTTACTTGAATTTAATGGTATTAGAGCGGCACGGTTCCTTGCGTGCCTAGGGTGGCCACATCGATGTTTTTGCCCCCCGAGATGGAGGTCGGGCGCCGCGCACCGGCCCTCGTGACGTGCCGCGGTCGCTGATGGTGGGGGCGCCGGCGTTGCCGGCCCTACAGGATGGTGGCGGGGTGTTGCTGCGGGCTGCATCACACCATGGTATGCACTGTGAGAGGCCCCGACATCTCCTAGCCCACGTGCCAGTAGCTGGCCGGCCCGTGCTCACCTGGGCTCACCTGTTGCATGGGGGCCGCTGGGTGGGAACGCTCGTCTCTTGGTCCACCTGCCAGTGATGGGGTGTTCCCGCGCCGAGGTGCTAGGACAGCCTCTCTCCAACTGCGTGCTTCCTGCGTAGGCCATGGTGTGGCATGGCGTGGGTTCATGTGCTTCGATGGCTGGCTCGTGGCCCTGGGCGTCGTCTGGGCCAGCTGTCATGCTGAGTCTAGATCGAGGGCCGGTTGGTGTTCGTTCATGCAGCCACAGACCATCCCTTCGTTGCGATGTGGGTTCACACATATCAGTGCTACCTCATGGGGCTGTGTGTCATGTGGCCCAGTTGTTCTCGAGTGGGTGTGTCGAGACGGTGGTCACTGTTCGGCATACCACCGTACGTTGATTCTTCCCGCGCGTCCCGTGTCTTGCTCCTATCCCGCTACAGTGTGGGGTCGGTTCTTGCATGACCCATGTGTCATGCAAGGAGTGCACCCGTCGGTTGAGGCTGCAGGCCTAGAAGCTAGCCTCGCCACACCCATGCCTCCCACTCTTTCGTTGTGCCTGCGTAGCTGTGCCTCGGTGGTTATGCATGCTGTAGTGCAGTCTCACTGAACTCCAGGGCCATTCCTATTTACGCCCCACATGTCTGCGGCAGGGCTATGCCCTAGATGCTGCACTTATGGCTGCTCCCATTGGAACAGACCGTTGCCGAGAGGGGGTTGGCCAGCCTGTGCCTGCGGGACCGATTGTCGGAGCCTCGGCCAATTGCCGTTAGACAACGGCTATGCGTCATAAGAAGGTATGGCCTTTGCTCTAGTGGGGCGCGTTTGTTATGGGATAAAGGCCTTCTCCATCTGTTCCTCTCTCCTATGGCTACTGTTTCACTCGCTGCCTCCTCTAGTTGTGCTTGTGCTCCTCTGCCCTCATCCTCTTTCTGCTTCCAGTTCTTCTCTGTCCATTTGGTCGACCGGTGGGAGGCACTGTCCGCTTCTATTTTTGATGGTTGAATCCTCCCTGGTGGGGTCATTAGAACAGCTGCGGTTTCTTTTTTTACTTCACTTTTTGAGCTAGGATGTTGTGCTGCATTATGAGGGGTTCATTCGCTAGGGTTGATTGTGCGACGAAGGCTTTGGCCGTTCTTCAAGAGAAGAAAGGGAAGGGGTGGTAGATCTATGGACATCTGACGTCTTGGGGTTCTGCATGTGCTTGGATCTTGGCTATGAGTGTCTGTGTCTATGTGTTCTCATCGTTGGCGAGATGAACTATGTGCTCTAGCTATCTGTGTTCTATGTATGAATGCGCCTCATGTGTTTGCGAAAATGCTTGAGATGTTCTGGATCTGATTTGTGTGTTTTTTGATCTTCTGTGGGTTGCCGGCCAGCTCTAGGTAGTTGTTTGGGTATGATTCCTATGTTCATTCATGCTATCATTCTTTGTGCGGGAAGACGCTGTCTTTGTTTCTCGGTTTACCTTCTTCTCTCCTTGTTTGCTCTACTTGGCTTTGCAGGTTTGACACCGATAGATCTGAAACCCGGGTTGACGTAGTGGTTCATGGGGTTGGCTAGCCCACTCTCTCTTGGTAATGAGTCCTTTATTTCTCCATGTCTTCAACATCTCTATATGTTCTTCTTGCTATGATGGAGCTAACCGATATGATCCGTTTGAATTTTCATTTTGTTTTCTCGTTTTGTTTCATCTCGTTTTAGCCAGCAGATGCGGAGGTGAAGGAAGGGGTCCCTGTTATTGCGTACTATGTTTTGCTAACGTAGTGGCTACCATTTATCCATGTTTACTATCAGGGCCTCCTACCTCTCATTGTTGCATGCTGTTGCGGTTAGATGCACTTTGCCCTATGTATCTCTTGTCCTTGAAGTTGGTGGGGATGGAACTCCGTTATATGGAGTCGAGCTTGAGGTTCCCTTGGCTCGGGGCATTGATACGGGCAGGATAGTTTTTCTGGGCATCTTAGTAGACCGGGGATGCCCATGGCTATGAACATGCTGCTTTACAGGCTATTTCTTTCTTATAGACCCTGTATGGGTTCATTGTTGTAGACTACAATTTTTAGGGCGCAATGCTGTATAGAAGAATTGTGAGAGTTGATGTTTCTGGTGCGACGAGAGCTGTTGGGTTGGTGTAGTGTGTTTTAGGAAGTTCTGGGGCTATGGCATGTGCTGTCCCTGATATAGCGGTTCAGTCAGAGTGCTTTCTCAAAGAAGCATCCGCTCTGAGCTTGCTTGTTTGAGAACTTCATGTTTTTTTGCTTGTGTTGTTTTTATTTTTTGTTCATTTAGTTTTGATCGTATGGAATATTTATTTATTCATTTTGATGTGTGAATAAAGGCACCATATTATGTAGATGGCTTGTTTCTTTGCCTCCTAAGGATGCAGTTTCGGTGTTTAGCATTCTCAGCAGCCGCTGCTGCAGAAATTGTTCAGAATGTGTTGCTAGCATTGGCATATGTCTCTATCCATTTATGATGTCCAGCCACATTCGTAGGTTGTTTGCCTAGCCCATTGTCTACACACAATGTGCAGATCTGTATAGCAATCCCATTTGTAACTATTGTAGTCTATTATGTGGAATTAGACTTTGTGTTATTGCACAATGATAGGCAGATGTGCTTCAGGGCGTTCGATTTGCTTCCTGACCTGCGGTCAGGCATTAGGCGTGCCTGCATTTGTGTTTGTGTCTCACGCAAGTGGGAGTATTATGGTGGCACTACCGATGTCCCTATTCAGCATGTGGACATGGTGCTTGTTGACGATGCGGTATGTATTCTCCAGTTAGAGTGCTAATTCTTCTTTGCTGCTTTCTAAGTATGGCCCTTATGTTCTGTTGCTTTTGCATATGACAATGTCTTCCTTCCTGCAGGGCAACAACATCTATGCTAAAATTTCATAGTCTGAGGTCAAGTCAAAAAGCCGCATTATGCATGAGGCTGATGTATGTTGTCAGCCGCTTTAGGGTCTCCAATGCCAAGCGTAGCTTCAGGCCTGTTGAGTGTGCATACATGATTGAGTTCACCTGCCACACATAGGTTGCTGCTAGAGCTGATAATCCTCATATGCCTTTCTACGCATACAGGCTTACACCTATTGACAGCCTCAAGCTGCAGGCAGGTGACACCAGGGACTTTGTTGGTATGTCGCCTGACTGTTTGGAACACTGTTTGCTCCTTTTTTTACTGTTGGTCATGTATATGTTTTTGCAGACACTATTGGTGTGCTCACTAAGATATCTGACTCTTACACTGTCCGCTACCAAATAAGCTGCAGCCTATGCTTTCTAGGCATATCATCTTGAGGGACCTGAGGTATGTATGTTTCCAAGCTGGACGCTAAACTCGAAGTGTTCTATACTGATATTCTTTTTATACATCTACACAGAGATTAAGGTCAGCCTATGGGGAGAATGCGCTACGGCTTTCACTCTACATGGAGTGCAAGCAGAAACTTCAGAGAATCTAGTTGTAATATTGTTTGTGGGAGTTCTGATGAAGAAGTACCATAGTAGTCTTCTTTATGCCCCTCGGTGAACTCTATTGGCCATTTCGATTTTGTGTGGCCTCTGCCTTATTCTTTCTGAACATGCCACCACCTCTAAATGTCTTGTCTATTTGTTTACTTCTACAAATGCCTATTATTTGAGTGCAAACACAGCTGCTCATTGGTATTTTAATCCACAGATCCCAGAGGCTGGAGAATTCTATAATAAGTAAGTGTGTCTGTTGTAATGCATGTTGAGAGTGGCTGTTATTTAGAACAACACTAATTCTATGCCAATTGAAATGCAGCTTGCAGGACCAGAACATCAAGATAGCATGGGCCGCTGCTCCATCCCAGCCTGAAAAGCCTGTGCTTTCACCTAGCCAGCTTGAAGCTAGGACTCTTCTCCAGCTCAATGCGATGGATGCATACGACTACCCGGCATACAGTCCATTCTGGTCGGCTATTTCTTTCTGCTTTGTTTCCTTTTCTGTTCCTGACCAATTAGAGCATTGGTGTCTGTTGCAGGAGGGTGGCTATCGCTGCACCATGACCATTGGTTGCTTTGTGCCCAACACATCCTAGTGGTTTGCATCCTATACCAGATGCAGCAAGTCATGCTCCCAGAATGGATCTGGTTACAGATGCAATTCGTGCTCGTCCACGTCTTTCAAATTCAAGTAAAGGCTCACACATTGGTGGTTTACTTTGATTTTCTTCGTGTGTGGCATATAATTTGTGTTCTGTTTTCATGTTGAGTAGGTACAAACTCTGCTTCGTGGCTCTCGATAGTACTGGTGAAGCAGAGATGATTTGCTTTAGTGATTTCGGTCGTCAGATCATTGGAAAATCTATCTAGCAGGTTTTGAGGCTGGCTGGCTCCGCTGATCAGATGCCAACAAATCTTGCAAGATTGTTTCCTGCCATTTCACTTTTTCTGTTGATTTGACTCAGCAGAGCTTCTACACGTAGGAGAAAATGTTTTAGGTCACTTCAGTCATCTCAGCACATGGTCAGCATGATGCCCTTCTTGCTCCTACCCAGAGTGGCGCTAGTTGTTCTTCGGGTGGTCATGGAAGCTCGTCAAACAGTGTAATAGAACCGCCCAATTAATATAAACCCAAGGTACTAAGTAAATCACCGAGGCAATTTAGTTAGCACATTGTCTCATATTAACCCGGTAGTTCGTAAAAATCTTGAATGATTTCAAACCTTTTCAATGACACACCCGAATCACACAGTTCAGTAGTTACCATTCACCTATTCTTACTTTTTGCACATAGCATAATTACATCACCGGATTTTATATAAATCCTGTTTTGAATCAGAGTTGCAAATAGACAGCGGAAGTAGATATATTTTCAACATATACTCACACCTATGATTTAAATACATTACCAGTTCAGGGTCGACATCTGTTGGGATGGAATCACACACATACGAGTAAGGAGAAAACAATATGTTGGTTGCAATTGTCCCTTTTATTCTGTCCCAAAACTTACAGCCCAGGGGGTATTTATAGTCCCCCTGGCTTCGTCATTCAAGGAATCTCATATACTTAGTCATGGTACTTCCTATACATTTAGCTAAAAAGCACATCGGCGGAGTGGTGAAACACACTTTGCCCCTTTCCTGTTGTCTCTTTAAGCAACTTTGGGCTTGATCATGATTTCTTGACTTAGCCGACAACCTCACTTTTTCTTCATGCGAAGCTTCTACGACCGCTTCGCTGGTCATCAGGAGTTTAGAAAAGTCATCTTTGTCATATATCCTGAAACATGTGAATGCATATGTGCAAAGTTTGAAATAGTCTCAACAAAGTGGCCATGTCATCTACACTGAGCGCCTGAAATGCGGCGAAGTCAACTTCGCCAGTCAACCTGGAACATGCAAAAATATCCAAGCGAAGTCGAAAACAATCACAGTGAAGTATCTTTGTTATCTTCGCTGGACATGTTTGCATCTCAAATGTTCGTAATGAAATGTTTGTCTCTAAAGTTTGGAAAGGATGTTTGTATGTCAAAGTTGTTCCCCAACAGTAGCCCTTCGCGGACAAAGGCCTACTCCAAAGGTATGAATCCCATGAAGTTTTTGTGAAACTTTGCCTAACAAACGCCGTCCAAACTTTGGAGTTGGCCTGTTTGAATTTTGAATTCAACGGCTAACTTTGACTGTTTGACTAGACCCGTCTATAAATAGCGATGCCCTCCCCCTGGAGCCATCGTTTTTAGAGGAGGGGAAGCTCTGTCGAAATTTTTCTTGAGCTAGAAAGTTTGAGATAGTTTTTCTTGACATCTGGTGTTTTGGGCTTGTTTTCCTCTGGCTACACTAGCGGAGTTTGTTTAAAGACTTTGTTTGAGATGTCTTCTGATGATTTGCAAGATTGGATTCAGTCCCAGGAGAGTGACAAAGTTGATGAGGATAAGTCTCATCTGGATTCAGATGATGAGAACTTGGAAAATGTTGATGCTTTGGTCGAGGATTTAGTTAGGGATGACGAGGGTTATACGTTGACCTTCGGCAGAAGTCTGTTTGATAATAGCTGCCTTGATGAAATGGTAAGGCTACAAATTCTTGATCGTGACCACGTCAGGATTCCCGATGTTGATGAAACTAACCCTCGACCTCATCCTGATGAGTGTATTGTTTATCGTGACCTTTTTACTGCTGGGCTTCGGTTTCCATACCGAGATTTTCTTGAAGATGTGTTAAAGGCCTTCAATATACAGATGCATCATTTGACAACTAAGGAGTGGTTAGGTTGTCACAATTCGTTTGGGCTGTGAGATCTTTAGAAGCCAATGACAACATTGTTGCTTTTTGTGAGTTGTTTGAGATGCACACTCAGTATAATACATTTATGCTTGATGGGCGCTTGATTACTAAGCATTTTGCTTGCTGTAGTTTTAAGACAGCTCGTAATGCTGCTCAGATTTCTCCTGCCACAAAGAACAAGTGGGGAGTTGGTGACTGGTCCAGGTACTGGTTTTATCATAAGGTGCCAATGGTTGAAGAAAGGGATCCTGTTACAAAGAGGATGGTGAAAAAGTATCCTTTGGCTGCAAAAATGGTTATTGAAAGATTTGTGTGTACTCCTTTCTTTCCTCCTACTATGATTTCCAAGACTGCAGTAAAGGCCTTCAAGGCTACGGCTTCGCTAGAATGTGCCCGTGATATTGTTGAAGAGTATGCTGCAGCTAGAATTTGGCCATTAAAGAAAGGATTGACCTTCTCACGCTTATATCCTAAGCAGATTCGTGGCATCAACTACAAGTTTCCTGACAATGATTTTTGTTTCCCGAGGACCTTTGCTTCGGATGAAGAATTTGTGAAGTCTGTCAAAAATAGGGAAAATGATTTACTTGGTAAATATGTGAAGAGCGAGAAGGATAATATAGATAAAATTATTGGTTTAGAGTATAAGCGCTTGAACAGGGTTTTTGAGGTTGCTAAGGTTAAATATCATGAGAGACCTCCTCCTGCTTATAGTCATGAAAAGAGACTAGGCCAGAAGAAAGAAACTACTACTCAGGCGAAAGGAAAGCGTAAGGCTGCTGAAGGTGCAACTAAGGTTGTTGCAAAGAAGATTAAGAAGAATAACAGTCCTGCTATTCTTCTTGATAGTGAAGAACTTGACGCTATTCTTGATCAGACTTTGGATATTGAAGGGAATATTGTTTTTGATGTCGGTGCTAGTGGCGAAGGTGTTGTTGAGGCTGTTAGAGGTGATGTTGATGGTGATGATGTCGGTTTTGCCATGTCTTGAGATGTTGAGGCTGAGGTGAGAAAAATTTATATGACTTTCTCTTCTAGCGGTTTGATGCCACTATTACTTACTCCACTTGACGAAAACTTACAGAATTTGCAAGCTCGTGGTGCTTCTGTCGGTGGTCTTGGTGGAGTTGGTGCAGGAGTTAACTTGGTCTCTGAGAAAGAGACTCAAGTTAGGGATTTTCAAAAAGCTGCTGGGTCGACTTCACCAAAGTTTGGCTATGAGGTTCCTGTCGTTGGATCTTGTGATGAGAATGTTGATGCTGGGAAGACTACTTCGCTTGAAGACCCTGCAACAGTTGGGGTTGGCGAAGTCGGTATTCTGAATGTGGTGAGAAAAGCTGGTGGCTCTAGAGTTTATTCGCTTACTCTTGAGGAGAGTGATGATGAAGTTTTTGATGATGTGGTTAATGAAGAAAGGTTGGTGCGCTTGTTGAGCTCCACTATTCATGTTGAGACTGGCCAGAAGGTTGATTGTAGTTTGGGAGAGCATGTTTCTACTAGTGAGTATTGCCCTCGTGTTTCCTTTTTACTTGAGTTGTCTTCTTTTGCTGAGTCTTGATTTCTACTTTTGCAGAAACTATGTTTCCTCATGCACCATCTTCTCCCTAGAAGAAAGTTGATTTTGGCAAGATGAAGGATGTTCAGCAAGATCCTGCAACTCCTGTTGCCTCTGCTGTTGATGGAGGGGAAGTTTCTGATGCACTAAAGCGGGGCTTAGAGTTTTGCCAAGAGAAAAGTTTAGGTCTTGATTGTTTCAAGTTTATAGGTATTGGGGCTGATAAACTTCGGATGATGCCTCACACTTCTGCGGTTCAGCTATCAAAGTGTATAGATGAGGCTTTCACTATACCAGATGCAGAGCTTGAGATATCGAAGAAGCCTTTGCTCGAAGTTGTTGATGCTGGCTTCTCTGTGATGTACAAAGGTTCTATCTTGATGAGAGGGTTGCGAATGGGTTTTGAAGAGGGAGAAAAATTTTGCTTTTCGCGAACGTGACTATCAAGTTAAAAATGAAAATCTGAAGAAGCAACTTGCTGAGAAAGAAAAGGAAAGAGCTGATGTTGTAGACGCTCACAATGCTTTGGAGGGCAGACTTATCAGTGCTCTTGCTCAAGTTGAAGAAAGAGAGGATGATCTCCAGAAGATTATGGAGGAGAATGAAAAGTTCAAGGAAGGCATGAGGCGTATTGAAAAAAGTTGCGGGAGCAAGACAAGTCTTTCTTCGACAATTGCAATTGAATCTGGGAACTTTGTTTTGAATGTTATGACAAGTTTGGAGCTCGTCCTGAGGAAAACTGTTGGGAGCTTGGTGAGCGTGATAGTTTCTTCAGTTGGCTTTGTCGTCAGTATGAAGATTTGTCTCGAGTTATCGAGACCACGGTTGATATTGGGGTTTATTACTCTACTCGTGCTTTGTTTCATTTGATGAGATAGAGCCAGGATCCTTTGTTTGCACAACTTTGTGATGCCAACTACAAGTTTCCTTCTGTGGGTGAACTAACCATTGTGACGATGGCGACACAAGTATTGTGCAACAAATATCTTGAGCAGTATTGGAGGTCAGGTGGTCGGGCCCAATGCTTTGATAAAGCTAGAGAGAAATTACAAAGGGTAAATTTTACACTTAATTATTTTTTATTTTCTATTGTGTTTCATATCTAAATTTTCTCTCTTTTTATGTCAGCAAATTGCAAAGGAAGCGAAGGCTGGCCGGAGGGAGGTGGAGGAAGCTGCGAAGAGGGAGGCCGATGCTAGATGTCAAGGCGGTGGCGGATCTAGCAATGTTAGTGGCGGCCATCCTTAGGCTCTAGTTGTTTTTTCTTTTGTGAGATGAGAGGGTCTTAAGATACAATGGTTCTAAGTTACTGACTTTGTAATATATGATTAGAAGTTGTTTGACTATTTGTCCAACCGCAGGTTCCTTATGCTGAGCCTGTGTAGGATGTCGAAGACGTTACCTCGCTGTTAATGTCTAAAGATAACTTTGTTTTTGAGCCTAGCGAATTTTATGACTTTCGTGCGAAGTATGATGGTTGTGATGTTGATGATTTTCTTGCCCGTAAGTTTTTTACTCTTGTTATTTTGAACTTGGGACTTTTTCTTTGGGGGTTTTGTCTTATAAATCTTTTATAGATGTGAATGAATGATACTGCAGTATCAGGCCTTCCAACTATCGAGTTTTTGATTTCACAGATTTTACATAGGTAAAGTTTGCTATGTAAAGTTTATTTTCATCTGCGGTTGGGCTTTTGTTTTCTAACCTCTTTTTCTTGTAGTCATCTGGGTCAAGTACTTCGCCGGCAAATGTTTGCGAAGACTATTTATGCTGTGAAGCAGACGATATTATTAATGAAGTTGTGAGCGACATACTTGGTGATGCTGCCGAAGTAGATAGTTCTCAAGATGACTAATTTTGTAAACATATTTTTGTAATTGGATAAGTTGTATTGTAGACATCTTATTGTATTGTGAAGTTTGTGAGTTTTCCTTCTCTTGTTCGAATGAGTACAGAATAAATACTTTGAATTATATTGCTTGTATTTTTGGGAATTCCTTCTTTTCGTTCGGAGTGGACGTATGCACTTTTCTTGAAAACATTTAGATAAATGGAGTCGAGAAATTTGCCTTAGCAAATTTTAAAATGTTGTTCCTTCTTTTTTGTTCGAAGTAGACGCGTGTACTTCGCTTGGAGGTTTAAAATATTTTCTCCTTGGAGAAAAGAAATCGAGAAATTTGCCTTAGCAAATTTTGAAATGTCGTCTCTTCTTTTTCGTTTGAAGTGGACGCATACGCTTCGCTTGGAAGCTTGGAACATTTTCACCTTAGTGAAATAAAGTTGAAAAATTTATCTTAGCAAATTTTAAAACGTCGTCCCTTCTTTTTTGTGCGAAGTGGATGCGTACGCTTCCTTAGAAGCTGAAAACATTTTCACCTTAGTGAAATAAAGTCAAAAAATTTGCCTTAGCAAATTTTGAAACGCCGTCCCTTCTTTTTTATGCGAAGTGGATGCGTACGCTTCCTTGGAAGCTGAAAACATTTTCACCTTAGTGAAATAAAGTAGAAAAATTTGTCTTAGCAAATTTTGAAACGCCGTCCCTTCTTTTTCGTGGGAAGTGAACGCGTACGCTTCCTTAGAAGCTGAAAACATTTTCACCTTAATCAAATGAAGTCAAAACATGTTCCTTAGCAATTTTTGAAATGCCGTCCCTTTTTTCATGCGAAGTGAACGCGTACGCTTCCTTAGAAGCTGAAAACATTTTCACCTTAGTGAAATGAAGTCGAAAAATTGTCCTTAGCAAATTTTGAAACGCCGTCCCTTCTTTTTCGTACGAAGTGGACGCGTATGCTTCCTTAGAAGCTGAAAACATTTTCACCTTAGTGAAATGAAGTTGAAAAATTTTCCTTAGACTTATTTGAGTTGGATAAGTTAACTTATTTTTAGATTTAGTTAAATGTTGATGCTAACTTAGTTTTGCAAAATTTGTTGCCGATATGAGAGTATATGTTGGATATACTCTTCGGCATTTTATGCATCAAAGTGGATACATATCTTTGGGGAAACTACTTTCTCATTTATATTCCATGAGATTTACTAAGAGACTGCCTCGTTAAAAAACCACTCACCCTGCGAAGGGTTTCCCCTGAGTGGAAAAAAAGTGCAGCTAGATTATATTTTGAATTGTAAAGTTGCTTGGAATGAAACATCTGCTTCTACTTTGCAGAAAGTAAAACTACTCTTCTAGTTTGGCTACGGGTAATATTTACGAAGTGCTTTTATATTCCAAATGTGACTGAGTTCTTCACCTTTCAGATTTGCTAGGTGATATGCACCTTTTTTGTTTGTTCTTGTGATGATGAAAGACCCTTCCCACTTTTGTTGGAATTTTCCCATTGTGTCTTCATCTCTTTTTCTTTGAGGACAGAATCTCCTGGTGCTAACTCTCTTGGCTTGACTTTCTTGTTGTACCACTTCTCTGTTTCAAGTTGGTACTTCTTGATATTTTCATGTGCTTTGCTTCTTTCTTCTTCAAGCAAATCTTTGCCTGTTGCTTGGTCTTCTTCTGTGATCATTTGAATATTTGTTCTCGGACCTTCGTATTTTATTTCTTTGGGAGTCATTGCTTCATCTCCGTAAAGTAACTTGAATGGAGAAAAATCTGTTGGCCTTGGTTTTGAAGTGTTGTGAGACCAGATTACTCTTGGTAATTTGTTGACCCATTTTCCTTTTTTAGGTCTGTTAAGCACTTTGAAATTCCAGTGCAAATTATCTCGTTTGCTCTTTTGGCTGCTCCATTAGACTGTGGGTGTCTTACTGATGCAAAGCAAAGTTTGATTCCCATTGACTGACAATATTCCCTAAAGTCTTCACTATTGAATTGCGTTCCATTATCTACTGTGATGTGTCTTGGGACTCCAAATCTGCATATTATGTTTTTCCATAGGAATTTTTTCATTGTGTGAGAGGATATGATGGTGATTGGCTTCGCCTCAATCCACTTGGTGAAATATTCAACTGCAACTATTGCGTATTAGTAATTGCCTTGAGCTAGAGGTAACTTTCCAACTATGTCGATTCCCCATCTTGCTAGTGGCCAAGTTGGTTCAATTGGTTGTAGGTTTGTTCCTCGGCATTGACTTTACTTCCTGCCATTTGATAATTGTGACAAGTTCGAATTATTTCTTTGCTGTCACTTTGGGCAGTTGATCAGAAAAACCCTTGTCTAAAAGCTTTCCCAACTATTGATCTAGCCCCAGCGTGACATTCGTAGATTCTCATGTATTTCTTTCAACAAGTTTTTCCCATCTTCTCTTGAGATGCATTTAGTAGTGGTTGGCAAACTCCTTCCTTGTATAATTCTTCGTTGATGATTTTGTAACTTTTGGTCTTTTGCTTCATTCTTATTTCATCAACTTCATTTTCTGGCTCGTAAAATCCTTTGAGGAATCCGATAATTGGAGCTCTCCTGGCTTCGCTTTCTATGATGTGTACTTCTTTCGGTTGTTCAACTTTTGTTTTTGTTGAGGCTTCGGTGATAGTTTGGAAGAATACTTCTGGTGGTAACTCTAACTTTTGGGCAGTGGCTTTTGCAATTTTGTCTGCATCTGTGTTATCATTTCTTGAGATACTTTTCACTGTGAATCCAGCGAAGTGTTTTTCTTGATCCCTCAATAGTTGGAGATACTTTACTACTTCTAGATCTCTTGCTTTGAAATTTTTCTCTATATGCCCAGCCATAACTTGAGAATCTGTCTTGATTATTAGCTTTTGAATTCCCATTGCTTTTGCTTTGCGAAGTCCCAACAATACTGCCTCATATTTTGCAATGTTGTTGGTGCATTGAAAGTCTAGTCTAGCTGCGTATTTGAGTTTGATTCCAAAAGGTGAGGTTATGATTGCTGCTGCTCCCGCACCGACGAAGCCCCAAGCGCCGTCACAATAGATTATCCATTCTGGTTGCTCCATTCTTTCTTGATTGTACTTTGAAGGTATCCAATCTACTATGAAGTCAGCCAACACTTGAGATTTGATTGCTGTTCTTTTCTCAAATTTGATAAAGTATTGAGACAATTCTGCAGCCCATTTTTCCAATCTCCCTGAGGACTTATAGCCTTGAGGGGTTGATTTGTTGGCACTCTTGTTTTGTGTGCTTAGAAGTAGTGTTTCAACTTTCTGGATGCCATAAGTACTACATATGCAATTTTCTCGATTTCTGAATAGAAAATTTTTGACCCGGACAATGCTTAGGATGCAAAGTGTACTGGAACTTGTCTTGTTGAGTGCTCATTTTCTTCTTCTTGTATCAGTACTACACTGACTGTACTTTCGGTTGCTGATACATATAGTAGAAAATCTGCCGTTGGGTCAGGTGTTGCCAAAGTTGTGGGGTTGGATAGATTCTTCTTTATTTCTTTGAAAGCTTCTTGTTGTGCTTGACCCCAGTTGAATTTTTCCTTTTTCCCTTTTAGTGCTTGAAATATTGGGAGGCTTCGCTCAACTGATTTGGATATAAATCTATTCAGCGAAGTTAATCTTCCTGTCAGCTTTTGAATGTCCTTGATGTTTCTTGGCACTTGCATGTTCAATATTGCCTCTGGATTTGGGTCAATTCCTTTTGCAGATACGATGCACCTCAAACTTTTGCCTGTTTGAACTCTAAATGTGCATTTTTCTAGGTTCAACTTTAGGTTTGCTTTTCTGAGGTTTGAGAAGGTTTCTTATAAGTCTTCGACATGGTCTTCTCTTTTCTTGCTCTTGACTACCAAGTAATCAACATACGCAAGCAAATTTCTTGGTATTTGATCTTTGAGGACTGTGGATGTCATTCTGATGAAGGTTGTTCCTGCATTGTGAAGCCCCTCTGCCATTCTTTGGAAACAGTAAGTTCTAAATGGTGTAATGAAACTTGTGTATTCTTCATCCTCTTTTTTCATCCAAATTTGATGGTAGCCTGAATAGCAATCGAGGAAACTAAGCATTTCACTTCCTGTTGCTTGGTCTACTAGAGTATCTATTCTTGGTAGAGGGAAATTGTCTTTTAGACATGCCTTGTTGAGATCTGTGAAGTCTATACACTTCTCCACTTTTTATTTTTCTTCTACACAATGACTATGTTTGCAAGCCAAGTTATAAAGTGAACTTCTCTTATGACTTTTGCATCTAACAATCTTTGGACTTTGGCTTTTGCAGCTTGTATTCTGTCTTCCGACAACTTTCTGAGTTTTTGCTTTTTCAGCCTGAAGTTTGGGTCCATGTTTAACTTGTGTTCTATGATATCCCTGCTTACTCCTTCTAAGTGCTGTGCAGACCAGGCGAAGATATCCTTGTTACTTCTCAGGACTTGTATTATCTTTTCTTCTTCTTCTTTTGATAGATTTGTGCCGATGATAACTTGTCTTTCTGGCACCATTGGGTCGATTGGTACTTTATTTGTGTCTTCGCAAGGCTTCGCTTTTTCTTATGTCTTCGCGTTTTTAGTTTCAAGCTCATCATCTTCTTCTTGAATCACATGGATATTTTTGAAAGCTGGGCTTGCATCTCTTTTTGTGTTTCTTGCCTCTATTTGATCACCGAAGACGGTTATGATGCCATTGATTGCTGGCATCTTCATGCATAATTATGGGTAGCTTACTATGGCTTCGAAAGCATTTAAACTTCCTCTTCTAAATATTGTGTTGTATTGGCTATGTATTTTAAAAACATCAAATGTTATTTGCTCTGTTCTCGCATTGTTCACTATTTTGAATGAGACTGGCAAGACAATTCTGCCGACAGAGTTTATTTTCTTTCCACCGAAGCCAACTAATGGGTGCTCGGCCCTTCCTAAGATTTTTCTGTCAATTTGCATTGCATCTAGAGTTCTTGTGAATATGATATCTGCTGAGCTACCACCATCTATTAGAATTTTTGATACTACCCAACCTTCGATGTTTGCTTCTTTGACCATTGCGTCCATATGAGGGTAATCTTTGAGCTTGAGATCTTGTTCTAAAAATGTGATTGGCATGTGGGACCATCTTGTTTTCTTGAATGAACCTTCAACTGCTATGGAATTTACTCTTCTAAAATAATTTCTTCTTTCATTTCTTGTATCAAGCTTCATGCTTTTTCCTCCGAAGATTGTCATAATTTTGCCTTTGCTTGGGATGATTGCATTCCCATTGCTTGTTGACGCTTCGGGCATGTTGTTGTTGTGTTGAATTTGCTGATTGCCATTTGCTACTGAACTTTCAGGGTGGAAACTTTGCTGCTGACTTGGGCCCCATTGATTTTGCGGGCACGCTACTAATAGTTGACAATTATAGATTGACGGAGGTGGTGGCAACATGTGCTGAGGGTAAGTTATTGGCAAGTAACTTGTTCTTTGGGGAGCTAGATGATTGATAACTTTTAGCTGCGCAGTTGCTCTATTCTCTTCATGCATTTCTTCAATGCTTTTCTTTACTCTTGGGCACATCTTTGATGTGTGACCAGCCCCTTTGCCATGTATTATATAGTACATTTCTTCGGGCCTCAAAATTTTTCTCTCAAAGTTTCTGCTTTGATTGTTGTAGTTTGCCCTTTGCGGGAAGTTTTCCTTGTAACTTCTGTTGTTTTGCAAATTTCTTTGACTGTTTGATCTTAGACCTTGACTGACAACTTCGCTCATGTTGCTGATGTGATTTATCCTCTGAAATGGTCTTCGCTCAGTATTTATTCTTGAGTGTTGGGAATTGCTATTTGATCTTGACATGTTTCTTTCTCCGTTTTATCCTTCTATTCTTTTCCTGAAGTCTTTATCGGATTCACAGTATTTTCTCATTTCTTCATATAATTTTTCCACTGTGGTTGGTCTTTCCCTTTTGAAGTGGGAAGAAAGTTGGCCTGCCCGTAGTACTTTGATTGCTGCAATGATGACAACTTCATCTGGTATGTTTGGGATTTGAGCTTTTGCTTGTACAATTTTTTTGTAATACTAGCTCAGTGGTTCCTTTGGTTGCTGCTTGATGTTGAAAAGATCATCGCTTGTGAGTTCAACTCTTTGTAGGCCTTGGAAATCTAAGAGCAGGGTTGTGCGAAGTTGATCCCAAGATTTGATTGACCTTGGTTTTAGCGAAGAGTACCAATGTTGTGCTGGTCCTCTTGCTGCCATGATGAGCGACTTCGCTAGGGTGTTTGCATATCCCCCACTTGGTGTAACTGCTGCTTCAAAGCTCATAAGAAATTGTCTTGGGTCAGACATGCCATTGTAAGTTGGGATGATGTTGAGTTTGAATTCTGTTGGCCACTTCGCTAGCTGGATGTCGATTGACAGAGGCGACTCTATGTCAATTGTTGCGATTTGACTTTTGTTATCTTTATTGTTACTATTTTTGCTTGTTGAGTTTGGGTCTTTGATCGTGACTTCACTTTCATTTTCTATCTCTTCATTGAGCTTCCTTATTTCTACTTCTGCTTCCACAATTCTTTGCTTTAGGGACTTTTCCCTTGTCTTCGCTCTTGCTTCTTCTAGCTGTTTTTTCTTGACAGCGAGTTGATCCTCGAGTTCCTTGAGTCTTCTTTCTTCGTTCTGACTTTCTTCTTCTTCTTGAACACATCTGATTTCAGTTTCTATTGCATCTTCTATAGTTGGATCTTATACGCCGTTGTTGTCGGCCGTAGCTGTCCTTTTACTGGGTCTTCCCATTTTGGTGGTCGTGGGTGTCTTTGATCACACAAACGGACAGCGCCAGATGTTGGTAATGGAATCACACACATATGAGTAAGGAGAAAACAATATGCTGATTGCAATTGTCCCTTTTATTCTACACAAAACTTACACCCCAGGGGGTATTTGTAGTCCCCCTGGCTTCGCCATTCAAGGAATCTCATATACATATCATGGTACTTCCTATACATTTAGCTAAAAAGCACATCGGCGGAGTGGTGAAACACACTTCGCCCCTTTCCTTTTGTCTCTTTAAGCAACTTTGGGCTTGATCATGATTTCTTGACTTAGCCGACAACCTCACTGTTTCTTTGTGCAAAGCTTCTACGACCGCTTCGCTGGTCATCAGGAGTTTAGCGAAGTCATCTTCGTCATATATCCTGAAACATGTGAATGCATATGTGCGAAGTTTGAAATAGTCTCAGCGAAGTGGCCACGTCATCTTCGCTGAGCGCCTGAAATGCGGCAAAGTCAACTTCGTCTGTCAACCTAGAACATGCGAAAATATCCAAGCGAAGTCGAAAACAATCACGGTGAAGTATCTTTGTTATCTTCGCTGGACATATTTGCATCTCAAATGTTCGTAATGAAATGTTTGTCTCCAAGGTTTGGAAAGGATGTTTGTATGTCAAAGTTGTTCCCCAACAATATCCAACAACAGCAATTAGACGAGATATATGAGATGACCCTGCCCAAGGTCTAGTCCTCCTGTAGTGGGATACAAGTCCATCTTGTCACCACAGCAAAAGTCTTATGATCTGCAACAAGTGGGGATAAAATCCTGAGTACAAGAATGTACTCAGCTAGAGTTACCTGTCATAAACCAAAAAGAAGTGACTCCAAGGAGTATGCAAGGCTTTATAAGGAGGCTAGCTGACTCACTTCTTTGCATAAAAGCTTGGGCTTATAAAGAACAATTATTATAACCTTCTGGCTTTACATTTTAAAGTCATTAACCTGATCATGCTAGATTAGCACCTGGACTAAACAACCATGGTGTAATTATAAAGCAAGAATAGTAACCAATTTCGGTTTAGCATCTTTCAACATCAACATCATAACCATCTCATCTCTTTGTTCAAGTTTTTACTATGATGCCAAGGCTCAAGTCAGTGTTCAATATCCAGAAACGATGACGATTATAATTGATTGTAAACCAACTGGAGAGGTATTCCCCACACAAACCCAGACATGCCACGTGAAGGCACCTTAGGTCACCTTGGTCTGTTCGGGTAGAGTCACGGGATCAACTGAAACCATCATATCCAGGGGCCGCCTGGATGCCAACAGGTCAGTCCTCCATGAAAAGATGCCGGTGCTCAAGTCAGGGGCCGCCTGCGAGAAAAATTTCATTATCGACAAGCCCTCACAGACTGGTTAACGAATATCGAAGATAATCAAGGTAGGGTCATGCAAAATAGTACCTCGAGGCAATTTCCTTAGTAGGTCAAGAATAATAAACGTGATACCTACGCATGCCGAGCAGCGCAACCCTATGTCGGCCGCCCACATGAGGCTCTCGAATTCGTCGCGACAACTTCAGTCATTAATCAAGATATCACTACAGATCTTACCTTCGAGATGTTGCTTCACATGATATGGGGTGTTCCTGCACGAAGAGACATCTTGTGCAAGACATAAGTGAAGTAGACAAGGATAGTCATAAGGACACAAGATAATAAGGAAGGGTCAACTGGATGGATTTGGCATAACATATACTTGGATGCATCTTGTACCTACTGTATCGATTTTCCTGATACAAGGTTTACATGGAAAAACTCAACGTAGTTTTGTGAAATTCTCCCTATATACGTATGCCCTAGAATTAGGAAGGATTCACGAGACACAATTTAATGCCAATGGGGTGACAAGGACTCACCACCATTGACTACAATATCATCAAACTTTTGACTGTGTGAGTTGTGGGTTGGTGGACTATCTTGAGGAGATATATATACACAATTGTTCAAGGGAAGTTGCACCTTGGATTATTTCAGGGGTAGTTGAAATAATAGGTCGTGATCAAGGATTACAATACCAGCGTGTTCCCTAGGAAACCAGACATGTGTTGATCAAGTCATAAGGGAAATCCTAGGTTCCTTCATAGCACTATAAAAATATTTAATCAAAATTGCATTATTGAACTATGATCCGCAGAATAATCCACCAAATAATTGAGTTATATCTGGATGTGTTGCACAACTAAGCTTGGTGCACAAGACAAGATAAAGGAATTACCAAGGATTTCAAAATTGAGGATAGCAAGGGGTATTTTCAAAAATGATCATGGCAATTACCATGTTTTCTATGGTCAAATCATTCACCGAGGTTAGTAATCTTTGCTTAAAGATTTGGTCTAGGCATGTGACAACAAGGAACCAATATCATCATAGACTGAGATAAATTGGAGCGAATTGGTAGGGACAATGATTGAACCAAATTGGAGCACAGCGTAGTTCTAGTTCACAATATTAGGGACACATAGTATTTGTTCTTGCTGGACAGATACATCACCAAAGCACGCTGCGTCATCCATGTTTACTAACCCACATACCATCGTACCAACTGCTTAGGATAATAGGCCATTACATAAGGTCTAATCAAAAGAAAATGTCACTGCTACTAGAGACCTATCACCAGGCCTACTCCTAGTGGTCGTGGTCCATGTTCTCAACACTACCTACAGTTCCAGCATTAGCACCATCAATGTTAGGCACTACTTGAGGTCCTTCCTCAGTATCTGGAGGAGGATTATGGTGAAGCTGATTGTAGACCCATTGTAGTTCTCCTTATAGAGCACCATTGTTGACTCCCAAGGCAATCACCTGATCCCTCAGGCGGTATTCCTTGTTCTAGGCTTCATTTTGTTGCTGCACAACTGTATCAAAAGCCTGCTGCCACTGGCCAAGTAGGGAAAGCAATTCCAAAAACTGACTTTGCACTACAAAGGTCTTGTGTACGGCAGCATTTTCTCCCTGAATAGCCTGATCCTTGGAAAGCGCCATCTGCTCAAGCATCATAGTCACCCTTTTTACTTCCTCCTCATAAACTTTCTTTATCTCATGCTTCTCAGAGATGACATAGATGAAGTCATGATTAAGGGACTCGAATGCATTCTCCAGGCAAGAGTAGCTCTTCATCATAGCAAACATGGCGCTACTAATAGGGCCATTACTACTCTTAGCCTCATCTTTACCACCAACAAGTGCAGTCTCACTAAGCAAACGCACACAACATGGTATGGGTCACCCTTTGGAAACACACCAGCAGTGGCACGAGCAACCTTGTCTGGACATCTTTTAAGCAAATCTCTCAGGGCCTTGTATGCAACCACATTCGCACCTTCCTGAGGATTCCTACCTTGAGCAATGAACCAACGTCCACACCAGAGTGTCGCATCTTCACTCTTGGCGGGAATCACTACTTCAACAGGGAGCAAACTTGGTCACTGGCTCTCTAGTTCCTTACTCCACTGGTAGCAGGGTTCTTTACCTGTGGGATAACCCACTGAGTGTAGAATTCGCCAGAGTAAAGAAGGCATTCCATATCCCTTCAAAAACTTTTTGGCACCACGTGGCTCACGGGTGGCAAGCTGTTGATGCGAAACTTTTCCTTTGGTTGCCTTAGACTTGATGCACTTCATACGTGCCATCTGTACAACCGAATTACAAATCTCATGAGGCGAAGATTAAGTTGGTGATTTTTATCAGAATAGAAATATTCTTTTATGAGGAGAGAAGTGATGCAGTTGACATGAGATAAGCATATGACATGATGCACGCACGTTCTGTACATCCTCACAAACCTAGAATACAACATATGCTAGCGTTATAGATATTGGCATACATACGTGCTCTCATATAACGAAGTGTAGTCGGGCTACACGATCTTGCGTAGTTAGTGTACCAGCAGAAAATTCCATTTCTGCCCAAACCCCCAATGAATGAAAGCGATGAAAAATCCACGCACCTTCCGAACAAGTTGAAAATGCCGATTACTCACACCCATTCCCATGGATGTATACTATCCAACAAGTCGCAAGAAGATGACACCCACACATGGGGTACCTTCATATACACATGTGTAAACATATACATAATTCAGTACCATATAAGCACTCCCCTAGATCGGCAGTGAATCCGATCATGCTCTCACAACTCACACTTACCTTAGTGTCGAACCAACCTTACCTTGGCGTAGAGGCAAAATGATCCATACATAACCATTCAAGTGAATGGCCCCCATAAATATCCACCGTGTATGAGCGCGACAAACAGAAAATATGATGCAATCCCCAAGTTAGTACTTAAACAAGCCACCTGGAGTACTTAGCTGGGCATAAAGGATATGACCACTAGCACACTCTTAAGTTCAAACTCATAGTTTTCAAACACCTATGTAACTATAAGTTGGTAAATAGTTTTGCAAAACAAATTCTTTGTTTTGTAAATACCCAAATGAACAGTAATAGCTGAACCATGGCTCTGATGCTAGTTGTAACAGAACTGCCCAATTAATATATACCCAAGGTACTAAGTCAATCACCGAGGCAATTTAGTTAGCACATTGTGCTCATATTAACCCAGTAATCCGTGAAATCTTGAAGGATTTCAAACCTTTTCAACGACACACCCGAATTGCACAGTTCAGCAGTTACCATTCACTTATTCTTACTTTTCGCACATAGCATAATTACATCACCAAATTTTATATAATTCCTTTTTTGAATCAAAGTTGCAAATAGACAACGGAAGTAGATATATTTTTAACATATACTCACACCTATGATTTAAATACATTCCAGTTCAAGGTCAACATCCAACAACAGCAATTAGACGAGATATAAGAGATGACCTTGCCCAAGGTCTAGTCCTCCCATAGTGAAAAATTTCAGGGGCCGCCTATAAACAGTATCGATTGCATCAACAGTATCGATCAACGCCTATAAACTTAATGAATCATAAACAGTAAAGGACGCAAATTGAGTTATTTGTAAATAGTAGGGAGGAATGCTCTGGGGCTTGCCTTACTCTGACGAGCAAGGATGAAGCTCCAAGCACTTGATCACTCCACGTCTGGCTCCTGGTTCTCGATCACCTCTTGTGCAGAAGCTTCCTTCTAGAATTCCTCTTCTGGATTCCCATTTCACATCATGTTTTGTTCTCCTAGCGATCCTGTATGATGCATGTGCATGTATGAATATGAAGAATGCACATGGTATGATAATGGCGTATGATGATGATGAATGCTTGCATATTCCTTCTACAAGGTAGTCAACATCATCCAAGAACATGTACCACAAGCACATGTCATCTACTGCATTCTCTACTATAACAATATAAGTCTATCGGTGAAACCTTCTTTCTACCTATCGCCAGTAAACAAGCCAGTAAAGCAACTAACCATCTTACTATCACTAGCAAACAAGCCCGTAAAGCCAAAGATCTATACTAAGCATAACCATCTCGACACATTTAGATTTTCATAAAACAACCATAGTCCTTCCCCAGCCTACTAGGGTCTAGATAGGCGCTAACCATCCAATAGATTAGGCACCTCAAAAATGCATAGGAAAACAACATTTATGGCATGACATCACAAAACAAGGTTTAAATAAGGCATTCACATAAATAGAGCCTAACTACATCATGCATGTGAACTATCCAAAAAAATCTATAAAAGTTACAGAAGATAAAACATGGCCATTCTAGCTTACCATCCAAATTTCACCTCATTTGGGTGTGCCGACTATCCTACATAAAAATAACAAGATAGTACATAAACGGGGACCTAAAAATACATTGTACTGTGAAGTATGCCAAACCTCATGTTCCAATACATCAAGTGCTTCCTTATAGCATATAAGTGCTTACAAAAATTATCAACCTCAAACTAGGCCTATATATTCAATTTATGATTTTCCTTAGAACTAAGCAATTTATGACACTTGAACTACAACTTCATAGTATTACACAGCAAGCCTATATGATATATTTTTCGCAGGAGGCACAAGTCACCATAGTAACAACAAAGCAAGAATGATATTTTTCTAATTTTCCTACAATTAGTTATGCATTTCCTAATATTATCAACATTTCAACAATTAATTAAAGCTATATATAAAAGTACTGCAAACATGGCATATTTATTTTTCGCAGATAGCCCACATCTTAAGAAAAATATGGAAACTTGAATCATCCAAATCGAAGCATTATTCACAGAGATATGGATTTTACAAAATTTATCAGAAAATCTGGAAATTCCTTTTTCCTATAAACCAAACCCTAAAATGCTAAGTGTACCCCATTGTGTACCCAGAAGCACATATACACTAACTCCACCCAGTTGGTGGACCCAGGCAGGCACCCTGCTTATGTTAGCCGGGCCCTACCCGTCAGTGGCCAAAAAACACAGGGGAGGGGCCCTCGCCGGTGGGATCTTGCCGGCAGCGAGGTCTTCGGCGGAACGGCAAACATTTACCCTAATACCCTTCTAAACATGTTTAGATCCTAACCACCTCATTTGCACACATTCAACATAAGTCAACACCCAGGTCAAATGATTTAAATTAAATGCAAGCAAGCATCTAGGCAAAGCATGTCAGGAATGTGATTTGGTGCAAATGATATGATTATGCTGATGATGTGCAGTGCATAGATGTAGTTAACACCAGGGGTGTTACAGCCTACCCCCTTAAAGAAATCTCGTCATGAGATTTGAAGCAAGAAGTGGGAAAAGAGGAGAAACATCATTTCTAATTCACAGATTTGGAATTACATCGAGGATTACACCACTTCGATTATCAAGCCATTCAGGATTTGGAGAGAACATGGCTATGAGCAATGCACAATAACCATTGACTTAATCCAGATATTAGCTGAGGCAGGGACAGCAGAGGAACAATAGGAAAATGATGATCCAGAACATGAATGTCCACTGGATCTAGAAAATAGCATCATCGTGATCCCAAACATCAAAATCAATCCAAAGCAGATTAGAACTTCTTCCATGAAATACATATTTTTCCTTCTCCTTGAGATGGCGATACTAGCTCCATGAGCAATCACCAGATCTTGTAACTTTGTCCTTGATTGCTCTCTCTTTCTAAATGGATTGCTTCTTAGGTTTCTCTTCTCTGAGCACTGCTTCAGATTTTGAGATGGGGAGAAGAAGAGATGCGCAAAATGGCATCCACAACGGAGTGGCAGAGGTGGTGATGCAGTATATCAGAAGGCACCTCCACTAAACCAAATTCTCACATTCAAAGGATGATTGCTTGACACTTGAAACCAAGCACTTTGGTCAACCCATGGTTATACCCAATCATGCATACAATGCGTAGCACAATCTAATCTGGCATATGGGCGATTTGATACAATCCAGGTACAATCCCAATAGCGCTGCTAACCTCCAACCCATATAGAAGATCTAGTGCCTTGTAAGCAAGACACGTTAGATTGGGACAAGAGTAAGGGTCGAACACTACTAAGTTGTAAGCACAAGGTCATGACATTAGTCAGGACAATTCTTGAGAATGTCTAAGTAAAGGTTTTTGTCTGAAGAATTTCCTTCATTGATTCCCATAAAGCATGGATACTACCCAAGGCATTAGAAGATCTAACGGTTGTAGGGAAGTTCTAAGTCCTTTCGAAGAAGCACCATGGAACAGGGAATCATTCCACCGATCAGACAAAAGACATAATCCAATTAACACTGATTTAGATACTCCAAAGACTCCAGCATTCATACTGATAAAGCGCCTCAGAGATGAGTAGATAGGATGCCTAAACAGTAATGGAAATTCAACAAGTCTTATTCATATTCCTGTCTCAAGGATCTCACTTAGCTCGATGTTCATCCGAGACTCATCCAATGCAAATATGGTGTATCTCTAGTAGAGCCATAGGGAAACACACACATTCAACAAGAGATAGTGTGATTCCAGGAGAAACACTTCTATTACCAAGCCATTCAGGATTTTGAGAGAACATGGCTATGAGCAATGCACAATAACCATTGACTTAATCTAGATATCGACTGAGGCAGGGACAGTGGAGGAACAGCAAGAAAATTATGATCTAGAACATGAAGAATGTCCACAAGATCCGAAAAACAGCGCGTGCGAACTCGATCATCGTGATCCCAACCATCAAAATCAATCCAAAGCAGATTACAACTTCTTGCATGAAATACATATTTTCCTTCTCTTGGAGATGGCGATACTGATCTTCCTTAACCCCTTTTTTGTTTTTGATAAACCTAGTCTTCTTCAACCTATATAGTAGTGCCAGATTACTGCTGGGCCGTATCGTGCAGCCCTGCTAGGTCCACCGAAACAAGCCCATCGAAAAGGGACAGGACCATAGACAGACAAAGGCCCTTGCTTTGGCCACGTGTCAGTGATCTTGTCTACGATGCCCATGCCAATCCACGCCACGTCGTGCCTAACAGAGAGCTAGACGTGCATGTCATTGTCGAGACGCCCAGTAAAATGCAACGCAGCACGCTTTGGCCTACCCGCTGCACACCGACATGTGGGCCGAGCAGCCAACGGACCCTCCGTGTCAGTCATCATGTCCATCCTATGTTTCCTAGATAGAAACACCAAGACCATACACACGCTCCTCGTGTGCACTGTGTAGCATTGAATTCGTGTTCCTTCGGCAACACCGACAGGTGGTCCAACCGCCTGGTGGTCCCTATCTTTCAGTTGCATGGGGGTCACCACGGTATCAGTGAATCAAGGCACACTGGCCTCACTTCCCTATTTTGTCACTCCTTTTCTCCTCTCCCCGTCTTCTCACTTCTTCTATTTACTTCCACTCAGAGATAGATCTGCTCAAGCACGCCGGCATTCCAAATCGGCGATTGAACATGGCGGCAGCCACCGAAGCCAAACGTGGCCTACCCACCATTAGATCTAGTAACGCTTCCAAACCTGCTTCACCTTCTCTCATTTTTGTGGGCTTAGAGTCATGTGGTTTTGACTAGGTTGAACAGTAGTGTCCTCGAGCCTTTTCCTACAAGAGGCAAAATGATTTTTTTGCATCCGCGATGAGTCTTTGTTTAGTTAGTTGGTAACTAGCTCTATGTGCGCTCAGATCGAAGCCGTGGATGTGGAACAACAACCATGTACCGAGACACGACACATGTGCTCTTTGCTACATAAAATTGTTTAGTTTCTTGCTTTTCCTTTGCCATACTATATGACTGCCTCGTGCCGCTGCTCCGGCAGAATACGCTTGCATGGAAGGTCTTCCATTCTTTTCTCTAGTCCAGCCTGACGAGGAGATGAAGGACATGGAGACAAGGCTAGAAAACGCTATTCTCACCATCAATATTGATCCAAACATAGCAGCACCAACCATCAGGGACATTTTTCATGCCTTTCAGAAGCAGTTTGGGCCTATTCCTAAGCCAGTTTGTGTTTTAGCATTCCACAAGGACTTATTCATCTAGTTCGCTTCACGCGAAGCACGAGATCATGTGCTCCTGCAAGAATTCCTTAGCACAGATGCCTTCAGCATGATGCTAATTCCATGGACCAGAGCTACAAAAGCAATACTATTTTTTGGTCCACTCTTGTTGCTATAGATGTCAGCCATCTGCCTTCACATGCCTGCTGTGCCCGTCCAATGGAACCATTGCTCTCACCACATTGTAAAATTCTATATTACAAGTTCAACAAAAACAGGGAACCTATTGAGTTCTTGCTCTTGCCCATGATACTTCATCCATTCCAACCAGTGGTCACGTGGCCATTCAGTATGAGTGTGAGGCTAGCTTTTGCAATCAAGCCTTTAATGTTGAGGTGCATGCCTACCTCCTTTATTAGGTGCTAGACTTCATAGAATTCCCTCCACCCTATAACCCATCTGCTCCACTCCCTCTAGAGGAGTCAGGTGCGTCCTCCCTCACACAGCATACACTATTTGCTTTATCTGTTGGTATATCAGCTAATACTATGTGTTCTTATTTTGCGATAACAGCAGCTGAGCTTGGAGTGGATAGAGACGTGCTTGAAGAGATCTACGGGGAAGAGGATAGAGGTAAAATCCAATTCGCCCTACATAACACATAGAAAATCATTCACATTCGTTTGGTATATGTAGCTGAACAGGAAGATGAACTGTGGATGGCTCCCTCCTGCGTATTCTCCAGGTGCACTACTATTTGCTATTTGTTGGCGTTTCTTAGCCTCATTACTAAAGATAGACTAAAAGCCCATCCCTAGTAACAACACTATAAACATGTGTTGGTATCCCTAACCACCATTACGTTAGAAGAGTAACTTTCGGCCCTTAACGGTGCCGGCCAGGGTATTGCAATTCTGGTAATAATAGTTAGAAGTGCCAGTTGGCCTCTCTAACCATCATTACTTACGAGGATGCAATCATGTAGCATGGCGCCATGGGGTGCACAAGAATTACATTTCTTAAGTAACGGTACTTAGGTATGCCAATTGTGATAGCTTGGTATGAAATAAGAATAAATCTGCAAGCGCACAGAACTATCATTGTTGCATTTCAACCCATGAGTATTTAGGGGTGTCGTATTTATAATTTTCCGTAGGAGGGCATGATGAATGCATTTAGCTTTGGTATAAACATGATCACTTATTAGATGCATAGGTAGACATAGCATAAATAGGGGTAAATCAGGTTCATAAGATAGCGCACACACACATCGGGGCCAACCTCAAGGATAAAAGGTAAATAAAGAATAAAAGAATAATCTAAGTGAACAGGCATTGGTCTTATACAGCTATGCAAAGAATAGCAAATAACATCTAACAAATATAACTAGCATCAGGACTAAGTCTAGGATGATTGGGAGATCCCCGTAGCTGGTGTGCCAGCCGATAGAGACTTTACGAACTCCTACTCAATACCCGAACGTGGGGGAGTGCTTGGGATGGACAGGGCTATCACCACCTGCCCACCAACCCCTCTACCTATGGGGCACCGACATATCCACTGATCTCCACATACCCGAGCACCATGCTCATGTAATTGGAAACAACTCCTAACCTCCCAGGACCCTAACCCTTCGGATTGACAGGCTCGGCTAAGAGCAACCATGAAAGCACAATGGACCATTATCCCATCCTTAGTTCTTCCTCTACTCATATTAATTTGATGAACGATGAAGAACTTTGATGAACATATCAAGAACATAATGCATAGACTATATGCTAGTTCATATGTTATGATCATAATATGAACAAGACTATACTCTAATTCATATACATTGCTATATATAAAAGATAAGAACTTACTCATGGAGGAGAACTGCAATGTATTCATACCAAGATGTTTTCTCTTCCTCCAAGGAGACAAGCTCTCCTTGATAGCTTTGCCTTGCTCAAATACTAATACTATGCTAAAGAATACAAGTAGGAAATGTGAGGTGTAGTGCTCCAAATGTTGGTGTGTGTGAAGAATGGAGGAGAACCCTCTCTTTATAGCCCAAGTAGGACAGTTCAGGCATCAACAGATATGGAAGGAGGTGAAACCGCCTTGAGGGAACCGTCCTACGCACCGCCTGAGAAGACTGGGCCCGGGAGGGGCCACTAGGGGGGTGGTCGACCCAGGGGGCGGCTGGTCCCCTGGTGGGGCCATCTAGCCATCGCCTTCTCGTGGTCGTTTCCTTCCTGGGCCTGGACCTCTCCTGCGGTTATGATCAGGCCCAGGTATGCACCGAAGATGGGCTTCTCTATTGATCTTGATTGCATATTTTCTGAATTCTCATTCCGCTTTTACGCTTTCTTCTTGATGTTGTGTACTTCCACTTGTTTTACCATAAATCCTGTAAAAACATAAACACTAGAGGTACAAGTGGAATTCTATTAATAGTATAAGCATATGTGTTAAAGTATGGATGCTCTCTGTTTTTAGGCCTAAGTTGGTGGTTAGAATTGATCCATAATGACCGCCAACAATACCCCCAAGCTTAACCTTTGCTCGTCCCAAGAAAATAGCTAAGTATGGTTGTTGATTAGGAGTTGCTACAATGCTGATATAATTCATAAGTGCCATGCCTATAAAAAAACATTCCTTCGCAATTTAAATAAGTTGGCATTTCTATCCACTCTTTACCTTGATTACTCATCGAGCTTGTAGCTTCTCCAAGTTCTTGGGCAGTTGCAAGACAGAACGGTTATAATAGAATCACTAGTCATTCATTCTTTGATAGACCGTCTATCCGGAGGTTTTTATGAGTTTTTGCAAAATAAAATAAGTTCCTCAAATGATTCTCTCAATTTCTCAAAGTGTATGATTACCTCACCAAAGGCATTGTAGTGTCGCCTTTTATAACCTACCACTAAGGCTGAGAGTGGAGTTTTGGGCAGGTATAAAGGTGGGCATACTTACATCACCAGTATTGCTGAGTCAAAGACTGGACCACAAGGAGATACAAGTCATACACCTTGATTGAGATGTGCAAGTGTGTGGAATATGAGGATGGTGGATTCCTAACTCTAATTATTTTTGGCACTCCACGCATCATGACTCTCTTTTATTTGGATGGAACTCTTGGAGAGATATGGGCTATAAAACCATCATTATTTAATTTTTTTAATGAGTATTTGGATTTTTCTTTCCCCTTTGTTTTCTCATGCCCCTTGGCATTCTACTCTTTTTTTATCATAGCCCATATTGGCCTCCCTAACCATCATTAATTATGAGGATGCAATCCTATAGCATGGCGCCATGGGGTGCACAAGAATTACAGTCCTTAAGTAACGGTACTTAGGTATGCCAATCGTGCTAGCTCAGTAAGAAATAAGAAAAAATCTGCAAGCGGACAGAACTATCATTGTAGCATTTCAACCCGTGAGTATTCAAGGGTGTTGCATTTATCATAGCCCATATTAGCCTCCCTAACCATCATTACTTACTTTAATTCACAAATTCATTACCCAGAGGCTACAGACCCTGAAGACATGGATGGATTTGATTCAGACTAGAGCTGACACCTACCCTGCGTTGCACGAGTGCCGTTGTCAACTATGATGGACTTGCCTCAGGCTGTTATGCCCGTAGCTCTTTGAACTACCCTTTATTTGTGTACTAAAGACGTATTGTGTGTCACACTTTGACCCTTGTCGCTTGGTGCGCACACATATGGATGTTGTTATGTTTTGAACCTACGTCGTTATGTCTGTTTGCTGCATCCTTTCGTGCATGACTTTCTTTGTCTGGGGTTCATAGCCGTACAAAATTTGATCCTGTGATCCATGCCAATGTCCATACAGCGTTAATGAAAATACCTTGGGATATCAAAATAGCTTGGTCATTCAGTGTGCAAACTTTCTAAAACAAGTATCTAGAAATATCCCAACGCAACTTATTATTGATAATTAGTAATGCCACGATCCTTTGGGATGTTCACCGGCCAGCCCAGCACCACCATCTACCAATGCCGTTGGAGGCCCATACAGACCCACGACTGACCTCACAGCAATCAGTGGTCCACCGACTCTCTACATGGCCTAGTACAACATTTGTTACGTCATAGTGCTACTGGGCTTTCACCGATCAACTCGAATAGTCAGCCAACAGATAGGGCCATGCTTTGGTCCACCAATTTCCACACATATGGCCCAGTACTATGTCTGTTACAACATAGTGCTATTGGACTTTCGCTCTCCAGCTAATACACTAAACCTAATTAGTTAGTCAACACATGAAACTCATACCCAATGATGTGATTTTCGTCAGAACGCGTTGTGCCGCCGTTTTGGTTCGTTTATGCACATGGCGTCGAAATTTGTACCGATAGTGCTTCCCAACGAGGAGACAGACCATCTGTTCATCGGGAGTGAGGCACCTCAATTCATGGCATCGTCTCACTCCATTGCCCTCCACGTTCCCATCGACGTCATTCTATACCCAAGTCTTCATCTTCCTACGTAACATCCAACTCTTCCATCGATCAATCAATGGCGCTTCAGCAAGTTCTCTCCTAGGCAACCAATGCTGGAAACACCCTACAAGACCTCCCGCTCGAGGTTGCTACCAAGATTGCCGAGCGAGTGGACGGTGCCGACTCCGAAGACGCATTTGAAGACCTCGCTAATCTGCGGAGGACATGTGAGGTGCTCCGCAATGCTTGTAGCCTAAAGGCAGTGGCAGTCTAGGTGCCCTTCCTCCGAGTTCTTCGGCGCAGGTACCTCAACAATACAGCCGTCGTTCACCTCATGGCCCACCTCATGAACGTGGAAAACGTCAAAGCAAGATTCCTTCGCGCCATTGATCTAGTTTTCATGGACAACCGCAAAACTGTGCACCCACCATTCTGGCGTCTATGACAGGCTTCTAACGCAGGCCACCCACTCACTATGTACCTCCTAGCACTGGTCCTCTATAGGTCCAACAAGAGGATACAGTCTGACAAAGACGCAGAAAGCCTTCTGAGATCGCTCGAAGGCGATTGTAACAAGGACCAGTCCAAAGGCTTATGTACCACCATACAGCTGCACCAATATCAAAGGTGTAACATCCCTAGAAATTCCCAACACCAAAACTCACATCCAACAAAAATTTTTCAAAAATAACCTATGATTGATGAGTGTCATGTAGGAAAACATCCAGTTGTTGCACAAGTAGCACCAAGAGTTAGTGAAACATTTGCATTTTATTTACAAGAGTTTGATTTGCATCTTATTTGATTTTATGTGATGTCTAAAAAATCAAATAACTTTATATCATATGGGTATATATACGCTACTAACCTTTGGCATGGCTACCATTGTCACCATGAGACCCTAGTAGACCAACCATGGTGTGCACACCATGGTCACTAACATGTGAAACACAAAATCTAGGCTTTGCTTCATATACTGGCATGGGAGAAAATAGAAAAGGAATTGGAAAAAGAAAGAAATGGAAAGGAGCAAAGTGGCCCAACTAGCCCAGATGGCCCAGCAAGCCGCGACCGGACTCGCCTGCTCGCTAGGCCATCCAGCACGCCACGCGGCCCAACTTGGCCGGCCGCGTGGCCCACCACTGCACCGCCTCAGCCTGCTGCCTCTCCCCCGCGCTGGCCTGCCACCCTACGGCCCAGCTAGACGCTAACCAGCCCAGCAAGCCGCCCGCTCACCCGCGTTCGCCCGCACGCAGCCCAGCAAGGCGCCAGCCGGCCCAACAGGCCGACTGCACACCCCACTCTACCACCGCATGCGCCGCCTGCTCCTGCCCACTGACAGGTGGGTCCCACCTGTCAGCAGCTACAAATGGCCACTCGGCCATCCCATCCGCCGTGCCAAATATGGCAATGGTCGCCCCGGCCGTCCGCTCGTGCCCGCGCCCATGCAGATGCACGCCACGGGCCCCATGGCTTCCCCGAAACCCTAAACCTAGGCCGCGGTCATGCTCAGCTGACCGATGCACCTCGCCGCATCATCATCGTCCGTCCCCCGACACCATGGCTATAAAAGGGGCTCGCCCGTGCCGTTAGGGTTTCGTCATGCCACAGCCGCCTTGACAATGCACCACCGCCACCGTTCACCAGACCAAGGAGGAGTAGAGAGGTAGGAGGAGAAGAAGGCAGAGAGGAGGAGCTTGGCGCTGAAGCAAAGCACCACCGCTGCCATCCGTCCGTGCACTGGAGGAGCCCCGGCGACCCTGATTCGCCACACCAAGCGAAGCTGCGTCGTTGCTGCTCTGCTTTCTCGCCCTCAGGCTGTCGGAGCCGCTGCCACGAGTCGCCAGCACCACAGTGCAAGTGCACTTTGCTCGCCAGAGTTGAGCGCAACCCTTGCCGTCGTGCTTCCGAGATGTACTTGTAGTGCCAGGACATGTACATCATCGACCTGGAGCAAAAGGGGCGCCGTGATCGTCACTACCTGATGGAGGTTAATGAGAGGATCCACAAGTCAAAGGACAAGGAGGCAGCCTATAAGCAGAAGATTACAGACCTAGAGCATGAACTGGCATGCAAGGAGCACACTCACCGGGACTAGATCACCAATCAGATGAACCAGATGGATAAGCTTCAGATCCATGATAGCCATCTCGTCAGGAAGATTCGTGAGCTTGTGACCACTATAGCTAAGAAGAACGAAGACATTGCAAAGAGTTTTTAGAAGCAGAGTCAAGATGCTGCCTACAGGGACAAACTCCGTGAGCAGTGTAAGGCTCAATGTGAGAAGTTGTTGCAGGAATACACTCTTGCTAACTACAACCAGGGGCACCTGAACAACTACGTCCACAAAACTACATGCCTCTTGGACAAGCTCAAGCTTACCATGGAGGCTTGGAAGAGGTCTGATCGCAAGAGAATCAGAGAGTTCCAGGACCTGCAGGACGAGCTTCCCTTATGAGCTCATAAGAAGGTTAGGGTTGAGACATTCGAGCTGGGGCAATCTTGCCTCAACTTAAGTGGATGCCCCACCACTGGACTCAGCAGACAGTCAGTGCCCACTCCTCAGCTCAAGGAGGCACGTTGTTACATTTCTCGTCTTCAGATGACTAACAAATAGATCCAAGCTTCTGGCATCGGTATTCCCACCTCAGCTTACAGTTTGGGCTAGACCTCAGGATTGGTTAGCAGTGTTGTAGGATCAGGAGAAATGTTGGGCCCTACGTGGCCGTATGACAAGTCTCACCATGTTGTTGAGTAGATTGTCCACCCCTTTTGTTAGGACTACCTGCCTGTAGTACATTTCCCATGAGTCTCCAAGCGTAGCTATTAGAGGCATCACCGTGTAATAACTCGATGTAATGGATGTTTAGATTTTATCGCATCTTTATTGATCTTCATGCTTCTTTGTATGAGTGTTGGATAGATTTGAATGCCTTTAAATCATTTAAGCTATTTCTAATTATAACATCAGCTAATGTCGAGTTATGTCACATGCACTCATGCCCTAATCTTATATATGTTAAGCAAGATGTCCACCCATTGTTCCTTCTGCCTGAACAACTGCTCCCCTTCACCTGCTCCCCTCATGGGCCGTGGACGCATACCCCTCTACCTTGAGGAGTCACCCCGCGCTGCCACCCCACAGCCTGCACCACCAACACCACCGCCGGTTGTTGAGCCAGAACCAGCTGCTGGAGGCGCAGCTGGAGGACCGCCACCACCTGTTGTTGAGCCAGAGCCTGAGCCTGCCGCTGGAGGAGATGCAGCTCCACCACCACCATCTACACCACTTTTGGCAGAGGTGATGCCTCAGCAGACCGAGCTTGTTTGAGTCTTAGCTGAGAATGTGATGCGCCCCCACCACAGGGAGCCACACGATGACTACTACAAGAAGCTGGAGTTCTTTCTCAAGCTGAGGCCCCAATGTTCGATGGCACCAGCACTGACCCCATCGCTGTGGATGACTGGCTAAAGGAGGTTGAGAAGAAGCTGGACTTGACCACTTGCAATGACGAGGAGTGGTCAAGTCCAGCATTAGGGTTTCATCGTGCCGCAGCCGCCTTGACAATGCACCGCCACCACCGTTCACCAGACCAAGGAGGAGTGGAGAGGTAGGAGGAGAAGAAGGTGGAGAGGAGGAGCTCGGTGCCAAAGCAAAGCACCGCCACCGCCGTCCGTCCATGCGCCGGAGGAGCCACGGCGACCCCGATTCGCCGCACCAAGCGAAGCTACGCTGTTGCTACTCTGCTTCCTCGCCCTCAGGCTGTCGGAGCCGCTGCCACGAGCCACCAGTACCACCGCGTGCAGGTGAGCCGCCCTGACCGCCGCTAGCTCGCCTTCCCCGTTCCCGCTCTCCCAACCTTCCCTCCCTTCATCAACCCCGCCATTGGACCCGCCATAGAGTAGAACATCTATTCGGCAATATTAGGTGAGCCAGGGACTCGTGGACAGCGCAAGTGCGCTTTGCTTGCCACCCGATCCTCAAACTTTGGCCATCGGAGCAACGCCACGATGCCCGACGTCACGCGCGCCCGCCGTGCCCTGATACCGCATAGATCGGCGACTCGAGCTCTGAGCTGCTTGAAATGGGAGGAGTTGGAGGAAGATGGCGTCCAGGGAGAGGCAATTGGTCGGAGCGCCGCCATCTGTCGCCGCCGAGTGCCTCGCCGTCGACCACTTGCTAGGGGACCGTTTCCCCAAATTGAGGCCATTTCCTTGATCCCCGTGACCTCGTGACCCCGTTGTGCTAGCGAGGAGCCCCTCACGCCGTGGCGCCCCACCGCCGCGTCCCTGCCACTCGGCGCCATCGGCGTGTGTGCACCGACGAGGCCACACCTCATGAGGCCGCTCGAGTCTCGTCACTGCACCTACCTTGCCTCCACGCCTGCTTATCCACCGCGCAGCTAGCCAGCCTCGCTGTAGCCGCCGCTCGCCTGCTCACCGCTGGCGAGGACGACCGTGCCCAGCCATGCGAGGGCGAACAAGGGGGAAAAGTCCTTGCCCCATGTGGACCGAGTCCACCTCCGATCCAGCTGGACCAATGAGAAGATGACACCCGAACCCTGAGCTTCTAGTCCACCATGGACCGAGACCACACAGACAAAAGCCGTAGACTCAGCCCATTGGAGATCCAGGCCGCCACGTGGACCAACTCCCTACTCGACATGTGTCTGGGCCGGGCTGGCCCAACTCGGCCCTACCCAGGCCCTCCGAGGCCCAGTCGAGGCCCGGTCGGCATTGACTATTAACCGTTCAACGTTGACCATTGACCCTGGTCCCACCTGTCAGTGTACGTTGACCCCGGGCCCACCTGTCAGTGACTAAACCGCCGGACCCATGCTGAGGTCAGCACGATGTCGGCCCCGTACCACCTCTGCTGGACCGCAGTGCCACGTGGGCCAGTCGGAAGCCGCCACGTGTCAGCCTCTGGTTAATCTGCCCTTTTTTTTAGGAAATAGATTAAACTTTAGAAATTCATAACTAATTCATACGAACTCCAAACAATATGAAACAAGTGTCCAAATTTTTATAAAAATGAGCTCCACGTCATAGGCTTATGTATGATTGCATTTGGAGTTATTAGATTTTATTGATTCTCTGTGTTAACTCTATAGAAGTCGCTAACGCGACTATTACGTTTCATTTCGGCGGAGCCGCTTGAGGAGGATGACCCTGACTACGAGGAGGAGCTCGGTGATGACTACGCAGGTGCCACATCCCACCCAACCTCGTAGATCCTATGACGCATAGCAGAATATCTAGTTGCTAGAGCTTTATTTATGAATGAACATCACCTGTGATAGGTTGCATGATAGATTTGCCTGATGAAGCCTTTACCTTATCGTAACCTTACTCCTGCACACCTACTGATAGGCTAGACGCATGCTTATTTACTCATGATGCTTTACTTCTACTACGCTTTATATCTGCAATGTGATGCATGGTGGAATGTGGATATATGGATAAGGCACGTGGTGCCATTTTACTCAGGGAGAGTGCTGCGTGTGTCTTGGGTGTGCGGTGAGGGTTTTGAGTCGATCGGGCAGGATTCTACGACGAGCCTTGAGGGCGAGTCTTGCCGAGGGGTGTGTTCTGGGCATCCCTATGAGAGATATCTGTGGCGGATACATTGTGAGGTATAAGGTGATCCCGGGGGTGAAAGCCTTTGTGGAGCGAGGCCCTGGGTAGGAGGTGTTGTTGTAGCACGGAATGTTGTAGTCCCTATGAGAAGATAAGCCTGTCTGATCCCCCTAGGACCTGATATCCCTTGAGAACCAGAACCTTGGGACTTACCTGCTCACCACTCGCTCCTGTATGGGCGGAAGACGGATGACTGACTAGCTAGGACGCTGCCACTACTACTAGGTTGATAGCAGATAGTGTCGGGAGGTACGGGCATTGGGACCCACACCCTCCTTAGACAACACAGTGACCTCGGGGGCCTGGTACTATGTCTCACGGTCTTAGTGTGCCGGTGGTATTCCGGGATGTCCCAGTACTGAGTGGTAGGGTGGCATCGCACCAGTTAGAAAGTAGCCGAAATCAGCCTAGGCAGGGCACCGCTGATGATGGTGATCTTGTGGTTACGCGAGTACACGCTCTGTAGAGTTTTTGAATCTATATATATTCCGTAGCCACTGGTATGGCTTTTCCCTCGACCCACGCTTCTCGGGAGTAGTGAGATGAGTCCTTCTCTTCTTCCCCCCGGTGTTACCCTTTCCGGCTGTGAGCCGCTGAGACAGGCTCCGAGAGGGAGTTGGACCTGTCGACTAAGTGCGAGAGGGTGAGATGTGTGTGATGAAGGGATGGGAATGATGATGGATGAGAAAGGTTAAAAACTTGATGTATTACTATTATATAATAATAGTTACTACTTGCATAGGAAACCACAGTTAAATGATAGGTCTCTTGACTATACCCTTTGCATCCACCAAATACCACATAGTAAAAGCAAACCATAGGGTGGGACGAGTGAGCAGTACAAACCATACTGAAAATTATTTGGCAGGTGAACCCGACTACGACTTCGATGATGATGAGAGTAGACGTCTCATTCCTATGCTCGGGCTTATTTTGAAGATTGTTGTTGCTTTCGCCTACCGCAGCTGTTCCAAACACTGCTACTCTGATGATTCCACCAGTGTGGTGATGGACTATTTATGTAATCTCTTCTAATTGTACTCTTTTGTTCGAAGTATGGATTTTTGTATCAACTATTGCTGGATAATGTAATGTTTTGAGCGTCGACCTATTATATTATTCGTCATTCTTTGTATTTTTCCTTCGTGAAAAATTGAGGATGTTTCAAAAGGGAGGCATAGGAAGCTGTCGACAAGATGATCCTCAGGTTCACACCGCATCGGCAATTGGCAATACCACGTCGTCCGGCATATGGCCACTGCTGCACTGATTGGATCATGGGCTATTGCACGGAAGACTGTAGGCTTTTCAAGCGTTTCTTTAAAGATGTTGCAGCAATTAGGACAGCTTTTCCATATCACTGAAATAGGTCATGCATCTCTTATTTACTATGTATCAGTAATCTTTCCTATTGAATAAACTTTATTTATTTATCTATTTTCTTATGATCGATCCTACGTACAATTTCTATATTTTGTATTTTTTTACTATATGAACCAACGCTAAATCCGCGGCCGTGAAACCCCGCGTGTAGGAGCGCATGTTTAGACTAGTCAAGCTATCAGGAGTTGCTAACACCGCTGCCATCCGCGGTCTGACCTCACGCCCAATGTCTGCGATCAAAGAGGTTTGGCGCACCACTAGATTAGGCCGGTGTGCCGAATCGGATCACGCGCTCTAGACCAACTTGAACTTGCCGCGCCCACACAACCTTGTATGGACTAAACATGTGACACTTATTTATCGGACGAGTTGAAAATGAGCTGAAGTTATTAATAACCTACGTAAATAGGCACGACAAGTTTCCGATTCCCTTTTACTTTTACTCTCGTAATCATTCTTGGACGTTGACATATTTAGCAGAGGGACTGACTTACGTCCCGTTGTTGCACCTCCATCATGCTGATCCCGCCTTCTTCTCCCAACCACAGAGCCTTTTTCCTGGCCTACAAAAAAAGCAATGATAACCCAGGCTGACCTTCCCTTGCACGGCCTCCTACCCCCGCCACCCGTCGACGCCGGCGGCCTCTCTCGCTCGCTCGGAGAGTCGGAGCCGGCGGCCAGAGGGCGACGTTCCTAACAAATATATAATAATTTATATTATTTTATAATAAGCAGTCCTTCCCCAGACCCCACAGTGCGGGAGCCTATGGCACTGGGTACGTCATTTTTTTAATAAGCAGCCATGGGTAAGCGCAGCGTCCCTCGGTACCCTGAGGACGAGGACAAAGGCGGTTGCTGCGGGTGCCTATGCTGGTGCTGCTGTTTCTTGTTGCTCATCGTGGCGGCGCTCGCTAGCACGGCCGCCTACTCTTCTTCGTCTACAAGCCCAAGGCGCCATCCTACTCCGTCAGCAACATGTCCGTCTCGCAGTTCGACTTCAGCTCCTCCGACCTGACGCTCTACGTCAAGCTCACGGCCTCCGTGCGCGCCGAGAACCCCAACGAAATGATCACCATCAAGTACGGCGAGGGCTCCCACACCGTGGTCTCCTACCGCGGCACGCCGCTGTGCTCCGGGAAGCTCCCGGCCTTCTTCCAGGGCTACAAGAACGTCACCGTCATGGACATCTCCATGGAGGGCCGCCACGGCTTCGGCTCCGGCCTGCAGCAGGCGCTGGAGGAGAGCGAGAAGGCCGGGGACATCCCACTCGACATCTTCGTGAGCGTCCCCGTCGAGCTGCAGCTCGGATCCGTCGACCTCCGCCAGGTCAAAGTCAATGTACACTGCGCGCTTGTCCTCGACAGCATCTCGCCCAAGAAGAAGCCCAACATCAAGTCCGCAACCTACCAGGCCAACATAGAGTTTTGATTGATTATATTCACAATCACATATTTGTTATTAATTAATTACTATGTCTTAATTGGGGATCGGAGTTGCTTTGCATCGGTCAATCCAGGGAGCATGCATCATGTCAATTATGTATGCACATTATTCATCTGCACTGATTGCTCGATCGCTAATATATTTAGTGGAGCTGGGGAGGATCGAAGAGTACATAATATACATTATTGCATATAATAGTATATATATGTTGTAATTTTTGTAACAATTGTAGTCAAAAGAATTCTTGTAAACTGCTACATTGTTTGGCTCATTTTTCCGTGCATGTACTCCCTCCGAAAAAAAATGCACTATCTATATTGGAACCAAGTCAAATTTTCTTAATTTAAATAAATTTGAAGATAATAATAGTATCAATATTTATACCTCCCTCTAATTAATCTGATAATATTTATTTACAGGATATATTATCAGATTCATTAATCCTCTAACAAATATATTATCTATACATTAACTTAATTCTATAATTAATCTGATACTACTTATTTAGTATCTTACATGTCCCTCCCTCTAATACAGTTTATAAGCCCACTTGCTTAGCAAGATTTAAACCTCACAGTATTTACCAACAATTTAGCCAACATTTGATAACTATTCTATTACAAACATGATAAAATTAGATTTTATAATTAAAAACTAACATATCTGTATAATCATAAAAATAGAAGACAAAAGAAATGAATGGTCAAAATGTAATTTAAGATATTATGTCATGTCAGACTTCTTTTATAAAATGGGCTAGAGGGAGTAATTTTTTTAGCACACTAGAGGGAGTAATGTTTGTTTGTATAGATGTGATCACACCTAAAATTGTATGACTCCTCTAGAGCAAGAATGACACTCTATTTAGGATGGAGGGGAGTACTTATGGGCCACTTTGGTAGACCTTCACTTCTTGATTCCAAGGAGGGATTCTTGTAGGGAGTAGGTGAGAATCAATCCTAAAGTGATTCCTGTGACAAATAAAGGGAATAGTGAAAGGAGTGGAGATCAACGGGTTTTCAACTCCTAATTGCATTTTAAGTGTTTGGCTACATTTGGAAGTGGAGATTGAAGCTTGGGTAGTTGGGCTAGGAGCAATGCCAAAGGACCCGTATGCATAAAATGGATGGGTGAAGGGGTGTAACAACCCACAGTGTCATTCCAATTTGAACCTTTGACTCTGGCATTGAAAAAAATTCCTATGGAAGTTGTGTGGTTTACACCTGACCTGAAACATCGTCAATTTTCCACGAAGTGAAAACACACAGAATGAAGGATATAATGATAGCTCAGGAGGTCAAATCATTAATTATCCGATAACAGTTGATTACAAAGTCATACATCGAGTAAAAGAATACAATAGAGGGGTTTACATAAATAATTACATCACCATATGGCGGAATTATTAGAGTATCTAGCATCCAGAACAGCTACAGAAGTAGAGGGATATCACAGAAGCAACGTCATGCACCATCTTGAGCGTAGGCACAAGACCATCTAATCCTTGAGCCCCCTCGTTGCCGTAGACGTAGTCGGGCTCACCTGCCAAATAAGTTTCAGTACGATTTGTACTGGCCACCGACTCCCACCCTATGCTTTGCTTATGCTTTGTAGAAGGTGGATGCATAGGGTAATATCAAGAGGGCCTATATACAATTGTAGTTTTTCTATGCATGTATCATCAATATTATATAATAACAGTTCATCAAGTTTTACACCATTCTCATCCCACAACACCATACCACCAACCATCAACCTCTCAGCTCACTCAACAAACCACGCTCACACGTGGCGGCAATGGACAACTCCCTCTCATCCATGCCTAAACGGCCAACATGCCGTAGGGTAACAACAACAACCGCTTAGAGGGAGGTAGAAAGGACTCATCTCACTACTCAAGTGAAGTGTAGGTCACGGAATAGCCATACCGAGGCTGCGGACTATATATAGATTTGAATTAACTCTGCAGAGTGTGTACACTTGTAACCGGCTAATGCCGACCATCCACAAGATAACCATCATCGGCGGTGTGCCCCGCCTAGGCAGATGCTGAATGACCTTCTATATATGACGATGCCACCCTACCTTTCAGCCTTGGAACACCCCAAGTCGAGTCTGGAGTGGCTAAAACTGTGAAGTCATGTACCCGAGCTCTGAGGGGCCGATGTTCAGAGGGGACAACATGATTGTCTCGGAAGGGTGTGAGCTCTACTCATGCCTTTCTACACAACTACGCTGAGTAGTAGTGACATCGCCATAGATAGTCAAAATCGCTCATCCTTGGTTCATCTAAGGCGAGTGGTGTGTACGTAGGGGTCCGTGGTTCCGGTTCTCAAGAGACAATAGGTCCTAGGGGGGACCAAACAGGATATCTCCTCAAATAGGGCCTCAGCACCCCCTTCCTTCCCGAGGCTTCATTCCACAAAGGCTCTCGACCCTGGGATCTCCTCAAGTCACACTGTACCCGCCACAAGTACTTAGAACACAGGGGTGCCCAGGTTGCACCCCCTCGGCAAGACTCGCTCCAAAAGCTCGTCGTAGATCCTGTCCAGTCAACTCAACCCTCACCAGACAACCCGCCCATGTTATATTACCCAGAGACACCCATACAATCGCCAAGTTCGGCATCCCAAGCCGAACCCACCTAGAGTTCACCACCAGCATCACATCACAGATATAATGCAAGTGGAGTAAAAGTAGCAAGTAACAAGCGTATGGATAAGCATGTCTATCCTATAAGCGGGTGAGCAGGGCAAAGGTTATGACAAGAAATAGGCATACAAGTAATCTACCATGCAATCCTATCACAGCATAACATCGCATTATTGCATAAAGTAAAGCACTAGCATTTTATTATGTTGCATGCGTAATAGGATTTACGAGGTTGGATAGGACGTGGCACCTAAATAGCTATCACTCAAGTCTTGGGCGTGCTCCTAGTCCTCCTCCTCGGGCAACTCCATCGCAGAATCTAAAATCGAGACATAATGGTCGCGGGAGCGACCCTATAGATCAACACAAAGAACCAAATGAAATCCAATAACTCCAAATGCAATCATACATAAGCCTATGATGTAGAGCTCATTTTTATAAAAACTTGGACACTTGGTTCATATTTTTTGGAGTTCGTATGAGGGAGATATGAATTTTCGAAGTTTTAATCTATTTTCTGAAAAAGAAAAGGGCCAGTTAAATGTCAGCGTGACACGTGGCGTGATCTGGTTGGTCAAGACGAATCCAGTGATTGACATGTAGGACCGGGGCTGACTGGTCGCTGACAGGTGGGTCCAGGTCAAAGGTCAACGCCGACCGGGCCTCAATTGGGCCTCGGCGGGCCTAGGCAGGGCCGGTTCTGGGCCGACCCGGCCTGGACACGTGTCTGCCTCTGGTACATGCCACGTGGCGGGTCTGGGTCCAATTGGGCTATGGTCTACGGCCTGGGGTGCACAGACCCGATCCATGGTGGACCAAGGACTGATGGTCCGTGTGGCTAGCTGTGATAGGTCCAGCTGGCATCCGGTGGACCTGGTGGACATGGTCCACACGGGGGAAAAACCGTTGCCCTTCTCTTCACGCACGCACCAGAGCACAGCTCGGTGGCGCTTCACCGGCGACGGGCGGCGCTGCGGCTCCGGCCGGCTTTGGCTCAACAGAGCGGGGCAAAGGTGGAACTAGGCAGAGGCGGGCTCGATGACAGGGGCGTGGTGAGCTGGTGGCACGCCGGTTGGCCGGCACGCGCATCGCGGCGGCGCTGGCCGGTACGGCCACGGTGGTAGGGCGCTAGGACCTGCGGAAGGGGGGCTTTGGCATGCGCAACGGCTACGCGGGGGCAAGGCTAGTGTGGCTGCGGGGTCACAGTGGGCGTGCGGCTTGCGAGCTCGTCGGCACACGCACCACGACGACACTGAGCAGCACGGCGGCGATGGCAGGGCGCTGAGGTGCGAGGGAGGCAACTATAGCGTGCAGTCTAGGCGGACGTCACATGCCTCTCAATTTGGTCTGAGGGGGTCCCTAGCGAGGAGGCAAGGCGTAGCGAATGGCGGCGGTGGCGGCGAACTCCGGCGATGCTTGAAATTGGTACCATGTTCTCCTCCGTCTTCTCTGTTGGAGCAGCTCGGAACTCCAAACCCTAACTACCAAGGCTACCGGGGCATGAGGGAGCACGCGTAATGACATGCATCACGGTGGCGCTCTGGCGGCCGGGGTCTGGGTGAACCAAAGCTTGCAAAGGTGCTAAGCTCCCCTGTGGTTCTTGCTGGCCCGCGAGAAGTTGCCTAAAGTGTGTTGCAGGATGAGGCCAAGCTAACCATGGAGCTAATGAAACGAATGGTGGACGGAGAGATGAGAACACGGGCAACGAGCTGGTGGTAGCCATGGACATTGAGCTCACCGAACTGTTCTGATGGCGGTGGTCGACGCGGTTGGCTTGGCTCGCGGTTCAGCTCGAGGTCGAAGATGCAGAGCAGTAGCGTGGTGCAGGAGTAGCAGAGCGGCTCTGGTGGCTCCCTTCTCCTCCGGTGCGCGGACGTCGGCACTGGTGGTGCTCTGCTCCAGCTCTGGCTCCGGCTCCTCCCTGCCTTCTTCCTCTCCTCCCTCTCCAACTTCTTCTTGGCAACAGCGGGCGAGCGAGTGATGTCTAGCAAGTGTGGTGGCTAGGCACAGGGGAAACCCTAGCGCCGGACGGCCTCCTTTTTATAGCCGCTGCGGCGGCCATAGCAAGGCGGTGAACGGCAAGGATGGCAGATGCCAATCCTATGGCTGGGCGCGGCCGCGAGTTAGGGTTAGGGTTCCAGTGCACGTGCGGGTGGAACGGACAGCATCAGCGCGGTCTCGGACACGGGACGAACTGTTGGGGGCGTCATTGCCACTTCTAGGCCAACGGATGGACAGCGGGGGAGACAGAAGTGGAAACAGGGGAC
The DNA here is from genome assembly GCA_023333625.1 of Bothriochloa decipiens. Taxonomy (NCBI): domain Eukaryota; kingdom Viridiplantae; phylum Streptophyta; class Magnoliopsida; order Poales; family Poaceae; genus Bothriochloa; species Bothriochloa decipiens. The sequence continues at coordinate 34,438,122 of CM041631.1, forward strand.
ATATGGCAGGTAGGGCCCGCGCATCAGCGGCACAGGCTGGCAAACGCGGGCGTGCATGAAGCCGGCCCCTTGCTGGGCTGTTTTGGCTTTATGGGCTGTGGCGTGAGCAGGGAAGCAGGCGGGGCTGGTTGGGGCGTGGGGCGCGCGTGATGAACTGGGCCGCAGCTGCGCTGGCGAGGAAGGCGGGCACGGGAGCGGCGCGGCAGCTTGCTGGGCCAACTTGGCCAGTTGGACCGCGGGAGAGGAAGCAGGCCAGGGCTGCTCTGCTGGCCAGATGGGCCATGGGCAGTGCGCACATGGGTGAGGCCTGGTAGGCCGAGCTGGGCCGCTCACTGCTCCAGGCTGGTTTGGCCTTTTCCATTTTCTCCTTCTCTCTTTTCTCTTTTCTATTTTCTAAACCAGCCACTAACTAACCATGCTAATGATCCTTGTTAGTGTTAATCACGTTAGTGACCAAGATATACTTGGTAAGTCCCCTAGGGTCTCATGGATATGTTGGAAGCCATGTCCAAGGTTAGTTACACATGTTAGTAACATATGGTATAAAGTTATTTGATTTTATTATTCATCACATAAAATCAAATAAGAATCAACTCAATCTTGGAGTTAAAATGCACATGCTTCAACTATCATTGGGTGCTACTTGTGCAACTATTGGATGTCTTCCTACATGTCACTTACCAACCAAAGGTTATTTTAGAAAAAATATTTGTTGGTTGTGATTTTTGGTGTTTGGATTTTTAGGGATGTTACATGGCCTCCTACCCTCGGGCGAGGACTAGAACGGAGGAGGACAAGCGCTTACCACATGATATACTCAGATCAGCCCAAGGATTAGTGAATAGATGTGGGAAACAAATGCAAAGTAATTCTCATTTAGTCGGCCCAAAGACCTCTCCTTTTACACTGTGATGCCCCCTAGCATTTATAGGCCATAACAAGGGGCACTACTAAATTACAATAGGGTTTCTCCCCCGCCAATCACTACTAGCCAACGGGATCGCCCAAGGGCAATTATGTATATTTTCCTTTAACCCTAACTACTCTGGGCCCCAACGCTCTGTGCCGCCACCGCCCTAGCGAGGCCAGCACTCACGTATGTGGCCGCCGCAAAGGTCTTGCATGGTACAGTCGCCCCAGTGAGGGTTGCACGCCTGGGCGACTCTCACCGTCTTCCAATCCTATAATTAAGGCAAAATCAAGGGTTATGTGTGTTAGGGTAGGACGACAATGCCGCGGCGTCGGTGTCAGACTCTCTTCTAGCACCTTATAGTTCTTGATCCTACAGACACAACAAGTCAAGGGGTATCATGAGAGTAGAGCAAGGGTTGTGGGGCTGAGTGGGGGTCTCTGTCGAGAGTTCCTCCGCCAACAAAAGCTATGGGTCTGAGTGTTTAATTGTCTTAAGGGATCCTTAGAGCTTTGTACATGTGTGATTTGCTAATAAAGACTCGCTCGTCCACAAAACATGAGAACTATATTGTTAGGCATGGTCAGGTTGGCACTCAATAAAACAAAAAGCTCTTACTCCCTATATAAGATAACTATTGACATCATCAACATCGTCTCAAGACTAAAAAGCACACTTGGATATATCCTTGGTCTCCAATACCAAGCATCACATTTACTCAACTCAACAAAGGCTAAGATTTATCAAAATGTTCTATCGAAATTACTAGACCATCTAGCAAAATAAAAAAAAAGAATATGAAAGTGGAAATGAGTTGTTTTCCATTGTTTTCCCTAGACCCACATATGAACATGAAGTGGATCTCTTCACTAGCTGAAGCCACTCCACCTCACTGACTCTCTCAGCCACCTGTTCACTTGGAGCCCTACCTCTATCTCTACACTCAAGAACAAGGATGAACCTAGAACTAGAGAGAGAAAAGATTGGAGAAATATTTGGTGAAGGAAAGGAAGAAGAGGAAGAGAAGCACAGGGTGAGCTCAAGAAAATTTTCTCTCACTTCTTGGATTTCCTCCAAAAAACTAATTTGTGGTTTTTATGCTAGTTTGGTGATCTCTTGCTAGTGCTAGTTCCATCATATGTAGAGTAAGTTTGAGAGATCTTATCTAGCTAAATCACCCTTTCCACCTCTTCAATTTTCATTAGTGTGTATTCTTGGAATTTTTGCAAGAAAGCTTATGCATGGTTGATTCATCTTAATTTGAGTTGAAGACGATAAATGAGTTGGATTTCTTCAAGTTTTTTACTATGTGGAAACTCTCAAATCTTAGAGCTAAATATTTGATTCCAATCTCAAGATTTATCCTCTTTTTTCATGTTTTTGGTTTAATCCCAAACCTAAGTTTGCATTTAGTAACTTTCGGTGTTATGAAAATCACCATCTAGTAAATTTTTGTATGTGCGTTGGTATTGGATGGTGGGCTGAACAGTCCCTATGTCCGGTGTGTTGCAGTACTCGTGTTCCTTATCTCTTACTTGCCAAGGGGTGTGCAAGTTTGGTCGAGAGAGGCAAAGGACTCCTAGGTCTCTGTGCGTATGTGGATGTGTGTGCTCTAGAGTGTTGTTGTTTTGTGCCTTGCATGGAGGCTATGCCTCCCCTTTTATAGTTCAAGGGGAGATCAGGTACATAGTCAAGAAGAGGAAGGGGAGCCATGGCCTGGAAATGCTTGATAGGGGTTCAGTCACTCCGTACTTGTTGTGTTGTGCCCTCCACATAGATCTTGGTAGGGGTTTGGTCACTCCGTACCTACTCATTTCTTCTATTGTGCGATTCATACCAGCCTTGGTAGGGACCAAGAGTGTTGTTCCTGCTATGAGTATGACGAGCATGGTCTTCTACGCCTAGAGATTTCGTTACATCCTATCACTGTAGCTTCTCCCGGTCGGTATCGATATCAAACGTCTCCCTCGTACACCTTGTGCGGTTAAGAATATCATGATTTCCTATTTATGCAAGTCATGTCTCATCCTAGGGCAATACCTTAGTTGCATGGTGTTGAGACCCGACATCTCCCTTGGTCTCCATGGTTGTCATGATTGCTATTATTGTAGCCTATGTTGTGTCTTGCCACTGTAGCAATATCTACTGTAGCCATGAATAGACGTCAGGGAATATGTTATTCCCTTCGGCGGAGTTGTCCCCAGGGCCCAACACATCATATGTTTGGGCATGTCCTATGGGTAGCCATGCCTCCTCTCTTGCCAGGGGAGCGCATGACTCCAGGTACAACGGTGTGCCAGGGCATTAAACAAGGTGTATGTTGTCTAGGAGAGCACGTCGCCATTAGGAGACCGTGAACCCTCACCTCTAGAGGGGTGGAGTCACGTCGGATGACCACCCCATGTCGGGTGAGGTGGACTCATGTCAGACATCCACCCAACATCATCATGGCCCATGGGCCAGATCATGGACACTTCATAGTTGTTTGTGGCCCATGGTGATTTTTTTGGCCGGTTTGTAGCGGATGTCATCTCTGGGTTTGCATTTTCTTTAGCATTTTGGATTTGCTACCCATGTAATTTGGTACCCTCAACTTAGGTACCCGACAGTAACCCAAGCCCAAAACCTATATATGTTTAGACAAGCTAGTCTCCTAACCCATGCTAGGAATGTCTTGCACATGCATATATGAACCCCAGCCTTGCACATCTAGAGTTGAAACCCAAGAAATAAACATGAAAAACCAAGAACAAAGTTTTTGTTGATAATTCGATGGAGAGTCCTTTAATCCTGGGCATTCCACTGATTTGTAGAGTTGATAACTAGAAAGAACCAGAGAGCACCCAACTTTTGATAGAGAGTCCATAGTGACAGCTCATGGAGTGTTCCTTGAATTATAAAATTGAGTTTCCACTTTCTAGAGAACCTAAGAGCTCCCGGTCAACCCTAACCAAGTCAAAACAGATCCAAGTCACCTCAGAACCTGAACCAACAGATGATGTGTAGTTATTTAGAAAGCTTACTGAAGAGGTCTACATTAGTATAACTTGTTTAGCTTCCAGATAATGCAATAGTAGAGTCCTATTATAGATCTCTTCCCAAGTTCCAAATCATAATCTATTCTTTCCATGTCAACTCTCTTTTGTTAGCTCAATCATCGATGGCTATCATAGAATCACCCAATTTATTAGAGCACAAGCACTAAAATTTTCCATTTGACTAGCAAACTTGCATACTTGAGACCTAATAAATCCAACAGTCAACCAAAATCTCTAAGGATCTTAAACTTTTTCATTATAGCCAAGATAGTAATAAGTTCAGCATACACCATCCACATAATACATAAAGTTTGCATATAGTTTCATTACATCAGAGTTGAAATAGAGGTATTACAGACCAAGTTTGGATTCAAAATAGCAAAAGAAAATTAAGTTCAAAATTAAAATACATACACACACTTAGTTTTGAATACGGTGCCAGGTCCATGATCAAGTCCGACAAAAGCACAAAGATAAAAGATTACAGAGTGACCAAGCCCATGGTCAAGTCAGTACCCATAGGGGGATGGGAGCCCATCTAGCCATAGCAACACATCTCATGATCTACAACAACATGGGAATAAAACCCTAAGTACAAGAAGGTACTTAGCTAGACTTACCCATCATAAACTAAAAAAAATTGACTCTAAGGATCATGCTAGGCTTTATAAGTGGGCTAGCTGACTCATTTGTTTTGCTAAAAAGCTTGAGCTTAATTAGATAAAATCATGATAACCTTCTAGCTTTCCATTTAAAGTTATTATCCTTATCATACTAGATTAGCACTTGGACTAAATAATCGTGAGTAATTATTCAGCAAGAATAGTAACCATATCAGGTTGAGCATCTTTAAGCATCAACATCATAAACATATCATCTCTTTGTTTAAGTTCTTACTATGATGCTACTACTCAAGTCAAGTACTCACTGTCTAGGAGTGATGGTGATTCAAATCGATTACTATCCAGCTGATGATTTATTCCCCATACAAACCCAGGCAAACCCTTTCCTTGGTCGCCTTAGGTCACCGTTGGTATAGTTTGGGTACACAGGACCACCATGAACCATTATACACCCAGAGGTTCATCCAGCGCTTGTCGATCAAAAATGCCTGCCCACGATACAAATCCAGGTCACTCAGAGCATTCTTTCCCACGATCAACGCGGCCTCTGACCACTCCCTTCCTTTGATGTTATGCGCTAGCATCTCAGTCACCTGCTCAAACAAAACTATGGCCTCGTAGTCAGAATGACTTATCCTTCCAGCTAAATGTCGGGCATGCATCCAATATGACTTGAGGACGTACAACGTACAACGGATGGGTCCTAGTTTGACACAGACAGGATAAAACAACACAAAACCTCCAGTTATGTCCACAACACCAATCCGGCACGTCTCGATTTTTTATCTCCACATGGTTATTTCTAGGATAACAATGTAGCCAACCTTTTCTGAGTCACTATTGACAGTAGATAATACCACGTCTAGCAATCAAAGAATACTCTAGAAGACTCGAGTAGGCGACCTTGTGAAGAAGGGCCCACCTGGCAGCAGCAGCAGCTGGGCGCCCGCCCATAGGCAGGGGCGGCCGCCCAGGCCTCTCCACCAATGGGGAGCAACCTCGCGGATCCTGCCTCCACCGACCTTGAGGATCAATATGAAGCATCCATTTAGGTCGATTTGATCCAAGGGCTATTTGCATCCTAGGAGGCTATATATTCAGGGCCCCTGGCCCTTAGAGAAACGCTAATTCATTCCAGAATTCATTTGGAGAATTCATCCTCATCTCCAAAGAAGCCCTAGAGCCACCATCTCAATTATAGCTCCATAGTTTAGTAGCATAGCTACATAGGAATAGATCTAGAGGGAGTCAAGCCTAGCTTGGAGTCCAGATCTGTTAGCATTCTTGGTAATTTCTTCTACTTTATTGTAATATTCATTATTGTTGATGCTACTATGAATATTACTTTATTCTATTCTACTATATCCAAAATGACTTTGCTCTATTTGTTTATGTTCATAATTATTTTGTTCTTAGTTTACTTTGATTATATGCTTAGCATAGTTGGATTATAATTATGTTTATGCATAGGATCATATAGCGCTTGCTCATTAGATCGATGGGTGAGTGGTAAATATTGTGTAGGCATGGTACCTAGACCGTATTTATCTACGATTGCACCCTATATTCCGGATCGTGAGGTAGATCGCGAGAGTGACAATCCTGTTGAGTCCTTTGTAGCCCTCCTCCCGAGTATAGGACTAGTAGAACACCACTATTACAGGGAAGTGATTGCTCTGTTCTTGATCTTCCTTGGTAATATCACTATGCATAGATGTAACCTTTTCCCGCCATGATTGCTAGGTGTAATTACACAAATCATTGTATGCTTTGACATTATAGTTAGAATAACTTAGGATTTATTCTTGTAGATCGTCCTAGTCCATGCTAGTGTTATAAACTTAGAGTACTCTATTGAGATGATTATTATTATTTTATGTGGTGGCAGAGCCAGGGTTCAAAGATCTCTCCACCAGAGAATTAGAATAGCTACTCTAATTCTTCAAGTTCTACATAGGTTTAGACTAGATAGAGGAAGAGTCGGGCACTTGTACTTAGAATTCTGCATCTCCATCATCAAGGAGCCACTTCACCATGATAATTTAATCTTGATGATCGACTTACAAACTTCTACTCATGCGAGGGGTAAGGTCACTTTGAGTGTGGAATCTCAAGTGGCATAACTCACGGAGCAATCAAGGACCATTCATTGGGATAGTGAGTTTGAGTAACAACACATATAGTTTCACATATAACAAACAGGTCTTAAGCCAAGTAACTAATTGCGACCATTTTGTTCATGAAATTAACATGAGGGTTGCTGAAAGGTCGAGATGGCGGATTAGAGGGGGATGAATAGTCCTTTCTAAAACTTATCACACCGGCTTACCGAAACAAATACGGAATTAAAACTATCGGTTTAGCCAAGACTTCACCCCTCTAACTATGACTCTAGACGCATCTTGTAAAAAATCCTAAACAAGAAAGCAAGGTGCCAATCTAGCTAGTGCTCTCCTAATCAAGTCTAGCTTGCAAGGTCACACAAACCTAAGCAACTAGAACTTTAGCAAGCAAAGAAGCACCTACACAATTCTAATGAGCAAAGCACAAAGCCAAATTAAGCTCACTAGATGCTCAAGGACAAGGTTACAAAGACCAAAACCAAGAGCTCAACCTTACTTAACTACACAAGCTAAGCAAAGCAACTAATTAGACTACACAAGCTAATTAGCCACACAAGAGATACTTCTAAGCTACACAAGCTAGAAGGCAACTAGAAAGCTACACAAGCCAACTAATTGCAAGAGCAACAACACAAGCATAATATATATGAATGTAAATACAAGCTTGTGAATAAAGACGAAAACCATCACGAAGTGTGGAAAAAGATGCCACCAAGCTACGCCCTGTTGTGGTGATACACCCACTTGGAGGTTCACTCGCTAATTAGCGTCACCTAGCCAAACCCAAAGCCTTGGGTGCGATGAAACTAACACAAGATGTGGATCCTCCAAACCACGATCTCCACTAGAGTTTGTCTTCAGATCTCCCGCGGGGTGAGCATAATACCCCTCACAATCTCTTCTCCGGAGCACCGCACAATCTCCTTGTGTGCTTCGATGAAGTCTCTTGCCACCAAGCCATCTAGGAGGTGGCAACCTCCAAGAGTAACAAGCCCACCGGCTTGTAACATGATCACCTAGTGCCACATGATGCAATCTCTCAAAGCAACGCACTAGAATTGCTCTCTCACTCGATCAGATGAACACTATCAAGCATGAGTGAGTTAGAGGGCTCCAAGCACTATCCAAGCCTGGATACAAAGTCCCCAAGGTGCTCAGCATTGTCCAAGGGCTAGCCAACCTCAATTTATAGCCCCACAGGCAAAAGTAGCCATTATGCCTCAGGACTGCTCAAAACGTGGTCTCCGGACGCGTCCAGTGGCGATCGCCGGATGCCCAGCCCCAGAGTCCGCAGCGTGTAGATATCACGTGGGAAGTTCAAATGTAGCTCCAGACGCGTCCGCGCTGCACCTCCGGATGCGGCCTCGACACTGTTCAGCGTCTGCAGAGGCAAAACCAGTTGGGCCAGAAAATACCGTTGGGACCCCGGATGCGTCCGGCGCATCAGGGCCACGTCCGGCGCTCGGCCCCGACCATGACCCACTCTGGGTTGCGTCCGGTGGTCCACAGATGCGTCCGGTGCTCCGAGGGTTGCCCGCGTCCGGCGCGTTGTGTTTTTGACCACCGCGCAATAACCAAGGGCGGACGCCCGGACCAGCGTCCGGCGTAGTGCCACAGACATGTCTGACGCCCTAGCCCTTCGTGCGCTCGATGACTTGCACTGGCTGGACATGGCGCCAGCGTCCGGTGCATCCATGTCTATCGTCCGGCGTTAGTTAAACCATGCCAAACATGTCTCCATGAGCGCCACCTCCACCACATGCTAACCAACAAGAGTACCACCTTCTAGCAATGAGTTAGCATGTTTTCACCAACAATTTGCATCCGGTGTAATAGAAAATAGTCATCACATTTTCCTGAAAGCGCCGAATCAAACCCAATTCTACCCTGCAAACTCCTCCACTTTTGCACATGCGGCAACACCACCAAGTGTACATCACCTGTGCATGTCTGTTAGCATTTTCATAATCATTTTTAACGGATTTTCTCTTGCTTTCACAACGCCACTCGATCCTAGCATGTCATAATGTTAAATCGCTCAAGTGACACTAGATGATCAATATGCAAACAAGTTTGCCCCTCTTGATAGTACGGCTATCAATCCTAAACCTGGTCATCAACTTCTCTACACACCTCATGACCAGTGAAATAAAATGCCCTAGGTTATACCTTTGCCTTGTGCATTTCCATTTCCACTTTCTTCCTCAAATGTGCCAATGCAACACATGCACCAATACGATCACCAAATGATATGATCCATTTCATGTCATCATGCAACCTTCTTGGTCCATCGATCTTGACCTCACTTGCTCTTCACTATCTCATGGTCCATCGGCACCAAGTCTTGCTCAAGATTCACCGTCTCATGGTCCATCACTTCAAAGCCTTGACATGCCCTTCACATCCACCGGTCTATCAAGCCAAGCCTCATCTCAATCTTCTCCATCTTAGTCACATGACTCCATGTCATGTCTCATATGCAATGAGCTCCTTCATCACATAATCACATGTGGACTAATCTCTGTGTATCTCAACATAAACACATTAGTCCAACCTAAAGTTGTCACTCAATTGCCAAAACCACATAGGGACCTTTCAGTTGCACCGGGTTTTTGAATGCCTGAGGTCCCGTATGTTGACCAATTATACACCTCAAGTTTTTGAATGGCTAAGGTCCCTTGAGATGGCCCACTTCTTGTTGTTGTTTGTTCTAGACCCTTTGTAGAGATTGAACAGTTATGAGGGTGCTACGCTAGCCAGAAAATAAAACTTTTCTATGTCATAAACCAGGATCTACTACTAGAAATAGGTCATGGGATTACCACTAGATGCGCAGATGCAGTGGAAGACTTGATGTAGTTGAACGCGTCGCAGCAGTGTCGTGCAGTTGCATGGTCATCCGTCAAGTACACCCTTCGCTTGTGGATCGTCCGAACACATTCCCGACCAGTCCAACTAGTCATTGACAGTTGCCAACCACCGTGGTCAACCAGGTTTGTCCTTGTGCCGCATATGCAGCACCTCCGAGGTATCACACACGTGCGGGAAGAAGCAATGCGCAACCGGACTGCTAGGTCCGTGAGGAGCAAAGGCGTGAGCGTGGGGTGGGCGATGACGACTGAATAGATCGATCGGATCAGGTTTGCCTCACCCCTAACCCTTGCTTATATAGGCGTCCCTATGCGATCCCGACCTAGAGGCCCATCAGGAACCCAAAGCCTTGTCTAATTCAGGTCCAACCCGAATTAGGCTTCGAACCCTTAAGCGTGTGACCCGATGGGTTCACGCACACATAGACATGGGCCGAGTACTCCTACTCACCCAATAGTTGACAGCGGCCTCTAGCAAGGCATGGCAACTCCTATGCATACACAAAGATCATATCAGATGAACCACTACGACCACATACAAGTTATTCCCTTTGCCACTGATATATGGTTCAACTCGTGGGTTAACACTTAACCCAAGCACGACCATGCATTTATTGATCCAATCACTTGAGTGATCTAGTGATATCTCTCTCATGCAGAGAGGGGAAATCCTATCTTGACTGTCTATGTCTCATAGCATGCTTCCCGACCACCCGAAGATCACCTTTATAACTGTTAGGAATATGCCCTAGAGGTAATCATAGAGATGATGATATTCTGATTGTATCTATGACATAAATGAAGTGTTCATTGAATATCCATTATAGACAACTTGTGTTGATTGGCAATTATGTGAATTGTCTATGAAACTCAATTACTTGATGGTTATTCTAAAGTTGTCCCTGGTCGGCATTCTTGTGAGAACACACTTGAATATTAGACCAGCACACGTATTAGTTGATGGCTATGTTTCACAAGTCATGGACATGGGGATGTCGAACTAATAATGTGGGCACATGTGAGACATGTAGGCTGGACTGACCCAACTTGAGATTGTCTCTATTCACATCATGTACGTTATGTCCTTAGACCTGAGATTGTGGTATGTACTCAAGATGTGAAACGGCCTACTTAGGGATTATCAAACACTGCTCCATAACTAGGTAGTTATAAAGGTGGTCTTCGAGTGGTCAGGAAGCATTCTATGAGACATAGACAGTCAAGATGGAATTTGCCCCTCTCTGCATGAGAGAGATATCACTGGATCACTCAAGTGATTGGATCAACAAATGCATGGATGTGCTTGGGTTAAGTGTTAACCCATAAGTTGAACCATATAACAGTGGCAAAGGGAATAACTTGTACGTGGTCGTAGTGGTTCATCTAATATGATCTTTGTGTATGCATAGGAGTTGTCATGCCTTGCTAGAGGCCGCTGTCAACTATTGGGCGAGTAGGAGTACTCGGTCCATGTCTATGTGTGTGTGAACCCATAGGGTTGCACGCTTAAGGGTTGGAAGCCTAGTTCGGGTTAGACCCGGATTAGACAAGGCTAAGGGTTCCTGATGGGCCTCCAGGTCGGGGTCGCATAGGGACCCCTATATAAGCAAGGGGTAGGGGCGAGGCAAAAGTATCTGATCCGATTGATCGATTGAGCCGCCGTCGCCCACCCCACGCTCATGCCTTTGCACCTCGTGGACCTAGCAGTTTGGTTGTGCATTGCTTCTTCCTGCACGTGTGTGATACCTCGGAGGTGTTGCATCTATGGTACAAGGACGGACCTGTCTAGTGGCAATCCTGTGACCTATATCTAGTAGTAGATCCTGGTTTATGAGGTAGAAAAGTTTTTGTTTTCTGGCTAGCGTAGCACGCTCATAACCCTTCAGTGGTATCAGAGCAGTAGCTGATTTGTTATAGGTCTGGCTGTGGGCATATGGTGATATGCGCTGTTATAGAGGAGTCTCTGATCTTGGTTCATCATATTGCCACACTGGTCTTGTAACGATCTACTCGTACCGGTCGGAATTCCGCCATCCGATTTAAGTGATACATGTAAAACCAGTCATGGTGAGTTTGAGATCAATCAGATTGATCGAATTGAGCCTTAGGTCAAGTGCCAAGCACATGCGATGTGCTGTGATAGTAGATGGGATCTATTACCAGGCACTGGGTTGTCGAGAAAAGTGTTGTTCGGTAAAACAGCTGTAACTTTTGAACCGTAACTCGGATTTAGACAAACTCTAAACGTAAAACTGCTTGGAAAATAGAGTTTTAGGCCTTGCAATGTTAGACATCTATATCGGCTAACTCTATTTTGCAGAAATTCATGACTGGTATAGCCCTTATGTGCATGAGATGCATGTATGTAATTAATTCATGGCTTGCACGTCATGAGGACAATATGGGCAGGAGCCTTATAGTTATTGTCAATTTGATGTAATAGCCTGCATACCAATCTGTGATGATCTATGACTATGTAAATTTAATTCACGGTAGTGATAGCTAGTATTGGCGGATGCACCACAGATGGATGACATACACGTACCATGGAGATGGAGATCACCATGACGAACAGATTGACATTGAGATGGAGATCTCAAAGGAACAATGGGCTATACCAAGTCATATCTGTGTTTATGTCATTCTTACTATGTTCTACTTTCACATGCTATAATGTTTTGTCTACATTTGTGCGGTAGTGAAGTAGAATGATCCCTCAATAATGTTTAAGTTGCATGCTTCCCCAAACCTTGCACTGTCACAAGTCTTGTACGATCGGTGGTGGGTCTATGAAATTAGGGTGCCACTGGTTTTCCTTGACTAGATAGGTTCGTATCGGATACTTACTGCAAGAAGGTTTGGTTACTTGAACAAGGTCATCCTAACGGTTAGGGATCTTGAAGCATGGGAAGGTTGAGTGCTCGGCATAGAGATACTGGCCCAACAACAAGAGTCATATGAGATATGATTAGCAAGGTGCTGCTTACTAATCTACCATACCGACCAGCGGTGATGCCAAAGCTCACTAGTCGGCATGTTAGTTGTGGGTCTTGAATCACTAAGTATCAATAGAGGGATATTGATTTTGCAGGGAGTAGATTCTATTTGATATGATTTACTCTTCATAGATACATTGTCTTAGTATTTTGCATTACTTTTGCTGTAGATAAATGGCCACCCGCAATCAACCATTTTCTTTGCGTACAATTCTTGAGAAAGATAAGTTAAATGGAACAAATTATGCGAATTGGATCCGCAACCTAAGAATTATTCTCAGGCTGAGAAAAAGGAAGAAATTCTAGACACTCCATTACCTGATGAGCCTGATGAAAATGTAACTGCTGCTGAAAGAACCGCTTACAGGAGAGCATTAGATGCTGACCTTGAAGTGAGTTGTCTTATGCTTGCTTGCATGGAACTTGATCTGCAGATGCAGTTCGATAATAATCATTCAGCAAATGATATGATCATGGCGCTTGAAGAGATGTTCCGCACACAAGCCAGGACTAAAAGGTTCAATTTCTCTAAGGCGCTTGCTGAAACCAAGCTTGCAGAGGGCGCAGCAGTCGGACCACACGTAATCAAGATGGTTGATGATAATCAAGAGGTTGGAGAAGCTAGGCTTCCTAATCAGCCAAGTATTGGTACTGATTTTATCCTCTCATCTCTTCCACCCAGTTATGAAAACTTCATCTTGAACTACCATATGCATGGGGCGAAGAGAGTGTTGAGTGAATTGTGTGGCATGCTGAAAACAACAAAAGCCGACATCAAGAAAGGTGCCGGCAGTAGCCAAGTGTTGGCGATCCAGAATAGTCCTCGGTTCAAGAGGAAGGGCAATTCTTAGAAGAAGAAGAAGGGCAAGGCTAAAGATGAGATCCCTAAGCCAAACCCCATCGTTTGCCAAGGCTAGACTATTTGCAAATTCAGATTGCTTTTATTGTAAGGGCAAAGGTCACTGAAAAAGGAACTGCAAGGAGTACTTGGCGTCCTTAGAGAAGGATGGCGGCGGTAAAGGTATTACGGCTACTTATACCTTCGTTGTTCACGTTATGGACATTTTTCTTGCTAACTCCAATATCAATTCCTGGGTATTTGATACCGGATCGGTTGCTCATATTTGCAATACGATGCAGGGAATGATAAGAAGTAGAAGCGTTGAAAAGGGAGAGGTTGACTTCCGCGTGGGCAACAATGCAAGAGTTGTTGCATTGAACGTTGGGACGATGCAACTTCACCTACCATCAGGATTTATCATGGAATTGAATAATTCTTATTTTATTCCTAGCTTAAGTCAAAACATTGTGTCACCTTCATGTTTGATGAAGGATGGTTATTCTTTTGTGGGTAAAGACAATGGTTGTGTGATCTCCAAGAATGACATGTTTGTGACTTTTGCATCCATTTGAATGGATTATTTATGTTAAGTCTTGATGATGCTCATGTTTGTAATGTTACTGCTAAAAGGCCTTAGCTTAATGAGTTAGGTCCTACATTTATATGGCATTGTCGTTTGGGTCATATAAGTGAAAATCGCATGAAGAGGCTCCATGCTGATGGGCTTCTAACTTCATTTTATTTTGAATCTTACGAGACATGTGAAGCTTGCCTGCTAGGCAAGATGACCAAGGCGCCTTTCACAGGTTTTCTTGATAGAGCGTCTAACTTGTTGGAACTCATACATACTGATGTGTGCGGACCACTAAGCACGATAGCTAGAGGAGGATTCCAATACTTCATTACTTTTACTAATGCCTTTAGTAGATATGGATATGTCTACCTAATGAAGCATAAGTCTGAAACATTTGAAAAGTTCAAAGAATTTCAGAATGAAGTAGAGAATCAACGTGGCAAGAAAATTAAAGCCTTGCTATCTGATCGTGGAGGCAAATATTGGAGCCACGAGTTTAGCAATCATTTTAAGAGTTGCGGAATTGTTCCACAACTTACGCCACCCAGAACATCCTAGAGAAATGGCATGTCCGAGCGCCGTAATCGGACTTTGTTGGACATGGTTCGGTCTATGATGAGCTGGTCAGACCTACCTTTATCATTTTGGGGATACGCTCTAAAAACAACCGCTTTTACATTAAATAGGGTACCATCTAAGTCTGTAGAGAAGACACCATATGAGATATGGACTGGTCGGCGTCCCAGTTTGTCTTTTTCTAAAAGTTTGGGGTTGCGAAGCTTATGTCAAACGGTTGATATTTGATAAGCTAGCACCAAAGTCGGACAAATGTTTCTTCGTGGGATATCCAAAGGAAACTTTAGGGTAATACTTCTATAACCGATCAGAGGGCAAAGTGTTTGTTGCTCGGAACGGTGTCTTCCTAGACAAAGGAGATAGGAGTGGTCGGAGGTATATCTTGAAGAGGTTCAAGATGAGTCATTAGTGAATGACTCGACGAGTGATGCTAATGTAGCAGAACAAGTTGATATACCTGTGGTTGGTACACCACCACATGTGGTCAGTACATCCAACCACCTGTGGTCGATACACCACCACAACCACCTGTGGTCGGTACTCCGCCCCAGCCACGAAGATCAGCAAGACTTCACGAATTGCGTGGTGATCTGTTGTTGTTAGACGATGATGAACCAGCCACGATGATGGATCTAGATTCCGAGAAATGGCGGAGTGCCATGAGATCCGAGATAGATTCCATGGGAGACAATTAGGTTTGGAACTTGGTTGACCCGCCTGATGGGGTTAGACCCATTGAGTGCAAATGGATCTTCAAGAAGAAGGATATGGATAGAAATGTTCACATCTATAAGCTCGGCTTGTCACAAAGGGTTTTCGACAAGTTCAAGGGGTTGACTACGACGAGATGTTCTCGCCGGTAGCGATGCTTAAATCTATTTGGATCATTCTAGCAATTGCTGCATATTTCGATTATGAGATATGGCAGATGGATGTTAAAACAGCCTTTCTAAATGGGTATTTAGAAGAGGACGTATATATGATACAGCCTAAAGGCTTTATTGATCCTAAAATGCTGGAAAAATATGCAAGCTTAAGAAATCCATTTATGGGTTAAAACAAGCTTCTTGGAGTTGGAATATTCATTTGATGAGGTCCTCAAAGGTTTTGGCTTCCGTCAAAATGAAGAAGAACCTTGTGTTTATAAGAAGGAAAGTGGGAGCGCTGTTGTGTTTCTGATTTTATATGTGGATGACATATTACTGATCGGGAATGACATTCCAATGTTGCAATTCGTAAAGACTTCACTGAACAATAGTTTTTCTATGAAGGATTTAGGAGAGACAGCATACATCTTGGGCATTAAGATCTATAGAGATAGGTCGAGAAGGCTAATAGCATTAAGCCAAGACACGTACATTGACAAGTGTTGAAGCGGTTCAACATGGAACAGTCCAAGAAAGAGTTCTTGCCTGTTTCACATGGTATGCGCTTCAGTGATAAGCAGTGTCCTTCCACTGATGCTGAGCGTAAGCGTATGAGTAAGGTTCCATACGCTTCGGCAGTTGGTTCCATCATGTATGCCATGATATGTACTCGCCCAGATGTCGCATATGCTCTAAGTGTTGCGAGTAGGTATCAAGCCAATCCTGGTGAGAGTCACTGGATGCTGGTTAAAAACATTCTTAAATACTTGAGAAGGACTAAGGATGTGTTCCTGATCTATGGATGTGAGGAGGAGCTCGTTGTAAATGGTTACACCGATGCTAGCTTCCAAACCGACGCGGATGATTCACTGTCTCAATCAGGTTTTGTGTTCACAATAAATGGTGGTGCAGTAAGATGGAAGAGTTCTAAGAAGGAAACGGTCACCGATTCTACAGTAGAAGCTGAGTATATTGCGGCTGGTGGAGCTGTAAAGGAAGGTGTTTGGTTGAGGAGGTTACTCATTAAACTTGGTGTGTTTCCTAATGCGTCGGGCCCATTGAATTTACATTGTGATAACAATGGGGTGATTGCATAGGCTAACCAGCCTAGGGATCACCAGAAAAACAAACATGTACTCCGAAAGTTTCATCTCATTCGACTGTTTGTGAAACAAGAAGAGATCAAACTATGCAAAATACATACAGATTTGACTATAGCAGATCCTTTGACAAAGGCTCTTCCACAGCCTAAGCATGAGACGCACATGAGATCTATGGTGATTAGATATCTTAGATCTAGTGCAAGTGAGAGATTGTTGGGAATATGCCCTATAGGTAATCATAGAGATGATGATATTCCGATTGTATTTATGACATGCATTAAGTGTTCATTGAATATTCATTATAGACAACTTGTGTTGATTGGCAATTATGTGAATTATCTGTGGAACTCAATTACTTGAATGGTTATTCTAAAGTTATCCCTGATCGGCGTTCTTGTGAGAACACACTTGAATATTAGACCATCACATGTATTAGTTGATGGCTATGTTTCACAAGTCATTGTTTAGTTTCTCAAATTTAGGTCTAGATTCACTATGCAAAAAGAAGATTTTTCATCACATCAAAATATCGGCACATGCATAGAGTACTAAACGTAGATGAAATCAAAAACTAATTAAATAGTTTGGTTATACTTTACGAGACGAACATTTTAAACCTAATTAAGCAATGTTTGAACAATTATTAGCAAATAAAAATAAAATGGTACAGTACGCTATAGTGCCCAAACAATAATTCGGACATCCTAAATTGGAGAACTAAACAAGACCTCAATAGTAAAAGATCACTTGTCTAAAAATAACTTAGATGACAGCTCTCTAAAAAATTATAAACCTCCAATGTATATTATTCTTGTATTTTTGCTGCAGGCGGGAACAAGCGTTCAGCATAAAAAAGGGCAGCAACAGATAGGGCCCACGGTGGCAGCCACAGGGGGAGCCTTGCATTGCACACAAGGAAGCAGATCAGCCGGCCGGGGCCCTGGGTGGGTCCCGCGTCCGCTCTTGTCTTCCTCTTCCAACGTCAATAGCCGGTTCCCCTCCCAAAGTCCGTCCCAACCCGACCTCTCCAAACCCATTTTCAATTTTCAAATCTGCTCCTGCTCCTCCGCCGCCGCCGGACTTCCAAACCCCACCCCGCCGCTCTGCCTCCAAACCCCAAATCCTTGAGCTCCCCTCCGCCAGTGGCACGATGGGGTTCCTGAATCCGGCGGCGCCGCTGCTGGCGACGTGCGGCGGCGACACGGTGAAGCTCTTCGACGTCACGGTGGAGACCGGCGACCCCTGCGTCCTCGCCTACACCCCCGCTCCCGCGCACCCTGTCAACGCTGTCAAGTGGAACCACACCAGTGAGTGCCCCCCTACGCGTGCTCTCAGATAGTCAGATCCCCTGAATTCGGTCGCTCTGCTTCGTCACGCGAAGATCTGTAGCTGCGAGCTCTGTACGTGTGAGTATTGGATGGTTCGATCCAACACTTGAAATCCTCGTTGAGGTCGCTTGCTGTCGTTTGTTGCATTATGGTTGGATCATGGGATAAGTACCCATTTAGTGCAGTGGTTATGCTGGTAGGTAGTGTAAGACCATGCCCTGAGCCATCAGCCCTCGGGTGCTCGTGATCTAAATTCTCCACTGATTAGTTGATGAGCTTTATCTGATCCCATAGACGCTGATGCAGAATCTACAGTCAGGATGCCATTTGGGGCTAATGAGGTTATGCATATCCTGTCTCTGTTGCTAGTATCTTTCTTTGTATTAGGAAATCAGAGCTTTATTTTCAAAAGGAAACCAATGTCAACAAATGCACCACTGCTTCTTCGACTACTGCAATTTGTTGCTGAGAACTACATGATCCTGCATATTTGCAGTTTAATGTTCACTAGGGAGCACTTTTGTACTGTGCTTACACTTTCTTTTATTCTGCACTACTTTGTACGAACTATTGGCTTTATGTTTTTACTTGACAATGCAGCTCTATGATATCACACAGCAGTATCTAACAAGCTTACCCATCTGTTGGCCTGAAGTTGTATTTGTAGCTTCATCAAACAAACCATACACTTTAAGTACTAAGAAGTACTCTTTGTCCCTTTGCAAAACTATCATACCGTGGATATTAGTTATGGCTACCTCCCTGCTAATGCTTGGAGTTAAATGCAATATACCGTAGAGCAATCAGGCTAAAATGTCAACTTCTACCCTTTCCATCAACCAAACCAGTGACCTGTTATGGTGAAGGACAGGGTATCCATTTCTTTCCTGCAGTGAGTGATAGAGAACTTTATTAGTATATCTTTTCTATGTTTCACAATTAAATGCTAAGAAACAGTGTTGGTTTTCTTTATTTTTAGTGTAACATCTGTTATGTTACAATTAGCATTTCATTGTTTCCTTAAGTGAATATATTTTTACAAGAAATCATCCTCAATATGTTTTTTTTATGAAACAGAACCTCAATATGTTGAAAAAATGATTCCTCATTGTATTGCAGTGTAAAACTGCAAATAAAAGCAGTACCACTAACCACCATCTGCTCTTAATGTGCAGATCTTATTGTAGCAAGCACTGGGGATGATAAAAGGATCTCATTATGGCATAAGAAGGGTCAAAATGTAGGACAACTGCCAACATCAACTGTTGACCGTGGTGATGACATAGAGGTATCAGGCATTAGTATGATTCTATGCTCATGTATTATGCCTACAACCATGAATGTGCCACTCTTATTGGGGATTTATCTAGCATTTTCTGAAAATGTTACTTGTTTATCTATTAATAATGTCAGGATGGAAATTTCACGTCTTTGTTCATAGGCATTGCTATATTGCTTATTCATTTCTTACATTTTTCCTTTAATGATAAACATGCTAAATTTGGACTAAATACATTCACTGAGCCATGCCTTTTCTCTAGACAAAGAATTTTGAGGACAAAAATGAAATGATCAACCCAAATAATACCTGAGGGCCAAATAGTTCATTTTAGCACTACAGTTTTTGTGTTTTAGTCCATTTGATTTTTTGTTTTTTTAGAGTTTTTGTGGCATTGGCAACAAAGCAATATTGGCGACTAGAATGACATCTTTTTGCTAGATATGATAGTTTGTTTTTATTGGGATTCTTTCTTTTATATCCTTCTATAGATTTATCATGCTATTCTTTAAATTTTAAGCCACTTTAGAAAATAAGAGCCTCACAGTAGTGCTTGGTTCCTCTGAAATTTCCTACCCAGCATCTAACATTAGCAATTGAGCATATGGCACTGCTCTCTCTCTTCCCTCTCTCTCTCTCTCTCTGCGTGCATTTGTGGAAATACTGAATAATTATCTGATGATATTTCAAACCTTTATAACTTTATCTGGTAAATATGTGCCCATGGCTGATCCTGGCAACCTATACACTCTTATTAGGAGTGCATTTATTCTATCAGTTTTAGCAACAAAGGTTCTCGATATCTCTGTTCTGGTGGAAGCGGCCATATTGTTAGGATATGGGATTTGCAGCGGAAGAGATGTATCAAATGGCTAAGCGGTCACACTGACACAATTACTGGTGTAATGTATAACTGCAAAGATGAACATTTGGCATCGATCAGCATGAAGGGGGACCTGATTCTTCATAATCTTGCTTCTGGAGCACGTGCTGCTGAACTTAGCGATCCAAACGGACAGGTAAATTTGTTTGCTTCTGTGTGTTAGTATGTAAAATGCGCATGCCTCACATTGGGTCCTAGGAATACCTGAATTTTAAATTTTGACCTCTGAATTTATTAGTTTTCCTGAAATATTTATGCAATGTCAGGTTCTGAGAGTGCTTGATTATTCACGAAATAGTAGGCATTTGTTGGTGACAGCTGGAGATGATGGTTCTGTGCATCTTTGGGATACAACTGCAAAGTCTCCTAAGGTACCGGAATCCATGGGGTTCTGTTTATGTTGTACTTATTCTTCTGTTGTTCAAGCGTTGTAGAGTTAACCATTAAAATCAAAATAAAATGCAGCCTTGAAGATAGCTTATCATATAAATGATAGGGAAAGCTATTATGATATTCCCTAAAAAATTGACAGTAGTGTTGTCTATCCATCTATATACCATTAGCTCCATCTCCATTTATTCTAAAAGATGCTAAGCTTGCATTAGGGTGCCAGCTAGTTGCTCCATAGGGCACTTAGGCCCTGTTAGGCACAGCTTCTCAACCAGCATTTTCTTAAGAATAAGCCCACCATGTGCAAACACATAGCTTTTCCTGTCAGCAGGGCCCAGTGGGGCAGATCAGCTTCTTATACTGTCTGTCTCTAGCAAGCTTGTTCGCTCCCCTGATATCCCTCTGCCTCTGTTTGCACGGCCATGCTACCTCTGTCTGCTTTCTCCAATGGCTGAGACCCCACTGAGATCACCTCCATCTTCGAGCTCCCCTATGATCTCTGTGAGCTTCGTTCCCTTGGAGGCGTGAATTGTAGCTATGGGAGCTGCATGTGTGCCATGGTAGGAAGCTATGGCCATGTGCTGAGGGAGGAGCTGTAACTGACTGGCACGGCAGCTTCCTCGATTTGGGGTTGCGTGAATGTTTGATTTTTGGCTGCATCACTAGGGATTGGAGCTGGAGGAAAGGGATGACGAATGGTAGATGTTCATAAAAAGCTATAAATAAAGTCCCAAACATCCAGCTTTTGTACAGCAGCTTGTCTAAGAACCAGATTTTCTGGGCAGGTGGGAAAGGCCAGCTTATGCATAATTTTACATTCTGCAAAAAAACAGGGCTCTATGGTTCAACCTGGACATGCATAGGAACATCACTGAACAGAGCAAGACAAACAGAGATGGGGCCATATCTGGGCCTTGAGGGCTTGGTTAGCCTAGTGATTAGAATGGAAAACTGTTCGGTGACCCCATGTTGAACAACCCTGTCTAATGCCCAAGCCCCATCCTGAAGTTTTTGTACTAGCTTCTTTCCTTTTAAAAACAGAGGCTCAAGACATTTTATTTTAGTTATGAAGTCCAGACCTGAGATTAAGCTAGAAGCTTGACCTGTGCCAATTTGATGGGCTGGCCAACTATGTTACCCCGATACGTTGAGGTAGGCACGTATCCCGTATCGGATACGTATCCGATACGGATACGGCATGGATACGCGTGGGATATGTATCTGAGGAGTATCCGAGAAAAAAGAAAAAAGAAAAAAATCAGATACGCCATCCGATACATATCCTATGACGTATCTAAGGAGTATCGGAGCAGCGGCTGGCGGTTGGTGCCGCGGGGAAGGAGCGCCGCCGCCTGACGCTCCTTTGCCCACTTGCACGACGAGTAGCGCTGCCTGCTTGGATGCACAGCAGCACGAGTGCTGCCTCCTGATGCGTGGCTTCCTGCCAGTACGCTCGAGTGCCGATGTGCAGCCCGCCCGACGCCTCCCTAGTCCCTCCTGCCTCCGCACGATCGGGCGCTCGCAGGGTGACCTCCGCGTGGTCGGGCGCCCGCCCGGGATGAGGCGGCGGCCTGTGCCGAGGAAAGGGCGGCGCAAACGGTGGCAGAGATGAGCAGGGCTGGCCGTGGACAGTGGAGGACGAGCTCTGTCCATGGCGTGCGGTCGTGCGTCGTGCAGTGAAGAAAGAGCAGAGGATAAGGATAAGGCCAAGTCGTGCGGTGGATGCACTGATGTGTGAAGATAAGATGAGATAAGCATTTTTCTATTTGCGTCCCTCCTCTTCTCTTCACTTTTTGCATTCTGCACCTTTGCTTTGTATTATTTTATAAGCCAACTCCACTGGTGCTGCATTAAGTACTGTGGCATTATTATTTGAGAGTTGAAGAGACTTCAGACTTGCTGTATTGTAATAATAGTACACTCAAGTTGTTAAGTGCAACATTTTATTGTTATCAGTTTTAAGGTCAGACCTGCATTATTACTATTTTTTATTTTATTTTTTAAAATAGTAAATGTATCCGCGTATCGTGTTTTTTAGGAATTTGCCGTATCCGCGTATCCGTATCCTTCCGATACCGATACACGTATCCGTATCCGTGCAACTTAGCTGGCCAATTGCCTATGGGTCGAATAGGGTGCATTTTAGAACATTTCTAGCTATATATTTTTCCCCACCGGGACTATTTGTTTCTAGGAAACTTAAATTCACATTTTGTTTGAAGGTAAAATACATGTAGTACTGTCATGTGGGGGCAGCAGTATAATTGCCTGCCCAGCGGACGAGATGCAGCCATGGGAGCTCCCAAGGGCATGCAACAGCCAAGGAGGCACAGGCGGCTGTAATCAATGGCGTTTAGGGGTTAGTCGAGAGTTAATGCTGGGGAGGGAAACAAGGAGCTAGAGGGCTGGGCGCCAGGTCAAGGAGTTAGAGGGCTGGGTGCCAGTTTGAGGAGTTAGAGGGCTGGGCGCCAGCTAAAGGCTGAGGTCCCTCTATTTATACCACGTAATCAGATTCAGATGAAGCAATGAACAAACCTATTCTTGATCTCCCTTTTCTCTCTTAATTCCATCCCCTTCACCATAGGGCAACCAGGGAAACCTCCTGGCACCGTTATCAACCCAAGCTACAAACTGAGAAGTCGAGGGCCTGCTACCTTGAGCACAGACGCCTTTGACAAGCACTCATCTTGATTCTTGAGTCTTTATGTAGCTGTGATTATTATTTTGTTGTTTCTGGTACTATAAACTTACTTTCTTGAATTGATTTTTCACTAACTAATCATATAATCTATTGATATACCCTGGTTGTCATTGTTTGTTTCAGAAATATTAAAACAACCGATCAGCATGATCAGCTTTCTTCTGCTTATACTTGCTTTAATTTTCTCGAATTGACTAGCTGCTGTTGTGCAGGTTTCATGGCTGAAGCAACATTCTGCACCCACAAGTGGTGTTTGTATTTCACCATCCAGCGATAAGGTTTTGTGGTTGTAAATGCAGCTGGCATTTCATATCTGAATGAATAACATCTTTCTCACACGAGGTTTATATTTTGGTTTTGCAGATAATTGCTACAGCGGGCCTTGACAAGAAGTTATACACATTAGATTCAGGGTCAAGACGACCAACACAAACTATTCCTCATGAGGCTCCATTCTCCTCATTGGCATATAATGATGATGGTACTATATTAGCAGCGGGCACAAATAGTGGACGTGTCGTGTTCTATGATGTTCGAGGAAAACCAAAGCCATTGACCATCCTTCGTGCATATAATACCTCTGAGGTGAGAAACCAGTCATTTTTTCTCTTTGGTCTGCAAACTGCATAAAATTCTGTTTCCTGCTGCCCTTTGTGCATTGATTTTTGCACGTCATGTTATAGCAGTTCAATACTATTATTTTGTATGTATAATCTGGTACATCTGTTTGCTAGTTCAAGTATGGTTGTTCTTTGCTTTGAATGACTGGCACAAGTGTTTCTTTTTTTTGTTGTGACTAGTTAAGTGCCCGTGCGTTGCTATGGGTATGCAACATATAGAGGCAATCGACGTACGGGCTGGATATATAGGGTGTGGATGTCAATTCATAATTTTGCATATA
This sequence comes from Bothriochloa decipiens, assembly GCA_023333625.1. Taxonomy (NCBI): domain Eukaryota; kingdom Viridiplantae; phylum Streptophyta; class Magnoliopsida; order Poales; family Poaceae; genus Bothriochloa; species Bothriochloa decipiens. The sequence goes on from CM041631.1 coordinate 34,462,124, forward strand.
TTGGTGTAAACGGAGAAACCATAGTAGTTCTTTTTCCTTTGAACAACAACCAACGTGACTCACTTGTTAATAATTTTTTTAATACATAAAGCCAAATATTAACCATACGAGAAAAAGACGTGTTAGAAATATTATAATCAAGTTTTCAAATTATATATAATATGTGAAGAGCGAAGCGTGTTGGAGTCCTTCCATCAGTCTGAAACATGTAAAAGCAGCAAAAATACAGGAAGTGTGAACAGGAGAACAGCAGAATAAGAATGAAATTGGATGCAGAGAAGAGAGAGGAAGTATCTCTGTTACCGCTCCAGAAATAGGAGCATAAGCATAGGTAAAACTTGTGCCCTGTCTAGGCAAGAATAACAAATGGTTTGTTATTAGGAAAATTTAATTCTGTGTAACAGTGCTAAAGCAGCCATCTAGTTAGGAGTAAACACCATTACTACATGTAATCTTTGGTCCATTGTTTTTAGATCAGCAAAGTACTCTGCCTAGGTCCAATTCAAGTTCCCATTGATGGATAAGTCTGTGTGTTGGCTGGTGGTAGTGGGGCTGTAGTAAGCAGCACATGTTTTCTGTTTATCAAGGACAACATCTTTGACTGGCTGTTAGCATCTGTAGGACAGCAGTGAGCATCTGCTTTTAGGACAGCATCTAGGACATCTAGGACAACATATTAGTGTCATCTTAGACTAGCATCTTAGACTAGCATCTTGGCATATGCTTGGCTGGCTAGCAGTCCTATAAATATGTATCCCCAACCCCTCAGGTTGGCATAGCATTGTGTGAGAAATAAACCTAGAAAATTGCCTCAACTCTGAGTTCTCTGTGTGCTATCCTCTCGATGAGAGTAAGGATCCTGCTCACACCTAGAGCAAGGATCCAAAGACTGACAAGTGGCATCGGAGCCGTACTATCCTGTAGCCTGAGCATTTCCTGCTCAATCCCTTCTCCAGTCGAGCTTCCTGCCTCGCAGCAGCCCCAGCAGCCAGCAGCAGTTGTTTTGGCAGCCTCTGCCCCTCGTGTAGCAGCGCGCCATGACCGCAGGAGGGCAGTCTCAGCACTCGGCCGCTTCCAGCGCGCGGCGTCGGCAGGAGGCCGACCTCGCCGCGGCAGAGGAGCGCAGGTGAGTAGCGGCAGCGACCGCTGCAGCAGCAGCGAGGGCGTCGAGGCTGGCCCAAGCGGAGCTGGCAGCAGCCAGAGCGGAGGTGGAGGGATGCAGCGCGTGCAGCCGCAGAGGTTGAGGACCTGCACAGCAGTCACAGCAGCTCCATCTCTGTTGATGACAGCGCCGAACCGGACCTTGAGCAGCTGGAGAGGCAGGCAGGGCGAGGGCGAGCGGCGCAGTGGGCAGCTGCGCACACCCACGAGCCCGGCGACGCTCCTGGAGGAGGCGCGCACGGCGACGGCGGCGCTCCGAGCGCAGGGAACCGCGACCCCAACCACGCGGCTCGCAAAGAGCGGGCACTGGAGGCCATACGTCTGCGGGAGGCTGCTGCGCGGCTGGACGCCGAACTGGACCGCGGGCAGGACTTCCCCGAGCGGGACGAGTGTGCTGCACGCCAAGCCAACGCTTGGCTCGAGCGCCAGGAGCAGCGCGCACACGGCCGTGGCGGACACGAGTGCAACCGGCACGGCGGTGGACGGGTCGAGGAAGAGCACGGCCATCGTAGGCAGCGTGGCTCTCTCTCCCCGGACCGGTACCGTGGCCACCACTGGTACCAGGCTGTTGCCAGGGACGTTGGCCCCGGTGGTGGGTGGCCTACCCTCACCAAGACCAACTATGTTGAGTGGGCTGCGGTGATGAAGTTGAGACTTTAGGTGTTGCACATGTGGGAGGCAGTCCGGTACGGCGACGTCGACTACGACCAGGATCGACGGGCACTGAATGCCCTCATCGCTGCAGTCCCGTCCGAGATGCAGTTCTCGCTTACCAGCAAGCGCACTACCAAGGAGGCTTGGGACGCCATTGCTGCAGCACGCATCGGCAGCGCCCGCGCCCGCAAGTCCATATTGCAGGCACTTCGTAAGGAGTGGGAGAACCTGGCCTTCAAGCCAGGTGAGGACGTCGATGATTTTGCTCTCCGTCTCAACACTCTGTTGCAGAAGTTGGTGCAGTTTGGCGACAACACCTACAACGAGGAGAGAGCTGTCGAGAAGCTCTTCCGCTGCATCCCTGAGAAGTACAAGCAGATGGCTCGCTCAATCGAGTCCTTGCTGGACCTCTCCACGATGTCGATTGAAGAGGCGATAGGTCGCCTCAAGGTCGTCGACGGTGATGAGCCACAACCCTTCTCGGGGCTGCCACCGTTGGTGGGAAGCTCCTTCTCACCCGGGAGCAGTGGGCTGCCAGCCAAGTTGACAAGAAGGGGGAGCCTTCTTTCGCAACAGCCGGCCGCAAGCGTGGCAAGCCACGCAAAGGCGCCCAGGCCGGGGTGCAAGGGCGTGCCGAGGGCGGCGCCCGCGGAGGTGCCCAGGGCGGCGCCGCCGAGAAGCCCAAGCCGGCACAAGATGACGCCTGCCACAATTGTGGCCGTGCTGGCCATTGGGCCAGGGACTACAGACAGCCACGACGTGCCCAGGCCCACGTTGCGCAGGCAGAGGAGGAGCAACTAGCTCTGTTCATGGCACATGCGAGCACCGAGCTACCTCTAGCAGCACCGGCTGCAGCGGCTCTTCTCCAACTCGACGAGCCCAAGGCACATGCCCTCCTCAGTAGCGGGTCCGGCAGCGGCAGCAAGATCGATGGGTGGTGCCTCGACACCGGCGCCACCCACCACATGACAGGCCGGCGGGAATACTTCTCCGAGCTCGACTCCGACGTTCGAGGCTCTGTCAAGTTCGGGGACGCCTCCGCCGTGGAGATCAAGGGCGCGTGGAGATCCATGACGGCGTGCTTCGCATTTGGGATCCCCATCACCGACTTCTCGCTAAGGTGAACAGGGGGAGCAACCGCCTTTATGTTCTTCACGTACAGGTGGCGCATCCCTTTTGTCTTGCAGCTCGGCGGGACGATGAGGCCTGGCGGTGGCACGAGCACTTTGGGCACCTCAATTTCAAGGCCCTGAAGCAGCTCGGCAACAAGGAAATGGTGCAGGGTATGCCGTGCGTTGACCACGTGGAGCAGTTCTGCGACACCTGCGTCCTCACCAAGCAGCGACGACTGTCCTTTCCCCGCCAAGCAAGCTTCCGCGCCAAGGAGAAGCTGGAGCTCGTGCACGGCGACCTTTGTGGCCCCATGACACCGGCTACACCTGGAGGACGACGCTACTTCCTCCTCGTCGAGGACGTGTCCCGCTACATGTGGGCTGTCCTCCTCGACACCAAGGGGGCAGTCGCGGACGCCATCGAGCACCACCAAGCTGTGCGGAGGAGTGCGGCCGCAAGCTTCGGGTGCTGCGCACGGATAACGGCGGGGAGTTCACGGCGGCTGAGTTCGCGACGTACTGCGCTGATGAGGGGATCAAGCGACACTTCACCACGCCGTACACTCCGCAGCAGAACGGCATCGTCGAGCGCTGCAACCAGACGGTGGTCGCCACCGCCCGCGCCCTCCTCAAGCAGAGAGGGATGCTGGCGATCTACTGGGGGGAGGCGGTGATGACTGCCGTCTATCTCCTCAACCGCTCGCCCACCAAGGTGATTGACGGCAAGACGCCGTACGAGGCTTGGCACGGGCGCAAGCCGGTGGTGAGCCACCTCCGCGTCTTCGGCTGTTTGGCGTTCGCCATGGAGCTCACTTATGTCGGCAAGCTCGACGACCGGAGCACTCCAGGAGTGTTCATCGGTTACGCGGAGGGCGCCAAGGCCTACCGCATCCTCGACCTTGCGACACAGCGCGTCCGCATCTCCCGGGACGTCAGTGTTCGACGAAGGGCGAGGCTGGACCTGGGACAAGGCGGTGGACGATGGCTCGGCTTCGACCCTCAGGGACTTCGTCGTCGACTACGTCCACCTGGAGGGAGCCGGGGGAGCTAGCAGCTCATCTTCACCGAGTTCGTCCTCCTCGGCAACCGGCTCGCCATCAGCTTCGGCGAGCCCTCCACCGCCTCCGTCACCAGCGAGTCCACCACCACCGGCGGCTACGCCACGCACTCCTGCACCGGCTCCCCACTCTCCTGCACCGGCGCCAGCATCTCCAAGATCGGCACCAGCAGCTTTGGCCCGTCAGCGTTCGGTGGAGTTCGCCACTCCGCTGTCCAACGATGAGGATCGCGTCGACGCCTACCACGATGACGAGCCTCTACGCTACCGCACCATGGACAACACCCTCGGCAACCAGCCTGTCCCTGGGTTGGCGGTACACGACTTCGAGGCGGAGCTGCACCTGACACATGAGGACGGTGAGCCTCGCTCCTTCGCTGAGGCAGAGAGAGACGCGGCATGGCGCGCCGCGATGCAGCAGGAGATGGACGTGGTCGAGCAGAACCGCACTTGGGAGCTCGCTGACCTCCCTCGTGGTCACCGCGCGATCACCCTGAAGTGGGTGTTCAAGCTGAAGAGGGATGAAGCCGGTGCCATCGTCAAGCACAAGGCTCGCTTGGTGGCACGGATGGAGTCCGTGCGACTCCTTGCGCTAGCTGCCCAGGAGGGTTGGTGTGTCCATCACATGGATGTCAAGTCGGCGTTCCTTAACGGCGACTTGAAGGAGGAGGTCTACGTATATCAGTCGCCGGGATTCGCAGTTCCCGGCAAGGAGGGCAAGGTGCTTCGCCTGCGCAAGGCCCTCTACGGCTTGCGGCAGGTACCGAGGGCGTGGAATGCCAAGCTGGATTCCACGCTGAAAGGGATGGGCTTCGAGCAAAGCCCGCACGAGGCGGCCATCTACTGGCGGGGCAGTGGAGGAAAGGCCCTGCTGGTAGGTGTCTACGTCGACGATCATGTGATCACCGGTACCAAGGAGGTGGAGATCGAGGCGTTCAGGGAGAAGATGAGGGCGACTTTCCAGATGAGCGATTTGGGCCCTCTCTCCTTCTACCTAGGGATCGAGGTCCACCAGGACAGCTCCGGCACCTCTCTTCGCCAGACTGCCTACGCCAAGCGCATTGTGGAGCTTGGCGGTCTCACCGGCTGCAACCTAGCCCATACTCCTATGGAGGAGAGGCTGAGGCTGAGCCGGGAGAGTACGGAGGAGGAGGTGGACGCGACGCAGTACCGGCGCATTGTGGGCAGCCTTCGCTACCTTGTCCACACGCGACCGGACTTGGCGTTCGCCGTCGGCTACGTCAGCCGGTTCATGCAGCGACCGACGACGGAGCACCAGCAGGCCGTGAAGAGGATCCTCCGCTATGTCGCGGGCACCTCCGACTACGGCTTGCACTACCCGAGGTGCCCCGGTGCGGCACATTTCATCGGGTACAACGACAGCGACCACGCCGGCGACATCGACACGAGCAAGAGCACCATCGGGACGCTGTTCTTCCTCGGCAAGTGTCCGATCAGCTGGCAGTCGGCCAAGTAGAAGGTGGTGGCTCTGTCCAGCCGCGAGGCAGAGTACATCGCAGCCATTACCGCTACTACTCAGGCTTTGTGGCTGGCTCGGCTGCTTGGCGATCTCCTTGGCAGAGACGCAGAGGCAGTGGAGCTCAGGGTGGACAGCAAGTCCGCCTTGGCCTTGGCGAAGAATCCAGTCTTCCATGAGCGCAGCAAGCACATCCGGGTGAGGTATCACTTCATCAGGAGCTGCCTGGAGGAAGGGACTGTCCGGGTCAACTACATCAACACCCAAGACCAGCTCGTCGACTTTCTGACCAAGTCTCTTAGGCGAGTCAAGTTCCAGGAACTTCGCGCCAGGATCGGGATGGCTCAGATACCTCACAAGGAGCCACACAAGACTTAGGGAAGAGTGATGGATAAGTCTATGTGTTGGCTGGTGGTAGTGGGGCTGCAGTACGCAGCACATGTTTTCTGTTTGTCAAGGACAACATCTTTGACTGGCTGTTAGCATCTGTAGGACAACAGTGAGCATCTGCTTTTAGGACAACATCTAGGACATCTAGGACAGCATCTTAGTGTCATCTTAGACTAGCATCTTGGCATATGCTTGGCTGGCTAGCAGCCCTATAAATATGTATCCCCAACCCCTCAGGTTGGCATAGCATTGTGTGAGAAATAAACTCAGAAATTGCCTCAACTCTGAGTTCTCTGTGTGCTATCCTCTCGATGAGAGTAAGGATTCTGCTCACACCTAGAGCAAGGATCCAGAGACTGACACCCATCCCTGTGTCATCTTTGGTCGAGTAATGATATAGGTGATTATCATGCCTGTATATTGTGCCAGTAAAATTGTCAGCCATGAGATATTTAGAAAGGAAACAAAGGTAACCTATTTAGTTGAACTGCATTCCAAAAGTTGTAAAGGTATTGTATGTGTGTGTGCCACTGGGAAATCAATCACAAACTGGCCGAAAAAAGGTGAAATCAATCACGAAGCCGTTAATGGGAATCGCTTATGGTTCTGCTGACTTCAGAATAATTCAAGGAACTCACAATTACAAAAAAAAAGTAAAGCACAAAATGCAGTTCAGCACTGGCTTGCTATCACTTCTTTTTTTTATAAATGATTTTTTGCTCCATGAGAACATGAAACACAAGTTAGGGGACTCAAGTATTCAGAAGTTCATATATGCATCTGCAACAATTGCTATCCAAATCTTAAGCTTAATAGTAAGACAAATATTAAGTTTGTACCCTTACTATGCTATGAAAAAGAAATACAAAAATTCAGTATTGTGTGTTGCCGTTTGCAGGAACCAGTCGATCAAAGTTCAGTAGAACTAACAAATAGGAAAAGCAGAATCACCTGATCACCGCGATTAGTCTAGTGTTAAGACCAAATGTGGTACATGAGATGCAACATGAGACAATAAATAAGGAGAGCCTGCACAAAACCCAAATATTGAACTAAGAATAGTGATGTGGTATGCTATGAACATTCATAAGAGCATATTATATTAAAAAGCACTGAAGATATCTGTTGTTCTGTACTTCATAACAACTGCAGCGGGAAGGATTCTAGATCTTCTCCTAAGAAAAGAGAATTCCTTTTCTTTTCAGAAACGAAGTCATTAAAGTTCCCAATAAATCTGCTAGCTGGCTGCCGGCCACCAAGACAAGCTAGCAACAAATTCACAGGTCACAGGTACATTTAGGAACATGCATGCAGCAAAGTACCATGCAAGCCAAGGCCGCCGATATCAGCAGCAGGCGCCCAACAAAAGCAATAGCCGGCCATCGTGCACGCCATCAGCTGGCCAGTAGCAGAAGCAGCCGACCATCAGCAGGCAAAGCCAGTAGCGGCAGGCGGGGTGGCCATCAGCAAGGAAACCAGGACGTAAGCAGGAGAGAACAACCAAGGGCGTACGCCAGCAGTCCACAGTAATCCCGGCAGCGGCAAGAAGCACACAGCCGGCCGCGACAGGCAAGCCGGTTTTAGTGGATGCGGGCGTGGCAAACCGGTGGCGTTGATCGTCTACCCTCGACGGCGAGCGTTGGATGATGCGATGGAGGAACTGGCGACGGACGTTACGTAGCAAGCCCACGACAAATACCTCGTCGTTACGTACGTCCGGGGCGAGCGTTGGACGACGCGATGATTCGGAGGAACTGGTTATGGAAGTCCGTGGTGGCATCGATCGTCGAGGGAGTGGGTCTTGAGCCCTGGGGAGGGCGTGCTGCTGAAGATCGGGGACCAGGGCACGCGGCGCTGGACTCGTGGAACTCAACGCCACAGAGGTGCAGTTGGGATGACGACCTGGCTGAGTACGGAGGATGTGATGTGCATGAGCACGGCTTCGTGTGCGCGGTAGTTGCGTACTGGACGTCGCGCGCTGGCGGTTCCGCGGATGCGTGATACATGGAGCGGAGCGCGGGGTCATTAGCGGAGAGGGGGTCATTAGTTTAGGCGGTGACGATGAAATTTGATTCCTTTTAGGAGTAAGATATGAAGGTCTTTTCACCTTTTTGCGTCACATTTGTATTTCTGTGCTCTTTCTTTTTTTTTCTCTCGAACAATGTTATGTACTCTTCTTGAAGCAATGAATCCCTAAATGAAAATAAAATTGTATTTAGTTGAGAGAAGTCTCTGGGAATGAAATACATTCCTATGTATTTTTGCTGAATCATTGCCACGCGAACCTGATAATTGAAAGGTATCCTATTTAAATCAATAATTAAAATGAACTGATGGTTTTACATAAAGACTGCTTCATGAAATTCTTATCTCCCACAATCTGCTATTTGATTTGTTTTTAACATTCATGAAATTACAATTTCAGGCTGTGACAGGTTTATGCTGGCAACGTTCAAAGCCTGTCGTTGTTCATGAGAACAGTTCTTCTGAAGTTGCTCTTCTTGGGGGAACTAGTGAAGAGTCTGTTCTTATGCCAGATCCCTTGCCTTCAGCAACACCTACAAGTCTTGGTTCTGGAGTGGCCACTACAAGTCTTTGCTCTTCTTTGACAGCAAATACAAGTGGCTATCTTTCGACCTCAAATTCTTCTACTATGGAGGAAACTCCATATAGAACTCGTCTGCTATCTGGTGGACAATTATCAAAGCTACAGGCTCCTCGTAGTAACTATAATCTGAAGGATGATATGGATGTATTCTCTCCACTTGTTGATGTCCAGCCTTTCACAACATCTAGTGGCAACTGGTGGGATGAGCATGGAAGTGATGATACAAAAAAAGATGATAAACCAGGAGAAAAGAAATTTTCAGCAACCAGGAAGTATTCATATACGGAAGGCAATGGTGAGCCACATCCAATCGCAGATTGGCGGTCTACTGCAAATTTAAGACAGGTTCTTCTTGAAAAATTTATATGTTTATGTTTAAGGGGGCACATGTCTCATCGTGAAAGGATAAAGCATATAGCTTTTTTTTTTCTGATGTTGTTATACATGTTTGCATTGTACAGGATAGCATCTCATCTGTGACTACTACATCCATGCCATCATGGAAGAGTGAAGTATCTGTATCTTCACCAGAGATAGCAACTGGAAATGCATTACCAGACAAGTTAACTCAACGTCAACAGATCTCACGCTTTGGGTCTTCAGCCTTTCCAACTGGTGGTTTGGCATTTTCAGCCTTACAAGATTCAGCTTCAGCACCCAGTCACTCACTGAAGGGTTCTCTTACAAGTAACTTTTTAATGAATCTACAAAACAAGGGCACCTTGAGCAATGCACACTCTTCCCTGGACGCATCCTCTCCAAATCTTCACAGTTCACTTCCCTCATCATATGTTTCAAAAACTATGCCATCTGGGATTCCTGATCAATCAGGAGCAGCACAATCCACTTCTATGTGGAGACCCACAACATATACTGATAGAATGAGCTCATCATCTGTTTTTAGTGATGGATTAGCTTCAGCATTTGGTTCACCAAAATCAAAGAAGACAGGAGCAGAAACAAAAGATGAGTTGCTCAGTAGCATTTTGTCAAGACAAGAAGCAGCAGCTGCCTCTTCATCTTCAATCCCTCTTGCAAGCAATGTAAGAAGTTCTTGTTTACTAGTGCAACTAGTACGAGTAAAATGTTTTAACAGCATGATTTGCTGAACTGTTATATTCTATTTATTAGGGGGTAGTGTCACCACAACTAGCGAACACAGGTTCTTCATCTGATCAACATGGTGCTTCTTCCTTCTCCCTTCAGTATGTGCAACGCATGCTTGAAGAATCTCTTGGGTCTGTCCAGAAGTCCATCCATGAGGATGTGAGAAATCTCCACATTGAACTTTTACGACAGTTTCACATGCAGGAGGTAAAATTTCTAGCTCAATATTGTGATGTTTCTTTGTGCTTCAAGCTTTGACTCAGATTCAAATTTGATTTTAAGCTTTTGTTTTGTTCTCAATGGCACACACCTGTATAACCTGCTCCAGTGCCATGCAAGATCTTCATAAGTTTTGTATGGTGGGCTCACCTAGATCAGATTTGTGGACAGAAGCATCATAGGGCATTTGGTTGCCTGCATTAGTTTGTGCAGTTATCCTGTGCCCCATAGAGGCCCATGCAGGCTTGCACAGTGCTCAAAGGAGGTCGAATGCCGCATTAGTTAGTATGCTAGATTTGGTCATATAATACAGGCTTGTACAAGTTCATGAGGTCCACAAAAATGGATTCTTCACCTCGGTCACTTCTACTAGAACATGGATGTGATCACGTGCAACAAAATATAAGCAGCCAAACACAATCTTACTAGACACAGCTTGCATCTGCAGAACATCTAAACACCAACATATTGCATATGTTTATGCTGCCTTGTGTTGTGTTTCACAAGGCTTAATACATGATAAGACTAGTGCAGGCAATAGTAAAGCTGCACTGTTTTTTTTTCATACAGAAATAATTTAAAGTAGTGGATATATTTGTGATAACTGCTCCCCTGATTTTATTGTTCCTCTACCACTTTGCTTTGCCATGCTAACTGCATCCTTCTGAAACTGCATTAGTTGCATGAAATATTCAGTTTCCTGCACCTGCATCTATAATGGCTGTAGTGGCTAACCACCTATGATGGTTGAAGCTGGTTGTTAGCTTTAGGAGTTTAGAATCTCCCTATGTGTCAATATTGTCATTTGTTCTGAACTCAAGATATATCTGCATAATTCACTTAAGTAAAAAATTCATTGGAAATTCAGCAAAAAAAGAGATCTAAACCAGAACATTGGAGGTCAGATAAACACAATTATTGCAGTTAATTAACTTCCATTTTTGAAATCAATGCCTTATAAATCTTGAAAGTTTTTACAAAGGATTTTAAAGTCCAGGAAGGTTACATGATATCAAATCCTGTAGACACCATTTTAATCGTCTATAAAATGTGCAAAGATACAATTATGAGCTTGCTAATGCGAAATGCAAATGTCTATATCAGCGCACTCCAAATTTTTTCAATTAATTTCTTGGAAACACATAGTTCATGGTTTCTGTCAAACATTCACACTAATTTTGAATTCATTTCACAGAACCCATTGCTGCTCTTTATTTTTAGAAAAACCTCTTGAGTTCTGTTGTAGAAAACACCTGATTACCTGGAACAGTAATTTTACAAAGATCATGGTGTGCTTGTTTTCTCGCCCCATTGAAGTGAGAAAAGCTTGCGCATACCTGCAAAATAGTAGAACGCAAAATCTATTTGATGACTTGACGCGCTCTGGTTGTATCACGTGAGTCTCACTCTATTTTCTATCTTCGGTGGGCTTAGAAAGGGGATCGAGGAGGTAGGCAGGCCCGGAGGTGGAGAGATGTCGGTGAGGCGGAGGCGACGGTGGCGGTGACACCGCTAGAACGAGCAGAGGAGGCAGACGGCTGGTGTTGGGCGTGGGCGACCATGGCCGTGGTGGCGGTGGGGGGAGGGGAAGGAGGAGGTCGCCGTGGGCGCGGGTAGGGTCTTGACGAAGCTCCGGGCCTGCTGCCGTGGGGCTCCGGCAACACCCTACCGCGCCGCGGCGGGGCAGTGGGTGGCATGCCGATTGGGAAAGCAATGGGGTCATGCGATCATTAATTGCGCGACTCGTCCCACGTTATCAGGGTTGATAGTAGAATTTCTCACTATGTGCAACATTTTGTTAGAGGTGTTGTTTTTTTATGTTGGAAATGTACAACTTTATTTGAGATTTATCTTGTTCCATTGCTGAATATATGATGAAAATGATGATCAAGTGTTTTTTTGGGGGGTGTAACTGCCATGAGTGCAATTAAATGTTTTTTCATCATGATTCTATAGTTTGTATTTGATTTTTTCCCTATTCAGTATCCATACCCAATAGTGTTTTCTATGTATGGGGCTCCTTTTGTTTCTACACCTATGGGAAAAATATGAAAGCATATACAGTAGACTAGCTGAGGCTGCCTTAACCAATATCTATCTGATCTATTTTCAAGTTAACACTAGGAATATTTACCAATGAAATAGACTATTCGTCTAATTTTTCTTTTGTTTTGAAAGAGGAAGGCAGCTTGCTATTTTTCTGTCTTGCATTTCTTTGGCACAATCATAAATTGTCGACCCTAGATGAGATTGCACATTTGTCACTCTTTGATTCATTGTCTAAAGTTCTGAACCAATACATATGATATCGAATGCTTGTTCGCTCTATGTGCTCATTTTTTTGTATACCCTTTGTTTTAATACTTTCTTTTTTGACATAATGAACCTTCTGCGAGAAACAGATGGAAATGTCAGGGGTGCTGAACTTGGTCATGGAAAAGGTGGAATGCCTGACAAAAGAAGTTCAGCAACTGAGAAGGGAGAACCAACAGCTCCGGCAACAACTTCTCTAATATGTACCTTCGGGAGCCTCTGTTTGGCATTTTTATGCTTTGTGGAAGAGTGCAATTTGCTCCGGAGTCCTAGGTAGGCCCGGCCATGGTCGATTCTCATATTGGTTATCTAGCGCATGACATATAGGAAGCTCTTATTTGACACGGTTGTACATAGAATCCTCTTAGTTTAGAAGCATATTGATATTATTGTTCTCTGTTTGTCATGTGCTGGACTGGTTCCATGTATCTTGGTGGACCTTGGGGACCTTGGGCGGCCTGATTTGGATGGCATATGTCAAAGGTTAACAGATGTTTTCAGTGTAGCTTTTGTTAATAGGATTCCTTGTGAGGCTAAAAATACTTGTCCTTAACAAGCATATGATATTTTGCTTCTTGTTATAGCAGATATGAGTAGCTTATTGCTCCTTGTATGGTTTATAAGGCATCTTCTGGTAATGGCAAGGTTCCTTAAATTGCACTTAACAATTTCGAAGTTGATGTTTTTGAGCCTGGTAGAGATGTGTCCGGCGATTCATAAGTCTGAAACCCCTGGGCTTTGGACTAGTTTCTACATCAACATGAAACCAAAACTGTCCAATATGCCCAAATCCTGTCCGGTCCATTACATCGCTAGCTTGTTTTAGCATATCCGACTCTTGGATTGGTTGCACTTTCCTTCAGTTCTCGGTTATTTCTAGCGGGTGTCTCCGGTGGGGAGTTCAAAGCGAGATGGTGGTGGTAGGGAGGAGGCTCTCTCTCTCACACACGCACACCACACAACAAGAGCCTCTCTCCTGCCACACTTATATATTTCTTTTTAGTGGTTTGGATGAGGAGCTTTAATATAGAGCTTGAACATCTTTGCGTGCAACTCGTATACCTAGAATCTTTGTACACATATGTCATGTTCGCGACGTCCAGTTGAGGAGATATGATCTCACATACCCTTTTGGTCGAGGATGTGACTGACGCTGAAGGCCGTATGACGTTGTCTCCCGTGCCTAAAATCTGAGTCCGTTTGGAAACAACGACAGCTAGCTCGGCTGACGCCTCATGTGAAGGCCGGTGTTGGCTCGTCGATGAGGATGTGTTACCTGGTTGATCCTGCCAGTAGTCATATGCTTGTCTCTAAGATTAAGCCATGCATGTGCAAGTATAAACTAATGCAAACTGTGAATGGCTCATTAAATCAGTTATAGTTTGATTGATGGTATTGCTACTTGGATAACTGTAGTATTTCTAGAGGAGTGGCGCATTTATTAGATAAAAGGATGATGCGGGCTCTGCTCGCTGATCCAATGATTCATGATAACTTGACGGATCGTACGGCCCTCGTGCCGGCGATGCATCATTCAAATTTCTGTCCTATCAACTTTCGATGGTATGATAGGGGCCTACCATGGTGGTGACGGGTGACATAGAATTAGGGTTCGATTTCGAAGAGGGAGCCTGAGAAACGGCTACCACATCCAAGGAAGGCAACAGGCGCGCAAATTACCGAATCCTGACATGCGGAGGTAGTGACAACAAATAACAATACCAGGCACGTTAGCGTCTCGTAATTGGAATGAGTACAATCTAAATCCTTTAACGAGGATCCATTGGAGGGCAAGTCTGGTGCCAGCAGCCGCGGTAAATCTAGCTCCAATAGCGTATATTTAAGTTGTTGCAGTTAAAAAGCTCATAGTTGGACCTTGGGCCGGGTCGGCCGGTCTGCCTCATGGCGAGCATCGACCTACTCGACCCTTTTGCCAACGATGCGCTCCTGGCCTTAATTGGCCGGGCCGTGCCTCCGGCGCTGTTACTTTGAAGAAATTAGAGTGCTCAAAGCAAGTCATCGCTCTGGATACATTAGCAAGGGATAACATCATAGGATTCGGTCCTATTGTGTTTGTCTTTGGGATGAGAGTAATGATTAATAAGGACAGTCGGGTTCATTTTCATAGTCAGGGGTGAAATTCTTGGATATATGAAACACGAATAACTATGAAAGCATTTGCCAATGATGTTTTCATTAATCAAGAACGAAAGTTGGGGGCTCGAAGACGATCAGATACCGTTCTAGTCTCAACGATAAACGATGCCGAGCAGGGATCGGTGGATGTTGTGCGTCGAGATCAGCTATACCTAAGCTTGCACATATAGCCATCTGCAGAACAACTGAATCCGCTCCTTCTGCACATATGGCCACTTTGGATTCGTATAGAATGTCATCCACCAAATCCACCAGGTGAGCAACGGGCAATCCAGCGCCGCACGAACGGTAACTGCAGTTACAACAAAACCTTGCTCTGTTAATGTTACACTGTTCCCTCTAACAATTGTTACTCTTACTGCAGACGGGGCAACATGAGTAACCTACTCCGACACACACTGTACTAGCAACCTAAAGATGGCGACGATGCGGGTCCTTCTGAACAAGCAGGTGCACATGGAGCAGGTCGTCAACAAGTAGGTATGGTGCAACCAGTTTATACATCATCCCTAACTACATCCTTGAGCACCAAGACAATCCAAAAACTGCACTACCTCATGCGGATCCTCATGCAGGTGCCATTGTTGAATCACCCGTTGACTCACCCCTTGATTCACCCATTGATTCGCCTCAAGACCTCGAAGGTGACACCCAAGTACCTGAGACACCAGATAGCGGCCCCGAAGGTGCCACCCAAATACTTTCCACACAAGTAGCTTCCACAAGTAGCACACAAGGAGGAGCTTCAATGCAGAGCTTAATATCTTGGAGATATTTGGTATGATCACTGGAATATTCTTTATCCATGTCTTCATCTTGTTCTTGTTCTTCACTTATCAATTTAGCTATGCTATGAACTAGAGCAAAGTTATTGTGCACAAAGTACTTTATGATTAACTATCTATACATACATGTTTAGACCTAGAGCTAAATTGAGGTGATGAGTTCTATCTTAATTTAGTCTTGGTCAACATTGGTTTGCAGGTTTGTCGTCCGTCCCCGTGGATGCTCTAGTAGAGGGTCCCTGACAAAGACGGATCACCTGTATGATGCTAGAGTAGTAGTCACTAGCGTAGACGTGGTGTCTAGGCTAGCGGTTACCTTCATTTGCCTTGTATCTCAATCGTGAGGTGGATGGTGGTAGGTGGTGACAACCCTGTCCATCGTTAGCATTCCCCCACGTCTGTGTGCGGCGTATAGCTATAGGCCGGGATCGCCTAGTAGACTAGGTGTGCTCTGGTGCCCGAAGTAAGTCAACAACGACCAGACTATTCTTATCTTAGAATCTTTAACCCTATATAAATACATTATTTGTATGATTATCTGCTCTCTTAACATAGCTATTTAGGATATGCCAACTAAACTTTACGTTATTCTTTATTCTTTCTTTTATCTTTATCCTTGAGATTGGATCAAGTGTGTGTGTCAAGTTATCCATTCATCTATCCTCTTTCACCAATGTTATCAACATTGGCTTATTATCCAATCATGTATCTTGTCCATATCCCTATTAGATACTTTTACATCATGCCTTCCTTCATGAAAATATAAAAAAAGTTATACCCTGAATACTTTCGGGTGAAATGCTATAACGTTATTTTTCGTTCTCTTACGGACTTGTTCTGTAAACATTACATATTACCCATCGGTGATTCTATTGACATTACCAAGGAATTTGCAATCCTAGTGATGATGCTAAGAAATGCCAACACTGCCTCTAGCCATTGAAGCTGTCATTGAAGCTGCCATTGAATCCGCCATTGAAGCAATCACCTCAGGGATCAAGGCCGAAGATGTGTGGACAAAGAATCCATCATTGAAGCTACCATGGCCAAAAGATAAGCATCTCTTTCGTGCCTTCATTTGCTTTATCCCTTAGGAGTTTGCATTAGGGTTTCAGATTTGGATTCGAGAAAACACAGTGGAGGATTTGCCAATGTCGTTGGGGGTTGGGGGTGAGGTTGATTCTTGTTTTAGGGTTACAAACCCTGACCCCCTACCATAAGCGATGATAATTTTGATGAGGCAAATCATCCCATGGACTTGGGTTGGGTCCTTAAAGGGACTTTTGGTTGGGATGTAAGGCTGGTGATGAGAGGAACTACAACAAGCCAAGGAATTCTCCATCAGAATACTTTCACACAAAGAAACAATTTAAGTTGTTTCAAGGATGCTTAGATAAGACACCTATGTACGAAAAAAATAGGAGGTTGAGTTGGGACCACTTGGAGAAATTTCCCGAAATGGAAAGTGTTGTGACTTCATTTGCAGCCATGGGTTTGAGGGATATGATGAAAATGAAGCTAAGACAAGAATGACATGGTAATCAGACAATTCTATGCCACACTTGAAGTTAGGAAAAAGAAGGAGAAACTCATTTGGATGGGCAGCACTGGGAGATTGGAGGCATCTTTCTCTAATCTTGCACAACCTTGCAAATTGGATTACCAGGCAATGAAGCAAGGATGATAGTAGTGAAACTTGAGTAATTGAAGGATGAGGAGGAAGAGACCCTTCACTATTAGGCAACCGAGAATGGTGGTTGTCGAGGTTTAAGAAGGATACCCAAGGTTATTTGGAAGCTTTTGAGGCAGACAATCATGCCCGACGATAACAATGGCTGTGAACACACAGGAAAAACTAAAAATTGTAGAATGGATGGGACCACAGGCGGGACCCAGACTGCCCTCTGATCTTCTAGCCTTACATAATGGCTTTGGTGCTGCTCAAGTTGTCCAATTTTGTAGGTGGCATGGAAACAACGCACCACAACTACAGGGTCCACAACCATGACTGGCTTGTAGAGGAATCCATTACCTTTGACCTTTGTGCCATCAGACAAGGAAAACATGTCACCATCAGATGATGAGAACATGACGCCATCGTATTCTATAGGTCAGAACTTATCTGTTTCCTTTACTTCATGGCACATGATGTTTTTTGAGTTATTTTTATACTAACTTGTCTTGTCATTAGTGCCACCAACCTTGAAGAACATGTTGACATCCTATTCTAATGGTTAGAGCTTATTCTGGTGTCGCTTACATTATGATACGTGATCCATATTGTTGGAGTTAATTATACACTAACTTGTCTTGCCTTCATTGGTACTGTTCCAATGGAAGTCGGGGTCATCCTCATTCAACTCCTCCAGGTCCTCATCCACACCGAGGTCGTTAGGAGATTCATAGGAGGGGGACCTGTCCTCGTCGGAGGAGTGGACAGACGACTTGTCATCATCCACGTTGTCGAAGGAATAGGGGTTGCAGAGTGGGTTGTTTGACATAGTGGTTTTGTTTTGGAGCGGGACGAAGAAGAAGGCCAGAGTGGAAGAAGAAGCCAGATGTAGGTTAGCAGTGTATGGCTCCTAGGCATCCTGCGTAAGGATAAAAAACCTGCAAATTTTGTTCGACGTTTGGAAATTTTGCCATAAAGGATAGTCGTTTGATCAGAATTAATGGTGAAGTGATGCCTATTGGGCCTCAGATGGTGGCATTAATAGTGAATTGACTGCCTTGGAAGTTGAACTAATGGCCTTGGAAGTTGTGTTGACTCAGGGTCTCATTAATACGTTTGTCCGGGGAGCGAGATTTTCTGATGGGCGAATTGTTCGATGAAATCTGCATTATATGAAAAAAATCCAAACAAAATAAAAGACCACGTGGGTTTCGAACCCAAGGCGACTTTATACATGGCGCTGGGCATAACCGCTTCGCTATGGATGATTTGTGCATTTGGCTATCTTCACTGGTTTTAGTAGAATACCTTTGCATAAGCAACTACTTCTGAAGTCGGTTCTCATAGGTGGTTGGGTTAGGAGAACAGCCTCTACAAACCACAATCTTTAGGATCGGTTGATATAATGTAACCGCCATTGAAAACATTGCTTCAAAGGCGGTTGCCATAAGGTAACCACTTTTGAAAGTTGTGTAGTTTTAGAGACAATTGTCTTAATGTAACTGCTTTCGAAGATACATCTTTAGGGGCGGTATCAAAACTATAGTGCTAGCCCACGAGTTTAGAGGCGGCTTGCTATGTCAGCTGCCTCTATTGTAAATGGGGGCATTACTAATGTAATCTTTTGTACTAATGATACCAATGACAAAGCTATGTGACCTGCCAACAATGGATGATGGAGCTGCTCTACCAGAACTAGAAATAATGTTAAAAGCAAGGGCTAATGTCAAAAAAATTGAAGTTTTCAAATGGATAGATCAACCAGCGGCTGATTCATCATAGGAAGAACTTGGGAGCTTCAAGAAGCTCTACTCTAACTTTCAGCTTGAGGACAATTTGATTCTCCAGACAGGGAGAGATATAACAGTTATCAAGCATCTCAAGGATGTCCCCGAAAAGTGGCAGTAGGTTAGTCTATTAGTGAGGGGAATAGGCCTAGCAGTTATATATTAAGGCTTCCTTCAAGAATAAGCTCTTGGGCCAAGCCCATTAGCATATGTAAACCCCCTAAATGTATAAGTGAGAACAGTCAATGAGAAGAGCAAGAAACTTTAGGGTTAATCCCTTCATCTCTCCTCCCTCCTCTTCTCCTGTGCGCTGCCTCTCTTCTCCTCTCCACCGCTATCGCCGCCCTTACCGTAGCCATCACACGCCACTGTGCCGACCATGCCGCCGTTCGGATGGCTGCCAGCCTCCCTCTCCACCGTGTCCGCCAACCACCGCCACCCACTGACACGCTGTCGGCGCCGCCGCCGCGACCATCGCCCATCATCCTTCGTGGAATCCTAATTCCCTTCCCCAAACCGCTCAGGGTTCAAGACTGTGACGCCTATTTTTTTAAATGTAACCAGCACAAATCCTAAAGCAAGTTTTTTGATTTGTAGATAACATAATTAATTAGCTTTTTAGTGATTCCTACTGCAGTGGAGGGACTTTCTTTGCTTTCTAAAGATATAACAAAATTAATTGGCTTATTTTATGATTCCTACTACATTCGAGGCCTGGCATGCATGGCCCAGCCCCCAGCCCATCATAACCCTACCACATGTCCCCTTCCTGTCTTGTTGGTACTTAAGGCTGGATAACGAGACATCTCGGCTCGACTTGGCTCAACTCATTATGGCTCGTTAAGATAACGAGCCAGCTTAGCTCGACTTGTTATCTAAACAAGTCAGAAGGCCGGCTCGGCTCGGCTTGTTAAAAGCACGAGCTAGCTTGTTTTGCTCACGAGCCAGGCATAAACAACTATAAAAATATAATACTTGTATTTCTCTAAATCTTGAGAATAGTAATAATATAAGAATAACACATCTAAAGCCTTAAATTGGAGAAAAATTGATATGTGCTAATGTATTTATACAAGTATAATAATATACTATAGTATTACACCATACATCCAAACAAAATGATAAAGTTATATTAATCTTAATTTTGTAGGGTCCAGACCTGTCATCAACCAATTGTAAAGTATAAGTCATTAAGTGATACAAAAACTAATATAAATTTTGATGCTTTTTTTACCTGGACATGTGGCTCGTTTGGCTCGCGAGCTGGCTCATTACAGCTAACGAGCTAAAATCCTGACTTGGCTCGGCTCATTATCATAACGCGCCGAGTCGAGTCGAATCAAACCAGCCGTGAGGCAAGCGAGCTAACGAGCTTCAAGTTTTTCATCTAGCCTTAGTGGTACTTGTCTACGTTGTAGCCTTGCGGTTGCGGGGCAAGTGGCAACGGTGGCAGCCGGCAAGCTTATGTGGCTCTACTACGCAAGTGAGAAGACATGATGGGAGTGTTGGGGAACAACTTTGACATGAAAACCTCTCGTCCAAACTTTGGAGTACAATATAGATATCTTATTGAATATCATGAGATAAACATAGCGAAGGTGATTTAATGACTTCGTTCGATTCTCTTCGAGCTTCGCTTCTCGATTTTCCATTTTTCAGGTTATGGGTTGGAAAGCGGCTTCGCCTAGAACTTGGCCTTCGCTCAACAATCAGCATAGTCAATATTTCAAATTTGACTTCGCGCAACAGCTAGCGAAGTCAACATTTCAATTTCGCTCGGATAATGATCATAACCTTTTGCCGTCCAAAAAGGGTGAAGATGAAGGGCGAAGTGTGTTCCACCACTTCGCCAATTGATTTCCTAGATAGTTGCCAGAGATGTTTGCAGTTATATTTGTGATTTTCATGTAATCGCGAAGTCGACGGGCCTCTATAAATACCCCCTCAAATTGTAAAGATAAAATAGCGAATGAAATACAATTGCGATCTACATATCATCCCACTTATATGTGTGTGATTTCATCACCCAACATCTGGCGCCATCCGTTTGTGTGATCGAAGACACTCACGACCACCAAAAATGGCAAGACCCAGTAAAAAAACAGCTCCGGCTGATGGCAACTCCACTCAAGACCCAATCATAGAAGATGCAATAGAAACTGAAACCAGACGTGTTCAAGAAGAAGAAGAAACTCAGAACGAAGAAAGAAGACTCAAGAAACTCGAGGATCAACTAGCTGTCAAGAGAAAACAGCTAGAAGAAGCAAGAGCGAAGACAAGGGAAAGTCCCTGAAGCAAAGAATTACGGAAGCAGAAGCAGAAATAAGAAAGCTCAACGAAGAGATAGAAAATGAAAGTGAAGTCACGATCCAAGACCCAAACTCAGCAAGAAAAAACACCAACAGCAAATACAACCGAAGCCAAATAGCAACAATTGACACAGAGTCACCTCTGTAGATCGACATTCAACTAGCGAAGTGGCCAACAGGATTCAAACTCAACATCATCCCAACTTACAATGGCATGTCTGACCTAATACAATTTCTCATGAGCTTTGAAGCAGCAGTTACATCAAGTGGGGGAGATGCAAACACCCTAGCGAAGTCGCTCATCATGGCAGTAAGAGGACCAGCACAGCATTGGTACTCTTCGCTAAAACCAAGGTTAATCAAATCTTGGAATCAACTTCGCACAACCCTGCTCTTAGATTTCCAAGGCCTACAAAGAGTTGATCTCACAAGCGATGATCTTTTCAACATCAAGCAGCAACCAAAGGAACCATTGAGCCAGTATTACAAAAGATTTGTATAAGCAAAAGATCAAATCCCAAACATACCAGATGAAGTTGTTATCATTGCAGCAATCAAAGGACTGCGGGCAGGCCAACTTTCCTCCCACTTCAAAAGGGAAAGACCAACCACAGTGGAAAAGTTATATGAAGAAATGAGAAAATACTGTGAATCCGACGAAGAATACAGGAAAAGAATAGAAGAAGAAAACGGTGAAAGAAACATGTCAAGATCAAATAGCAATTCCCAACACTTAAGAATAAACGTTGAGCAAAGACCACTTCAGAGGATAAATCACATCAGCAACACGAGCGAAGCTGCCAGTCAAGGTCCAAGATCAAACAGTCAAAGAAATTTTTAAAACAACAGAAGTTACAAGGAAAACTTCCAGCAAAGGGCAAACTACAACAATCAAAGCAGAAACTTCAAAAGGAAAATTTTGAGGCCTGAAGAAATGTACTGTATCATACATGGCAAAGGGGCCGGTCACACATCAAAGATGTGCCCAAGAGTAAAAAAAGCATTGAAGAAATCCATGAAGAGAATAGAGCAACTTCGCAGCAGAAAGTTGTCAATCATCTAGCTCTCCAAAGAACAAGTTACTTGCTAATAACTTAACCTCAGCACATGTTGCCACCATTTTCACCAATCTACAATTGCCAACTGCTAGCAGCGTGTCCGCAAAATCAATGGGGCCCAAGTCAGCAGCAAAGTTCCACCCTGAAAGTTCAATAGCAAATAGCAATCACCAAATTCAACACAACAACAACATGCCCGAAGCGTCAACAAGCAATGGGAATGCAATCATCCCAAGCAAAGGCAGAACTATGACAATCTTCGGAGGAAACAACATGGAGCTTGATACAAGAAATGAAAGAAGAAATTATTTCAGAAGAGTAAATTCCATAGCAGTCGAAGGTCCATTCAAGAAAATAAGATGGTCCCACATGCCAATCACATTCTCAGAAAAAGATCTCAAGCTCAAAGATTACCCTCATATGGACGCAATGTTCATAGAAGCAAACATCAAAGGTTGGGCAGTATCAAAAATTCTAATAGATGGAGGCAGCTCAGCAGATATCATATTCACAAGAACTCTAGATGCAATGCAAATTGACAAAAATCTTGGGAAGGGCCGAGCACCCATTAGTTGGCTTTGGCGGAAAGAAAATAAACTCTGTCGATAGAATTGTCTTGCCAGTCTCATTCCGAACAGTGAACAATGCGAGAACAGAGCAAATAGCATTTGATGTTGTTGAATTGCATAGCCAATACAATGCAATCTTTGGAAGTGGAAGTTTAATTGCTTTCAAAGCCATAGTAAGCTACCCATACTTATGCATGAAGATGCCAGCAGTCAATGGCATCATAACCATCTTCGGTGATCAAACAGAGGCAAGAAACATAGAAAGAGATGCAAGCCCAGCTTTCAAAAATATCCACGTGATACAAGAAGAAGAAGAAGATGAGCTTGAAACTGAAAATGCGAAGACACAAGAAAAAGCGGAGCCTTGCGAAGACACAAAGAAAGTATCAATCGACCCAATGGTGCCAAAAAGACAAGTTATCGTCGGCACAAATCTATCAAAAGAAGAAGAAAAGATAATACAAGTCCTGCGAAGTAACAAGGATATCTTCGCCTGGTCTGCACAGGACTTAGGAGGAGTAAGCAGGGATGTCATAGAGCACAAGTTAAACATCGACCCAAACTTCAGGCCAAAAAAGTAAAAACTCAGAAAGTTATCGGAAGACAGAACACAAGCTACAAAAGTCGAAGTCCAAAGATTGTTAGATGCAAAAGTCATAAGAGAAGTTCAATTCACAACTTGGCTTGCAAACATAGTCATGGTGTAGAAGAAAAACAAAAAGTAGAGAATGTGTATAGACTTCACAGATCTCAACAAGACATGTCCAAAAGACAATTTCCCTCTACCAAGAATAGATACTCTAGTAGACCAAGCAGCAGGGAGTGAAATGCTCAATTTCCTTGATTGCTATTCAGGCTACCATCAAATTTGGATGAAAAAAGAAGATGAAGAATACACAAGTTTCATTACACCATTTGGAACTTACTATTTCCAAAGAATGGCCAAGGGGCTTCGCAATACAGGAATAACCTTCATCAGAATGACATCCACAGTCCTCAAAGATCAAATACCAAGAAATTTGCTTGCGTATGTTGATGACTTGGTAGTCAAGAGCAAGAAAAGAGAAGACCATGTCGAAGACTTACAAGAAACCTTCTCAAACCTCAGAAAAGCAAATCTAAAGTTGAACCCAAAAAATACACATTTGGAGTTCAAACGGGCAAAATTTTGGGGTGCATCGTATCCGCAAAAGGAATGAACCCAAATCCAGAGAAAGTGAAGGCAATACTGAACATGCAAGTGCCAAGAAACATCAAGGACATCCAAAAGCTGACAGAAAGATTAGCTTCACTGAATAGATTTATATCCAAATCAGCTGAGCGAAGCCTCCCAATATTTCAAGCACTAAAAGGGAAAAAGAAAAAATTCAACTGGGGTCAAGCACAAGAAGAAGCTTTTGATGAAATAAAGAAGCATCTATCCAACCCCACAACTTTGGCAACACCTGACCCAACGGTAGATTTGCTACTATATGTATCAGCAAATGAAAGTACAGTCAGTGCAATACTGATACAAGAAGAAGAAAATGAGCACTCAACAAGACAAGTTCTAGTATACTTTGCATCTAAAGCATTGTCTGGATCAAAAATTTTCTATTTAGAAATCGAGAAAATTGCATATGTAGTACTTATGGCATCCATAAAGTTGAAACTCTACTTCCAAGCACACAAAATAAGAGTGCCAACAAATCAACCCCTCAAAGAAGTGCTACAAGGCTGCAAGTCCTCAGGGAGATTGGGAAAATGGGCTGCAAAATTGTCTCAATACTTCATCAAATTTGAGAAAGGAACAGCAATCAAATCTCAAGTGTTGGCTAACTTCATAGCAGATTGGACACCTTCAAAGTACAATCAAGAAAGAATGGAGCAACTAGAATGGATAATCTATTGTGACGGCGCTTGGGGCTTCACCGGCGCAGGAGCAGCAGCAATCATAACCTCACCTTCTGGAATCAAACTCAAATACGCAGCAAGACTAGACTTTCAATGCACCAACAACATTGCAGAATATGAGGCAGTATTGTTGGGACTTCGCAAAGCAAGAACAATAGGAATTCCAAAGCTAATAATCAAGACAGATTCTCAAGTTATGGCTGGGCATATAGAGAAAAATTACAAAGCAAGAGATCCAGAACTAGTAAAGTATCTCCAACTATTGAGGGATCAAGAAAAACACTTCGCTGGATTCACAGTAAAAAGTATTTCAAGAAATGATAACACAGATGCAGACGAAATTGCAAAAGCCACCGCCCAAAAGTTAGAGTTACCATCAGAAGTATTCTTCCAAACTATCACCGAAGCCTCAACAAAAACAAAAGTTGAACAACCGAAAGAAGTACACATCATAGAAAGCGAAGACTGGAGAGCTCCAATTATGGCATTCCTCAAAGGATTTTACGAGACAGAAAACAAAGTTGACAAAATAAGAATGAAGCAAAAGACCAGAAGTTACAAAATCATCAATGAAGAACTGTACAAGGAAGGAGTTTGCCAACCACTACTAAAGTGCATCTCAAGAGAAGATGGAAAAAAACTTGTTGAAATAAATACATGAGGGAATCTGCGGATGCCACGCTGGGGCTAGATCAATAGTGAAAGCTTTCAGACAAGGGTTTTTCTAGCCAACTGCCCAAAGTGACAGCATAGAAATCATTCGGACTTGTCACAATTATCAAATGGCAGAAAGTAAAGTCAATGCACCAGGAACAAACCTACAACCAATTGAACCAACTTGGTCACTAGCAAGATGGGGAATCGACATAGTTGGAAAGTTACCTCCGGCTCAAGGCAATTACCAATACGCAATAGTTGCAGTTGAATATTTCACCAAGTGGATTGAGGCAAAGCCAATCACCAACGTGTCCTCTCACAATGAAAAAATTCCTATGGCAAAACATCATTTGCAGATTTGGAGTCTCAAGACACATCACAGTAGATAATGGAACGCAATTCGACAGCGAAGACTTCAGGGAATATTGTCAGTCATTGGGAATCAAACTTTGCTTCGCATCAGTAAGACACCCATAGTCTAATGGAGCAGTCAAAAGAGCAAACAGGATAATTTACAATGGAATTTCAAAGTGCTTAACAGACCTAAAAAAGAAAAATGGGTCGACGAATTAACAAGAGTAATCTGGTCACAACACTTCAAAACCGAGGCTAACAGATTTTTATCCATTCAAGTTACTTTACGGAGATGAAGCAATGACTCCTAAAGAAATAAAATACGAAGGTCCAAGAACAAATATTCAAATGATCACAGAAGAAGACCAAGCAACAAGCAAAGATTTGCTCAAAGAAGAAAGAAACAAAGCACTTAAAAATATCAAGCAGTACCAACTTGAAACAAAGAAGTGGTACAACAAAAAAGTCAAGTCAAGAGAGTTAGCACCAGGAGATTTTGTCCTCAAAAGAAAAAGAGATGAAGACACTGTGGGAAAATTTCAACAAAAGTGGAAAAGGCCTTTCATCATCACAAGAACAAACAAAGAAGGTGCATATCTAGCAAATCTGAAAGGTAAAGAACTCAGTCACACTTGAAATATAGAAGCACTTCATAAATATTACTCGTAGCCAAACTAGAAGAGTAGTTTTACTTTCTGCAAAGTAGAAGTAGAAGTTTCATTCCAAGCAACTTTACAATTTAAAATGTAATCGAGCTGCACTCTTTTTCCACTCACGGGAAACCCTTCGCAGGGTGAGTGGTTTTTTAATGAGGTAGTCTCTTAGTAAATGAGAAAGTAGTTTTCCCAGAGATATGTCTCCACATTGAAGTATAAAATGCTGAAGAGTATATCCAACATATACTCCCATATCGGCACAAATTTTGCAAAACTAAGTTAGCATCAATATTTTATTTAATCTAAAAAATACTAACTTATCCAACTCATATAAGTCTAAGGCAAATTCTTTGACTTTATTTCACTAAGGTGAAAATGTTTTCAGCTTCTAAGGAAGCGTATACGTCCACTTCACACGAAAAAGTAGGGACGGCGTTTCAAAATTTGCTAAAGCAAATTTTTGACTTCATTTCACTAAGGTGAAAATGTTTTCAGCTTCTAAGGAAGCGTACGCATCCACTTCATACGAAAAAGAAGGGACGACATTTCAAAATTTGGTAAAGCAAATTTTTTGACTTTATTTCACTAAGGTGAAATGTTTTCGGCTTATAAGGAAGCGTACGCGTCCACTTAAGAAGGGATGGCATTTCAAAATTTGCTAAGGCAAATTTTTCGACTTCATTTCACTAAGGGTAAAATGTTTTCAGCTTCTAAGGAAGCGTACGCGTCCACTTTACGTGAAAAAGAAGGGACGGCGTTTCAAAATTTGCTAAGGCAAATTTTTTGACTTTATTTCACTAAGGTGAAAATATTTTCATCTTCTAAGGAAGCGTACGCGTCCACTTTACACGAAAAAAAAGGGACGATATTTCAAAATTTGCTAAGGCAAATTTTTCGACTTTATTTTACTAAGGTGAAAATGTTTTCAGCTTCTAAGGAAGCATACGCGTCCACTTCGCGCGAAAAAGAAGGGACCGCGTTTCAAAATTTGCTATGGCAAATTTTTTGACTTCATTTCATTAAGATGAAAGTGTTTTCAGCTTCTAAGTGAAGTGTACGCGTCTGCTTCGAACAAAAAAGGGACGGTGTTTTAAAACTCGCTAAGGCAAATTTTTTGAACTTTTTCCACTAAAAATAAAACATTTTCAATCTCTAAGCGAAGTATACGCATCCACTTCGCGTGAAAAAGAAGGGACCGCATTTCAAAATTTATTAAATTCTTCAAATCGGTCTCGTCAGAGAAAAAATATTGCCAGTCCTAAAGCGAAGCATAGACAACTATCCTCAAACAAAAAGCAGGATCTTTAAAGAAAGACGATAAAATTCAAATCGATTATGCAATACTCATTTACAAGCGAAGGTAAACTCGCACACTTCGTAGTACAACAAGATGTCTTGCAATACAACTTACCCAATTACAAAAATATGTTTACAAAATTAGTCATCTTGAGAACTAACTACTTCGGCAGCATCACCTAGTATGTCGCTCACAACTTCATTAATAATCTCATCCGTTTCACGGCATAAATAGTCCTCACAAACATTCACCGATTAAGTACTTGACTCAGATGACTACAAGAAGAAGAAGTTAGAAAACAAGAGTCCAACCACAGAAGAAAAGTAAACTTCACAGTCAAATTTTTACCTGTGCAAATTCTGTGAAATCAAAAACTCAGCAATTGGGAGGTCTGATATTACGATATCGTTTATTCACATCTATAAAAGATTTGTAAGATAGAATCACCAAAAAAGTTCAAGTTTAAAATAACGAGAGCAAAACTTACGAGCAAGAAAATCATTGACATCATGACCATCATACTTTGCACAAAAATTATAGAACTCGCTAGGCTCGAAAATGAAGTTATCTTTACACATTAGCAGCGGGATAGCATCTTCAACATCCTGCATAGGCTCAGCATGAGGAACCTGCGCAGGATGGACCATAGTCAAACAACTTCCAAGTACACATCTTACAAAGACAATAACTGTGAACCATTGTATCTTAAGACCCTCTCATCTCATAAAAGAAAAAACAACTAGAGCCTAAGGATGGCCGCCACTAACATTGCTAGATCCGGCACCGCCTTGATCTCTAGCATCGGCCGCCGTCTTCGCGGCTTCCTCTGCCTCCCTCCTGGCAGCCTCCGCGTCCTTTGCAATTTGCTGACATAAAAAAGAGAGAAAAGTTAGATGTGAAACATAATAGAAAAAAATAATTAAGTGTAAAATTTACCCTCTGTAATTTCTCTCAGCTTTATCAAAGCAATGGGACCGACCACCTGACCTCTAATACTGCTCAAGATATTTGTTGCACAGTACTTGTGTCGCCTTTATCACATTGGTTAGTTCACCCACAGAAGGAAACTTGTAGTTGGCATCACAAAGTTGTGCAAACAAAGGATCCTGGCTCTATCTCATCAAATGAAACAAAGCACGACAAGAGTAATAAACCCTAATGTCAACCGTGGTCTCGGTAATTCGGGACAAATCTTCGTACTGACGACAAAGCCAACTGAAGAAACTATCACGTTCACCAAGCTCCCAACAGTTTTCCTCAGGACGAGCTCCAAACTTGTCATAACATTCAAAACAAAGATCCCAGATTCGATTGCAATTGTCGAAGAAAGACTTGTCTTGCTCCCGCAACTTTTTTCAATACGCCTCATGCCTTCCTTCAACTTTTCATTCTCCTCCATAATCTTCTTGAGATCATCCTGTATTTCTTCAACTCGAGCAAGAGCACTGATAAGTCTGCCCTACAAAGCATTGTGAGCGTCTACAACATCAGCTCTTTCCTTTTATTTCTCGGCAAGTTGCTTCTTCAGATTTTCATTTTCAACTTGATAGTCACATTCGCGAAGAGCAAAATTTTTCTCCCTCTTCTAAACCCATTCGCAACCCTCTCATCAAGATAGAACCTTTGTACATCATAGACAAGCCAGCATCAACAACTTCGAGCAAAGGCTTCTTCGATATCTCAAGCTTTGCATCCGGTATAGTGAAAGCCTCATCTATACACTTTGATAGCTGAACCTCAGAAGTGCGAGGCATCATCTGAAGTTTATCAGCCCTAATACCTATAAACTTGAAACAATCAAGACCTAAACTTTTCTCTTGGCCAAACTCTAAGCCCCGCTTTAGCGCATCAGAAACTTCCCCTCCGTCAACAGCAGGGGCAACAGGAGTTGCAGGATCTTGCTGAACATTCTTCATCTTGCCAAAATCAACATTCTTCTGGGGAGAAGATGGTGCATGAGGAAACATAGTTTCTACAAAAATAGAAATCAAGACTTAGCAAAAGAAGACAATTCAAGTAAAAAGAAAACACGAGGGCATAATACTCACCAGTAGAAACGCGCTCTCCCAAACTGCAATCAACCTTCTGGCCAATCTCAACATGAATAGTGGAGCTCGACAAGCGCACCAACCTTTCTTCATTAACCACATCATCAAAAACTTCTTCATCACTCTCCTCAAGATTAAGAGAATAAACTCTAGAGCCGCCAGCTTTTCTCGCCACATTCGGAATACCGACTTCACCGACCCCAACTGTTGTAGGGTCTTCAAGCGAAGTAGTCTTTCCAATGTCAGCATTCTCATCATGAGATCCAACGATAGGAACCTCAGAGCCAAACTTTAGCGAAGTCGACCTAGCAGCTTTTTGAAAATCCCTAACTTGAGTCTCTCTCTCAGAGACCAAGTTAACTCCTACACCAACTTCGCCTAAACCATCGGCAAAAGCACCACGAGCTTGCAAACTCTGTAAGTTTTCGTTAAGTGGAGTAAGTAATAGTGGAGCCAAACCACTAGAGGAGAAAGTCATACAAATTTTTCTCACCTCATCCTCAACATCTTGAGAGACAAGAAACCGACATCATCACCATCACCATCACCTCTGACAGCCTCAACACCACCTTCGCCACCAGCACCGACATCAGAAACAATATTCCCTTCAATATCCAAAGTCTGATCAAGAATAGCATCAAGTTCTTCACTATCAAGAAGAATAGCAGGACTATTATTCTTTTTTATCTTCTTCGCAACAACCTTAGTTGCACCTTCAGCAACCTTACCCTTTCCTTTCGCCTGAGCAGCAGTTTCTCTCCTCCGGCCTTGCTTCTTTTCACGACTATAAGCAGGAGGAGGTCTGTCATGATATTCAACTTTAGCAACCTCGAAAACCCTGTTCAAGCACTTATACTCCAAACCAATAGTTTTATCTATATTATCCTTCTCACTCTTCACATATTTACTAAGTAAATCATCTGCCTTATTTTCGACAGACTTCACAAATTCTTCATCCTAAGAAAATGTCCTCGGGTGACAAAAATCATTGTCTAGTTGATGCCACGAATCTGCTTAGGATAGAAGCGCGAGAAGGTCCATCCTTTTTTTAATGGTCAAATTCTAGCTGTAGCATACTCTTCAACAATATCACGGGCACATTGTAGCGAAGCCGTAGCCTTGAAGGCCTTTACTGCAGTCTTGGAAATCATAGTAGGAGGAAAGGAAGGAGTACACATAAATCTTTCAATAACCATTTTCGCAGCCAAAGGATACTTTTTTACCATCCTCTTTGTAACAGGATCCCTTTCTTCAACCATTGGCACCTTATGATAAAACCAGTACCTGGACCAATCACCAACTCCCCACATGTTCTTTGTGGCAGAAGAAATCTGAGCAGCATTACGAGCTGTCTTAAAACTGCAGCAAGCAAAATGCTTAGTAATCAAGTGCCCATCAAGCATAAATGTCTTATACTGAGTGTGCATCTCAAACAGCTCGCAAAAAGCAACAAATTGTCATTGGCTTCTAAAGATCTCACAGCCCAAATGAATTGTGACAACCTAACCACTCTGTTAGGTGTCAAATGATGCATCTGTATGTTGAAGGCCTTCAACACATCTTCAAGTAAATCTCAGCACGAAAACCGAAGCCCAGCATTAAAAAGGTCATGATAAACAATACATTCATCAGGATGAGGTTGAGGATTAGTTTCATCAGCATCGGGAATCCTGACGAGGTCACGATCAAAAATTCGCAGCCTTACCATTTCATCAAGGCAGCTCTTATCAAACAGACTTCTGCCGAAGGTCAACGTATAACCCTTGTCATCCCTAACTAAATCCTCAACCGAAGCATCAACATTTTCCAAGTTTTCATCATCTGAATCCGGATGAGACTTATCTTCATCAACTTTGTCACTCTCCTGGGACCAAATTCGATCTTGCAAATCTTCAGAAGACATCTTGAACGAAATCATCAAACAAACTCCGCTGGTGCAGCCAAAGGAAAACAAGCCCAAAACACCAAATGTCAAGAAAAACTATCTCAAACTTTCTAACTCAAGAAAAATTTTGGCAGAGCTTCCCCTCCTCTAAAAACGACGGCTCCAGGGGGGAGGCATCGCTATTTATAGATGGGTCCAGTCAAACAGTCAAAGCTAGCCGTTGGATTCAAAATTCAAACAGGCCAACTCCAAAGTTTGGACGGCGTTTACCAAGGAAAGTTTATTTAAACTTCACGGGATTCAGACCTTTAGAGTAGGCCTTCGCCCGCGAGGGGCTGCTGTTGGAGAACAACTTTGACATGAAAACCTCTCGTCCAAACTTTGGAGTACAATATAGATATCTAATTGAATATCATGAGATAAACATAGCGAAGGTGATTTAATGACTTCGTTCGATTTTCTTCGAGCTTCGCTTCTGGATTTTCTATTTTTTAGGTTACGGGTTGAAAAGCGGCTTCGCCTGAAACTTGGCCTGCGCTCAACAATCAGCGAAGTCAATATTTCAAATTTGACTTCGCGCAACAGCTAGCGAAGTCAACATTTCAATTTCGCTCGGATAATGATCATAACCTTTTGCCGTCCGAAAAGGGTGAAGATAAAGGGCGAAGTGTGTTCCACCACTTCGCCAATTGATTTCCTAGCTGGTTGCTAGAGATATTTGCATTTATATTTGTGATTTTTATATAATCGCGAAGTCGAGGGGCCTCTATGAATACCCTCTCAAATTGTAAAGATAAAACAGCGAATGAAATACAATTACGATCTACATATCATCCCACTTATATGTGTGTGATTTTATCACCCAACAGGGAGCTAGGCTAAATAAGAGAGATCGTGAGAGATTGACAAGTGTGAGTGGATAAGATATAGGGTATAGGAAACTGGAGAGAGCAAGCTCTTGCTTGTGCCCTCGTAGGGGTGGAAGGAGAGACAATTTTTCTCCTAACCCTTAAAAGATTTATATTTTACAATCTAGGAATCCTTGAGTTAATTGGGCCTTCTTAAGAGGAGAGGCATTTGATAGGTTTTTGCAATGAGAGAGTAACGAAAACTCTATTACGCGATGGACACAGATAAGGCGCGACCCGTCGCGCCGAGAGGGTAGCGCGCTACCTTAGTCCCACGTGCGCAACTCCTGACGAGCCGCACACTACTCCTGCATGCAAATCAGACATGCCCGGCTACGCTACGACCAACCGCTGCCCCACATGCAAATCAGACCTGCCCGAAACCCACTCCACAGCCTACTACACGCAAATGAAAAAGCGAAGCTTTTTTCTTTCAATTGCTATAATTTTTAAATGTTACATCCGTTTTCACTTCCGTCTTAACCATTGCGTTCCATGTGACGAGACAAATAAAAGTAGACCCAACTTATATATGTTCGATGAATTTTACTATAATAGCAATTTATGTGCAATACGTGCTAGGAGATTTACCAAAAGAGTTATTGGCATATAATACTAAAATTGCTACTAAAAAAAGGCTAAAGTTGCCACATAGTATATAAAGGTTAGGGGAAGTATTTCTTTGGAAAAATTACTACCATGTAATACTAAAGTTGCTACTACAAAAATATGCTAAAAAATTAAATTAAAACTTTTATTTTTAACATAAATTGCTATAAAAAATAAAAAACTTGACTGAAAACAAAAAATAAAAATAGAAAAACTTTATACTACTAAAGTTGCTAGACCCTTAATACATAAGTTGCTACACCTTTAATAAATAAGTTGCTACTAGATTAATACATAAATTGCTATAATTTTTTTCTTAAAAAACTTGACTGAAAAAGCTAAAAATAGAAAAACTTTATACTACTAAAATTGATAGACCCTTAATTCATAAGTTGCTACACTCTTAATAAATAAGTTGATACACGATTAATACATAAATTGCTATATTTTTAAAATAATTGACTGAAAACAAAAACTAAAAATAGAAAACTTTATACTCTCTAAAGTTGCTAGACCCTTAATACATAAACTGCTAAAGTTGATAAACCCTTAATACAATAGTTGCTACATGATTAATAAATAAATTGCTATAATTTTTTTAAAAAATCTTGACAAAAACATAAACTATAAATAGAAGAGCTTTATACCACTAAAGTCGCTAGACCCTTAATACATAAATTGCTACACTCTTAATAATAAGTTATTACACGATTAATACATAAACTGCTATATTTTTTTCAAAAACTAGACTAAAAATAAAAACTAAAAATAGAAAAACTTTATACTACTAAAGTTGTTAGACCTTAATACATAAGTTACTACACCCTTAATACACAAGTAGCTACAAGATTAATACAAAAATTGCTATAATCTTTTTATAAAAAAGACAGAAAACATAAACTAAAAATATAAAACTTTATAATACTAAAGTTGCTAGACCCTTAATACATAAGTTGCTACACTCTTAATAAAAAACTTGCTACACGATTAATACATAAATTGCTATATTTTTGAAAAAAACTTAACTGAAAACATAAACTAAAAATACAAAAATTGTATACCACTAAAGTTGCTAGACCCTTAGTACATAAGTTGCTATACCCTACACGATTACTACAAAAACTGCTATAATTTGTTAAAAAACTTGACTGAAAACAAAAACTAAAAATAGAAAAGCTTTATACTACTAAATTTGCTAGACCCTTAATATATAAGTTGCTACACCCTTAATAAGTTGCTACACGGTTAACGTATAGGTTCCTACATGACTGAAAACTAAAAACTAAAACTTAAAAATCTGGGAAAAAAAGCTAACTGAAAACTAAAATCAGGAGTAACTTATTTGTCAGTTTCACTTTTCATTATTTGTTGTCATTACCAATTCTAATTAGCTATTGCACAAATAAGTTGCCACAAAAGAAGAATTTATCTCCTGATTTTAGTTTTCAGTCCGCTTTTTTCCCTCACTTTTAAGTTTTAGTTTTCAGTTTTCAGTCACGTAGGAACGTATATGTTAACCGTGTAGCAACTTATTAAGGGTGCAGTAACTTATGTATTAAGGGTCTAACAAATTTAGTAGTATAAAGCTTTTCTATTTGTAGTTTTTATTTTTAGTCAAGTTTTTTAAAAAATTATAGCAGTTTATGTAGTAATCGTGTAGGGTGTAGCAACTTATGTACTAAGGGTCTAGCAACGTTAGTGGTATACAATTTTTGTATTTTTAGTTTATGTTTTCAGTCAAGTTTTTTTTAGAAAAAGTATAGCAATTTATGTATTAATCGTGTAGCAACTTATGTATTAAAGGTCTAGCAACTTTAGTAGTATAAAGTTTTTTATTTTTAATTTATGTTTTCAGTCTTTTTTATAAAAATATTATAGCAATTTTTATATTAATTTTGTAGCAACTTGTGTATTAAGGGTGTAGTAACTTATGTATTAAGGTCTAACAACTTTAGTAGTATAAAGTTTTTCTATTTTAGTTTTGGTTTTTCGTCTATTTTTTTAAAATATAGCAGTTTATGTATTAATCGTGTAACCACTTGTTTATTAAGAGTGTAAGCAATTTATGTATTAAGGGTCTAGCGACTTTAGTACTATAAACCTCTTCTATTTATAGTTTATGTTTTTAGTCAAAATTTTCTAAAAAATTTATAATAATTTATGTATTAATCATGTAGAAACTATTATATTAAGAGTTTATCAACTTTAGTAGTATAAAGTTTTGAATTTTAGTTTACGTTTTCATTCATTATTTTTTAAAAAATATAGCAATTTATGGATTAATTGTGTAGCAACTTGTTTCTTAAGGGTGTAGTAACTTATGTATTAAGGGTTTAGCAACTTAAAGAGTGTAAAGTTTTCTATTTTTAGTTTTTGTTTTCAGTCCATTATTTTTAAAATATAGAAATTTATGTATTAATCGTGTAGGAACTTATTTACTAAGAGTGTAGCAACTTATGTAATAAGGGTCTATCAATTTTAGTAGTATAAAGTTTTTCTATTTCTAGTTTTTTTGGTCAAGTTTTTTTAAGAAAAAATTATAGCAATTTATGTATTAATCTAGAAGTAACTTATTTATTAAAGGTGTAGCAAATTATGTATTATGGGTCTAGCAACTTTAGTAGTATAAAGTTTTTTTATTTTTAGTTTATATTTTTAGTCTTTTTTATATAAAGATTATAGAAATTTTTGTATTAATCTTGTAGCAACTTGTGTATTAAGGGTGTATTAACTTGTGTATTAAGTGTCTAACAACTTTAGTAGTATAAAGTTTTTCTATTTTTAGTTTTTGTTTTTAGTCTAGTTTTTTTAAAAAATATAGCAGTTTATATATTAATCGTGTAAGAACTTATTTATTAAGTATATAGCAATTTATGTATTAAGGGTCTAGCGACTTTAGTAGTATAAAGCTCTTCTATTTATAGTTTATGTTTTTAGTCAAGATTTTCTAAAAAAAAGTTATAGTAATTTATGTATTAGTCATGTAGCAACTATTGTATTAAGAGTTTATCAACTTTAGTAGTATA
>CM041631.1:34497901-34577282 GCA_023333625.1 Bothriochloa decipiens
TTGTATTAAGAGTTTATCAACTTTAGTAGTATAAAGTTTTCTATTTTAGTTTATGTTTCCATTCATTATTCTTTAAAAAATATAGTAATTTATGTATGAATTGTGTAGCAACTTGTTTCTTAAGGGTGTAGTAACTTATGTATTAAGGGTTTAGCAACTTTAGGGAGTATAAAGTTTTCTATTTTTAGTTTTTGTTTTCAGTCAATTATTTTTGAAAATGTAGCAATTTATGTATTAATCGTGTAGCAACTTATTTACTAAGAGTGTAGCAACTTATGTAATAAGGGTCTATTAATTTTAGTAGTATAAAGTTTTTCTATTTTTAGTTTTTTTTGGTCAAGTTTTTTTAATAAAAAATTATAGCAATTTATGTATTAATCTAGTAGCAACTTATTTATTAAAGATGTAGCAACTTATGTATTAAGGGTCTAGCAAATTTAGTAGTATAAGTTTTTTATTTTAGTTTATGTTTTCAGCCTTTTTTATAAAAAGGATTATAGCAATTTTTTGTATTAATCTTCTAGCAATTTGTGTATTAAGGGTGTAGTAACTTATGTATTAAGGTCTAACAACTTTAGTAGTATAAAGTTTTCTATTTTTAGTTTTTGTTTAGTCTAGTTTTTTTAAAAAATATAGCACTTTATGTATTAATCGTTTAATAACTTATTTATTAAGAGTGTAGCAATTTATGTATTAAGGGTCTAGCGAATTTAATAGTATAAAGCTCTTCTATTTATACTTTATGTTTTTAATCAAGATTTGCTAAAAAAATTATAGTAATTTATGTATTAATCATGTAGCAACTATTGTATTAAGAGTTTATCAACTTTAGTAGTATAAAGTTTTCAATTTTAGTTTATGTTTTGATTCATTATTTTTTAAAAATATAGCAATTTATGTATTAATTGGGTAGCCACTTGTTTTTTAAGGGTGTAGTAACTTATGTATTAAGGGTTTAACAACTTTAGAGTGTATAAAGTTTTCTATTTTTTAGTTTTTGTTTTTAGTCAATTATTTTTAAAAATATAGCAATTTATGTATTAATCGTGTAGCAACTTATTTACTAAGAGTGTAGCAACTTATGTGATAAGGGTCTATCAATTTTAGTAGTATAAAGTTTTTTTTATTTTTAGTTTTTTAGTTAAGTTTTTTAAGAAAAAATTATTGCAATTTATGTATTAATCTAGTAGCAACTTATTTATTAAAGGTGTCGCAACTTATGTATTAAAGGTCTAGCAACTTTAGTAGTATAAAGTTTTTTTTATTTTTAGTTTAAGTTTTCAGCCTTTTTTATAAAAAGATTATAGCAACTTTTGTATTATTCTTGTAGCAACTTGTGTATTAAGGGTATAGTAACTTATGTATTAAGGTATAAGAACTTTAGTAGTATAAAGTTTTTCTATTTTTATTTTTTATTTTTAGTCTAGTTTTTTTAAAACAATATAGCAGTTTATGTATTAATCGTGTAACAACTTATTTATTAAGAGTGTTTTATGTATTAATCTAGTAGCAAATTATTTATTAATAGTGTAGCAACTTATGTATTAAGGGTCTAACAACTTTAGTAGTATAAAATATTTCTATTTTTTATTTTAGTTTTTCAAGTTTTTTATTTTTTATAGCAATTTATGTTAAAAATAAAAGTTTTAATTTAATTTTTTAGCATACTTTTGTATTAGCAACTTTAGTATTACATGGTAGTAATTTTTCCAAAGAAATACTTCCCCTAACCTGTATATACTATGTGGCAACTTTAGTCTATTTTTAGTAGCAATTTTAGTATTATATGCCAGTAACTCTTTTGGTAAATCTCCTAGCATGTATTGCATATAAATTGCTATTATAGTAAAATTCATCGAACATATATAAGTTGGGTCTGCTTTTATTTGTCTCGTCACATGGAACACAATGGTTAAGACGGAATTGAAAACGGACGTAACATTTAAAAATTATAGCAATTGAAAGAAAAAACATTGCTTTTTCATTTGCGTGCAGCAGGCTGTGGAGTGGGTTTCGGGTAGGTTTGATTTGCATGTGGGGCAGCGGTTGGTCGGAGCGCAGCCGGGCGTGTCTGATTTGTATGCAGGAGTAGCGTGCGGCTGGTCGGGAGTTGCGCACGTGGGACCGGGGTCGCGCGCTACCTTCTCAGCGCGACAGGTCGCGCCTTATATGCGTCCCCTGTCACTACGTTAAGCTGCGCCTACAGTGGCTAGATGGGCACCAGCAAACCAAATGCTTCTATAGATAGCACTGTAACGGCGGCTGCCTTTAGAAATAGGGCTAATTTTTAGGGACGGCTACATCACCAGCTACCTCTATAATTGATTTGATCTAACTTAGTAAAATAAGACAATAAATTATCTCAAATAAAAAACTTTTTAATACCAAGATTGTAAAAACATCAAGAACTATATTTGTTACATAGTTCATTTTTGTATTTAAGAAAGTTTCGGTAAACACTAGTCATATATTTTAAAAAATTTAAGATTTGACTTGGTCAAACTTGATCAAATGAGCCACTAAATGACCTAAAACGAAACAATTTTGAATACCAAGATTGTAAAACTCATTAAGATTCATATTTGATACATAAGTCATTTATATTTTTGAGAAATTTTTAGTAAACACTAGTCACATGTTTAGAAATTTAGTATTTGACTTGGTCAACTTGATCAAATGAGACACTAAATGGCCTCAAATGAAAAACTTTTGAATACCAAGATTGTACAACTCATCGAGATCTACATTTGTTACATAGTTTATTTTTGCATGGAGAAACCGTTAGTAAACATTAGTCGTATGTTTTTAAAATCCAAGATTTGATGTGGTCAAACTTGGTCAAATGGGACACTAAATGGCCTCAAATAAAAAATTTTTGAATACCAAGATTGTATAACTCATCAAGATCTACATTTGTTATATAGTTTATTTTTGCATTGGAGAAATTATTAGTAAACACTAGTCGTATATTTTTAAAATCTAAGATTTGACTTGGTTAAACTTGGTGAAATGAGACACTAAATTATATCAAATGAAAAACTTTTTAATACCAAGATTATAAAAAATATCAAGATCTATATTTGTCACATAGTTCATTTTTACATTTGAGAAAGTTTTGTTAAACACTACTCATATTTTTTTAAATCCAAGGTTTGACTTGGTCAATTGAGCTACTAAATGATCTCAAATAAAAATATTTTGAATACCATATTTGTAGAACTCATCAAGATCTATATGTCGGGTACCTAGA
The DNA here is from genome assembly GCA_023333625.1 of Bothriochloa decipiens. Classification (NCBI taxonomy): domain Eukaryota; kingdom Viridiplantae; phylum Streptophyta; class Magnoliopsida; order Poales; family Poaceae; genus Bothriochloa; species Bothriochloa decipiens. The sequence continues at coordinate 34,501,152 of CM041631.1, forward strand.
AAAGGGGTACCCTAACCCTGAATCCAGGTGAGGTAATCCCCAGACAACTCAAGCCAAAACCTCCCAATGGCCCTCCTTAATCCAACCCTACTACTACTAAAAGGATAAGGCCTAACGACCAAAGACAAAGCCTAGCCAGGCCGGCCCACGAACGGACTGAACTAGGAAACCTTTGACCACTCGACAGGGGGCCTCGAGTGACGGGACTCCGGCGAACGACCCCCCACTCGAGTGGCGGAATTCCGCGCAGGCAGACGACCCCACGTCGAGTACCACACCCCTCGACCCACCTACTTCCAGTACGACGCTCGGAGCAGTTAAAGCGTCCCGCCTACTCCCGCCAACCCCCGTGGCTACAGCGACTATAATGATGGGCGAGTGCAGAGGTCTAGTCTACCTTTTACCGCCCATCCCCAGGAAAGCGTTGTCTCGTACAGATCACTATTCCTTTGTACTAAACACTATTCCCCGTTAGGCGCCCCTTTGAGATGCAAATGTCAACATCCGTACCGGAAATCCTGGGGCTCATTCTTATCCGCACGGCCTTGAGGCGCCCTGGGTACCCGTCGACTCAAGCTCTCAGTGGCCTCGGTCAGCGATCCAACAACCCCCGCACGTCATCTACTGTGAGCCGTAGGCCCTTAACAGGAGGTCATGTCTTTCACCGTGTCGTTGAGGCACGCCAGCATCATCATCAGGACTGGTCAATCACCGACTTCACCGTGACAACTCAGAAGGGTGAATCTCATCATGAGGCACGCCGCTACAGGGTTCGACCTCACTTCGGCGCACACACCTACAGTACCCACGACATGATCGACATCACCCCTCGACGTCATTGCTTACGATAGCCCTCACAGCACTATTAGGGTTTCTTGTACACCCATTGTGGGGGTATAGACCCCATATACCCTTACGGCTAGATGTTGGCGCTTCTTAGCGTTAGCAAAAAAGTCCGCAAGCACACGGAAGTACCGTTGTAGCCTTCACCCAGAAGTATTTAGGGTATCGTATTTCCACAGGGAACAGAAGTGTAAGAGATCTCTAAACTAGTTCTCCTAGAATGATAAGATGAAGAGTAGCTTGGGTAGAGAGGTTCTTCTAAGATGAAATGCATATAAGCGATGGTAACTTTCCCACTACTTGCTTGCTTCAGGCCCACTAACGCACTTGGTCTGCGAAGCGATATCAACATCAGCGCTATTCCACGGCCGAACATGGGGGAATGCTGGTACGAGTGGATGGGCTATCACCACCTGCCACCTACCCCTCTGCCCGTGGGCACGCGCAACATACGAAGGTAGACCCCAACCTAGACACCACGTCTACGAAGGCGACTACTACTCTAGCAGTGATCAGGAACATCCGTCTCTATCGGGAGTCCTCTTACTAGAGCATCCATCCAAAGGACGAACGACGATCCCACAGACAAGTTTCTTTATGAAAGAAACATGCTTAATGAATCAAACCAAAGTTAAACACGAACTTCTTACTTTAAGTAGCAAGACGATCGTAGAGGTACAAGTTGGAGCGAGAGCCAACAAGCCCGGCACTTCGTCTACCCGGAGGCAGAACTGCTTCGACTTCGCTCTTTCTCTAGCTCTTTCCCTCTCTCACTCCCTATACTAATATAGCTAGAAGCTAATGGAATGGAGGTTGCTCTTCCTCTCTATATTGTGACCTCTTTGTGTTGGTGAATTCCTCAATTGTGAAGAGAGGAGGCCTCCTTTTATAGCTTCAGAGGAGGAGGCTCTATGAATAAGGGCTACCCCAACATGGAAGGACCCAAACCGACCTCCAAAGGGCGGTTTCCACTTTTCATCTATGTTGATCGTAGGTGGGACCGTCGTGGGAAAACCGTCCTATGAACCACCGCAAAAGTCTAGGGCTGGGAGGGCCCACTGGGGGTGTGGCCGCCCCCGGGATTGGCCGCCCCCTTGGTGGGGCCATCTGGCCACCACCTTCGGGTGGTCGATTCCTCCCTGGGTGTGGACCTCTCCCGTGGTTAAGATCAGGCCCAGATATGTACCAAGGTGGGCTTCTTTGTATTTCTTGTTTACGCATTTACTGAATTCAACTTTTGCTTTTTGTGCTTTCTCCATTATGTTGCGTATTTCCACTTGTTGCACCTTAAACCTGTAAAACATGAATACTAGAGGTACAAGTGGAACTTGTTAGTAGTAAAGGCATATGTGCTAGAATATGTTTGTCTTTCTTCTTTTTAGTCTAAATTGTTGGTTTAGAAATGATCCATAAGGACCGCCAACAAGACCCCCAAGCTTAACCTTTGCTCGTCCCGAGCAAATAGCTAAGTATAGTTGTTGATCAGGAGTTGCTACCATGCTGATCACATTTCAAATATACAAAGTTTATAACAAAGTTTTCTACTATAATTTGAATAAACTAGCATGTTATCCACCCTACTATTATGTTGAAACAAATGGGGCCTTTTAGCCATCTCAAGACTTGGGTGATTGCAAGACAGAATAGATTCACAGACATTGCTTATCATTCATCCCAAGATCAATTATCTTTCCGGAGGTTTTGAAAGTTTTGTAAAAGAAATGTAAGTTCCTTAAATGATTCACTAGATCACTCAATGTGTATGAATACCTCACTAAAGGCATTGTAATATCCTACCACTAAGGCTTATGAGTGGTGTTTTGGGCAGGTATAAAGGTGGGCATACTTGCATCACATATATTGCTAAGTCAAAAACCGAACCACAAGGAGATACAAGTCATACACTTTAATTGAGATATGCAAGTGTGTGGAGTACGAGGATGGTGGAAATACTAATTCTAAATACTTTTGGTACTCCATACATCATGATTCTCTCCTTTATTGGACGGAATGAAACTTTTTGGAGGGACATGGGCTATAAAATCATATATCCGTTTTTTTCTTCTTCTCTTTTTTTTGAACGGGTACTTGGAACTTTTCTTTCCTATTTGTTTATTGCATGCCCCTTGGCATGTTTTTTTTGCATAGCCCATATCTCTTGTCGATATATGAAGACATTTTGGATGGAGAGATGTCACGATGGAATGCGAGGAGTAATTATATGGTGGAAAATGAATGCACGGCTCTCAGGGTAAGAGTCAGCATTTTTTTATTTGATGGATAAACATCATTTTTATTTGGTGGAAGAGTGCGCGACTCTCAGGGTAAGATTTGGCATATGTTTTTGTGGATGGATGGGTGCATGTTGTGCGCAACTCTCGGGTTGAGAGTTGGCTTTATTTGGTGGGTGCATGTGAATCTTAATCATGGGTGCTGTTGATGCAAAAAGGCGTTAGATCTGCAAACACACCGGGCTAATACCCTGGTTCGATATCAAGGCGTGCCAGTCGATTTGACCTGTTAATCGACAAGGATGATAAATTTGAATAAGATCCGAACGAGATGACAGCGATACGCCCGGACGTCAAAGCTCAGACGATATTCGATAACTGTTGAACAGATCAGATGAGACGACAGCGATACGCCCGGACGTCAAAGCCTGAATCGTGCTCGGTAGACGCGGAACCTGCAAGGTCACCGGAGATCAAGTTGATGCAGCCCGCCGATTCTTGAAAGAACTCGTTAAAAGGAAAAGATACTGGTGACGAAGTCGTCAAAAAGTAAATTGCTTGAAAAGTAGATAAAAGTAATAGATTTGTTGTATTTGATTGTGTATCTCTTTACATTATCTCTCGGTACATATTTATACCCTGGTACTATGAGTCCTAAACAGACACGACGAAGTATTACCTAAACCAGTCTTATTTCTAAAGAATAAAAAATAACGACTCGTACCAAGGTCGGACTCAAAAATAAACTATTAAAATAATGGCATAAATATTGCCAGTTTCCTTATCCATTGCTTTACGATGAAACCTCTATCGGCACGCTCCTCCTTGCTGTAGATTCCATCAGCAACCCATTGATAATGACTCAGACCTGCTTTCCACGTCCTTCAACTCTCTCTCCATCGGCAACCATGCCTCTCTCTCCATCGGCAACAGCCCTCTGGCTTCATCGGCAACAGCCCTCTGGCTTCATCGGCAATGTACGAGATCAACATGTTCTTTATCGGCAATCATCCATCGGCAACTCAGAAGCAATGCTGGAGAAGAACCACTCCCTTGCCGATCGACACAGTTTTCGGTCTATATTGACACGTGTCAAAGAACTTCTCCTCGAGAGTTGCGCGCGTGGTAGTGGAGATCCTGTACCACCAGGCCCATATAATGCCTTCTCCGCCGCGGCCCATTTTTCATCTGCGATTCAAATCCTAGCTTTTCTCTCTCCAGCGGCGACATCAACAGGCGATCCTTCGATGAACTCGATCATCGGCACTCTTGACGGTGACCCTTAGCCTCTATTAGCATTCTTTGCCTTCTCCATCTCCGTCGCGGCTATGGCTGTCCGTTTTGACGTCCCCAAGGTTAGTCTTTTTCTTTTGCCTGTTCTCTGACACGTCGTTTCTCCTTCTCTGCGCAGTTCATGACTCTTCCTTGTTCCCAATCTTTAATCTCAGGAACTTTGCAATAATCTTCTTATTCCAACGCATCAGAATCACTTTATCTGCCTAGGCCCAATGGGAAATCCAGACCCAACCGACATCATAAACGCAGAAACCAATCGAATCCCCTTCAGAACTCAGAATTTTGACTTGGGATTCTAGACTGATACCTTCCGTTCCTGGCCAAAAACCACCAAGGGATGGAAAGATTGGTATTTGAGGGTCGTTAGACCAATGGAGCTATACTGGGCGAAACGCAAATTAGAACAATGCATCAGAATATCTATTGCCGATATGGAGAGGAACGAGTCTTTGTTAATTGCCGCTTCCTATTTCTGGTCGGATACCGTGAATGCCTTTATCTTTAGACATGGGCCAGCTTCTCCTACACTTGCCGATGTGTACATGCTCACTGGCTTGGACATCTCTTCTGCTGATGACAACTCACTGTTCCAGCGGAAACCTGAGCATCGGCTGACCACCAGGAACATTGGCGGCTGGACTGGCTATATCAACGAGTATAAGAAATCTGGTTCAGTCGGTCACAGGGAACATTCAGCCTTTTTGAATATGTGGCTTGAAAAGTTTATTTTCTGCGGCAGAACAGTTGGACCGAACAACATGCACCTTCCTACAGCAGAACTGTTGGCTAGTGGCGTCAAACTCCCACTGGGCCGATACCTTCTTGGCTCAGTCTACCATCTCCTCCACCAAGTATCGCAAAGGCTGCTGCAAGGTAAATCTATCGGCAACCTGGGGGGTCCCTGGTGGTTCATCAACATGTGGTTGAATGCCCACATGCACAAGTATTTCCATATTGACCTGTTCGCCCAGCAATTCCCTTGAAGTCTTCCTGAAGATTATCAACTTGGGGAAGAAGAATCGGCAACGCGCCCTCCTATCAACTTTGGAGAAGCACTGGCAGTGCTACCAGGGGCAGAGGCAAACAAAATCCAGATCGGCAATCTCTTCCACAGCCTCTACATCGGCATCCCCTCTGAGCTTCGGGCCTGGGTCCCGTATGTTGACGAAGCAGCAAGATTCCCTCTTTCCTTTAATCTTACCGATGAGGCCCTGAACCAGGATGCCAACATTCTTAGGGCAATAATCACTCCTCGTGCTATTCCGGTCAATATTTTTGGAAGTGGGAAGAATATTAATCCCACATACGAGTTCTATTATCCATCGACAGCAGCAAGACAACTAGCTTTTGGACAACTGCCCATCAACCTATGTTTTGCCGATGTGATTAAACCGAGAGAGGCTATTGCGAGCCATGTGGATTGGCACAAGATTGTCGCTCTCCTTCCTGATGCCGATACTTCAAATGTCGATCTAACTGATTGGGTACCGGCTTCTTTTGTCACCGAGTCCTTCAAGTTATGGTGGCAAGAATGGAAGGAGCAGTTATTTTTTGCCTCTCCTCATTTTTACTGGAACCTCATTGATCCCGATCACGCCATCCCTGCCGATGCAGTAAGTCTGACCCTCTGTACTTCTTTCAACTCCCCTTTTAATCCATCGGCAACTGACCCTTTTTTCAACAGGTTGATGACCCAGTTCCAACATTGAGTAAGAGTGGCAAGGTCATACGGCTGCAGCCGATTTCCCCGGTATCCATCATCGGCCACAAGGCTCCCTCGCTAGATGCTCCAGTGGGCCGCGGTCGTACCAAGAGGAGCACCAAATCAGTCACATTTTTGGCACAGTCATCTCAGGTAACCACCTCACTTTCTTTTTGCAGATGCCGATTGCTGTGACTTGCCGATTTCATATTTCAGGGCGCGAGTTCTACACCTTTAGAGTCTTCATCGGCAATTCGCCCTTCATCTCCTCCTGCAGTGCCTTCATCTCCCCACCTTGTTGTCCTTGACGACTCTCCAAAGGTATTCTTTATTCAAACCTTAATTATGGGATCGGCACTTTTACTCATCTGTCTCTCTTGCAGCACCAATGATTGCATCGGCAACCGTCCCAAGTGTACCGATTCCTCAGCCATCCGTTGCCGATGCCCCTCAGCCGTCCGACGCCGACATCGTACAGCACAAGCGTAAGGCTTCACCAGGCGAAGAATCACAACCCAAGCGGGCAAGACTTACACCACCTCCGTCGGCATCTTCACCTTGCCCAGCATCGCCTGACGTATCTATGCAAACTTCTCCATCAGCGACTGTTCCTCCATCGGCCACTGTACCCGTACAAGAATCTTCATCGGCACCGGTGTTGCAGTAGCCACCAACTGAGGTACCAACATAAGAAATGTCATCGGCAATTGTACCTGAGGTTGCTTCTTCGAGCCAAAGGTGAGAGATTGCCTTGAAACAGGTGCGTTAACTCCCTTAGATAACCTTTAACACTTTAGGCTCTTCTGTTGACATTATCTTTTCCTTTTTAGGAGCAAGATTCCCCAGATAGCCTATTCTCCTTCTCTATCAGTGGGATTGTTCCTGATGATGAAGATTCTGAAGAAAGCTCTGCTCCAGCCCTTGGAGTTCTATCACCTGAGACCAAGTCAAAGCTGGAGACGCTGTTATCATTGCTGCAACAGGAGACCTCTCTACTGATCCAAGATTCTGACTCTGCAAGAGCAACTTTTAAAGGAATTCGAGGTCATATTCCTGCCGATGTTGAGGAAGCACTTTTCCAGGCTGCTCATCTGGAGAGCCGGCAGTTGCAGTATCAAAGGGCTGCCCAGCGGATTGCCGATAGAGCCACTCAAGCACAACTCTAAGAGGACATGATGAAGCATAAGCAACTTGCCGATGAGAAGCACAAGGACATCAGTAAGCTAGAAGCCTCTCGTGCAGATTTGGAGGACAAGATTGCTCAGCTATCGGCAAGAAGAGAATCCCTGCTAGCGGAGCTGAGACAGGTTGAAGGAGCCTTGGACGCAGCAAATCATGAGAAGGCCCAAATGCCCGAAGCTGTCAAGACTCTTCAGCAAGAAAGGGACAACCAAGTCCTCAAGACGCTGGCGCTCAAGAAGAAGATTAGACCAGTTGAAGGCAGTGCCGATGAAGATGAACAGATACTGGAGGAAGCTGACCAAGTTCGCCTGCGTGCGATATCAACTATCCATTCACTGTTGAACTTGTAAACTTCCCTTTTCATCGGCTATGTAATGAATCGGTAATCTGTAAAACTTCACATTAATGTAGTACCGATATATTCTTTTTGAACAAGCACTTTATCTATATATATGTATTTTATTAGCAAGTGCTGAGAATCTCATCGGCAATAGAAAAACCATGTTGATATCTGCCGATGGACCTTCACTTTTGCGCTTCAGCTGTCATTCTTGAGTTTCTGCTCCACGGGAACTTTCCTCTTTGTGCTCATGTTGCATTTTCCTCTTTTGAGTCTTTGTTAGACCTTTAGGGCACCATTGAGGAAGCTTCGTCTTCCAGACAGGTTGGTAAATTTTTGCACTTGAACCTGGGCAATTTGTATCGAGATCCCTGCAGAGTATAGTTTCAGGGACTCCTGCATTGGTCATCTCTTCGAGCTCCTTTTGATTCATCAGCAAACAGTCAGCACGCCTGCCCAGCCTTCCATGTACACTGGTCCTGCCCCCCAGCCGATCATGTACCGATACCTCTTCTCTGATCGGCTTACCGATGTATCTGCTCCGATCACCATAGCGCAGCCTTCTTTCTGCCCGATCGGTTCGATCATAACCATTGCACTCGGGGCAACTATCAACAGTAGGCAATTTAATGCCTTCTTCCCAACAATAGATGAAGAAGGGGCATCTCCAATGGTCTTTGTGTCGATGCCATGCTTCCCAACGCAACTCCTCTTGCCGATGCCGATAGCGGTTACTTGGAATTCTGTACGGAGCTGGTCTAGGAGGCCTTCTTGAACTACTGTTTTCTTCAACTATCCCTTTTCCCTTCAAGTCATCGGTAGTTGCTTGATCTCTAGGGCCCGCCGATGCTTTCTTGTTTACCGATGTCAGCACTTTGGTCTTGTTTACAGCCTCCACTATGTTTGCTGGGAAAGGATGCTGATCAATCTTCATCGGCCTTTGAGCTTTAGAATTGTCAAACTTGATCCTCCCAGATTCAATTGCCGATTACAACTGCTGCCTGAAAACCTTGCAGTCATTGGTACTGTGCGAAGTTGCATTATGCCATTTGCAGTACCTAATTTTCTTCAGTTCATCTGCCGATGGAATCACATGATTGGGTGATAGCTTGATTTGGCCCTCTTGAAGTAGCAGATCAAATATTCTATCGGCCTTTGTGACGTCAAACGTGAATTTCTCTGGCTCTTTCTGACCAAAAGGACACGATAAAGGTTTTTTACCCTTTACCCACTCTGCCAGGCCGATAGTTGGTTCTTCATCTGAATCTGACTCTTCTGCCTCTACGAAGGACACCTTCTTGTTCCAGCTTTTTCTATGCTCTGGAGCTTGAGCTCTTTGATCAGAGACCCTCTGCACAATATGACATAAACTTTCAAACTCCTGAGCATCGTATTTGTCCCTGAGATGCGGCAACAAACCCTAGAAAGCCAAACCAGCTAACTGACGGTCATCAAGCACTAGGCTGTAGCACTTGTTCTTCATGTCTCGTACCCTTTGCACAAAATTTTCTACCGATTCGTCGCTTCGTTGTCTTAATTTCATTAAATCGGTAAGCTTGTTTTCATGGACACCAGCAAAGAAGTATTTATGAAATTGTCTTTCCAGATTGGTCCAAGTAAGAATAGAATTTGGTGGTAATGAGATGAACCACGCGAATGCCAATCCAGACAAGGAGGACGAGAATAAACAGATCCTCAGCTCATCCCTGTTCGCTGCTTCCCCGCACTGGATAATGAATCGGTTGATGTGCTCCATTGTTGACGTATCATCTTGCCCAGAAAACTTAGTGAAATCTGGCATCTTGTACCGATTCGGGAAAGGAATTGAGTCGTAAGATGAAGGATATGGAGTCCGATAAGAGTAAGTATCGATCTTGGGCTGAATCCCAAATTGTTCTTTCATCACTTCTGCAATCTTATCGGTCAAGAGTGCATCCTGATCTTGCCGATGCACTGGCTGGATCTCTACTGGAGGCGTTGGCTGATATGCTTCTACATACCCCTGTGGCACTTGGCTTGGATAAATTGGCATATTCACGGCACCAACCTGCGGATTAAAGTTCATCGGCTGTTTTGCCGATGCTTGTTCCTGGAAAGTTGTCTGTGGACTATACCGTTGAGTCCCTATTGCTTGGTGGCTTGGTTGAATAGCAGGTTGTTGAATTGGCGCTTGCCCTGACCAATTGAGACTGTAACTCATCGGCACCTGGCTTGCCGATGGATGATAGCTTGTAGACAATTGATGCTCTTGTATAGACGGATGATAGCCAGCATAATTGCCCTGAATCGCAGGTAACCCAGACTGAGATATGAACGGTACTACGGGCTGTTCTACAGTGGAAGCTCTCTGTTGAACTGGTGGAGGATTAGTCAATGGATTTGCATAAGATATCTGTTGTGGAGGTGCGTAGAATCCCATTGACAATGGCTGTATAGCAGGAGGTACAGTAGAATAATACGGCACTTGAGCCACCGGCCGAATTGGAGTAGCCGATGTCATCGGACCCTTCCCTGCTAGATCATGCACTTGAGGCAATCTAGAGTTGGCAGTAGATGGACCTGGAGGCATACCGTATCCCCACCAATTAGCAACAGTTTGACTATGTTGACCTGAAGGACCTGACATCGCCGATGCCGATAGATCTGTGCTCAACTGAGTACTAGGCCTCTCCTGAGACGTTAGATCTGATCCTATCGGCGTGGCTTCAATGATGGATGGTCCTGATATAGCTGGAGTAGGCGCTTCTATACTCTCAACGGCTGGAATTGCCGATGGAGTGCTGGTAGATGCCGATCCCGGCTGATGATATGCCGGCCCGACATACCCTGGTGCTTGTCCTTCTCTTAATGTTTGCACAACAGCATTGTAAATAGTATTGGATAGCACGGTGGAGTGGTTGATCAAAGCTTGATTTAATGCAGAATTAACCATCTCCTGTAATTTACCAGGGTTGGAGTCAAAGGTTACCTGCCGAGGCAGCGGCAGATCTTGCTTCTGGATAACTTCTCCTCCCCTATTCATGCTGAAAGACTTCAAGCAGAGCTGCCTATAATCCTCCATAGCTTTTTCTATGGCTTGCCTTTGATCTTCCTTGAGATCTGATTTTGATATCTCAATGATGTTTTCTGGAGTGATATCGGTAGTATTCTTCATGATAAATCTGTTGATTGGGTCCCACCGAGCGTGCCAAAAGATGTGTTGATGCAAAAAGGCGTTAGATCTGCAAACACACCGGGCTAATACCCTGGTTCGATATCAAGGCGTGCCAGTCGATTTGACCTGTTAATCGACAAGGATGATAAATTTGAATAAGATCCGAACGAGACGACAGCGATACGCCCGGACGTCAAAGCTCAGACGATATTCGGTAACTGTTGAACAGATCAGATGAGACGACAGCGATACGCCCGGACGTCAAAGCCTGAATCATGCTCGGTAGACGCGGAACCTGCAAGGTCACCGGAGATCAAGTTGATGCAGCCCGCCGATTCTTGAAAGAACTCGTTGAAAAGGAAAAGATACTGGTGACGAAGTCGTCGAAAAGTAAATTGCTTGAAAAGTAGATAAAAGTAATAGATTTGTTGTATTTGATTGTGTATCTCTTTACATTATCTCTCGGTACATATTTATACCCTGGTACTATGAGTCCTAAACAGACACGACGAAGTATTACCTAAACCAGTCTTATTTCTAAAGAATAAAAAATAACGACTCGTACCAAGGTCGGACTCAAAAATAAACTATTAAAATAATGGCATAAATATTGCCAGTTTCCTTATCCATTGCTTTACGATGAAACCTCTATTGGCATGCTCCTCCTTGCTATAGATTCCATCGGCAACCCATTGATAATGACTCAGACCTGCTTTCCACGTCCTTTTTTCCATCGGCAACCATGCCTCTCTCTCCATCAGCAACAGCCCTCTGGCTTCATCGGCAACAGCCCTCTGGCTTCATCGGCAATGTACGAGATCAACATGTCCTTTATCAGCAATCATCCATCGGCAACTCAGAAGCAATGCTGGAGAAGAACCACTCCCTTGCCGATCGGCACAGTTTTCGGTCTATATTGACACGTGTCAAAAAACGGTGTCAACAGATGCATGACCATAATCTCACTTAGGTCACAATAATTTGACCTAACTCAATGTTCCACAAGTAGCTTATGACTAAAAGGTTTGCAAAATTGAAACATATCATATGGCCTTGGTAGGTATTTCATAATCATTGAGGAACTTTTTATTTTTGAATTTTTTAAAAATAAAACTCCGGATGTCAAGTCTCACTCAGAACAAAGTCATAGCTTAGCCCATGTCACTATATCATATCAGGCAATAACTTAGACAAGATCAAGCATGTGCAACCCACTAGTTCAAGTTTTTATGATGAGACATTTTTAGCTGATAAACCCAAATCTTAGAGAAAGCTCGAGTATAAAATAGGTACAGATGAAACATAAGACAAAACAACTGTTCATCATTTCAACAAGGGTAGAAACTAACATATCTTAACGCATATGAGAGAGGAAAATATATTTATTAATCAATCTCACCATTTTATAAGTTGGAAAAGTACTAAAAAGAAATATGAGATACAAGTTACCTTTGTGGGAGCCCTCCCCAAGCTTGCTCTTGACTTACCAGCGTGGTTCACCTAGGGGTGCTGCTAATTGGTGGTGCCTCTATGAAACTCCCCCCAAGCTTGTTTTTATGGTGGTATTGAGATAACAAGACAACAAGGCTTGGGGTTGAAAGGTATATTACTTTTTTGTCAAGATTTTATTTATCATCATATTTTTCTTTTCAAGGTTCACCAAAGAATTGCATGTCTCTGTTGTCATCTCAAAGACTTACCCTCATGGAGTTGATGAATTTCTGCAAGGGGTTAGTCCATAAGATTAACCAAAATCTATACTAGCATCTTTGGTTCGACACCATGTCTAATTTGGTCTAGGTAGGAAACTTAATCTAAGCACCAAGCTTAAATTAACGAGCCTAAAGAAGCATGATCCGCATTTGAACTAAGCACCATGCTTAATTCAAAAGATGCATAACCAGTACTTCTGAACCAAAACTTACCAGCATAGAAATTAAGTCATCACAAGATAAATAAGATTTATCCAACAAAGATAGATTTTTGAACAAGGGAACCATAATAACTCAAACAAGGCTAGGATAAGAATGCAAAGAAAGGCATGCCTTGCTCCATCTCCAAAATGAATTTCTTCACTATTTATGCCAACAACTCAAAGTTCATTAATCAAAATTTAACACCATATCACAATTTTAATTAAAGAAGGCTAGTTTAACCTAAGCACCATGCTTGAATTAAAAAAACTATGGATATACCACAAGCGCGCATGTGAATACACTAAAACTCAGAGCATATGGCATGAACAAAAGAAGAGCATGATATTATTTTTTCATGGAGACAAATATGAGTGAAAGAGTTGGTCCACATTGCCTTGACATACCTGAATGTGTGTACCAACAGCATGTATGTATGAAACATCAGAGTTGTCACTATGGTGGCTCGGTTTCTGTTTCAGGTGACTACCAAGGTGTGGGTTGGAGTCCATCACTTTTAGTAGCATGTCATCGTGTAGCAAGTCATTTATTGTTAACTCCTGCATGTTAGTGTCTTGCACACACTACAAATGTAGGAGGAACAACCTCATGCAAGCTTCTATCTAAAATGTTATGACCATGACTCCCCTTTGTTTTTTTAGAATCTTTAAACGAAGTGTGATCCACAATATGCATGGAGTCATGGTTGGTCAGGGGAGTGAGAGAGGTGTTGCATAAACCATCGATATAGAAGGAGTTCATGGAAGTCATGTGTCTTGTCCCTCTATATGATGGTCTGCTTGATGTTTGTGCAACGTCTAGGGGAGATCTTGAAGGGTGTGTTAGTTGTGCTTGAGAGATCTACCCCGCACTCTTTCTTGTACCTATTTTTAATTTTAACAAAGAAACAAAAAATAAAGAACATAAAACAAGCAAGGGCTCTACGAGGTTGAACCTTAGAGAGCCTAGAACTTATTATGATTGTTTTATTTACTTATTATCTATTTATTTTATTAAGTCTTTTTTATTTATTCATCCAACTCACATAACTCAAACAAGGTCAGACTTATGATGCAAATTAAAATAGACCTTGGCTTGTCTCCATATCAAATTACCTCTATTGTTTATGATAACAACTCATAGCTCATTAATCAAATTCCAACACCATGCCAGAATTTGAATAAAGAAGGTCTTTTTAACCTAAGCACCATGCTTAGATTAAAGGACCCATGAATATGCCACATATGCCTATGTGACAACACCCAAGCTAGATTATATAACATAAACAAAGAAAGCATGAATTTGCATGGTCAGGCTATGGGGACAAAAGTGAGTAAATGAATTGGTGAATATTACCTTTGTATAGCTGGGAGCACTTACCAACAACAGATGTAGATGATCGCTCTTGATGATGTGTTGTTTGCATGATGGATCTATCTAGGAAAACTACAAAGCTTGGCCACACACACATGACTTAGTGTGTATGGACCATGGACTTTGATAGTTGTTGTAAAGGCATGGAGGTGAGCCCTTCTTGCTTGTGGGAGCAATCCTAGGCGAAGTCAGCTAGCACATCTATACAAACATGTGAGGCCAGTGTGCTCCTTTTTCTCTCTTCCAATATATATATATTTTGAAACTATTTTTATTTATTTATTTTTAACAAGCTCTTCTCTTTTTTTTTCTTTTTTCACTTCCTTTCTCTTTTTTGTCTTTTTTTCACTTCCCTTCTCTTTTTTTAGCAAGATAGAGTCAACATCTCTTTTTCTTTTGAATCAAGGTGATCTTGTGGTGAGATACGCACCGTCCTCCCCCACACTTGGACTTTGTTGAAAGTCAAGTGTGGAAGGTCAGGGTCTCCTCTTGAGTTTATTCACCACCCAAGATCATCAAGGTGTGTCATTGATGTCGCTCTCATGTTCTCAAGCTTTGTATGTCCTTTGTTCTTCTCAATCTCTTCCTAAAATGGTTACGACCAACAATACCCGAAGGTACATACCTAACTTGAACACATGTTCTTGCTTTTATTGAATAATACGGGGTATCTCCCGGTAGTGCTTAAGTTATGGTCCTAAGCTTGACCGCGGGACTTTTCTTGCAGCTATCAATGGTGGTGTGATTCCCAACTTCACCACCAAGCATAGGGCATGAACGTTTAAGCTACAAGGTTGTCACCATCATACTACTATAAGATAATGTTTATGACAAACATAAGTATTCACAACTATTCTCTCGAAAAGTTTGACAACTAGAATCAAGAGATGGTTGCGGTTCTTGTAGAAGCAGGTTGTCTAAAGCAAAACAAACTCTGGAGACCTTAGGGGTGACCATGAAACATAAGGGACCTCAAAACATGCTTGTTAGAGGGCCCCTGCTTTGTTCTAGAGTTGTTGCTTTGGGCATGTCCATGGCACAGAAGTTTTCATTCTCAAAAGATATATCATGGAGGATGATCACTGAATCTCGACCATTATCGAGAACAATGTTTTTGATGGCCAGAGGGACATACATCTTGTTCGAGAAAGGGTGTAGGAGAAAGGTTTGCCTGCTCAAACAAGTAGCTTTGCTTTGCCTTTGGTTTTCGAGCAAGTGCTATGGCTGGTAGAAGAAAAACTTTCAAACTTCTCATCGGGGCTCCCTTCTTGTTTTTTAAGATATTTTCAAAAGGGTGCCCTATGAGAAGATCAAAATCAAGGATGACATAGATGAGGAAGTTAGAAACTTTGGTTTTGTTAATTTCCAAAGGCATAACCCTAACAATCCCACAATACTCAAAGATGAGTCTAGATTCACTTCTGAAGAGTTTGTTGGTTGGGACTAGCGGCAAATCGCCGTAAAAGGGTTTTCGCAAGAATTTATGATAGTAGTCCCAACTATGAGGTTGTGAAGAGCTTTCATGGAAGTCTATCTGAATGAGCAAGGCATGGTTGTGGGAAGTGAAAGAATCTGAATTTCTTCAGAAGAACGTTTCACTTCCAACAACTATTCTTTTGATGACTCCGCATTAGGGGAGACTTCCTTCAAAAGAAAAGTCAGAATTTTGTGCCAAGAAATGTTTCAAAGTTCTGCCATAATCCTCGAATTTTGATTGCGAACTCCAAAGGATAAAACATTTCTTCCTTCAATGTTCGTGGTTCGGGTGAGGGCTGAACAAACGAATCTAAGGGTGGCAAGGGAAAGGATTCGGCTGCTGAGGGCTCCTCAAAACTTGACATGCCCTTGTATGGAGGGATTTGGGTATGATGATGGGAGAAGCATGCTTCTCTAGGATGTACGCAAGGACTTTCCTCTATTCCGTCATGGTTTTTATGAAAACGGCCCTCCAATGGTTATGTCAAAGCATAGGGCAGCATCTATGTCTAGATCCGAACAAAAGATATGCAAAAGCACACAATTGGGTAAAGACAAATCTAGGCCAGCGTGTATAAACATTGTAAACCTAGCCTAGGCTGAACCTATGGACCCTTCTTGTTCTACTCAAAATCAAGGTTTTCCCTTGGTAGAGCGGTGACATGAGACATGGGTAAGAATGCAAGATAAAATTTGTTCTTAAGTTTGTCCCATTCTCCATTCGCACTTTCTACGGCATTAGTGTACCATTGTTTTGCCTTCCCCTTGAGGGAGAACGAAAACAACTTCCACTTAAGAATTTCTTGTGTCATGCCAGGAATGTTTAGGCATGAACATAATTCCTCGAATTCTCACAAGTGGTCAAAAGAATTTTCATTGTCATGACCAAAGAAGGGTTTTTGACCGAACCATGGTTTTGAATCTTGGGTGGGGTTCATAACTAGATGGAAATTTTGGTTTTGAAAAAGAATGCGGTTCCAAGAACTCACCCCTTGAAGCAAAAGAATTTTGAATTTGGAGCTGGCTTCATGGTGAAAGGATCGGTCAGACGGAATATTTTGTTTTATAAAAAGAAAAGATAAAAGATTTTTTTAGATAAAACACAAGGACACATGAGTGAACTAGGTTCAGAGACAAATACGACAACTGTTCCCCAACAACGGCGCCAGAAAGCTTGTTGGTGCTTCTTAGCGTTAGCAGAAAAGTCCGCAAGCGCACGGAAGTACCGTTGTAGCCTTCACCCAGAAGTATTCAGGGTATCGTATTTTCACAGGGAACGGAAGTGTAAGAGATCTCTAAACTAGTTCTCCTAGAATGATAAGATGAAGAGTAGCTTGGGTAGAGAGGTTCTTCTAAGATCAAACGCATATAAGCGATGGTAACTTTCCCACTACTTGCTTGCTTCGGGCCCACTGACGCACTTGGCCTGCCAAGCGATATCAGCATCAGCGCTATTCCACGGCCGAACATGGGGGAATGCTGGTACGAGTGGACAGGGCTGTCACCACCTGCCACCTACCCCTCTGCTCGTGGGCGCGTGCAACATACGAAGGTAGACCCTAACCTAGACACCACGTCTACGAAGGCGACTACTACTCTAGCGGTGATCAGGAACATCCGTCTCTATCGGGAGTCCTCTTACTAGAGCATCCGTCCAAAGATGAACGAAAACCCCACAAATAAGTTGCTTTATGAAAGAAACATGCTTAATGAATCAAACCAAAGTTGAACATGAACTTCTTACTTCAAGTAGCAAGACGATCGTAGAGGTACAAGTTGGAGCGAGAGCCGACCAGCCCGGTACTTCATCCACCCGGAGGCAGAACTTCTTTGACTCCACTCTTTCTCCAGCTCTTTCCCTCTCTCACTCCCTATACTAATATAGCTAGAAGCTAATGGAATGGAGCTTGCTCTTCCTCTCTACATTGTGACCTCTTTGTGTTGGTGAATTCCTCAATTGTGAAGAGAGGAGACCTCCTTTTATAGCTTGAGAGGAGGGGGCTCTATGAAAAAGGGCTATCTCGACATGGAAGGACCCAAACCGACCTCTAAAGGATGGTTTCCACTTTCCATCTGTATTGATCATAGGTGGGACCATCGTGGGAAAACCGTCGTATGAAACGCCGCAAAACGCTGGGGCCGGGAGGGCCCACTGGGGTGCGGCCGCCCTCGGGACCGGCCGCCCCCTGGTGGGGCCATCTGGCCACCACCTTTGAGTGGTCGGTTCCTCCCTAGGCCTGGACCTCTCCCGTGGTTACGATCAGGCCCAGGTATGTACGAAAGGTGGGCTCCTTTTTATTTCTTGTTTGCGCATTTACTGATTCTACTTTTGCTTTTTGTGCTCTCTCCATTACGTTGCGTATTTCCACTTGTTGCACCTTAAACCTGTAAAACATGAATACTAGAGGTACAAGTGGAACTTATTAGTAGTAAAGGCATATGTGCTAGAATATGTTTGTCTTTCTTTTTAGTCTAAATTGGCGGTTTAGAAATGATCCATAAGGACCACCAACACTAGACTTTGGGCTGCTAGGTACAAGATGGCCCAGACCAGAAGACGAAGGCTGGTCCGTCATCATTGTGAGCGGTGGGCCGGACAACAAGACCGAGCCCGTGGTCTGCTACTGACCAGGTCGGTGGGCCACGCAGGTGCTGAAGGCTACTTGGCATGCAAGGAGTCTTAGTAGGTTAGATCTAGTCATGTACTCCAAGGATACGGCTCAATGTAACCGACCACATTGGGAAACCTTAGATATGTAACCTTGCCCCCCCACTATATAAGGCGGGCAAGGACCCCCTAGAACACATCTTGATCTATAAACATCTCATCAATACAGCAACAGAGACACAGGATGTAGGGTATTATGCCTCCGAGCGGCCTGAACCTGGATAAACCCCGGTGTTCATCTTGTGTCTCACATCCGGATCGTAGGTCTTAGTGCACCCTTCACCACAATCTACTACCTCAGGGTATCTCATGGTAGACCGTCGATGAGGTTTCATCGACAGTGGCGCACCAGGTAGGGGTGCACGATCAGATCTTCAGATGGTCCAGATGGTTTTGTTCCCGGCTTCCATGGACTTCGTGGCAAGCGTCTCCCTCACCATCGGTTCATTCACGTGGACTACTAGCGGAATGACATCCCTCACATTCACGGGAGTAGCGTAGCCAGTCCCAGCTCTGATTAAGACATAGTCAGCCCCAGCACCAACTGCACCGACCACTTCTCTGACAACCCAGATCTCGGGGCCGCCCCGGGGTCGTTCGAGCCACCCATGACGAGGGAGGAGATGATGGCCATGCCAGCGGTGAACTGGCGGCTTCCTCGCTACCAGAGGAGGCACATCAACATCTGTGACCTCATCGACATAATCGACCGGCACGGGGTGGGTCTGGCTGAGCTCCTCGAGTACATGGAGTCCGCTCCTACGCGGCTCTGGGAAGAGTGCTCAGAGTTCACCCCTGTTCGACCACACCGGCACAATCGCACCGACCAGCCACATCGCACAGATCCAAACCTGCTCGGGGTCTGTGGGCTACCACCGATCTGTCAAGATGGCCACGCTCGGCACCAGCAAGAACATACGAGCCGAGCTGGTGGCCCACACTGACCAGATCCAAATCTGGCTCTGACCAAAGCACCGCCTGCCGACCATAGGAGAGGTCCGCTAGCCATGCACCGTGGAAAGTCCTCGATTGCGGAGTAGCACCATCAACAGCAACCAGCACCCAACCAGGGGCGCCGCTAGCAGCATCCCGCGCGCAGTCACACATGCCAACCAGATCCAACTCTGGCCGCCGCTCGTGATCCACCTCCGGTTAGGCTAGACGAGTTCATTGATGTACACCAACGCCTGCAAGAACTTACCCACACTGCTAGACAGGCCCAAGCAGAGTGGAGGCAGCAACACCGAACGTAGCAGGCGCAACCTACCCCAGGGCAGACAGATCCCATCGTCCCCGACCAGAGCCGTGAAGCCGTCTTCCCGCTCGGGTTGAGCAACGCAGCCACGTCTCACGCGAGGAACCTACAGGACGCTCTCCAGTGACGTGACAATTACTTGCTGGACCTAGATCCCAATCTGGTTCTGGTCCCAGATGATCCAAGGCCCATGATCGGCATGGTGCCTCTACAGCAACATCCTTCCGAATCAGGCACGACGGTCCCCGAAGACAACGCCACGTTCGACTCACCCTCTTGGCTCAATGGGACGTCCTCCGTTTCTTTTGACCTTACTGACTACCTCCTCCCTGACAAAGAGGGTCCTGAGGTCTAGAGTCGGGAATACATCGAGGAGAAGGATCCGACCACGTTGGACGATCAACCCTGTTTTACCGACACGGTGCCAGGCACCCCAAGGACTCCGCCTGGTTTCGACAGTACCATCTTCGCCCTCAGCGTGGATGAGCCCCCCGTCCCGAACGAGGCAGACCAGGAGAGGCAAGCAAGAGAAGACCGCAACAATGATACAGAGCGTCGACGCCTCCAGGAGGCACAAAACATGAACGCCGTCAAAACAGAGGCAATGGGGGCAACAGGCCAGACCCCCCACCACGCCGCCTTCAACACAACCTCAATGGCAAGTTCAACCTTGTCGACAACCAGATTGTCAATGAGACTCCCACGGCCAACATCGCTGTGGCCATGGATCGGCTCAACAACCTTCCCCGAACACACCCGGGGTCGAAGCAATCCGAGACTTTCTGATCGCCGCCGAAGCATAGGTGGTTCAGCTCCGCTCCATCGGTCGCTGACCACATCGCATCGGTCACGGGGGTCCCGACGCAGCCATCGCCACTAGCCAGCGGAAAGTGGCGCCGACAATGAATCCAATCATGGAGGCCCTTCGCTCAAGCAACCCTGATGGGCTGACGTCGACGACGCTCCATGAGAGGTGCCACGCAATGACGAGCGCCAACGTGGCAATCGCCAGCGAACCAACAGGCAGCAGGCCAGTCAAAATGTCGAGCGCCATCAGGAAGTCGAACAACCCCATGATTGCGACCTCGGAGATCATGTTGACGAATGGTACCATGCTCGGCGACACATGAATGGACCAGCCCTGTTCTCGGAGGAACTCAAGGCCATCCTCCGGCCAAAGAACTTTCGGATCAGAGACATCAAGATGTATGATGGGAAAGATGATCCTGAGCATTGGATCATGCTGTACGAAGTAGTGGTCCGAGTAGCAGGAGGCGACCAGTATGTCATGGCAAACTACCTCCCGTTGGTCCTAAGCAATGTCGCTACCTCTTGACTGCTCCGTCAACGCATCGGCAGCATCCATAGCTGGCCCCAGCTTAGGCAGATGTTCATCGACAACTTCAAGCCCACCTGCGTGCAGCCGAATACCAAGTACACATTGGCGCAAGTCCGGCATCGTCCACGGCAATCGCTGTGACAGTACATTCGGCAGTTCTCTAACTCATGGAACCATGTGGTCGACGTTACCCCGGTGGAAGGGATTGACCTTTTCATCACCGATTTAGTTCAACCACGTGGCCTGGACCTCAAGAAGGAGTTGCTCCTCAAGCGGCCGAGAACCATCAAAGATCTCTCCACCACCCACAAGTTCGCTCATCTTGACGATGGGCTAAACGGGGGGACCCCATTCCCCCAAATCGCAATTACCACCGCTATGACGACCGCGACCATGACAGCAGCCAGGACCACCGGCTAGATTGGTAGAACGATTGCTGCAACCGTCGGGACAACCACGAGCCCGACCACCATGGTGACGATTGCCCGTTCAAGCGACGTGGTCGGGACGGCTACAACAGTGGTCGGCGCAACCGCGATAACCCCTTGATCAATGCGGTAAAGGGCCAGAAGAGGACAAACGATGACGAACTCGACAATGTCCTTAGTCAGGATTGTCCCCATCATCCTGACAAGGGCCACACACTGGGCGAGTGCAGAGTCCTAAAGGAGGCGCTAGACAGGACGGCTAACAAGAAGCCACGTCCGGCCCCCAAAGCCAAGGGCAAGAGTCCCGCCCGGCAAGAAGACGTCGATGAAGAGGAAGCTCAAGACACCAACCCACAGCACGCCTATAGGGATCCCACAAAAAACATCACTGCCGTCATCTTTGGTGGCAAAATTGGGCTGGAGAACGCCCGCGAGAAGAAGTTGCTGACACAAGCCATCATGGCTATCCAGGAGGCTAACGGTTCTGTTGCAGATGTTAATGTGCCCGCCTGGTCCGAGCAGCCCATAACGTTCAGCCACAGCGATATGTGGGCTAAAATCCCCGACGCTGGTCAATTCCCGCTAGTCCTCGACCCGGTGATAGACAGTGTCCAGTTTAAGAAAGTGCTCATCGATGGTGGCAGCTCCCTGAATATCTTGTTCTTCCTCGCCTTCAAGGAGCTAGGGTTGGGTTTCAAAGACCTCAAGCCATACAATTATCGGTTCTAGGGCATCATGCCGGGGAAACCTTCGTACCCCGTTGGGCAAGTCACGCTGCTCGTGCAGTTCGGGAGCAAGCAGCACTTCTGCATCGACCAGATCACCTTCATCGTGGCCGACTTTGAGGGCATATACCATGCTATCCTTGGCTGACCCGGGATTGCCAAGTTCATGGTGGTTCCTCACTATGGGTACCTTGTGTTGAAGATCTCGACTAAGCAGGGTGTCCTGTCCCTGCACGGCAATGTCTTCATGGCATGTGCATGCGAGTCTGAGGCCTACATGGCTACAGAAGTCAAGGAGTTGAAGCACGCCATGGAAAACATAGACCTAGGCATCAAGGAGACACCTCCCGTGAAGCTCGAGGTCCCAGTCGGCTCTGTGCGGTGGCCTTCCAACAAGGCCAAGCAGCATAAGCTGATCCAGCTCGATCTAGATGATCCCTTGAAGACCACCAAGATTGGGGCTACCCTTCCCCCTAAATAGGAAGACGCGCTTGTCCGATGCCTTCGAGAGCACATCAGCGTGTTCGCGTGGAAACCGGCCAACATGCCAGGTGTCCTGAGGGAAAAGGCCGAGCACTACCTTGACGTCTCTAAGACTGCTAAGCCCATGAAGCAGAAGATGTGTTAGTTTGCTCGTGACTCAAAGGAAGTCATTAGGGTAGAAGTGGCCAAGCTACTAACAGCTGGCTTCATCAAAGAAGTGTATCACTCGGAGTGGTTAGCCAACCCAGTTCTTGTACTAAAAAAGAATAAAGAATGGAGAATGTGCATTGATTACACTGATCTCAACAAACACTGCCCTAAATAGGCTTTCAATGTCCCTTGAATCGATGAGGTCATAGATTCTACCATAGGTTGCGAGCTGCCGTCCTTCTTAGATTGCTATTCGGGCTACCATCAAATAGCCCTCAAGTTGGAGGACCAGGAAAAGACCGCCTTCATCACCCCCTTCGGTGCTTTCTGCTACATGACCATGTTGTTTGGCCTCAAGAACACTGGAGCTACTTACCAACGGGCCATCCAAGCCTATCTTGAGCATGAAATCACCACCGACCTCATCGAGGTGTATGTCAATGATATGGTGGTGAAGACCAGAGAATCCCACACATTGGTTGATAATCTCCAGCAGACTTTTTTGGCCCTCAACAATTTTTGGTGGAAGCTGAACCCCAACAAGTGCATCTTTGGCGTCCCTTCCGGGATCCTGCTCGGCAACATCGTCAGCCAGGACGGCATACACCCAAATCCAGAGAAGGTTCAGATCGTGCTGGACTTGCAACCACCATGAAACATCAAAGATATCCAGAAACTCACCGGCTGCATGGCGGCCCTGAGCCACTATATCTCCCGCATGGGCGAAAAAGAGCTCCCCTTCTTCAAGCTACTCAAAGCTAAGGAGAAATTTGAATGGACAGAGGAGGCTGACAAGGCTTTTAGACAACTCAAGGAGTACCTGGCAACTCCCCCAGTACTCACGGTATTGCAAGAAGGCGAGGAGCTTCTCCTCTACATTGCTGCCACAACCAATGTGGTCAGCACCATGATGGTGGTCGAGCGCCAGGAACTCGGGCACATCTACAAGGTGTAGCACCCAGTATACTACGTCAGTGAGGTTCTTAACGAGACTAAGTAGCGATACAACCATGTGCAAAAACTGCTGTACGCACTCTTGATCACCAAACGGAAGCTCCTCCATTACTTCCAAGCCTACAAGATTATGGTGGTTACAGAGGCTGCACTTAGTGACATACTCCACAACAGAGATACTAGTGGCCGTATTATCAAATACATGTTAGAGCTCTCCAAGTTCATGCTGAACTTCCACAGTCGTAATACTGTGAAGTCTCAGGCCCTAGTAGATTTCATTGTGGAATGGTCAGACCTCAGCTTGCCCCTGGCTGATACGTCTCCTGACCACTAGAAGATGTATTTTGATGGTTCCTTGAACATCAATGGCGCTGGGGTAGGAGTGTATTTCATCTCTCCGTCCAAGGACATGCTCTGCTACGTCTTGCGCATACATTTTAAGATGTCCAACAATGTGGCCGAGTACGAAGCCACCCTACATGGCCTCCGTATCACAGTCGAGCTAGGCATTAAATGACTCCTAGTGTATGGAGATTCTGCTCTTGTCATCTGTCAGGTCAACAAAGATTGGGATGTGGTCAATGAAAAGATGGATGCCTACATCGCCGAAATTCGCAAGCTGGCGAACAAGTTCTATGGACTGGAATTCACGCACATTCCGCACGCCAAGAACATAGGTGCCAATGAACTATCCAAACTCGGATCGTCCTGAGCTAAGGTACCACCTGGTGTTTTTGTTCAAGACTTGCTTAAGCCTTCAATCACTGATTAGGCTTACGAAGCATCCGAGCCAAGCACAGCTACCGACCAGCTCGTAGCAACACTCAAAGGTGAAGGAGCGAACATAGAAGATAGCTACCCTAGCCAGCAGGCATCTGACCATGGTAATGAGCAGCCGCCTGGTGACGAACCAGCCGAGCAGGCAGCGCCTCCCTAGCCTGACTAGAGAGAGCCCTTTGTCAGATACCTGAATGACCACCTTGTTTTGGAGGACAAGATTGAAGCCCAACGGCTGGTCCGCAGAGCTCGTGCCTATCTCATGGTTAACGGCAAGTTGATGTGCAATGTCCCAAGGTCCCTGATTTACCAAAAATGCATCACCCGAGTAGAGGGTTTGACACTTCTGAAGGATATTCATGAGGGCACCTGTGGTAACCATGCGACATCCTGGACGCTAGTCGGCAAAGCTTATCGAGTAGGGTTCTACTGGCTGACAGCCGTCTCTAATGCAGAAGAGCACGTGCACCGATGCAAAAATTATTAGATGTTTGCCAAGAAGATTCATGTCCCTATGCATGAACTCCAGACCATCCCGGTCTCTTGGCCATTCTCATGCTGGGGACTTGACATTATCGGTCCTTTCAAGAAGGCTTCTGGCGGACACACATGTGTTTTCGTGCTCATCGATAAGTTTTCCAAATGGATCGAGTACAAAGCCATCAAGAAAGCATTGCTGAGAAGGCGATACAGTTCCTTGATGATGTTATCCACCAGTTTGGTATACCCAACACTATCGTTACTGATTTAGGCTCCCAGTTCACCAGTGACGAGTTTTTTGACTTCTGTGATGACAATGGCATCAAAGTCAAATACATGTCCATCGCTCATCCTTGGGCAAAAAGACAGGTGGAACAAGCTAACGGTATGATTCTCGACGCTCTCCTCAAGCGGGTATATCAGGATGACAAAGATCTCAAACCTAGTCGGTGGCTCAAGGAATTACCTGCCGTGGTCTGGGGACTTTGTACCTAGCCCAGTTGTAACACTGGAGTTTCTCCGTACTTCATGGTGTTTGGATCCGAAGCTGTCCTACCAGCTGAGGTCGCACTCCTCTCACTGTGTGTCCAGCTTTACAACGAAGAAGCCTCAGACGAAGCTAGGGAAGTTGACATCATTGCAAAAGAAGAGATGGCGCTCGAGTCCTGTGCTCTGACAGCTAAGTACCTAGCGTTAGTGCGTCGTTACTATAACCGCAACATCAAAGGAAGGCTGTTTGTGGTCGACAACATGGTGTTATGATGAATCCAGAAGACAGATGGCCTACACAAGCTGTCATCAAGATGGGAAGGGCCGTTTAGGATTAAGGCTGTTACACGCCAGACATCCTATCGGTTGGAGACATTAGAAGGTGTCGAGGAGTCCAACTCCTGGCACATCGAGCACCTCATACGCTTCTACCCATAGAATAAAGATATGTACTTAGTTCTTCGATTATCTTAATTGTCTAATAAAGTTTCCTTTGTTGTTCTCTTTTCCTATCTTGATTCTATTTTTGTGCACACATCTGTTATACATGCGCCCTACGTAAGTCTCAGTTAAACTTTGTTCTCTGCCCGCCGAGAATGGCTTGACAAGGCACTGTGTCGAAGCCTCTTACGATGTGTTATAGCTCCACGCTACATGGCACTAGGAGATTCAGTAGTCGCTCTTTAACGGTACTAGGTACCTGGTGAACCCAGCAGTCCTACGAGTTCACTTGCGCATCCCTAGTCACCTGACAGAGTTAGCTTGCTTCGAGGGTGGGGGCAAAACTTAACTAGCGACACATTTTTTGGAAAAAATGACCTATGCATAAGTTTGCATCTAAAAAGGGAAAACGACAAAATGTTTATCACCCACTTAGACATGCCTACTTGTCTGCATCAATAGGCTTAACAAGTTACGAGCACCCAGTGCTCGGCACAACTTACAAAACATTGTTTTTACATAATAACATTGTTTTTACGGCCTATTGACCACCACCACCATCTTCTGCAGGATCAAAGATCAGCGTCATGTCATCAACAATGGCAGCGGCAGTTGGGCTAGACGAGGCTCAGAGCTCTTCTGCATCTTCATCTGAGACCTCTGGAGGAATCCCTTGCTCGATGGTCGCAAGATCCACATTCTGGTAGTTGGCACGGACCACGGCGAGCACGGCGGAGGCCACAAAGCGCCCAGCTCTCATGATGAACCCCTGTAGTGCTGGCCATAGCCTTCGGCACTGGTCGGCAATTGCAGTTTCTTCACCTACAGGGTTCGTAGGGTGCTCTTCTCCTGGAAAGATGGCTCTTAGCATAGGCTTGATGTGGTTAGTCATGACTTGCATCTTTCCTCAGATGCCTGTGATGGAGTCCTCGAGCACCCTAAGCTGGGCCATGTAGCGTTCTTGCAGGGCTACAACAATCAAGCAATGGTGGTTAGCATAATCTAGTCCGCCCAGTATGCTGCAAACTTCACACAACAATCCAACATCAATTGACTACCAGTCAGCTCAGCAATCTATGCCTGGTCTGCCTTAGCCTGCTTCTCAGCAGTTTCTTTTTGCTCAAGTAGACCAGCTAGCTCCCGAGCCATGGCCTCATTCTGGCCACCCAGTCCTACAAGAAGCAATGATAAACATACAACAAGCATCAACATGCAAGGGAAAAAGAGGTATACTTACTGTCATTGGCTAGCTCCAAGGTTTCCACCTTGTGATGCAGGGCTGCCACCTCCTCCTTGTTGGCCCATTCGAAGGCCTCCACCTTACGGCGCAGGATGGCAACCTTTTTCTCCCATTGGACCTCGCACTCTTGGAAGACTTTTGCCTGCACCTCTAGCTCGGCATTGGCTGCCCGGAGGGTTTTACACTCCTCCCAGGTCACTGCAAACCGGCTTATGGTCCTGCCCCGTTGTGTGCTTATTTGCTGCAGCGACTATATACACAGAGCTTGATCAATAAATCAATGGTTGGATGTCAAAATAGCCGAATAGATCTTGGTCGGATCTTACCTTGACCCTATCAAACAGCACCTCCATGGCATCCTGAATGCTTGTCGCCATGTCTTCATCTGATATTTCTTCATGTGACACAACCTTCCCGTCCCCCAGCTTGCGTGATATGAAGACACACTGTGTAGGCAGGTCAGTGTGTGGCATCCTCGGCACCCCCGGCACCTCCTCAACCTCCTCGGGTGGCACTGATGTGCTTGGCTCCACCTGTGCCAGCATGCGCCTTGGCGGATGACCCGTCGTGGTGGTGACCGGCTGGAACGGCGTCACCTACCTCTCCGGCTGAGGAGTTGGTGTCGGCGTCGGTTGAGCAGTCGTTGCGGCACTGCTCGTCGCTTTCCCCTGCTCTGCGGGCTACGCTGTGCTGCTGCCTGGCGCCTGCTCAGTGGAAGGCACTGAGGTCTGGCTGGGCGGAGGAGTTGGTGTCCCCGATGATCAAGCACGGCTGTAAATCACAATATGACCACAACAAGTCCAGAATCAAAATCAAGATCAGGCAAGAAGTATGAACGTCATCGACACTCACTTGGCTGATCGCCGGAACCCTCCTCTAAACTCGAGGACTGCTCCCTAGCTTGGAGCGCCTGGGGCCCCGCTTGTCGCCCCATTACCGCGCCCGGGGACTTGGTTCGACGTCCCACCTGACCGGCTCGATCCGGCAGGGCATACCGAAGAAGTTGGCTCCCTTGCCTCCTCTCGGTGCCCAGCAGATGATGTTGCTCTGGTCGATGATGCAGCCACCCTGTGCAGTGCCAGTAGTGGCGATGGTGGTGGCGGTGCTGTCATCCCGGCTTGCTCTGGCTGAGAGGTTGCAATAGCAGTTCTTTGCTGAGGCAGAGGAGTTGGTGGTGGTGCAGTCTACACGGGCCTCCTGGGTGTTGGTGCAGGTGCCATCCTCGGTGTCCTCTCTGTTGAAGGCATCGTGGGTTGACGTTTCCTCTGACACTGATTCAATGTCAGTAGGTCGTTGTCCGACAACTCCGGAGTGGCCGGGGTGCCCCCTCTTCTTGCTTCCCCCATCTCTGCCGTCCAGGTTTAATTTTCCCCTAGATAGCAGAGTTGAGGGCCTTTTCTTTTTGGTAGCCTCTGCCATGGATCGCTTCCCCACTGCTCGACTGCATGTTTGAGCAGCAGGGAAGTCTTCTTCCTCTGAGCTAGAGACGTCCTTCGTCCCCTGCTCTTCTTAGGTCTTCTCTAGCCTGCGCTGGCCGGTCTACGCATCACCCTGAGGCCATGCCTCCACCAGCACAGCTAAGGAGAACACCCCTCGGTCCTATCTAAACAATGTCTGACAGTCAGACAAATTTGTGTTATACGAATTTCATCACCCACCAGAGCACATAAGCTTGAGTCAAAGTACGAGGCTGGTCAGCTTACCGTCGGTGGTGGTCGGTCGAGGCCGTACGGCCAAGCATGTGACTTCAGAAAGCTGCTGAACGGGTAATACTTTTGGAACAATGAGGCCATCCACCGATTGAAAGCATCCAGCATCAACTTCTCTGGTGTCTCTTGAGAAGGGTCGTTCCGTCTAGAATATTCGAATAAGCGGTTCACTCATTCTTTACACGGTTGGATTCGGCGGACTATCCAGGCCTCGGCAACAACTGTGCCGTTGATGAATTTGTTGTCAATCAACGGTAGTAGCTCCTTCACCTGGAACATCTCCTCTGGGGTGGGCAGCTTCAACCACCATGGGTTGCACTCAGGCACCTGATTGACATTACAGGGCACCGCCCTTCCCTCCATGTTCTGGATCATATAGAACCAGTGGGTGTTCCATCCCTTGGCAGCGGATTGGGGCTTCGACCCTAGCCAATGTTTCATCATCCCATCTCTCAGCAACACAAAGCAGCCTCCAGCAACTTGGGACCACCCGGTCTCAGCCCCCTTTTTCCACAACAGGAAGAAATAGCAAAAAAGATTGAAATTGGGGTTGATGCCTAGGTACATTTCATAGGAGGCAATGAAGATGGATATGGACAGAATGGAGTTGGGGTCGAGGTTGCAGATCGAAATCCCCAATATATATGCTGAGGTCTTGGAGGAATCCATGGACTGGCAATCCAAGTCCCTGAGGCACCATGTCCTTAAAAACAACAAATTCCCCTTCCAAGGGACAAGGAGAGTCCTCACCTCGTGGCTCACACCACCCCCCATCTTCGTCAGCGGCAGGAGTCCTTCCCTGATGAGCGCCTCCGATGACTCCCACATGGATGTTGATTGCTACCACTGCGACCCAGGCATCCTAGCATTGGCTGCCTTCCCCGCCTTCCTCGTCCCCTCCCTCACCATCTTCTTCGAGGTCGGTGGGTCAATTTAGAGAACAAAGGGTGTGGGCGGTGCTAATACGCAAAATGGCTGGATGAAATCATGGTGGCAGTGGAGTTGATGCGGCGGATCAAGATGGCGGTGGGTGTGTGGGCTCCGAATGCGAACAGCTCGAGAAGGTGGGGAGACTAGGCACTGGGGAACGATTGCACTTCGGGTACCGTTTGCCCCTGGCGGCGCCCTCTACTTATATGATTCGGGCGTGCCGATTTGACTTCTAGGGTTGGGCCATCTGACTTGTGTGGATTCTGGCTTATTGGGCCATTTTAAGTCCCGAGTCCGCGTGTGGACCGGAGTGGTTTTCCTCCCTCATGCATGTAGGTTGCATGCCCAATCCATGTTTGTTAAACACGTGCATAGGAATTTCGGGATCTTATCTCAGTTTTTTCTCAGACGTATATCCCCGAATTAGTTTCCAGATTTTTCCTAAATATCAGGAAACTGATTTCTTGGGATAGATAGTTAATTTCCCATAGTTGGGGACTACCTGGAAGTTTCTCACCCCTCAATGCCTACGGACTCTACATCCTCAGCACCTTCAACTGCTACATTGGCAAATCTCCAAATACAAGCTAAGTTCTTCATTAAGTTTTTTCTCATCCTTTTTTCTTACACAGTTTTGTATTTTTTACACTACCTATCATACATGTGCTGTGCATAAGTCATAGTTAAACTTTGTCTCCCGCCTGCCGAGAACAGCTCAACAAAGGCACTGCTTCGATCCTCTGACGATGTGTTACAGCTCCGCGCTACATGGCACTAGGAGATTCAGCAGTCGCTCTCTAACGGTACTAGGTACCTGGTGTTCCCAGCAGTCCTACGCGGTTCACTAGCGCATCCCTACGTCACCCGACAGAGTTAGCTTGATTTGAGGATGGGGGCAAAACTTAATTATCGATGTCATTTTTTCTATGTCAAACATTTAAAGTGACTTAAATGTTATCATCCAAATCAATTATTTGTACATCATGTACTACCGGTTTCCATGTTTATTTTCAGGACAAGGCCCAGTTGCCGAGTACACTTCGTATGCTCGGGGACTAGATCAAGGATTGTCATTTAGGTTTTTTCACACAACTTGACACAAGGACTTTATTGCTGACCAATTGGGCTGCGCGGTGCTTATCGCCCAGTTAGTCTGGCTCAGTGTTATGCACCGCATGCCTCATTCCCTACCACCTGCTACTCAGGAACCTGCCGCTATCAATACACAACTCGGTATCATGTGCTACATGGCTTTATCTCTGGCTTTATACTGCTCGAGGACTCGTCAGCACTACTTGGCTAGGTGTTACGCACCAGATAGCCTCATTATCTGCTTCATGCTGCTCGAGAACTAGTCATTGCTACCTAGAAGCATCTTTGCATCAGCGGTTCTCGGTGTCTCTTGACCTGATTGAGCCTGCTTCATCTAAGATTTACCTGGGGACTGCGCATTCGACTTGTCACTCAACAGTGTTTATGGACCAGTGGTTCTTGGCGTCCCTCGACCCGATCGAACCTGAGCTCTGATTCCCAAGTAGAAGGTCGTAGGTTCATACCTAGGACTTTGCATCAACTCATCAATTGGCATTGACTGTGACAAGTTAATGTTGTGTTGAATTTTTCCTTTAAAGCTCAATACAACATATCCTATCTTCTATCGAGCTTCGGGACTACGTGGGCCCACGTCGGTGACATAGACCTATTTTTCTGTTCTCGGTTCTAGAGTGGGTATTCAACATTTTCTATGTCTAGCTAGTGTTTTATTTGACTTTTTCTTAAAAAACTCAATACAACATATTCTATCTTCTATCGAGCTTGGGGACTACATGGGCCCACGTCACCTCGCGGTGACTTAGGGCTATCTTTTGTTCTTGGTTTGGTACACCTACCTCTGTGGTTTGTTCATGTTAGCATCCCAGTGATACTTCGTGTCACGTATTAACGTGAGCCCATGTCTCAGGATGTGGAAATATTTTTTCTTTTTCTTAGAACACCATGCTTCTTTTAACAGATCACCTTTGTCGGTGTTTTGACCCTCGAGGGGTTAACACCAACGAGTAATAATTGTAATTGCGTGCTCCCTTAATCCGGTGGGTGATGCAAGAAGGACACGGCGCTTTATCCGGGTTCGGGCAAAGAAGGCCCTACGTCCAGTGGGGGGAGGATAGTTCGTGTAATCTTGCACCGAA
Source organism: Bothriochloa decipiens (assembly GCA_023333625.1). Classification (NCBI taxonomy): domain Eukaryota; kingdom Viridiplantae; phylum Streptophyta; class Magnoliopsida; order Poales; family Poaceae; genus Bothriochloa; species Bothriochloa decipiens. The sequence continues at coordinate 34,532,920 of CM041631.1, forward strand.
GTGCTAGTACAGGGGAAATACAAGCGGGTGTGAGGAGCGTGAGGTGGGGCTTTGGCGGTCGGCCGCCTAGCTCTCGACCTTACACAAGCTCACGGTGCAGTTCTGTGGTCTAAAGCCTTAGCGTTTCTATGCTCTAGATCCTCTCATTTTTCAGTCCGATCCCTTTTTCTAACGCCCTGGCGCCTCCTTTTATAGATGAAGGAGGGGCACAGGGGTACATGTATTTCGAGTTTGCATGACATTGATGACGTATGACGTTGAGGCCGATTACATCGGTGCCGCTGTAGCGATGTACGTCGGTATGGGAGGTCTTGCTCCCGTCGCGTTGGGAGTTGTTGAGTCCCGCTCGAGGGTTCGTTTGTTGACGTCGAGGGGCGGCGGTCGAGGTGGTCGAGTTGAAGGCGTCGAGCCTCACCGGATAAGGCCGAACCCCGGGAAATGCGGGAAATGTACTGACTCATACGTCTCGAGGGGGTGCTGGACATGGCACAGTGCTCGGCATGGTGCAACAGTGAAGCACGATCCGCAGGATTCCAGGGCATGGGCGGTAAAAGCAAGATTTGACCGCCACTCCCACGACTGTTACCGTAACTATGGCCATACGGTTAGACGGGGGTAGGTAGATTGCATTGAATGCGCCCGGATCCGTACGGGAGAGTCGGTAGCCGAGGGGTGCACTGTCCTCGAGGACCGCCCATTCGCCCGAACGAAGTTCCATCTTCGAGGGCAGGCTCGTTGGGCGGGCGAAGTTCCGTCCTCGAGGGGTCGCCCGAATTTCTGGTCCGTTCGGTAACCCCTCGAGGAGGCTTTGGCTTTGGGCCATCGTCATCCGTTCGTGGGTCAGCCCGATATGTCTTTGCCAGCGGGCCTTCGTACATTAGCGCGGGAGGTCACTGGAGGGTTTGGTTTGCTGATTTTGCGAGGTTTAGTTCGGTAAACCTGGGGTTTAGGGTACCCATTTCCTCGGTAACGACAACCTTCCTTGATGGGAGCCGTGGTCGGGAGCAAACATACAAACTGCTCAGGAGGAGTCCAGACGACACTGATTGGTCAGTGTCAGTGCTGGTCGGTGTCACATGGTTGGCAGCTTCACGGCTCGGCGCTACGTGGTCGGCATTTTCACTACTTGGTTCTACATGGTCGGCGTCTTCACTGCTTGGTGCTACATTGTCTGCATCTTCACTGCTCATCATAGGTCAAGACGATGACTCCCTTAAGATACATGGTGCTCAGGGACTAGCTGTGGGGGTATAGACCCCATATACCCTTACGGCTGGACTTTGGGCTTCTCGGTACAAGACGGCCCAGACCAGAAGACAAAGGTTGGTCCATCATCATCGTGATCGGTGGGCCGGACAACAAGACCGAGCCATGGTCCACTACCGACCAGGTCGGTGGGCCGTGCTGATGCTGAAGGCTACTTGGCATGCAAGGAGTCTTAGTGGTTAGATCTAGTCGTGTACTCCAAGGATACGGCTCAATGTAACCGACCACATTGGGAAACCTTAGATATGTAACCTTACCCCCCACTATATAAGGCGGGCAAGGACCCCCTAGAACACATCTTGATCTATAAACATCTCATCAATACAGCAACAAAGACACAGGACGTAGGGTATTACACCTCTGAGTGGTTTGAACCTGGATAAACCCCAGTGTTCGTCTTGTGTCTCAATTCCAGATCATAGGTCTTAGCGTGCCCTTCACCGCAATCTACTACCTCGGGGTATCCCGTGGTAGATTGCCGATGAGGTTTCGTCGACACCCATGCCCCTCCTTGGCCTATAAAAGGGGACGCTGGGATAGTTGAAAGGAAGGTCAACTCATTCGAACTCACTGAGCCTCACCACGCACATTGCAAGGCATAGGGCTAGCTCTTCTAGACTTAGGCCTCATTCTTCACCCCATTTCATACGCGCTCGCTTGTATCTCCCCTGTACGAGCACTTTGGTGCAAGATAATACAAGACATCTTCGCCCGCTGGACCTATGGCCTTCTCTTGCTCGAACCAGGATAAATCATGTGTTCTTCTTGCATCACATTCTAGATTAGGGAGCACGCATCACGTAGCTACTCGTCGGTGTTAGGCCCCCGGGGTCGTGACACCGACAGTTGGCATGCTAGGTAGGGGGTCTGTGTGTCACCAGCATTCCTCACCATTTTTCGGATGGCAGACTCCATACCATCGCTTCCATTCGCTATAGTGATCTGGTTCAGGAGCTTCAAGTTCATGTCACTAGGCCATGGCCAAGACATGGTCCTGCTCTTGATCGGAGATCCGAGCGAAGGCAGTCTCAGGTCCCCGCAACGGGCCCCTCACTGGTCTCATCACCACACTTTCATGCCCAGGAGGAGGCATAGCCAGCACAACCACAATCGCCGCTTCGAGTTGACATCCACCTCGGCTTCCTCGCTACCGACTGAGGATGTAGGGTCCCTGATTGGGAACCTGGCAGACCTACGCCTGGGATTGGAGGATGAGCTAGGAGGTCTCGGTGATGACCCTGACTTCATCTTCGTGATGTGCTCGTCGAGGGGACCGGGTGCGGTCTTCCCAGTAGGCGCGGCTCCAGCACTGCCCGACCTGCTACCTCATGGGCTGTTTGCGGCTCAGCTGTCATTCCTGTTCGGCCTGGAGAATGCCGCCAGGTCATACTCCACTGCCATGGGCGCCGGCATGAGCGCGCGCGCAACCCTTCGGGGGCCTCACCTGTGCGCCACCATGGACCTGATGACAGTCATGCCGGCCTCTGAGTACTCTGACTTCTCTTGAGCGCCTGGCCCAAGGCGCTACACCATCGACACGATGCGACGCCAGCTGGAGGAGGAGCGGCGCGGGTAGTTCCCCATCTTCTACTCCGGTAGCCCTGACTCCAACTCTGACAAAAATGATACCACACGCGAGTGCTTCCACATTGATGGAGCCATCGTGTCGAGCAGCGACACCATCGACCCCACGGCCATAGCCATAGCTGCGACTGCAGTGAGAGGGACCCTCATTGTGTTGGACCAGGAGGAGCAGCCATGATCTATGCCAAATGATGCACGGTTGCCTCAGGTCGCCCAGGACGCCCAGCTCGCGCAAGTCCGGGAGATGCGAGCCAAGCTCGATGAGGACCGGGAGCGTCTGTGCCAGCTCGAGCGGACCCTCGAGGAGGAGCGCGGACATCCGCCTGGTGGAAGGGCTTGAGGTAGATCATCGACCATCTTCAACCATGCCAGCCAGAATGTCATCGTGGTGACCATGCTTCTCCACAACATGCCGGCCCCCTCGAACCCCAAAGCCCATCGAGGTTTCGGGCTTCCTCGAGGTAGCTGCCGCACTGCAGGCCGAAAGCTCAGACTCAAGATGTCGAGGGGCGGTCTCGGAGCAACCCCCTGAACCCTCCCGACATGAGAGGGAGGGCTCAGTCCATCAAGCGGATGCTCCTCGACCAAAGAAGGCGATCCCTGTCCGTGAGCGCATCCATGACCACCGCGAGCCTCGAGATGCGCGCCACAACATCAACAAGAACCGCTGATGCAAGAGTGGTGATGCTGAGGTGCAAGGCTACAGCTCTCACAGGGGCGGGCGCTACGACAGCAACGAGGACTGGCACTGGTCCTCGAGTCACCGGGCCCTCTAGTCTTCAGCAGGATGATTCGGAGGATGCCACTGCCGATTCCATTTCGACCCCCTACAAGCCTCACCAAGTACAATGGTGAAACCAAGCCCGAGCTATGGTTGGCCAACTTCTAGTTGGCAGGCCAACATTGAGGAACACATGACGACCACGCCATCATCCGCCAGCTCCATTTGTTTTTGTTCGATACCGCTCGTAGGTGGCTCGAGGAGCTTCCCCCCGGTCAGATCCGCAACTGGCCTGACCTCGTCAGGGTGTTCGAGGGGAACTTCAAGGGAATCTACATATGCCCCGATAACTCCTGGGACCTCCGCAATTGCATGCAGAGGCCCGGGGAGTCCCTTCGTGACTTTGCCTGATGCTTCTCCAAACAGCGCACCGAGCTCCCCTACATCTCTGACCACGACGTCATCCTCATGTTCATCTTGGGCACCACCGGTAAGGAGTTGGTCCGGGAGCTGGGGCGCAATCCCCACAAGACTGCCAATGAGCTGATGGACATTACCGCCAACTACGCAGTCGGCGAGGAGGCGGTGGGTGCTTTCGTAGGCGACGACCAAGACAAGAGGAAGGCACAAGCGGTCAACCCCGAGAGCACAACCAGAGGCGCCAAGAAGAACAAGAAGAAGAAGAAGAACCAGCAGGGCAAGTGTGAGGCCAGCATCGATGACCTTGTCACCACCGCCGAGCGCAAGAAGCCTTGAGGCCCCCGAAGGGGGCATCTTCGACAAGATGCTGAAGGAGCCCTGCCCTTACCACAAGGGAGGGGCGAATCACAACCTCGAGGACTGCCGATGCTTAAGAAGTACTTTGAGAGCTTGGGCAAGAAGGGTGACAAGAAGGACGATCCCAAGGACCAAGGCAGCAACAAGGATGATGGCTTCCCTAAAGTCCATGACTGCTACATGATCTACGGGGGGCCCTTGACACAGCTCACGCCACTCCAGCGCAAGAGGGAGCGACAGGAAGTCTTTTTCGTGTGGGTTGCAACCCCCAATACCTCGACTGGTATAGTATGACTATCATGTTCGACCGTGATGACCACCCAGACTATGTCCCAAATCCATGGGTGTAACTGCTCATCGTTGACCCCATCATCATTAACACCTGCCTCACCAAGGTACTCATTGATGGAAGCAGCAGCCTCAACATCATCTACGCGGAGACCCTCGATCTCCTCGGGGTCCCAAGAGAGAAGCTCCATCCCAGTGCCGGAGGCTTTTATGGTGTCATGCTGGGAAAGAAGGCTCTCCCTATCGGCCGCATTGACCTTCCCGTTTGCTTTGGTACCTCCTCGAACTTCAGGAAGGAGATCCTCACCTTCAAGGTGGTCGGGTTCCATGGCACGTATCACGCAGTCATCGGTCGGCCCAGCTACACCAAGTTCATGGCCATCCCAAATTATGCCTACCTCAAGCTCAAGATGCCAGGACCCAAGGGCATCATCACCATCGGGCCCTCCCATGAGCATGCCTACGAGTGCGACGTCGAGTGCATCGAGCATGGGGAGGCCGTCGAGGAGTCCACTATGATGGTGGTGAAGTCCCCGACCCCAAGCGCCAACTTCAAGCCCACAGAAGACATGAATAAGGTCCCCCTTGACCTGAGCAGCTCTGACAGGAGGGCACTAACGATCAGTGCCATCGTCAATGACAAATAGGAAGCAGTGCTCATCCACTTTCTCTGCACGAACGTCGACATGTTTGCGTGGAGTCCTTCAGATATGCTAGGCATATCGAGGGAAGTCGCTAAGCACGCCTTGGAGATTCAGGCCAGGTCCAAGCCGGTGAAGCAAAGCTTGGGCCCCTTCGACGAGGAGAAGCGCAAGATCATCGGGGAGGAAATCAACAAGCTTTTGGCGGCCGGGTTCATCAAGGAGGTTCATCATCCCGAGTAGTTAGCTAATCCTGTATTAGTTAAGAAAAAGAATGAGAAATATAGGATGTGTGTAGACTATACTAGTTTGAATAAAGCATGTCCTAAAGTTCCTTTTCCTTTACCACGTATTGATCAAATTGTTGATTCTACTGCGGGATGTGAAACTCTCTCATTTCTCGATGCATATTCCGGTTACCACCAAATCAAGATGAAGGAGTCCGACCAGCTCACAACTTCCTTTATCACCCCATTTGGCATGTATTGCTACGTTACCATGCCCTTCAGCCTTGAAACACTGGGGCAACGTACCAACGATGCATGCTTCATGTTTTTGGAAAACATATAGGGTCGACGGTAAAGGCCTACGTCGATGACATCATAATCAAGTCCAAAAAAGCCGATGATCTCATTGATGACCTCAAGATCTCATTTGAGTGCCTCAGGGCTAAGAACATCAAGCTCCATCCCGAGAAGTGCGTCTTCCAGGTCCCTTGAGGTATGCTCCTCGGGTACATCGTCTCTCAGCATGGCATCGAGTCCAACCCTGAGAAAGTCTCAGCCATCACCAAGATGGGCCCGATTCAAGACCTCAAGGGCATTCAGAAGGTCATGGGTTGCCTCATGGCCCTCAGCCGCTTCATCTCGCATCTCGAGGAAAAAGCGTTGCCCCTATACCGCCTTTTGAAGAAGTCAGAGCACTTTGCCTAGACCCTCAAGGCCGAGGAGGCCCTCGCTAAGCTAAAAGCCATGCTGACCTCACCTCCGGTCCTTGTGCCTCCAAACCCAGCTGAGCCCCTCTTACTCTATGTCGCCACCACCACCCAGGTGGTTAGCACGACCATAGTGGTCGAGAGGGCAGAAGAAGGGCTTGTGCTACCCGTCTAGCAGCCCATCTACTTCATCAGCGAGGTGCTCTCGGAGACCAAGGTCCGCTACCCATAGATCTAGAAGCTACTCTACGCCATCGTCATCATGTGATGCAAGCTCCAGCACTACTTCCTCAGCCACCCGATAACTGTGGTCTCATCTTTCCCTCTCGGAGAGATAGTACAGAACCGGGAGGCCATGGGGAGAATCGCCAAGTGGTCGGTTGAGCTCATAGGGGAGACCCTCACTTACGCACAGCACAAGGCCATCCAGTCTCAGGTGCTAGCAGATTTTATCGTTGAGTGGACCAACACTGAGCTTTCCCTGGGGCAAATTCAGGCAGAATTGTGGACCACGTACTTCGACGGGTCACTGATGAAGACGGGGGTGGGCGCTAGCTAGCTCTTAATCTCACCCCGAGGAGTCCACATCTGGTACTATTGGGTTATGAGGGTGCTACAGTAGCCAGAAAACAAAACTTTTCAACCTCATAAACCAGGATCTACTGCTAGTTACAGGTTACGGGATTACCACTAGACGCGCAGGTGCAGCAGAAGATGACTTGATGTAGTCATACACGTCGTAGCAGGTAGTGCAGTTGTGTGGTCATTCGTCACATCAATCCCCTCGCGCGGTTCATCCCAGTGCTCCAGATGCAGCACCTCCGAGGAATCCCACACGTGTAGGGAAGAAGCGATGCGCCTCCGGACTGCTAGGTCCACGAGGAGCAGAAGGCGTGAGCATGGGAATGGCGACGACGGCTGTCAAAAGCATCTCACCTTCCAATCGTGCCCCCAATGAGCTCACGAGTTGGAGGCCCATTAGTAACCCTAAGCCTTGTCTAATTCGGGTTCAACCTGAATTAGGCTTCTAGCCCCTTAAGTGTGCGACCCTATGGCTTCATGCACACATTAACATGGGCCGAGTACTCCTACTTGCCCAATAGTTGACAACGGCCTCTAGCAACGCGTGACAAGTCCTATGCATATGCAAAGATCATATCAGATGAACCACTATGAGCACATACAAGTTATTCCCTTTGCCACTCGATATATGGTTCAACTCGTGGGTTAACACTTAACCCAAGCATGGCCATGCATTTGTCGATCCAATCACTTGAGTGATCCAGTGATATCTCTCTCGCATAGAGAGGGGCAAATTCCATCTTGATTGTCTATGTCTCATAGCATGCTTCTCGACCACCCGAAGACCACGTTTATAACTACCCAGTTATGGAGCAGCGTTTGATAGTCCCTAAGTAGGCCATTTCACATCTTGAGTACATACCACAATCTTAGGTCTAAGGACATAACGTACATGATGTGAATACAGACTTTCTCATGTTGGGTCAGTCCAGCCTACATGTCTCACATGTGCCCACATTATTAGTTTGATATCTCCATGTCCATGAGTTGTGAAACATAGCCATAAACTAATACATGTGCTGGTCTAATATTCAAGTGTGTTCTCACAAGAACACTGACCAGGGAAAACTTTAGAATAACCATGCAAGTAAAGAGTTCCACAAAATAATTCACATAATTGCTAATCAATACAAGTTGTCTTTAATGGATATTCAATGAACACTTTATTAATCATGGATACAATCAGAATATCATCATCTACATGATTAGCTCTAGGGCATATTCCCAACCGTCTCCCACTTGCACTAGAGTTAATCTCTTAGATGTCTAATCCCCATAGACCTCATGTGCGCCTCATGCTTAGGCTATGGAAGAGCCTTTGTCAAAGGATCTGCTACATTCAAATCCGTATGTATTTTTCACAATTTGATCTCTTCTCGTTTCACAAACTCTCGAATGAGATGAAACTTCCAGAGTACATGTTTGTTCTTCTGGTGATCCCTAGGCTGCTTAGCCTGTGCAATCGCCCCATTGTTATCACAATGTAAATTCAATGGGCTTGACGCATTCAGAAACACATCAAGCTCAATGAGGAACCTCCTCAACCAAACACCTTCCTTTGTAGCATCAGAAGCTGCAATGTACTCGGCTTCTGCTATAGAATCGGACATCGTCTCCTGCTTGGAACTTTTCCAGCTAACTGCACCACCATTTATTGTGAACACAAAACCTAATTGAGATAGTGAATCATCCCCATCAGTTTGGAAGCTAGCGTCAGTGTAAACGTTTACAATGAGCTCCTCCTCGCCTCCATAGATTAGGAACACATCCTTAGTCCTTCGTAAGTACTTTAGGATGTTCTTAATAAGCGTCCAGTGAGGTTTGACCAGATTAGCTTAGTACCTGCTCGCAACACTTAGAGCACATGAGACATCTGGGTGAGTACATATCATGGCATACATGATGGAACCAATAGCCGAAGCATGTGGAACCTTACTCATGCAGTTGCGCTCTTCATCTGATGAAGGACATTGCTTGTCACTAAAGCGCATACCATGTGACATAGGCAAGAACCCTTTCTTGGACTGGTCCATGTTGTACTGTTTCAACACCTTGTCAATGTACGTGTCTTGGCTTAATCCTATTAGCCTTCTTGACCTATCTCTATAGATCTTAATTCCCAAGATATATGCTGCTTCACCTAAATCCTTCATAGAAAAACTATTATTCAGTGAAGTCTTTCCCAATCAATAGTATGTCATCCACATACAAGATCAGAAACACAATAGCGCTTCCACTTACCTTCTGGTAAACACAAGGTTCTTCTTCATTCTGACAGAAGCCAAACCCTTTGACTACCTCATCAAAACAAATATTCCAACACCGAGATGCTTGCTTTAACCCATAAATAGATTTCTTAAGCTAGCATATCTTTCCAACGTTATTAGGATCAACAAAACCTCTTCTAAATACCCATTTAGAAATGCTATTTTAACATCCATCTGCCATATCTCATAATCGAAATATGCAGCAATTGCTAAAATGATCCAAATAGATTTGAGCATCGCTACCGGTGAGAATGTCTCGTCGTAGTCAATTCCTTGAACTTGCCGAAATCCTTTTGCGACAAGTCGAGCTTTATAGACGTGAATATTTTCATTCATATTCTTCTTCTTAAAGATCCATTGGCTCTCTATGGGTCTAACCCCATCAGGCGGGTCAACCAAGTTCCAAACTTGATTGTCTCCCATGGAATCTATCTCGGATCTCATGGCACTTTGCCATTTCTCAGAATCTAGATCCATCATAGCTTCCGCATAATCTGTAGGTTCATCATCATCTAATAATAACAAATCCCCACACAATGCACAAAGTCTTGCTGATCTTCGTGGTTGTGGTGGTATCTCCACTGCCACGGGTGTCTCAACTTGCTCTGCTACATTAGCATCACTCGTAGAGTCAGTCCCTATTGGCTCATCTTGAACTTCTTCAAGATACACCTTTTGTCCATTATTTTCTCTTTTTAGAAACTCTTTCTCTAAGAAAACACCGTTTCGAGTAGCAAACACTTTGCCCTATGACCGATTATAGACATAATACCCTAAAGTTTCCTTTGGATATCTCATGAAAAAGCACTTTTCTAATTTGGGTGTTAGTTTATCTAATATAAGTCGCTTGACATAAACTTCACAACCACAAATTTTCAGAAAAGATAAACTGGGACTCTTACCAGTCCACATCTCATACGGTATCTTAACTATGGACTTAGATGGTACCCTATTCAATGTGAAAGTGACTGTTTTTAGAGCGTATCCCCAAAACAATAAAGGTAGGTCCGACTGGCTCATCATAGACCGAACCATTTCCAACAATGTCTGATTACATCGCTCAGACACACCATTTCTCTGAGGCGTTCTGGGTGGCGTAAGCTGTGGAATAATTCCACAACTCTTAAGATGATTGCTAAACTCGTGATTTAGATATTCGCCTCCAGGATCAGATCATAGGGCCTTAATCTTCTTGCCATGTTGATTCTCTACTTCATTCTAAAATTCTTTGAATTTTTCAAATGTTTCAGACTTATGCTTCATTAGGTAGACATATCCATTCTACTAAAGTCATCAGTAAAAGTTATGAAGTATTGAAATCCGCCTCTAGCTGTCATGCTTATTGGTCCACATACATCAGTATGTACAAGTTCCAACAAGTCAGACACCCTCTCAGGAACTCCTTTGAATGGCGCCTTGGTCATCTTGCCTAGCATGCAAGCCTCACATGTCTCGTATGATTCAAAATCAAATGAAGTTAGAAGACCATCATCATGGAGCCTCTTCATGCGATTCTCACTTATATGACCCAAGCGACAATGCCACATATAGATAGGACTTAACTCATTAAGCCAAGGCTGTTTAGCACTAACATTACAGATAGGTGCATCATCAAGATTTAAAATAAATAACCCATTCACAATGGATGCAAAAGGCACAAACACATCATTCTTTGAGATCACACAACCATTGTCTTTACTCACAAATGAATAACCATCCTTCATCAAACATGAAGGTGACACAATGTTTTGACTTAAACTAGGAACAAAATAACAATTATCAATTCCAAAATAAATCTTGAAGGCAAGGAAAGTTGCATCGTCCCAACGTTCAATGCAGCAACTCTTGCATTATTGCCCACGTGGAAATTAACTTCTCCTTTCTCCACGCTTCTACTTCTTATCATTCCCTGCATTGTATTGCAAATATGAGCAACCGATCCAGTATCAAATACCCAAGAATTGATATAAGAGTTAGCGAAGAAAATTTCTATTACATGAACAACAAGTGTATGAGTGGGAGTACCTTTACTACCGCCATCCTTCTTTAAGGACGCCAAGTACACCTTGCAGTTCCTCTTCTAGTGACCTTTCCCCTTACAATGAAAGCATTCATCATTCTTTGCAGGTGGTTCATCCTTGGAAGACAATTGGTTTGGCTTAGAGATCTCATCTTTAGCCTTGTCCTTCTTCTTCCAATTGCCCTACCATCTCTTAAAGTTAGGCCTGTTTTGAACTGCCAACACTTGGCCACCTCCTGCTTTCTTGATGTCAGCCTCTGCTATTTTTAGCATACCACATAGTTCATTCAAGCCCTTCTCTGCCCCAGGCATATGGTAATTCAAGATGAAGTTTCCATAACTGGGCGGAAGAGATGAAAGAATAAAATCAGTTGCTAACTCTTGGCCAATTGGGAAGCCTAGCTTCTCCAACCTCTGAGTGTAACCAACCATCTTGATTACATGTGGACCAACAGCTGCGCCCTCTGCTTGCTTGGTTTCTACAAGCGCCTTAGAGACATTGAACCTTTTAGTCCATGCTTGAGTTTGGAACATATCTTCAAGCGCCACGATCATATCGTTCACTGAATGATTGTTGTTGAACTGCATCTGCAGATCAGGTTCCATACAAGCAAGCATGAGGCAACTCACTTCGACATTCGCATCACATGCTTTCTTGTAAGCGTTTTTCTCAGCAGCAGGAGCACTCTCCTCAGGCTCATCTGGTAATGGGGTGTCTAGAATATCTTCCTTTTTCTCAGCCCTGAGAACAATTTTTAGGTTGAATCCAATCCGCGTAATTTGTTCCATTCAACTTATCTTTCTCAAGAATTGTACGCAAAGAAAATGGTTGATTGCGAGTGGCCATCTACAACAAAAGTAACAAAAAATACTAAGACAATGTATCCATGAAAGAGTAAATTATATCAAAATAAAATCTACTCCCACTAAAATCAATATCCCTCAATTGATACTTAGTGATTCAAGACCCACAACTAACAAGTCAACCCATGAGCTTTAGCATCACTGCTAGAAGACATGCTAGATTGATAAGCAACACTTTGCTAATTATATCACATATGACTCTCATTGTTGGGCAACATCTCTATGCTATGCTCAACCTACCCATGCTTCAAGGTCCCTAACCATTAGGATGACCTTGTTTAAGTAACCAAACCTTCTTGCAGTAAGTATCTGATACGAACGTGCCTAGTCGAGGAAAACCAGTGGCACCCTAATTTTATAGACCCACCACTGATTGTACAAGATTTATGAGTGCAAGGTTTGGAGAAGCATTTAACTTAAACATTGCTAAGGGATCGTTCTACTTCACTACCACACTCATGTATACAAAAACATAATAGCATGTGAAAGTAAAACATAGTAAGAATGGCATAACACAGACATGACTTGGTATAGCCCATTATTCCTTTGGGGATCTCCATCTCCATCAATCTTTGCATCACGGTGATCTCCATATCCATGATTTGAGTATGCCATCCTTCAGTGATGATTCCGCCAAGACTAGCTATTACTAGCGCAAGTAAAATGAAATTACATAGTCGCGGATAGATCATCACAGATTGGCACACAGGCCATTACATTAATTTTGACAATATGTATGTGGCTCCTGCCCATATTGTCCTCATGACATGTAAGCCATGAATTAAATACATACATGCATCACATACACATAAGGGCTATACCGGTCATCAATACCTGCCAAACAGAGTTATCCGAATCCGATGTCTAATCTTCCAACGCAGAAAACTCTATTTTCCAAGCCCTATTTCGAAATTCTAATTTCATTAAATGTAGCAAAGCAGTAGATAACCTAATGTAAAATTTCATTCTCTATGATTTTTGTTTAGAGTTCGTCTCAATCCAAGTTACGGTTCAAAAGTTACGGCTGTTTTATCGAACAGCACTTTTCTCGGCAAGCTGGGGCCCGACAGTAAATTCCATCTACCACCGCCGCACATCATATGCGCTGGTACTTAACCTAGGGTTCAATTTGATCAATCTAATTGATCTCTAACTCGCCATGACTGGATTTACATGAATTAGTTAACTCAGATGGCCGAATTCTAACCGGTACGAGTAGATCGTTTCAAGACCAACACGGCAAGATGACAAACCAAGGTTAGAGACTCATCTACAACCACGCATATCACCATATGCACAAACCAAACCTATAATGAGGCAGTAACGGCTTTGATACCACTATTGGGTAATGAGGGTGCTATAGTAGCCAGAAAACAAAACTTTTCGACCTCATAAATCAAGATCTACTGCTAGTTACAGGTTACGGGATTACCACTAGACGCGCAGGTGCAGCGGAAGATGACTCGATGTAGTCGTACGCGTCGCAGCAAGTAGTATAGTTGCATGGTCGTTCGTCACATCAATCCACTCGCACGGTTCGTCCTAGTGCTCTAGATGCAGCACCTTCGAGGAATCCCACACGTGCAGGGAAGAAGCGATGCGCCTCCGAACTGCTAGGTCCGCGAGGAGCAGAAGGAGCGAGCATGGGAAGGATGACGGCGGCTGTCAAAGGCATCTCACCTCCTTACCGCACCCCTTCCCCTTACTTATATAGGCATCCCCAATGAGCTCATGAGTTGGAGGCCCATTAGTAACCCTAAGCCTTGTCTAATTCGGGTCCAACCCGAATTAGGCTTCCAGCCGTGCGACCCTATGGGTTCACGCACACATTGACATGGGCTGAGTACTCCTACTCACCCAATAGTTGACAGTGGCCTCTAGCAAGGCATGATAACTCCTATGCATATGCAAAGATCATATCAGATGAACCACTACGACCACATACAAGTTATTCCCTTTGCCACTCGATATATGGTTCAACTCGTGGGTTAACACTTAACCCAAGCACGCCCATGCATTTGTTGATCCAATCACTTGAGTGATCCAGTGATATCTCTCTTGCGTATAGAGGGGCAAATTCCATCTTGATTGTCTATATCTCATAGCATGCTTCTCGACCACCCGAAGACCATATAACTACCCAGTTACGGAGCAACGTTTGATAGTCCCTAAGTAGGCCGTTTCACATCTTGAGTACATACCACAATCTTAGGTCTAAGGACATAACGTACATGATGTGAATACAGACTTTCTCATGTTGGGTCAGTCCAGCCTACATGTCTCACATGTGCCCACATTATTAGTTTGGTATCTCCATGTCCATGACTTGTGAAACATAGCCATCAACTAATACATGTGCTGGTCTAATATTCAAGTGTGTTCTCACAAGAACGCCGACCAGGGACAACTTTAGAATAACCATGCAAGTAAAGAGTTCCACAAAACAATTCACATAATTGCTATTCAATACAAGTTGTCTTTAATGGATATTCAATGAATACTTTATTAATCATGGATACAATCAGAATATCATCATCTACATGATTAGCTCTAGGGCATATTCCTAATAGGTACATCATCCAGCTCCACTTCCCCACCTCCAACAACATCACAGAGTACGAGGCCCTTGTCAACGGCCTGCGCATCGCCATCAAGCTAGGGGTCCGACGCCTTGACGTTCATGGGGACTCACAGCTCATGATCGACCAAGTCATGAAAACCTCGAGCTGCCACAACCCCAAGATGGAGCTTACTGTAAGGAAATTCGCAAGCTGGAAGATAGGTTCTACGGCCTTGAGCTCAACCATATCGCACGCAGATACAATGAAGCTGCTGATGAGCTGGCAAAGATAGCATCAACTCGAGGCACTGTACCACCTGACGTCTTCTCGTGAGACCTGTCCGAGCCCTCCATCGACTGGGGAACAGGGGCTGAGTCCACGCCTCAGGCCATCGAACCACCCTTTTCAGCCAAGGCCCCCTCGATTGGGGCTGAGGTCATGGAGATCGAGGGGTCGCCCCCACCCCCAAGTCCCGAGCCAGACTAGCACGCTCCCTTCCTTGACTATCTTATTCTAGGGGAGCTCCCAGAGGCTCGAACTGAGGCTCGACGAATCACTCGATGGGTCAAAACTTACGTCCTCTTTAGTGACAACAAGGAACTCTATCGACGCAGCCCCAGTGGCATCCTCCAGTGCTGCATCACCATCAAGGAGGGCAGGAAGCTGCTTAGTGATCTACACTCGGGGGCTTGCGGTCACCATGCCACACTGAGAACCCTAGTCGGGAATGCTTTATGACAAGGCTTCTATTGGCTGACTGCCATCTCCGACACCATCAACCGCATCCGCTCATGCGAGGGGTGACAATTCTGCGCCAAGCAAATGCATCTCCCTGCCCACGCTTTGCAAATGATCCCATCAATTGGTCGTTCGTCGTGTGGGGCTTGACCTCGTCGGACCCCTAAAGAAAACAATCGGGGGCTTCATGCATCTGCTAGTTGCTGTTGACATGTTCACCAAATGGATCGAAGCTCGACCCATCACCAACATCCGGTCTGAGCAGGCGGTTTCATTCTTCACTGACATCATCCATTGCTTTGGGGTCCCCAATGTCATCATCATTGACAACGACGCACAGTTCACTGGCAAGAAGTTTTTGGACTTCTGCGACCACCACCACATCCGTGTGAACTGGTCTGCAGTCACCCACCCTTGAACTAACGGCCAGGTCGAGTGCGCCAATTGCATGATTTTATAGGGTCTCAAGCCGAGGATCTTCAACCGCCTCAAGAAATATGGGAAGAAGTGGGCTGCTGAGGTACCCTCGGTCCTATGGAGCCCAAGGACGACGCCAAGCCGGGCCATGGGGTTCACTCCATTCTTCATGGTTTGTGGTCCGAGGCTATCCTCCTCACAGACCTCGAGTACGGGTCCCCTCGACTGAAATCCTACAACGAGCAGACGAACGAGGAGGCCCTCATGAACGCTGTCGACCAGCTCGAGGAAGCTCGAGACATGGCCCTCCTCAACTCAGCTCAATACCAGCAGAAGCTGTGATGCTATCATGACAAGCACGTGTGTAAAAGGGACCTCCAAGTCAGCGACCTCATCCTCCATCGACGGCAGAGCAAAAAGGGCCGCCACAAATTGACTCCACCATGGGTGGGTCCCTACATCATCGTCGAGATGTTGAAGCCTGGAATCTACAAGCTATCAAACAGCAAGGGCAAAACCTTCAACTAACACATGGAACATCAAATAGCTACATCGTTTTTACCCCTAGGGCCTGGAGGCCTTGTACATTTCTTGCATTTTGTACATTTGTGGCGTCATGAATAAATAAATAAAAATGGCTTCGATCCCATACGCTTTTTTATTAATGTGAGGTAGCCTCGACTTTGCTCCCTCAGGGTCGAGCCTTCCTTGGGGGCTACAAGGGGGGAACCCCCCAAAGTTCCCAAAAAACTTGCACGTTTTTTAGAAACTCAACGTTCTCCTTCATCTCCTACGCTTCGATGCCTACTTTTACTTAGTAAAAAATGCCTCAAATCCCTAAGGGTCGAGGGTTGTCGAGCCAGGAGCTCGCCTATGCATCTACGCTATGGTACCTCCACTCACTCCCCCTTGAGGGACTCGAGCACGCGTCGAAAACTTGGTAAACCTGTGAATCAAGCAAAAGGAGATAAGAAACTCGAGCTAAAAAATACCCAAAAGCATCTGGCATGATGCACATCAGTTTTAAGGCCCCCAGGGCCACGATATCACCAAGTCAAAAAATCTAACCTATTACATGGACCTTCTGTCCAAATTTGGCTCATAGGCCGGCTTCTTCTTTAACATCGACGTCAGGAGGGAGGCCCTTAGGTTCGAATAACATCGCCAGCTGACCGTCAGGCACCTCAGCGTTCTTAATCAAGACCTGGTGCCTCACCTCATTCCCGGCATTAGTCCTGTTGGGGTCACAGACAAAGCCATGGGAGACCATCACCTTGTCGTAGGTAAAGCCAGAGTAGACGACCGCCATCACCTGTTTTACATCGACATGGCGCGTTTTCCAAACTTTCTCCCATGCAACCCGACTGAGCTCGTACAACCGGTTGACGAGGGAGGTCCTGCGCACTTCATCCTCGACCTTCACTTTAGGATCAACACCAAAGTCATCACAGACCGAGGTGATCATGGTGCAGAGTGTGTTGGTCAACCTTGCCTCGGCCCAGTAGGCGTCCTGGAGTGTCTTGGCATTGTCCTGAGCTTTGGTCAGCTCCTCATTGAGATCTGAAATAGAAGATAAGGGTCAGCCATGACAAGAGCAGCAGAGGTGAAAATCCAAAGGCTAAAGAAGAAAACTCACTGGTGGCATGGGTATTTAGGGCCATGTACCCATCCATTAGCTCGGCGTACTCCTTCTTGGCCACCTCCAGGGTGCTGGCAGCCTCATTCTTCTTCACCCTTAGGTCCTCGATCGTGTTTCTGGCAAGCGCGATGGCCTCCTCTTTCTCCTGAAGGGTCCCCTTCAGCGACGCAACCTCAGCGCTCAAGGATTGCACGCGGAGGTTCACCTGCCCAATCGTGACATTGAGGGAGTCGTGCTGACAGGAAGCTTCGGCAAAAGTCACCTCAAGCTCCTGGACACATGACGCCGACACCTCGAGCTCCACCTTAAGCATCCTAACCCACCTGCTTGATAGGGAGAGGTCCTCGAGGGCCTTCTGCACCTCCTCCCGGGCCTTGGTGGTGACCTCCTTGGCCTGGGTCGCCTCCCAACTGTCCACGGCCGTATCTTCCTTGTCCTTCCTCACCTCTTCCTGAGCCTTGGCTAGATCTTCCTGAGCCTATGCCGCTTTCGCCTTGGCTGCCTCGAGCTGATCCTGCAACAATGGGACCTTCCCCCATCCACCCTTGGTCATGTCGATGAACCGGGACTTGATCTGGAAGCGTCTCCTCAAGTCTTGGGCAAGAACTAAGCAAAAATCAAATCAACTCAATGATTTGGTAAAGGAAGATCATATACCATGAAGGCCCTCAAAAGGTCTTCGCTGGTGACGTTGACAGCCATCATATGGCGTGATGCATCCAGGCCCAGAACTCCTTGACGTGCTCCAAGCGCTCGACCTCCGCTAGTTCGTTCATCTCGAACATGACCGCATCAGGGTCCGTTGAGTCACAGAATTGGAGGGCCTCTTGGCCCCAGTAAGGGAGATCCGCCTTGACCCTCTCCTGCATGTCTGCTACGATGTCGTCCACCATCTCCTGCGAGCCGCGAGATGAGCCATGTGAGCGGCGAGCGTGGGAAATGGCACCTCGGCCTCTGATCCGGCCCTTGAGGACTCGGCCTCTCCCGCCGACTGCTTCCCCCTGGAAATGTAGCCAGGGGTGTACGCACTGGGGCCATACAAGAACCCCCTGGTGGCGGACGACCTGGATGGTGGCGGCCAAGGCATCATTGCCAATGCCACAACTCCGATGCCCAATCGGCTGGGCGACTCTGTCCCGCATCGAGACGTGTTCCTCCGTCAGTGCCTCTGGGTGCTGTGGAGACGCTAACCTTGGCCACCGGGTGTCTCCTTGCCCCATGTCCAGTAGGACCTCCTCCTACTGCCAATGCAGCAATGATAGGCTTGTGGTGGCCGTCCCCTCTTGTTGTTGCCACAGCGGGCTCGAGGCCGCTCGCACCTCCTGCGACCCATCCTGTTATTGCTATGACGGGCTCGAGAGTGCCGTGACCCCCTACTACTACTGATGCAGCTCTGATGGCCGCTGTTGTTGCTACTACGGCTAGCTCGACTCTAGCCTCTCTTCCTCCTGCTACAGCTGCTCAAGCTGGCTAGAGGCTAGCTGTTCCTCCTCCTACTACCTTTGCAGCTGCTCCTCCTCCTGCTGCTTCTGTAGCCACTCCTCTTCCTGCTTTTATAGGCTCTCCTTGCACTGCTCATCCACCTTGTGCAGCCCCTTTGGCCATGGCTCCCACCCCTCCTACTGAGGTGGTGCCCCTGCCTCCTGGGGCGTGACACCATCTCCTCGACAAAAGGAGGGGGGACCATGGCCTCCTCATCTTCAATGACGATCGGGGTGCCCTCCGAACCTGACTCGCAAATGGTGAGGGAACCCCCTCGAGTGAGGTGGCAGAAGCCTCGACCTGGCTAGGGGCGGAGGCGGCGGACGTTGAGCCTAGACCACACTTTCACTCCCTGGCATCTGGCCCTGGGCGGAATCACTACCCACCACGGCCCCCGAGCCACTCGAGCCTACAACAAGAGCAGTTCCCATCAGCTTGCTCCGAGCTATGGCAGCCTGGGTGGAGTCACTACCCACCATGGCCCTCGAGCCACTCGAGCCTGTAACAAGAGCAGTGCCCATCAGCTTGCCCCGAGCTATGGTAGCCTGGGCTTGCGCTAGCCAGACTGTCTCCATCGTTGACAGGGGTCCCGAGATTACACCTCCAACCGCCGCTGCTACCGCTACCGCCATCCTCGTGGCTATGTTCGCCTTGAGCCGCTTGGCCGCCGAAGGACTCGTTTCCTCCACCGGGCACTTGAGCCTGCACAACACGCAAAGGAGGAAGTATCTAATATTTCCACAAGTCACAAGAAAGAGAAAGGGAGCTCGGGACGCCAAAACTTACCCCACCGAGATGACGGGCGCTGAACTAGGCCCCCTGAGGCCACTCGAGGACCTCAAGGCCCCCTCTGGGCCAGACCCTTCCTGAATCTGGAACTGCCTAGGGCCATCGACGATGCCCTCGGCTCCCCTGCTCCAACGACACCGTTTGGCCCCGAGCCCGCACCCCTTTGTCGAGGACGGCGTCTCCTGCTCCCCTGAGGCCGCCCGATCTTGGGTCCGTGCACCATGCGTCGAGGACCTAGTCCGGGGCGACGGCATACCGGATTGGCCCCGAGACGAGGCGAGTGGGTTCCCACCATGCATGTGACGGGATGACCATCCTCCATGGGTCGAGGGGTCGGCTGGCCTCCTCTCTCGAGGCCGCTCCGAGGCCAACCTCGATGCCTGAGGGGCGGGCCACTCTAAGACATCCTCCTGCGTAGAACGCACATTAGCATGAGGGGAGTCAGGCAGGTGGGGGTTGAGGCATGCCGCCATACCCTCCTCGTCATCATCCTCCTCCTCCTCTTCTTATTTGGGGGACTCCTCGATGGGGAGCTTGTCACGCCTCTGTTTAGCCCGGCGCTCCTCGAGCACTTGGCGCTTAAGGTTTTTCTTCTTCCTCCTCTTCTTCTCCGTATCCTTCCCCTTCTTCACCTGATGAATAGTAAAGCGTCTCACCTAGCAATCGGGGTCATCTTTGACCGGGGGCACTGACACCCTGAAGTCAATGTGGCCCTGCACGCAAGATCACGACAAAGTATATAAGGATAAAGCGAAAATGGGGCGAAGCTCAAGAGTCGTAGGACAAGGCGCTTACTAGGATGATGTGGCCATCACTAGGCAGCATTAGGATGTTGTTCATGTCCTCAGGGTCGAAGCTGCCAGTGACCATTCCCACCACCTGCCTCATGACCTCCTCAAGGGACAGCTCCTCGACTGACATCCGGGACCCCTCAAGCTGCTCGGGCTGCACCTCGGGACCTATTTGATCTAGGCGTAGCGGGCGCGCCATTAGGGGAAGGACCCTCCGGCTATGGTACGCTGAGGTGATGATCCTTGCGTGTAGCCCCTGATCATACAAGGTCCTAAGTGCATCGAGGAGGGGGTTCAGCCTCAATTGAAGTGGTTTGGCCATGTCGTACAGCCAGTGCTCCGGACGCTCCTCAATGACGCGCCCGGTATAGCTAGGCAGTAGGTCATCATCATTCTGGAGGTAGAACCCCCGTTCTTGCCACTTGCCGTGGTTGGAGGTCAGCCCCATCAGGATGTATAGCTCTTCCCTCTTTAGGGCCAGGTTGTAGCTGCCAGCATGGACGATGCTCCTACTCTCCGGCGAGATGAACTTGGTGATGTGCTCCCCCTTGAAGAGATGGAGCCATAGCTCCCAGTGCGGCTCCATCCCCAAGTACCCCTCGCAGAGGGCGGCAAAGATCGCTGTGTTTGAGATGGCATTGGGGGAGAAGTGGTGGAGCTCGACCCCGTAGAAGTGGCAGAGGGCCCGCATGAATTGGCTCGGGAGAGATCCAAATCCCATCTAGTGGAACCTAACGAAGCTCACCACGTAGCCCTCCGATGGATTCGGCTCCAGATCTCCTCTCGGTGGCACCCTCCACTCTAGCCGGTCGGCCGAGATGATGGGACGAAGAAGCCCACCATCAACCAGCTCCTCCAACTCCAACCTCATCACAGTCATTGGAAGCCAGTCCTCCGAGGGAGGAAGCTCGGGCGCCATGGAGGCGGCGCAGATCTGCTCGGCGGATAGGCGCGAAGGGAGGTTCCCAATCTCTCTCTCTCACAGGACGGCTGTGCTCTCTTGTGGCGGCGATGGTGATGAAGGCAGGAAGGAAAAGTGGGGAATGGGTGGAACCCCAGCTCCCCCAATTTATAGCCAGGGCGAAGAGCAACGGGCAGATTCAACCGAGGGGGTAAGTGAATCGTTTGCATTTATTACCCCTACCTAACTTCCTCAAATTCTAGGATAGGAACATGTATCGCCCACTCAGCTTCTAGTCGTTACCTAGGCCCAACACTGAAGGACCGAAAACAGCGACCAAAGGAGGGTGAATGGGAGCCAAAAAATTTCTTCAAAAAACCCAATCAGGTAGACGTTCCCTAGAAACACAACCGGGCACCACAAAACCAATGCAAGAAATGAGGGTAGAAGCAGAGATCAAAACACAACTGGTCGGAAGCTGGTCGAGAACTGAAAGGAACCTAGTCGGCAATTGGTTCAGACCACAATGGTCGACAACAAGATGGAAACCGATCGAGAAACTAGTCCAGGCCACGTCAATCACGGTGGTCAGGAACAAAGTGGGAATTGGTCGGGAACTGGTTGGGACCGCGTCGACCATGATGGTCGGCAACAAGACAGAAGGTGGTCAGAAAACTAGTCTGGACCATGTCGATCAAGGTGGCCGAAAACAAAATAGGAACTGGTTGGGACTACGCTGATCACGATGGTCGGGAAGTAGACAGAAACTAGTCGGGAATTGGTCGGGAGCACCCAGCCTGAATTGGGAGGCGCTTCAGTGCTGCAGTGCCACTGCTTGTTCTTCCATGTCTGCCGACTAGCTTCACCAGAACAGCAATCAGACCACCGACAAAAGAGTAAGAGAACAGGGGTCAAGGGCAAGCGCTGCTCAAATGAGCTCACTCGACACCTAAGCGCACGATGCTGGTAGCAATGCTGTTAGGCCCACCACCAAAATCCCAGGGAAGAACATCTATTCGGGACAGCAGCGATGCGAGAGAAATTTAATGAAAACTAGATCTGATTAACACAGATCGATGCCAGATTTTGCACAGGCTATCATGAGGGAAATTGAAAACTGTCCCCAAGAAATTGTCACTCAATTTAGATCCAGTGCCCGGGAAAAATAGATCTGGGCCGTGCACTCAATTTCTCCCTAAAAATGAAATCCGCTCGATTTCTCGATGCATGAGTGGAATTGGATTGAGTCATTTGGTGATCTGGTTCATCACTAGACAAAGCATCAATCAATGCAAAAAAGATCAAGCCAAATCACTCCAAATCTGATGAACAGAAATTCATCCAAAATACCCCCAAAAGTCAACACAGTACAAAGACAAGCGAAAATCACAGATCGGTTAGAAAAAGCCCAGAGGGCACAAGGAGGATTCGGGCCTCCATTCCCACACAAAATATCTCATAAATACAAAGCAAAAGTTCTTGGTCTAGGACCTCTAACAAGAATGCGAACAGAGAGGGAAAAACGCTATTGGAAAAGGGAAAAACCAAAATGACAGGGGTAACAGAGGTGAGGTTGGTGGGGGTTGTCCACTCCTATTTATATGCCTACTCACAATTCCACTTCTGCCCCTAGATATTTTTAGAGCGATCCACCTAGCCAAAGGCACTATGGTCCAACTTGAGATTTCCTAATGCGACGGCCACCACGCCTTCTCACCGGTAGCCTTGCCTCTATGCAATCTCCCCGATGCCGCCACGTGTCGTCTATCCGCATCAGGACCTCCGCCCAGGTTTTGAGGCCTAAACCCGTGAAAACCCATCGCCGATGGTTTTGAGGGCAAACCACCAAACCGTCCGCGAGTAGCGTAGCCCATACGCGTCCCCCGCCGATGGTTTTGAGGACAAACCACCAAACCTCCTCACAAGTAGCATAGCCCGTACACGTCCCCCACAATGTACATTGCACTTGTCGATGTCCCAAGTGTGAGCCACCACAGCTGGCCACCCGGCCGTCTGGTCCTTCAGTCCAAGCCTAGTGTCCGTCCTTCACCGCACCCAGTTCATCAGCACGGCATGCCCTACTTGACCTTCTCCCAACCGTTGCCACTACCTCCGGACTCCACACTTGCACATCACTAGCTAAGAGACATGTTTTGACACATAACCCTATGCCAGGGGATCAGTAGAACCACCGAACCGACCACCAACCACAAGTGTAGGACATGTTGACAATCGCTCATCACACCAAAAAAGATGCTACACCATGATATGGTAAGTCATGTGTTTGCAACCACAACCGCGCTGCTTTAGCTCTTGCCTAAAAAGATGAGCTCAATAGACAGGAGGAGTAATCCATGGATGGTGCCTTCTACAAGAAGGAAAATGAGCCCCAGCCCCACATAAAACCTTGAGGGAGAGGAGGTTGGCCCTCGATCAGGGTTCGACAGCCGCCCTCGAGTACGCAAGTCAGGGGTGACTGAGGGGGAGCCAATACAAGACCCCGCTCAAGAACGAACTCTCAAGACCCTCTAGGACATATCCAAGGCCAAAACAAAAAGACACTCATGGAATCCCCTCGAAGGGAGGCATCGAGCCACCGGCCCCTAATGAATGGGAACAGCATCCATGTGTTAGCTTGTTTGGCTTCAATGAGAGCACCTCCACGGCCACCAATCGACCCGTATCAAATGGGGCATGAGCTCTCACTTGGATTGCCTGGTACCTGCTCATAGAAGACTCGCCCATCGAGGGTAGTATGGTGCTCTTTACCTCACATATGACTGAAAGGATTCATGGGATGACTCACCAAAGGCTAGCAAAGCCCTAGCCATTCGAGGCCCGGGGGCTCGACTGTGCTTGGCACCCCTCATTGAAAGAGGGTCAAATACGCACGAGGGTTCGAGCACCCGGACTCATCTTGATCACATGCCTAAAACAGGGACCTGAGGGCCAACCTCGAGAAGGTGTTCCTAGGAACTCTTTGAGGTAGCTGATGGCGCTATGACTCCAGTTCATGCTAACCTAACTTTTTAGGTGCACCTACTATGCTCGATCGAATGGGCACCCTTGACAAGGGGCGCATAAAGCCCTCGGAGGAGTTTTCAACACTCCTCCGAGGCCTCGAGGGCTACCCCCAAAGGGTATGCTCTCGCACACCCCTTCTGAGAGCAACAAACAAAACGACTCTCGCCCCAGAGCCTCAGCATGAGTGACCAGCACTCGCACAGAGGCTCGAGGGCTACTGTCAGGTACCTGGAAAAGGGGTACCCTAACCCTGAATCCAGGTGAGGTAATCCCCAAACAACTCAAGCCAAAACCTCCCAATGGCCCTCCTTAATCCAAGCCTACTACTACTAAAAGGATAAGGCCCAACGACCAAAGACAAAGCCCAGCCAGGCCGGCCCACGAACGGATTGAGCCAGGCAACCTTCGACCACTTGATAAGGGGCCTCGAGTGACGGGACTCCACTAAGGCGAACAACCCCCCACTCGAGTGGTGGAAGTCCACGCGGGTGGA
This sequence comes from Bothriochloa decipiens, assembly GCA_023333625.1. NCBI lineage: Eukaryota > Viridiplantae > Streptophyta > Magnoliopsida > Poales > Poaceae > Bothriochloa > Bothriochloa decipiens. The sequence continues at coordinate 34,557,699 of CM041631.1, forward strand.
CAACCCCACGTTGAGTACCACACCCCTCGACCCACCTACTTCCAGTACGACGCTCGGAGCAATTAATGCGTCCCGCCTACTCCTGCCAACCACCATGGCTACAACGACTATAATGATGGGCGAGTGCAGAGGTCTAGTCTACCTTTTACCACCCATCCCCGGGGAAGCGTCGTCTCGTATAAACCACTATTCCTCCATACTAAACATTGTTCCTCATCAGGCGCCCCCTCGAGATGCAAATGTCAACATCCGTACCGGGAATCCCGGGGTCCGTTCTTATCCACACAGCCTCAAGGCCCTTGGGTACCCCTCGATTTAAGCTCTTAGTGGCCCTGGTCAGTGATCTAACAGCCCCCGCACGTCATCTACTGCGAGCCGTACGCCCTTAACAGGAGGTCACGTCTTTCATCGTGTCGCTGAGGCATGCCAGCATCATCATCAGGACCGGTCAATCACCGACTTTGTCCTGATAACTCAGAAGGGCGAATCTCATGATGAGGCACACCGCTATAGGGCTTGACTTTACTTCAGTGCACACACCTATAGTACCCACGACATGATCAGCATCACCCCTCAACGTCATTGCTTACAACAGCCCTGACAGCACCATTAGGGTTTCTTGTACACCCATGCCTCTCCTTGGCCTATAAAAGGGGGCGCTGGGATAGTTGAAAGGAAGGTGAACTCATTCAAACTCACTGAGCCTCACCACGCACATTGTAAGGCATAGGGCTAGCTCTTCTAGACTTAGGCCTCATTCTTCACCCCATTTCCTACGTGCTCGCTTGTATCTCCCTTGTACAAGCACTTCGGTGCAAGATAATACAAGACATCCTCCCCGCTGGACGTAGGGCCTTTTCTTACCCGAACCAGGATAAATTGTGTGTTCTTCATGCATCATCATTCGGATTAGGGAGCACGAGCACGTAGTTACTCATCGGTGTTAGGCCCCCGGGGTCATGACATTGACACTATATTTTCTACATAAGTCATTTCTGCTTTTGAGAAAGTGTTAGTAAACACTAGTCACATGTTTTAAAATCCAAGATTTGACTTGCTCAAACATGGTCAAATGGGGCACTAAATTGCCTCAAATGAAAACTTTTGAATACCATATTTGTAGAACTCATCAAGATATACAATTGATACATAGGTCATTTTTGAATTTGAGAAAGTTTTAGTAAACACTAGTCGTAAAACCTTGAATCTCACACAGACTTTATGAAACTATATATGAGACTTGTGGATTTAGAACTACACTTCACTAACACTTTATCAAATACAAAAATGGACTATGTATCAAATGTAGATCTTGATGAGTGGACTAATCTTGGTTCGAGTTGAGACCATCTAGGGCTTTAAAAACATTGCTCTAATTGCCATTTTTTAAAATCCAAGGTTTGACTTGGTCAAATTTGGTTAATTGAGCCACTAAATGACAATTAGACCAAAGTTTTTAAATACCATGTTTGTAGACCTCAAATGGCAATTTTTTGAATGAATTTCATTTTGAATGTAGATGTCAAATACCATTGGATAAAGTGGTATTTGAATGAATTTTGAATGAATTTCATTTTTGAATGTAGATGTCAAATTTCATTCAAAAATGGTATTTGAATGTAGAGGTCAAACCTTGGATTCAAAATGAGCCACTAAATGACCTCAAATGAAAAAATTTTGAATACCATGTTTGTAGACCTCATCAAGATCTATATTTGATACATAGTAAATTTTTCCATTTGACATCTACATTTAAATCCAAATCAAATTCATTCAAATATTCTATAAATAAGTTTCTAGAAACTGAAAAAATTCATAAATTGAATTATTCATATCAGGTCGGGTAAATGCGAAGTCCCAAATGGCCCAATGCGATGCCCGATAGCCATCCCGCGTATAAATATGGGGAGTTAGGGTTTCAACCCCTCCATCCCTCACTTTCTCTCACGAGCAGCGACTGCACTCCATTTCTCATTGAACTTGGTGTGTTGCCTAATGCGTAAGGGCGATTGCACAGGCAAAGCAGCCTAGGGATCACCAGAAGAACAAACATGTACTCCGAAAGTTTCATCTCATTTGACAGTTTGTGAAACTAGACAAGATCAAACTATGCAAAATGCATACGGACTTGAATATAGCAGATCCTTTGATAAAGGCTCTTCGACAGCCTAAGCATGAGGTGCACATGAGGTCTATGGGGATTAGACATCATAGAGATTAACTCTAGTGCAAGTGGGAGATTGTTGGGAATATGCCCTAGAGGTAATTATAGAGATGATGATATTCCAATTGTATCTGTGACATGCATTAAGTGTTCATTGAATTTTCATTATAGACAACTTGTGTTGATTGGCAATTATGTGAATTATTTATGGAACTCAATTACTTGAATAGTTATTCTAAAGTTGTCCCTGGTCGGCGTTCTTGTGAGAACACACTTGAATATTAGACCAAAACATGTATTAGTTGATGGCTATGTTTCACAAGTCATGGATATGGAGATGTCGAACTAATAATGTGGGCACATATGAGACATGTAGGCTAGAATGACCCAACATGAGATTGTCTCTATTCATGTCATATACGTTATGTCCTTAGACCTGAGATTGTGGTATGTACTCAAGATGTGAAACGGCCTACTTAGGGATTATCAAACATTGCTCCGTAACTGGGTAGTTATAAAGGTGGTCTTCAGGTGGTCGGGAAGCATGCTATGAGACCTAGACAGTCAAGATGGAATTTTCCCCTCTCTACATGAGAGAGATATCACTGGATTACTCAAGTGATTGGATCAACAAATGCATGCCCGTGCTTGGGTTAAGTGTTAACCCACGAGTTGAACCATATATCGAGTGGCGAAGGGAATAACTTGTATATGGTCATAGTGGTTCGTCTGATATGATCTTTGTGTGCACATAGGAGTTGTCATGCCTTGCTAGAGGCTGCTGTCAACTATTGGGCAAGTAGGAGTACTCGGTCCATGTCTATGTGTGCATGAACCCATAGGCTCGCACGCTTAAGGATTGGAAGCCTAATTCGGGTTGGACCCGAATTAGACAAGGCTTAGGGTTCCTGATGGGCCTCTAATCGATCTAATTGGTCTATTGAGCCATCGTCACCCACCCCATGCTCACGCCTTTGCTCCTCGTAGACCTAGCAGTACGGTTGCGCATTGCTTCTTCCCGCACGTTGTGATACCTCGGAGGTGCTGCATCTGCGACACAAGGACGGACCTGGTCGATCACGGTGGTTGGCATCTGTTCGGCGACTAGTTGGACTAGTTGCCGACTAGTTGGACTGGTCAAGAATGTGCTCGGATGATTCGCAAGCGAAGGGTGTACTTGATGGATGACCACTCAACTGCACGGCACAGCTGTGACGCGTTCGACTACATCGAGTCTTCTACTGCATCTATGCGTCTAGTGGTAATCCCCTGAGCTATATCTAGCAGTAGATCCTGGTTTATGAGAGAGAAAAGTTTTATTTTCTGTCTAGCGTAGCACCCTCATAACCCATCAGTGCTATCAGAGCCGTAGCTGCATTGTTATAGATAAGTCTTTGTTCTTAGTTCATCGTCTTGCCATGTTGGTCTTGTAACAATCTACTCGTACCGGTCAGAATTCCGCCATCCCAGTTAAGTGATACATGTAAAACCAGTCATGGCAAGTTTGAGATCAATCAGATTGATCAAATTGATCCTTAGGTCAAGTGCCGAGCAGATGCGATGTGCGGCGGTAGTAGATGGGATCTATTACCGGGCACGGGTTACCGAGAAAAGTGTTGTTCGGTAAAACAGTTATAACTTTTAAAACGTAACTCGGATAGAGAATGAAATTTTACATTCGATTCTCCAATGCATAGCCATGGTTCATCAAAATTAGATTTGTGAAAATCTACTTGGAAAATAGAGTTTTAGCCCTTGCAACGTTAGACGTCTATATCGGCTAACTTTTGTTTGCAGAAATTCATGACTGGTATACCCCTTATGTGCATGAGATGCATGCATGCAATTAATTCATGGCTTGCACATCATGAGGACAATATGGACAGGAGCCTTATAGATATTGTCAATTTGATGTAATGGCCTGCATACCAATCTGTGATGATCCGCGACTATGTAAATTTAATTCATGGTAGTGATAGCTAGTCTTGGCGGATGAACCATGGATGGATGACATACACGTACCATGGAGATGGAGATCACCATGATGAACAGATTGACATTGAGATGGAGATCTCAAAGGAACAATGGGCTATACCAAATCATATCTGTGTTTATGTTGTTCTTACTATGTTCTACTTTCACATGCTATAATTCTTTGTCTACATTCATGCGGAAGTGAAGTAGAATGATCCCTTAATAATTTTTAAGTTGCATGCTTCCCCAAACCTTGCACTGTCACAAGTCTTGTACAATCAGTGGTGGGTCTATGAAATTTGGGTGCCACTGGTTTTCCTTGACTAGACAGGTTCGTATCGGATACTTACTGCAAGAAGGTTTGGTTACTTGAACAAGGTCATCCTAACGGTTAGGGATCTTGAAGCATGGGAAGGTTGAGTGCTTGGCATAGAGATGCTACCCCAACAACAAGAGTCATATGAGATATGATTAGTAAGGTGTTGCTTACCGATCTATCATACCGACCAGCGGTGATACTAAAGCTCACTGGTCGGCATGTTAGTTGTGGGTCTTGAATCACTAAGTATCAATTGAGGGATATTGATTTTAGTGGGAGTAGATTCTATTTGATATGATTTACTCTTCATAGTACATTGTCTTAGTATTTTGCATTAATTTTGTTATAGATAAATGACCACCCGCAATCAACCATTTTCTTTGCGTACAATTCTTGAGAAAGATAAGTTGAATGGAACAAATTACACAGATTGGATCCGCAACCTGAGAATTGTTCTCAGGGCTGAGAAAAAGGAAAAAATTTTAGAAACCTCATTACCAGATGAGCCTGATGAAAATGCAACTGCTGCTGAAAGAACCGCTTACAGGAGAGCATTAGATGCTGACCTTGAAGTGAGTTTCCTTATGCTTGCTTGCATGGAACCTGATCTGCAGATGCAATTTGATAATAATCATTCAGCGAACGATATGATCGCGGTGCTTGAAGAGATGCTCTACACGCAAGCCAGGACTGAAAGGTTCAATGTCTCCAAGGCACTTGCTGAAACCAAGCTTGCAGAGGGTGCAACAGTCGAACCACACATAATCAAGATGGTTGGTTACACTTAGAGATTGGAGAAGCTAGGCTTCCCAATCGGCCAAGAGTTGGCTACTGATTTTATCCTCTCGTCTCTTCCGCCCAGTTATGGAAACTTCATCTCGAACTACCATATGCATGGGGTGGAGAGAGGCTTGAGTGAATTGTGTGCCATGCTAAAAATAGCAGAAGCCCACATCAAGAAAGGTGCCGGCAGTAACCAAGTGTTGGCAGTCTAGAATAGGCCTCGGTTCAAGAGGAAGGGAAATTCTTAGAAGAAGAAGAAGGGCAAGGCTAAAGATGAGATCTCTAAGCTAATCCCATCTGTTGCCAGGGCTGGACCATCTGCAAATTCAGATTGCTTTTATTGTAAGGGGAAAGGTCACTAGAAAAGGAATTGCAAGGAGTACTTGGCGTCCTTAGAGAAGGATGGTGGCGGTAAAGGTATTACTGCTACTTGTACCCTTGTTGTTCATGTTACGGACATTTTTCTCGCTAACTCCTTTATCAATTTCTAGGTATTTGATACCGGATTGGTTGCTCATATTTGCAATACGATGCAGGAATGATAAGAAGTAGAAGCATTGAAAAGGGAGAGGTTGACTTCCGCGTGGGCAACAATGCAAGAGTTGCTGCGTTGAACGTCAGGACAATGCAACTTCACCTACCATCAGGATTTATCATGGAATTGAATAATTATTATTTTGTTCCTAGCTTAAGTCAAAACATTGTGTCACCTTCATATTTGTTGAAGGATGGTTATTCTTTTGCGAGTAAAGACAATGGTTATGTGATCTCCAAGAATGACATGTTTATGGCTTTTGCATTCATTGTGAATGGATTATTTATTTTAAATCTTAATGATGCTCCTGTCTGTAATGTTACTGCTAAAAGGCCTCGGCTTAATGAGTTAAGTCCTACATATATATGGCATTGTCGTTTGGGTCATATAAGTGAAAATCGCATGAAGAGGCTCCATGCTGATGGGCTTCTAACTTCATTTGATTTTGAATCTTACGAGACATGTGAAGCTTGCCTGCTCGGCAAGATGACCAAGGCAACTTTCATAGGTTTCCTGAGAGAGTGTCTGACTTATTGGAACTCATACATACTGATGTGTGTGGACCACTAGGCATGACAGCTAGAGGCGAATTCCCATACTTCATTACTTTTACTGATGACTTTAGTAGATATGGATATGTCTACCTAATGAAGCATAAATCTAAGACATTTGAAAAATTCAAAGAATTTCAGAATGAAGTAGAGAATCAATGTGGCAAGAAAATTAAAGCCTTGCAATCTGATCATGGAGGTGAATATTTGAGTCATGAGTTTAGCAATCATATTAAGAGTTGCGGAATTGTTCCACAACTTACATCGCCCAGAACACCATAGAGAAACGGTGTGTCCGAGTGTCATAATTGGACTTTGTTGGACATGGTTCAGTCTATGATGAGCCGGTCGGACCTATGTTTATCATTTTGGGGATACGCTCTAGAAATAGCCGCTTTCACATTAAATAGGGTACCATCTAAGTCTGTAGAGAAGACACCATATGAGATGTGGACTGGTCGGCGTCCTAGTTTGTCTTTTCTAAAAGTTTGGGGTTGCGAAGCTTATGTCAAATGGTTGATATCTGATAAGCTAGCACCAAAGTCTGACAAGTGTTTCTTCATGGGATATCTAAAGAAAACTTTAGGATATTACTTCTATAACTGATCAGAGGGCAAAGTGTTTGTTGCTCGGAATGGTGTCTTCCTAGAGAAAGAGTTTCTCAAAGGAAATAGGAGTGGTCGGAAGGTATATCTTGAAGAGGTTCAAGATGAGTCATTAGTGAATGACTCGACGAGTGATGCTAATGTAGCAGAACAAGTTGATATACCTGTGATCAGTACACCACCCCAACCACCTGTGGTCGGTACATCCGAACCACCTGTGGTCGGTACATCCCAACCACCTGTGGTCGGTACTCTTTCCCAATGACGAAGATCAGCAAGAATTCACGAATTACGGGGTGATCTATTGTTGTTAGACGATGACGAATCTGGATATTATGCGGAAGCGATGATGGACCCAGATTTCGAGAAATGGTAGAGTGCCATGAGATTCGAGATAGATTCCATGGGAGACAATCAGGTTTGGAATTTGGTTTACCTGCCTGATGGGGTTAGACCCATTGAGTGCAAATGGATCTTCAAGAAGAAGAAAGATATGGATGGAAATGTTCATGTCTATAAAGCTCGACTTGTCGCAAAGGGTTTTCGGCAAGTTTAAGGAATTGAATACGAGGAGATGTTCTCACCGGTAGCGATGCTTAAATCTATTCGGATCATTCTAGCAATTGCTGCATATTTCGATTATGAGATATGGCAGATGGATGTTAAAACAATCTTTCTAAATGGGTATTTAGAAGAGGACGTGTATATGATACAGCCCGAAGGCTTTGTTGATCCTAAAAATGCTGGAAAAATATGCAAGCTTAAGAAATCCATTTATGGGTTAAAGCAAGCTTCTCGGAGTTGGAATATTCATTTTGATGAGGTCATCAAAGGTTTTGGCTTCCATTAGAATGAAGAAGAACCTTGTGTTTACAAGAAGGAAGGTGGGAGCGCTGTTGTGTTTCTGATCTTATATGTGGATGACATATTACTGATCGGAAATGACATTCCAATGTTGCAATCCGTAAAGACTTCACTGAATAATAGTTTTTCTATGAAGGATTTAGGAGAGGCATCATACATCTTGGGCATTAAGATCTATAGAGATAGGTCAAGAAGGCTAATAGGATTAAGCCAAGACACATACATTGACAAAGTGTTGAAGCAGTTCAACATGGAACAGTCCAAGAAAGGGTTCTTGCCCATATCACATGGTGTGCGCTTTAGTGACAAACAGTGTCCTTCCACTGATGCTGAGCGTAAGCGCATGAGTAAGGTTCCATACGCTTTGGCAGTTGGTTCCATCATGTATGCCATGATATGTACTCACCCAGATGTCACATATGCTCTAAGTGTTGCGAGCAGGTACCAAGCCAATCCTGGTGAGAGTCACTGGACGCTGGTTAAAAACATTCTTAAATACTTGAGAAGGACTAAGGATGTGTTCCTAATCTATGGAGGTGAGGAGGAGCTCGATGTAAATGGTTACACCGATGCTAGTTTCCAAATCGACGCGGATGATTCACTATCTCAATCAGGTTTTGTGTTCACAATAAATGGTGATGCAGTAAGCTGGAAGAGTTCCAAGCAGGAAACGGTCACCGATTCTACAACAGAAGCCGAGTACATTGCGGCTGGTGGAGCTACAAAGGAAGGTGTTTGGTTGAGGAGGTTCCCCATTGAACTTGGTGTGTTTCCTAATGCGTCGGGCCCATTGAATGTGGGGTGATTGCACGGGCTAAGCAGCCTAGGGATCACCAGAAGAACAAACATGTACTCCGAAAGTTTCATCTCATTCGACAGTTTGTGAAACTAGAAGAGATCAAACTATGCAAAATACATACAAATTTGAATATAGCAGATCCTTTGACAAAGGCTCTTTCATAGCCTAAGAATGAGACACACATGAGGTCTATGGGGATTAGACATCTTAGAGATTAACTCTAGTGCAAGTGGGAGATTGTTGGGAATATACCCTAGAGGTAATCATAGAGATGATGATATTCCGATTGTATCTATGACATGCATTAAGGTTCATGGAATTTCCATTATAGACAACTTGTGTTGGTTGGCAATTATGTGAATTGTTTGTGGAACTCAATTACTTGAATGGTTATTCTAAAGCTGTCCCTGGTTGGCGTTCTTGTGAGAACACACTTGAATATTAGATCAGCACATGTATTAGTTGATGGCTATGTTTCACAAGTCATGGACATAGAGATGTCAAACTAATAATGTGGGCACATGTGAGATATGTAGGCTGGACTGACCCAACATGAGATTGTCTCTATTCACGTCAAGTACGTTATGTCCTTAGACCGGAGATTGTGGTATATACTCAAGATGTGAAACGGCCTACTTAGGGATTATCAAACATTGCTCCGTAACTGGATAGTTATAAAGGTGGTCTTTAGGTGGTTGGGAGCATGCTATGAGACATAGACAGTCAAGATAGAATTTTCCCCTCTCTGCATGAGAGAGATATCACTGGATCGCTCAAGTGATTGGATCAATAAATGCATGGTCGTGCTTAGGTTAAGTGTTAACCCATGAGTTGAACCATATATCAGTGGCAAAGGGAATAACTTGTAAGTGGTCGTAGTCGTTCGTCTGATATGATATTTGCGTATGCATAGGAGTTTTCATGCCTTGCTAGAGGCCGCTATCAACTATTAGGTGAGCAGGAGTACTCGGTCCATGTCTATGTGTGCGTGAACCCATAGGGTCGCACTCTTAAGGATTGGAAGCCTAATTTGGGTTGGACCCGAATTAGACAAGGCTTAGGGTTCTTGATAGGCCTCCAGGTTGGGGTCGCATAGGGACGCCTATATAAGCAAGGGGTAGGGCGAGGCAAAAGTGATATGATCCGATCGATCTATTGAGTCGTCGTCGCCCACCCTATGCTCACGCCTTTGGTCCTCGTGGACCTAGTAGTCCGGTTGCGCGGTTCTTCTTCTCGCACGTGTGTGATACCTCGGAGGTGCTGCATCTGCGACACAAGGACAGACCTGGTTGATCACGGTGGTCGGCGATGAGTTGGACTGGTCGGCGACTAGTTGGACTGGTCAAGAATGTGCTCGGACAATCCACAAGCGAAGGGTGTACTTGACGGACGACCATGCAACTGCACGTCATTGCTGCAACGTGTTTGACTACATCGAGTCTTTCGCTGCATCTGCGCGTCTAGTGGTAATCCCGTGACTTATATCTAGCAGTAGATCCTGGTTTATGAGGTAGAAAAGTTTTGTTTTCTGGCTAGCGTAGCACCCTCATAACCCTTCACACCTCCCCAACTCGCGCGTGAGGTCCGCTCCCTCGGTGGCGGTGGGCCGCGCTCCGCGTCTGCATCGAGCGCTCATGGCTGCGACGGTGGTTCCCTAGTCGGCAGCGTGGGGGCACGGGCGACGCGCGGGACCAAGACGAGAGCGCACGGGGCACCGGCGGCGCGCGGGGCCGAGACGCGAGCGCACGGGGCCCCGGCGGAGCGCGTGGCCGCGACGGAGGTGCACAGTGCCGCTACGGCGCCCTGCGGGTCCGTGAAAGTGGCGCGCGAGGCACACCGTCGGTGCGCTGGTTGGCGAAGGTAGGTACACCACTCTCCTCTCTCATCCACTCTTCAGCTCCCTCTTCCTCTTCATCACTCTCGTTCTCTCTTTGCAGACGGTGTCGATGGGATCCATGGCGAGGCCGGCGAAGGGATCCACGGGGAGGAGGTGGAGCTGCGCCTATGGTGGCCGGATCCGCCGCTGGTGGCCAGATCCGATCCCATGGTGACCGGATCCGCCGCTGGTGGCCCAGATGAAAGGATCCACGGCGAGCTCAGGTGCCGATCAAGTGGCCCTGATGGAGAGGAGCCCGGCCACCACGCTGGCGGTCCATGGCTGTCGGCGGAGCGTCCTCCACCGGATCCGGGCTCAGGGCCCGTGGATCCGGCGGATCCAGGCCATCTTGGCGGCGCACGTGCTCCAGCTCCTCCCGGCGGCGCGGCGGTTTTTTTTTTGTTTTTTGAAATTCACTGTACCCAAAAAATGGTATTTGTAGAGGCGGTTCTGCCAGCCGCCCTCTAGTACCTTGATTTGTAAGAACACAGGGGGCGGCTGGGCCAACCGCCCCTATAGACGCCCTGGAGGAGGCCCTACAAATCAAACGTGGCGTAGTGAAAATAAATTGGCTAGCCAAAATTTAACGCACATAATGGTCGCCAGTGGCCACAAAAAAAAATAAGAAACTCCGTGGCATAGAGTTTTGGTGGCCAGAACTTACACGATGGCCTTGGAGTGGCTGCAAGGATCAGAACAGTAGATATATGAAGAAAGGTTCTAAGTAACTAAAAGCAGGTTGGCTTTTGCATCTGTGGATGTAATAACTTGTTGCTCATTGATCACCCTTTGCTTTCTACTAGATCGAATCTAACAAGCGCTGCTGCTCAAAAGCGGCCAAAAGCAGAAGATTGGATTTTATGTTTTTTCTATCAGGTCAAAATGGGCAGTCGATCATCGAATCGATTCCGTTCGGAAAGGAAACGCCTTTTCCCACTCTTCTATAGATCGTTGAGAGTTGATGGACTGCAGAAAGGAAGTGTCTGCAAAACTAATATAAATATCTGAAAACCGGCTTGGGGAATATTTGACTGCGCCTAGTTTTTAATTCTGCTGTCTAAGCTAGCTTCTGATCGGATCTGTCAAATGATCAGTCAGAAGCTTTACTTAAACTCAAATCTTTATATTACTAGCTGCGCGCTCAAGTAGGGTTTGTAATAAATTAGGGTGGCAGCCGAATCAAGCAAATCATGAAACTGATGAAAGTGATCATATTGTTAGAGGAAGTATTCAGTGCAAGTACAGCACTTTGCATCTAAGATGGACGAAGAGCTTTATTTGTGTGGATTTGAGAACCGGTGGATGCTTGTCAATGGTCCCGCACACAGACAGTAAACTAAATATCTTACAATTGCAGTTTTTTTTTTCTGTTTCAGTCAACACAAAAGACTAGTGCCACACCAACCTCCAATTAAGACATGGTTTAGTTTAAACTATATGTTTACTAGCTAAGCACCAAGGAATAGCTAACTTTATTGTCGTGGAGCAAGCACACCATCTGGCTAATGATAAATAGTAATACTTACGAGTAATATTTTGGACAAGATCAAAACTTTTGAAACCATAAATATCAACTAGTCTCTTCGTTTAAATTATAAGCTATTTTAAATTTTCTAATTACATAACTTTTGCTATATACCTATATATTAATATATGATATTCTAGATATATAACTAAAAAACTATATACCTAGGAAAGCTAAACAAATTATAATTTGAACTGAGGGAATAAAACAACATCTAGCATACTCCATCTTGCCTGATGTATACATACTATATTTTAGACAACTATTGTGAACTTTTGAAACTATAAGCGCCAACTACTTTCTAAAGCTACATCTTAAATTTTTTAAATAGTATTGTGCACATTTTTCTAGGAAAATAATGCTTCAATGATATTATCAAATATATTAGAGTTTCTAATAAACTATTGGGACCCAAATGTCTAAGGGTCTGCTTAGTTTAGCTATGAGCTGTGAAAAAGTTGTTGTCAGTTATGTACTTTGACAAAACACTACGCTTTGGTTGAAACCTTTCTCTACATTCCTTTGGAAGATGTGAAACTGTGTATTTTGATATTTTCACCTATTTCGAAAAGCAGAAAGCCTTCCAAAAGTAGGGTCCAGGTGCTACCAAAACTATAATACATAAAAGAAGCCAGGTTTGAAAAAGAAACTTCAAATTGCACATGTTTAGTTATCCTTTTGTTTTGTTGGCAAGCACTATTTAAAATTTTATGAAGTACTCGCTCCATTTCTAACCGTATGTTGTCTATCTCATGACTTATAGGTATCTAGATATGATAGTTAGGTTAAAAGAAGTCGAAACCATTTATAGTTTGAAACCAATGGTGTAGTTTGTGAGGGTAGAATTGCATGAGACACCTCCGAACTCAACTTGTCTTATTTTGACAGAAAAATCTTAAAATGAATGTTGTTTTACTATTATACATGACAGCAGATCTCTGATTTAAATATTCGAAATCTACCTAGTTTTAAGCAGGATTTGCGTTATTTAAGATCAAAATTGAATGAACATAAAAGTTCTCTCTCTTTTTTTTTTCAAGAAATCAAACCCAAAATTCTCACCTTCAAAACTTGAGTCATCATGAAGAGACCGAATTCGAAATGCCAGCTCACGTTGGCCTAACCTGACACGTATGCTGCGGCCAATGTTCTCCATTTTGCACTCACATTTTCCAAACATGACAAATGCGCAAATACAAGGGGAACGGAAAAAAGGAGAGAAGGAAACACGGGCCACCAAAAATTCGGGATTCCTCTGATTGATCGACAGCACAGGTTTGGATGCAGGCTGTAAACCCAGTCAGGGAGCATATCGTTCATGGACACTTTCCAAGCCAGTTCCACTACCGCTTACCCCTCGTAAAAAACTTTCTCCAATTGTCCCAAACGACCGCGACAAACTTGCGCTGCACAGAAGAGATTGCTTCAGAATGGAACGCAGAATAAATCATGTCGCAGATGACATTTGGTGATGCACTGTTTCGAGAAACTAATACTGAGTTGATAGGATGTGACGAGATTAAATAGACAGATATGACTTTGATTGCCAGTTGCGAACTGGCATGTAACTATAGCTTCCTCGTCGCAAAAAGGTAACTATATAGCTTCTTTCGGTTTCATCATAAAACTAATTTCTTTGTTTTTTACAAGTTATAACAGTGCACTAACATCTACTCCCTCCATACCTATAAAAGTTGATCTTCTGTGGTCCATAGCTGATTTTAGAAAGATTATCGTTCTGCACTTGTTGGGTCTAATTTGGATGGGTTTGTCCCTGGCTGCTCGTTTCTCTTGCGCCCCTCATTACTCGGCACGCATCGCTTGCCTCCGCTTGGTTAATCGCTGCCCATCGCTATTTTCACAAAGATTGTCATTCCACACTTGTTGGGTCTAATTTCGACGGGTTTGCCCCTGGTTGCTCGTTTCCCTTGCACCCCTCATTACTCGGCACGCAGCGCTTGCCTCCACTTGGTTAACCTTGCCCCTCCACTAACGCTGCCCATCGTTGTTTTCAGAAAGAATGTCTTCTTTCTGCACTTGTTGGGTCTAATTTGGATGGGTTTATCCCCGGTTGCTCGTTTCCCTTGCACCCGTCATTACTCGTTATGTAGCGCTTGCCTCCGCTTGGTTAACCGTGCCCCTCCACTAGGGCTGCCCACTCTGCCTTCCCTTCGGGCAAAATCCGCGCATGATGCAAAAAATAATATGTGCACCAAGAATCAAACTGTGCAGTCGAGCTTCAAAGCATGAAGATTTAACCAACAAGCTATGGTCGCTTGTTGTATAAAACAGACCCGTAGCCCTATTTAAGAAGGGCAAACAGGGAAAAACCCCTAATTAACCACTCTTTGGTTACACAATCATGTTCTAAACGTCGAGAATTTTGGGTATGCATGGAGTATAATATTATATTAATAGCATAATATAGTATCACAATTTATGTTAAGTTAATGTCAGTTATCAGAATTAACTACTTCAGCACAAGGGTTACTGAATTTATGTTTTTACTTTTATCATAATTATTGTTCTCATAATAAATTTATTCAATATCTTGGCTTTCCAAGGAAATGGAGATAAATTGGAGATACGTTACAATAACAAAAGTTAGAAAAACGAATTACTTTGAATTCAGATCATGTCCTTAGCATTTAATTATTATAAAGTATATAGAAGCAGTAATGTATCAATATATAAAGGGAAATCACATTTTACCGAATCTCTCTTTTTTTTTTAAGAAAACCGGTTTTCTGCTATAGAATTGGCCTCATATTTGTGTAGGACTAGAATAGTATTCTTTGGAATAAACGTGGTGTTTATAGGCTAATAAATACCTAAAATTACAGCTTAGTCATAAGTGGTGAAAGCCCCGTCTAACTACAACATTGTCCTGTCTATCACCCTATTTTGGAGTTGCAAGGCGGTTTGCCCCCCATAGTGTTCATGTGATCACTAGTTATGTATATACATACTTTTGTTATCTTCTAGTCTAGTTCTATATATATGAACGTACATATATTCGTCCAAATGTATTCAACAGTTAATAGCCAGGCGCTGGCTGAAAGCCTAAACAGTTTTGCACGGCGAACGAAAACGTTTGTGTCATCCATCCCGCAACAAAGCATAATTCAGCAGGGAATCTGCTTTAGTTTCGTGGACAAATTTAGTAGCCTTTTCCTACTAGCTAACCTCTCTCATGACTTAACTATGCCCGTGCACAGATCATTCGTCAAAGCATGAGGGTTATCGATTGCAACAATGCCCAGATGGTGTTTTCTTTTCCTCAGGTCAGAGGTAATCTGATCTACTAACCCATCATCGGGGCATCATGACCTATGCAGAGGTTGAATTCTAACTTCCTTTTGATCTCCTTTAACCCTAGGACAAGATATAAGGCAACCATCAAAACCTCCTTTTTCCATCTGCACATCAAGTGCACGCGCGCGGAGGGAGGAGGAAAGGAAGGACTAGTAGTAGTGGAGGGGAGGTGAAAGGAAGCTCCTCCAAGCAAGGCCACTAGGAGGGAGGGAGGAGACAACATGAGACTGGGGGAATCTGCGGCGGCCTATCGATCGCTGTCGATGATCGGCCTGCCCACACCGGTGTCGATCGCCGACAACACGATCTTTGAGTTTGCCCAGACTAGCCAGCAGCAGGCGGCTGGTGACATGGAATATCCCCTCCTTCATTTGGTGCCGCAGGCAGAAGCATGTAGTGGTGGTTCTGGTGGAGCTGATCTTGATGTGGTGGGGACCGGCTAGGCTGCTACTGTCTCCCACTACCAATGTAGAAAGCGAGGGCCTTGCCGATCGATGAAATAGTCAGCTCTGCCCTTGATGGCCTGCAATGCAATGTATGGGGCAGTTCGTTCCTCGTATAGGCAACGAATCATGCATAAACCTCCGATCCTGCTTTTGTGCCTTCCAAGCATGATTCCATTCCATGCCCGGCATGATGCGGTGCCTGATCCTTTGGAACTGATGCACCGCAAGCTTTGTGCACTTTTCCCATGAGAGGGGAGCTTCTTTGGCGATGCAAATATCTTTGGATGGCAGGCACAGGGATTGTTTCTGCAGTCTACCGTGTGCAGTGGACATGTTATATATGTTTAGCCAAATGTACATGATAGCAGCTAGGCACTAGTGGCTGGTGGAGATATCTTTTCACTTTTGTCAGGGTATTGTGTGGCATAATCGACTGAGATATCATCATGCACATTTGGCGTTGCTCATAGACTGAGACTACACTAGATAGCATCAGGCCCAGTTAGAAGATGGCAGGTTATCTGGACCGGGCTGGGTGCGGGTTTGGTCCATGCCTAGGTCAACTAAGGCTATATATACATGTCCTTCGCCTCTTTCCAACCTAAACCGTCTCCTGAACATTGCATGTCAACCTAGTAGCTATAGATATATAATAACTTTTTCAATTGGACCATACCCTTTAGGGTTCAAATCCATATGCTCATCTTTTCTTAGGATTTTCTTATGATTTTACCGGCATTAGGTGTTAAGTGGTCCGCGACGTTCCTGTCGACAACGAGGCGTCAGTGGTGACTTCGGAAATCTTCGGATCTACCGGTTGCTCAGTTCTTTGGAGTTGCTCATAGTGGTACGGTTTGCATACTTGTATTCATAGGGGTTAACGTACGTGCGTGTTTTAGACGTCTGCTTGGACGGTGTAATTCTTAAAAAAAATTGTTTTCACATTTTCTTTTAAATCGTGCCTTTCAAGGATGTCAATACACGTGACCTGCAATGGCGAGTCAAGCTTGGATGAGCTAGAAATGTTGGCCCTGATTAAACTTAACGTTATTGTGATTAATATTTATTTGTTAAGCAATATCATGTAATATTTTAAGGAACTATTTATAATTTTATTGAATTAGCAATTTTGTGTGTGTTACTATCAAAATGAAAAATAATATCATATAACATAAATGTCTCAAATATTGATATTTACCAGGAGCGGTGGCGGACTAAGGATAAAAATGGAATGGAAATATCCCAAACCCAACCACATCATTTTCTGTATTTAATCCGATCGAGTCCATATTTTCTTGTCCAACTTTAACGTTTAAGCTTTCATTTTCGTATTGTAAATGTAAAAGTAGAAAACATATTAGACATTTCCAATCATTTCCGGCCATTTTCTACCTTTTTTACATTTAATTGAAATATCCTAAATTCAAAATTCAATTTAAACCAAATCTAGTTGTTGGTCGTTAATGTCTGGGCAACTAGACAAAGACAAGTGTGGAGCATTGATGCCCATGAGCCGCTTTATATAGGCAGCTCCGTCGTACGTTCCTGAGTAGCCGAGGTGGGACTAATCACCTCGCAGGACTCTGCATGCCTACATGGCTACACTGTGGATAGATATTCTGTATTGAATTTTTATATACCGATCGTGTTCGACATAATTTTGCTCAAATTGGTTCACTTTTAAAATTCCCAATATTCCATAAGTTCAAGTTCGTTTCCATGAACGACTTTACCATTTTCGCTTTTGTTTTTGTATTTAAATGTAAAAGTAGAAAATAGTATAGGAGTTTTCGGACTATGTCCCACCGTTTTCATCCTTAGAGGCATGGCACTGCCGCCTACATATCCACCAGGCCAGGGCATAGGATCGTAGTGGCTCTCGGGCATTCGCACAAACCATGCTGGGCAACAAGAAGATTGAGGAAGGAGAACGTGAAGTGAAGGCCGAGTGGATAAATATGAAGGAAAATAGTACAGGACGAAAGAAGAGAAGGACATTATGGTGTTTACAATTTTTTGTCTTGTCTATTGTAAGAATCTGTGTTGCCCAAACTGTTCACAAAAATACTTTTAGCTCCAACGGTCGAATTGCTTGTGAAAATTATCGCCAATGTTTTTTTTTAAAAAAACAGCACTGAAAAAAATGGTGTTGACGAAAATGATTTTTGTGTAGTGTAGGTCTAGCCCAATTATCAAGAATTGATAATAAACATGCAATACATACTATTTTTAATTTTGAACTATAACATGAAACACGTCACTTATGGCTTATCAACAAATTTGGGTAAGAAATAGAACAAGACAGCCTATACGGGAACGGTCCATGCTCCATGGGAATAAGAGCTACGGGCTACAGTGGACCATGCATATGACCGGAATGCACCCGGCGGGCAGGCAGTTGTGAGATCTGATTGGCCTGCATCTTGTAACATGTTACAGCACATGAAAAAAGTGCCTTTTTACATCGGTCTGTAATTGGCGACAAGACAGTGTTTATCAGTCTTTCTCAGACTGCAATATGATCTCGAATGCGCCCATCGCGCCTTTTCTTTCATGAGAACCCATCATCCAAAGACATTAAGAATCTAGTGTCTGCATTGCATGGTACTCACTAATCATTGCCAATCCCATTTGGAATGCACTAATTTCACATAATAAGTTTTGGAAAATAAGCAGCAATACTTCTTAGATAGTTTATAACGTTCCACTCCAAATTGGCCATGAATATATATGCAGCAGCGCATGAATATCTAGCTTTGATGTGCCATGTTAGGTATGTTTTAGAGAATTGATGGGTTACGTGTACGTTTTAGATCCATTGTCATAGACTTAGTCTCAATATCATACAACAATTATTGTCTGGATTGTCACCCTAAGAAATAACAGCAAGATAACTATGCATAGATAGGGTTATATCCATCGTTCATCTATTCATATATGACGTGACAGCCTTTTATAAAAATTAAGTGTCATGAGACAATGCACTGGGCGTGTGTGTATGAGGGTACAGGGAAATTATTTTCTAGAGGTCTTTATGTTTTACCCAAAGATATATACGAAGATATATCAAATTTATAACATTGATTTTCTTTAAGAATTACACAATACAACATTGATGCCTACAACGTACGCACACTTTTTCAACAAGTCACTATAGACACTTCGCTGTCGACAGAGACGTCGTCTACCACTGAAAGCATAGCACCATTAAATTCTGAAATAAATCTAGAAAAATAGGAGCACCTGTGCCAAGTGGAGGCTATGGTATTATCAAATTTTGGTACCTCCGATGGTGTAATTAGAGACGCCTCCAACGGTGATAAAAATAAAGTCACACAAATTAATGATGAGAAACATATCCTCAGGCATTTGCTATTAATTAAGGTATTCTAGCACAAAACACAATGTGTCATGTTGTTTTGATGTGTGTTGGTTGCGCCTGATGCTTAAATGTCAAGAAAGCGCCTTAACTTTTGGAGAATGATGATGGGAGTTAATAGGGAAACTAAGCTATCTAGCCAGATGACGATTGTTCTAGAGACCTGCCGAGGAGAAAGGGGACGATGTCATGAATGATTTGACAAGGTTAGGAGGTGGTGCATCCCTATCTGTCCGGGCTAATGCTATGAAAGGAACCAAATAATGTGGCTGTCACCTCTTGGAAGCCTGTGGATGCAGTAAGCTATCACAGGAAAAGAGAATGCTATGTACTATAGCTCATTTCTAATCAGTATGAACGAACTACTCCCTCCGCAGTTCGCACTAATACACATAATCTTCTGGGAGACGTTTTTCTTTTTTCATCTCAAAATAAATGCACTTCTAGCA
>CM041631.1:34592282-34648106 GCA_023333625.1 Bothriochloa decipiens
TTCCCTTGAGGAAAATCTAAATTACCTTATCCTGGGTTTTTTTTTTTTTTTTTTGCTTCCTTGAAAAGCTGCCTCTAATGAGGCATGATCTGCCACTCACAACTTTGTCACTAATGTGGCCAGCACCCTGTCTCTGTATTGGATTATGAGTGTGTGTGTTGTGTGGTCCGGGCACAGGTCACATCAGCACTGCACCATCAACAAAAGGTGAGTCGGCCTAATCACTCTACAAGACCCTTAATACGCCCTCATGTGCATGTGTGTCGCTCTAGTTGTGAAGTCATGCTTGCATAAACTCCAAACAAACAAGTGCATACAAGAACCATCTCAATAACATAACCTCTTTCGCGAAGATATTATGAAGGCGAAAGAACAGATAGAGGTAGGATGGGCTATGGGGCTCACCCAAAGCTAGCTATCAAGATATATATATATATATTGGAAATGGCCGATTGCGCTTTTTCTCCAAATGAGAAGGGCCACACCTCTGTAACCACACATTTCCCATGGGCTTGAGGCCCAGCTTTTTAGATGGCAGATCTTAAGGTTTCAGAGTTTTTCTTTTCAATTAATCAAGGTATGGATCCAATTTATCATGATACAGAACATCTATCTTGCTGCAAGAGAAAGCTTTTCTTGACTTTTGAAACATCTAAACAATTTACTGGTATTTTCGTAGTTGTGCTTTTATCACGTTTTTATGTTTTTTTATCATGTTCTAAGAGTTTTCCAATTAAATGAATTAGTGTGAAGTCTTGCATGATTTCAGATTTTTATGTGCACCGAATGCAATTCCAGCTGTTGTGTTCTAGATATATTCAGTGACTGACTGCTGAACTTTTTGCTGCAAATCCTTGCCACACGAGATCTTGCTCTGTTTTTTGTTTTGTTTTTTATTCAGCTCTGACATTCTTTGACATGGGTGTGAAAAATTACGCATTGTTAGGTGATAATCACAGAACTTCATTTTTTTCCACAGAAGTCTTGCTATTTTTTTAAAAATTACATAATTTTTTGCGATTGTCACAGAATTTCTTTTTTTTTCT
The DNA here is from genome assembly GCA_023333625.1 of Bothriochloa decipiens. Classification (NCBI taxonomy): domain Eukaryota; kingdom Viridiplantae; phylum Streptophyta; class Magnoliopsida; order Poales; family Poaceae; genus Bothriochloa; species Bothriochloa decipiens. The sequence goes on from CM041631.1 coordinate 34,593,329, forward strand.
GCGAAACTATTATTTCGATTATGAAGCAAACAATCAACTTGGTGTCACCTCTGTTTTTCACTGAAAATGGAGGAAACCGACTGTTCAACTAATTTTGATGCTCCTCTTGTTTCAAATATGTTGACGTGGACTAGAGTAATTCAGCTATAGCAGGCTCTGGATTAAGTGATCTTATGTTATTAACAGGACTAGGCCAACATTATATCGCAATGAAGTACATGAAGCTTGGTACAAAGCCTGATACATTCTATACTGAAGAAGCAGTCAGGTAAATGTCATTAGGATGTTTCATTTTTTAAGGAAATTATGAAATTTATTCCTTCTCAAATCAAATGCCTTGTTAAAAATTTTGACACTTACTCAACAGTTTTGAATTGTTACGGCTTGTCAGGTCAGTAGTGTCAGACATTCCCGCCGATCTCATTATCCATGTCAACAACACCAAGTATCAGCTACACAAGGTACTAATATATATTTTTTTCTTTTTACATGCAAAAAAGTGATCATCGCCTCTTTATGAAACACTCTCATACATTCTATCGAGGTGTGCTAATCAAATAACATCGTTTCTTTTAGAAGTTTTGAGACAGATATATATGTCTTCGTTTCAGTGACCCAAAGGTAGTTTCTAGGAACTTTTTTTTTGGGTGAATTGGTAGTTTCTAAGAACTTGCATGTCAACTGAAATACCCGTATCAGTCTGATGCAATGCAAGGGACATCTGCCCTGAAAAGATTTGATCTACACTGAAAGCACAAAGTTGATTGAGAAAACATATTCCTGTCAATCAAGAATCAACTGCAGTTGCAAGTTACAACCACTTGTAAAGGCTCAGATTTGATAGCCACTACTTTTACAAAAACAAACTCCAAATAATCAAGGCATTCGATGAACATAGATTAGGATGGGGGTGCTGAACTGGATCCATCTTTCTCTAATAGTTCATCGCTTCACATGTTACCACTTTCTTTCCATAGGCATTGGCACGGATCTAATGATGCTATGAACTAAGGCGCCTTTACTAAGTCGCCGCTTGCAATGATTAGCGCAGATCAAAGCCTAATGATTGGCATCAAAGTAATTCTATCTTTGCTTAGACAAAGTAACTAATAAAATGCTTAATGAAGAACGAATCTCGGTTGGTTCATAGGCCTGAGGATCTGCTTTGGCAAGATTGTCACATGCTGAACCGGACACGCAATGTCATAAAGAATAGCCATCTCGCGCTTTTTCAGATACACGCTTCAAAAGCTTCTTCTGAATAATAACATGCAAACCTAGTAGGAACAGATTATCCAGTTGTTATCCAGTTGTTCATTAGGTTGTCTCGTGTATGCCACTGAAGTGCGTAGTTTATTGGCAATTTGTGAACTGATCAGTTGACAAAATCTATGATCTGCTTCGAGGATTGGTAACTACTGACAGTCCATTGTGGTTCTGCAGCACTCTGTTTTTATGCGCTTGCTTCTGGCTTTTAAATGAGCCCTGTTTTTGGTTCCTACGTCTCTGAGACAGCAACCCTACTTGTAACTACTATTTTTGGTGAATATATGCAAACAAAGTAGCTTCAGATTGAATGAAGCTTTAGGTGTTTTACATTTCACTAAGCAAAGAGTCATAGAGCTTAGCCAGCTGGTTATGAAACTATTTTGACAGATTTGCATATGTATCACTTTTACATTTGAACTGGTGGCTAACCTGTGGCAAAGTAGGCACGAATTATGAACTTTTTTCATTCCCTTCGTTCTACATCATTTGCAGCTGAAATTTGGTCAGGGCTCGTCTGACGACGGTGATTGCAATCAGGCTTACAAAGTATGCAAAGAAAGTGATCTTTCTTCTTTCAAAACAAAAGCGAGCAAGAAATATTGTTCAATTTTTTTCAACTGAACCAATAGATCATCAGTTTAAAACAAAAGAGAACTGACGATCGCTTGATGTTTTTGTTTTGGTGCCCTGATTGACATTAGGAAAAAATGAACCAAGTGCAGGCCCATACTGTTCGTTTTGATTCGTGATATTATTAATAAAAAAATTCAAGGAAACTATTTCACAAGTTCTGGTTCATTTTGTGATTTTCCTGTACCTTGGTATGAGATAACTTAGAAAGGACTTGAGTTTTAAAAAAAGAAAAAGAAAAAGAAAAAGAAAAGAAAGAAAGGATTTGGGTTCGGAATTATGAATTCAAAGGCATTTCTTGATGGCAAATTACTAGGTAACAAGTAGTAAAGAGGGCGAACGCGATGCTGAGTAGTGACAAAGAAAGAAGCGATTTTTTCCATTTCCAATGTCCAGCCTCTTGATTTCAGGTGTTGTTTACCTGTAGTTCCCCCTGCTCCTCAAGTGCGGCCTCCTGCAGCGCCTCTGCTCCGACACCGACGACGGCGACGAGGAGCCGGTGCCCGTGGCACTGCACGACATCCCTGGCGGCGAGGAGGCCTTCGAGCTGTGCGCCAAGTTCTGCTACGGCATCTCCATCAGCATCAGCGCCGGGAACCTGGTGCCCGCGATGCTGGCGGCGCGGTTCCTCCGGATGACGGAGGCCGTCGCCAAGGGCAACCTGGTGGCCAAGCTCGAGACCTTCTTCGACTCCTGCGTCCTGCAGGGGTGGAAGGATTCGGTGGCCGCGCTGCAGGCGGCGTGGCAGATCTCCGGCTGGAGCGAGAGCCGCATCGTGCAGCCCTGCATCGACTCCATCGTGGAGAAGATCCTCATGCCGCCGTCCAAGGTCACGTGGTCCTACACGTACACCAGGCCAGGGTACAGCACAAGGAAGCCCCGCCAGTCAGTCCCCAAGGACTGGTGGACGGAGGACATCTCCGAGCTGGACATCGAGGTCTTTCGCTCCGTCATCTCCACCGTGCGCGCGTCGCGACTGCTCCCGCCGCCGCTCATCGGCGAGGCGCTGCACGTGTACGCGTGCAAGCACCTCGTCGACCCGCTGCACGTTGGCAGCGGCGCCGGCGCCAACGGCGTCCTACAACACCAACCGCCGCAGAGCGAGGAGACGCTGGTGGCGAAGCAGCGGCGCGTGCTCGAGTCCATAGTCACGATGATCCCGGGCGAGCCGGGGTCGGTCACCGGCCGCTTCCTGCTCAGGCTGCTGCGGGTGGCCAACTACGTCAGCGCGTCGTCGTCCACGCGCGCGCAGTTGATCCGGCAGGCCGGCTGCCAGCTCGACGAGGCCAGGGCGGCGGACCTTCTCATCCCGCTGCCGTCTGACCCGCAGGCGTACGACGTCGGCGTGGCGGAGGCCGTGCTGGAGCACTTCCTGGCGCAGTTCCAGCGGCCCGCGGCCAGTGACGGGCGGCGCCGAATGAGCGCCGCCATGGAGAAGGTCGCCAGGATCTTCGACGAGTACCTGCGGACCATCGCGCTGGACCGCGACTTCCCAGTCGGCAAGTTCGCTGACCTTGTCGAATGCTTGCCGGACATCGCCCGCAATGACCACGACGGCCTCTACTACGCCATCGATATCTATCTCAAGGTCAGAAATAAATAACGGAATTCTATCTATGATCGACTTCCGTTGCTGATCGTACGTACGTATGGCGTGCAGGAGCACCCAGAGCTGAGCAAGGCGGACAAGAAACGGCTGTGCCGGCTGATCGACTGCCGGAAGCTGTCGCCGGACGTGAGGGCGCAGGCGATAGCCAACGACCGGATGCCACTGCGCACCATTGTGCAGCTTCTCTTCGTCGAGCAGGAGAGGACCATCGGTGCCGCTGGCGGCAGCCATGGTGCTGCCGGTAACGCCACAGATCGAGCCTCCGTCGGCATCATCTCCCAGCTCGCAGCAAGAACCAAAGATGACGAACCTGCCTCGTCTGCTGACCACAAGTCAGACGTGCACAGACCACGTCGTGACCATGCCCTGGTAGCCGATGGAGCCCCTGCCATGACGAGGTCGCTGTCGGCGTCAACCAAGACACCACGGGCAGCCAGGAAGGAGACGGGCAGCAGGGTGAGGAACAAGCAGTGAAGCCCAGTGGGCAATTTGTTCATACTTGTGATTCTTGATTTTTTTATATATGTTTCAGTGCATCCCATTTTTGGTGGGAGATGTAAGAGGTGTCCTTGTCTGAAACATTAAAGAAAATGAGGGGTAGATTTTGAATTAAAACGGATGGGGAGTTAATAAGTGGCTACAATCATCCTGATACTCATATAATTTAGGATAGCTCAACAATGCAGAAAGGCTCGTGTTCATCCGATTCTTCCTCCCTCTATAGTTACTGTAAAACTACTATCTTTGGCCACTCATCAGCAACCTACTAAATATTAGCCAATTTAACAAACTTTGAACAAATAAGTTGAACATATTCCAGTAGTTCACAATACTACAAAAATGATTTTGCAAGACACCCTCTGAGCCTCTGTGGGGGCACAATTGTAACGAACTTGACTGGAGTTGGAGAATTGGGGAAGGATTTGGAGACTGACCAATTTTATTGCAATTGAGACAAATGTGTTGATACAAGCGGCTTGCCGCTTGATAGTTCTATGGAAGAATTGCTAGAGCTAGCTACTGCAAGGACTAAGCGCTTACAAGATTCGTTGCTTCGGTATGAAGTCTTGGTGCTTTTTATTCCTGCCGACGCTCCTACGCTCCGTTGCCACACAGGCAACAGTAGCGCTCACGGCACTGCCTAAAGGCCGCTGGCCCAACTGTCAGTGCAGCTCCTGACACTTCCCCGCCCTTGAGACCCAGACTGTCCTAAGGCTGGTCGATCCTATACCTAGCGCCTTGGTACATCAATTTCATCCTCCCACGTTGCCATGTCTACCGGCGAGGAGTTCCACTGCACCAGAATTTGGTTAACTGACTGTGCACCGCTCCTGATGGTCCTGCACTTCAGTATCCTTGTTGGACAAAAGACTTGCTCTAGGTCAGTGATCACTGTGCACAAGTCATCATCCACCATAGTATCTTTTGGCACATGCTTCTTCAGTTGTCAGACCTGAATAACTAGGGGAATCTTGGTGTGTTGTGGCAGATCTAGTTTGTAAGCCATAGATCCCACTTTAGCCAAGACTGTGAATGGGCAATAGAACCTGAATGAAAGCTTCTTGTTGGTCATGTCAGCAACAGAAGATTGAACATATGGCTGGAGTTTCAGGTACACCTTGTCCCCCACCTGAAACTCACATTCTTGCCGGTGCTTGTCAGCTTGAGCTTTCATTCTCTGTTGAGCTCTCAACAGTTGCTGTTGAATGAGCTTACTCCGTAATTCTCTATTCTGCATCCACTTCTCCAAATTAGGTACTGTGTTTAGTTTGAGATTCTCAATACCCAACTGTCATGGAATATGACCATAGAGTACTTCAAATGGAGTTTTTCCCAATGCTGAATGATATGAAGTGTTGTACCAAAACTCTGCTATTGATAACCATTTACTCCATTTGGTGGGGGCAAGAATGGACTGTGCATCGCATGAACCCTTCCAAACACTGATTCAATCTTTCTATCTATCAATCACTTTGAGGATGATAAGAGGATGTCATGCACAGCTGGGTATCAGACAGAGTGAATAATTCTTTCCAAACAGCGCTTGTGAACACAGGATCCCTGTCAGAAATGATGCACTTGGGTAACCCATGCAGTTTGTATACATTTTCCATGAATACCTGGGCAATCTTCAGTGCTGTGTATGGGAATGAAATGCCCACATTTGGAGAACTTGTCAATGACCACCAAGATAGCATTGTACTGGTCAGACTTGGGAAGGCCCTCTACAAAGTCCATGCTAATGATTTCCCAATTCCTGGATGGTACTAGTACTGATTGCAGTAACCCAGGAGACTTGGTGTTCTCAACATTGGTTTGCTGACATATCTCACATTGCTGCACAAATTTCTACACATCCTATTTAAGGTGAGGCCAGGCAAAGAGTGACTTAATTTTGCTGTAAGTTGCAGTGATGCTAGAATGGCCTCCCAATCAACTAGCATGCAAAGCTTGGATGATGTGCTGTTGAGCTACTTTGTTATGTCCCACCCATACTCTGCCTTGATACCTGACCAATCCATCCACTAAGGCATGACCTCAGTTATTCTATCCAGAGATACTCAGTTCAGTCAGAAGAGCTTTATCTGCACAATGATCTTCATAAGCATCCTATAGTTTTTGTGCCCAAGTTGGAACACACTCAGAGACAACATGCAGGTCAGCACTTGTAGTACATCTTGATAAAGCATCAGCTGCAGCATTATTTATACCTTGTTTGTATTGAATCTGATAATCCAAGTCCATCAGCCTAACCATTTGTTAGGAATATGCCCTAGAGCTAATCATAAGATGATGATATTCTGATTGTATCCATGATTAATAAAGTGTTTATTGAATATCCATTATAGACAACTTGTGTTGATTGGCAATTATATGAATTATTTGTGGAACTCAATTACTTAAATGGTTATTCTAAAGTTGTCCCTGGTCGGCGTTCTTGTGAGAACACACTTGAATATTAGACCAGCACATGTATTAGTTGATGGCTATGTTTCACAAGTCATGGACATGGAGATGTCAAACTAATAATGTGGACGCATGTGATACATGTAGGCTGGATTGAACTGATATGAGAAAGTCTCTATTCACGTCATATACGTTATGTCCTTAGACCTAAGATTGTGGTATGTTTTCAAGATGTGAAACGGCCCACTTAGGGACTGTCAAATGCTACTCCGTAACTGGGTAGTTATAAAGTTGGTCTTCGGGTGGTCGAAAAGCATGCTATGAGACATAGACAATCAAGATGGAATTTTCCTTCCTGTACTCGAGAGAGATATCACTGGATCACTCAAGTGATTGGATCAACAAATGCATAGCCGTGCTTGGGTTAAGTGGTAACCCACGAGTTGAACCATATATCGAGTGGCAAAGGAAATAACTTGTATATGGTCATAGTGGTTCGTCTGATATGATCTTTGCGTGCACATAGGAGTTGTCACGCCTTGCTAGAGGCCGCTGTCAACTATTTGGCGAGTAGGAGTACTCGGCCCATGTCAATGTGTGCGTGAACCCATAGGGTCGCACGCTTAAGGGGCTGGAAGCCTAATTCAGGTTGGACCCAAATTAGACAAGGCTTAGGGTTACTAATGGGCCTCCAACTCGTGAGCTCATTGGGGATGCCTATATAAGCAAGGGGTAGGGCGTGCGGTCATGGTTGGACTCCTTTGACAGCCGCCGTCACCCTCCCCACACTTACGCCTTTTGTTCCTCGTGGACCTAGTAGTCTGGAGGCGCATCGCTTCTTCCCTGTACGTGTGGGATACCTCAGAGGTGCTACATCTGGAGCACTGGGACGAACCGCGTGAGGGGATTGACGTGACGGACGACCGCACAACTGCACTGCCTGCTGCGATGGGTACAACTACATCAAGTCGTCTTCCATTGCATCCGCGTGTCTAGTGGTAATCCCGTGACCTGTAACTAGTAGTAGATCCTGGTTTATGAGGCAGAAAAGTTTTATTTTCTGGCTAGCATAGCACCCTCATAACCCTTCAGTGGTATCAGAGCCGTAGCTGTTCGTTATAGGTTCGGTTGATGACATATAGATGATATGCAGAGATAGTAGATGCGATCTGCTAGTCTTGGTTGCACAGTTTGATTAGATCAATTGTGAAATGTGATGGTAAATGGAAACTTAATCTGTTTTCATGCTCTTGATGCATGGCCGTGTAATGATCTACTCATACCGGTCGGTTTAATCCGCCACCTGAGTTAAGTGATACACGTAAGACCATACATGTTGGGCATAGATCAATGAGATTGATATAGTGAAAATAGAGGGACTACGAATGGTTCGAATTCAGGTTGATGAGATCAATCTGATGAGATTTTCGTAGTGATTTCATAGATGTGATCTGTGTAATCTAGTTTGGTTACACTCAATCAAGATGGTTGGTTACACTCAGAGGTTGGAGAAGCTAGGCTTTCCAATCGGCCAAAAGTTGGATACTGATTTTATCCTCTCGTCTCTTCCGCCCAGCTATGGAAACTTCATCTCGAACTACCATATGCATGGAGCGGAGAGAGGCTTGAGTGAACTGTGTGGTATGCTAAAAACAGCAGAAGCTGACATCAAGAAAGGTGCCAGCAGTAGCCAAGTATTGGTGGTCTAGAATAGACCTCGGTTTAAGAGGTGTGGCAAGAAGAAGGGCAAGGCTAGAGATGAGATCTCTAAGCCAAACCCATCTGCTGCCAAGGCTAGACCATCTGCAAATTCAGACTGCTTTTATTGTAAGGGAAAAGGTCACTGGAAAAGGAATTGCAAGGAGTACTTGGCATCCTTAGAGAAGAAGTAGAAGCGTGGAAAAGGGAGAGGTTGACTTCCGCATGGTCAACAATGCAAGAGTTGCTGCGTTGAATGTCGGGATGGTGCAACTTCACCTGCCATTAGGATTTATTATGAAATTGAATAATTATTATTTTATTCCTAACTTAAGTCGAAACATTATATCACCTTCATGTTTGATTAAGGATGGTTATTCTTTTGCGAGTAAAGACAATGGTTGTGTGATCCCCAAGAATGACATGTTTGTGGCTTTTGTATCCATTGTGAATGGGTTATTTATCTTAAATCTTGATGATGCACCTGTTTGTAATGTTAGTGCTAAATGGCCTTGCCTTAATGAGTTAAGTCCTACCTATATGTGGCATTGTCGTTTGGGTCATATAAGTGAAAATCGCATGAAGAGGCTCCATGATGATGGTCTTCTAACTTCGTTTGATTTTGAATCATACGAGACATGTGAGGCTTGCCTGCTAGGCAAGATGACCAAGGTGCCATTCAAAGGATTACCTGAGAGGGCATCTGACTTGTTGGAACTTGTACATACTAATGTATGTGGACCAATGAGCACGACAGCTAGAGGAGGATTTCAATACTTCATAACTTTTACTGATGACTTTAGTAGATATGGATATGTCTATCTAATGAAGCATAAGTCTGAAACATTTGAAAAGTTCAAAGAATTTCAGAATGAAGTAGAGAATCAACGTGGCAAGAAGATCAAGGCCTTGCGATCTGATCGTGGAGGCGAATATCTAAGTCACGAGTTTAGCAATCATCTTAAGAGTTGTGGAATTATTCCACAGCTTAGCCACCCGGAACGCCTCAGAGAAACGGCGTATCTGAGTGACATAATCGGATCTTGTTGGACATGGTTCGGTTTATGATGAGCTAGACGGACCTACCTTTATTGTTTTGGGGATACGCTCTAGAAACAGCCGCTTTCACATTGAATAGGGTAACATCTAAGTATGTAGTTAAGACACCATATGAGATGTGGACTGGTAAGAGTCCTAGTTTGTCTTTTCTGAAAATTTGGGGTTGTGAAGTTTATGTCAAACGACATATATCAGATAAACTAACACCCAAATCGGACAAGTGCTTTTTCGTGGGATATCCAAAGGAAACTTTTGGGTATTATGTCTATAACCAAACAGAGGGCAAAGTGTTTGTTACTCAAAATGGTGTTTTCTTAGAGAAAGAGTTACTCAAAACAGAAAGGAATGGACAAAAGGTGTATCTTGAAGAAGTTTAAGATGAACCAGTAGGGACTGACTCTATGAGTGATGCTATTGTAGCAGAGCAAGTTGAGACACCTGTGGCAATGGAGACACCGCCACAACCACGAAGATCAGCAAGACTTCACGCATTGCGTGGGGATTTGTTATTGTTAGACAATGATGAACCCATGGATTATGCAGAAGCTATGATGGATCTAGATTCTGAGAAATGGCAAAGTGCCATGAGATCCGAGATAGATTCCATGGGAGACAATCAGGTTTGGAATTTGGTTGACCTGCCTGATGGGGTTAGACCCATTGAGTGCAAATGGATCTTCAAGAAGAAGAAGGATATGGACGGAACTGTTCACGTCTATAAAGCTCGGCTTGTTGCAAAGGGTTTTTGGCAAGTTCAAGGGGTTGACTACGACGAGACATTCTCACCGGTAGCGATGCTTAAATCTATCCGGATCATTCTAGCAATTGCTGCATATTTCGATTATGAGATATGGCAGATGGATGTTAAAACAGCCTTTCTAAATGGGTATTTAGAAGAGGACATGTATATGATACAGCCCAAAGGTTTTGTTCATCCTAATAATGCTGGAAAGATATGCAAGCTTAAGAAATCTATTTATGGGTTAAAGCAAGCATCTCAGAGTTGGAATCTTTGTTTTGATGAGGTCGTCAAAGGGTTTGGCTTCTGTCAGAATGAAGAAGAACCTTGTGTTTACAAGAAGGAAAGTGGGAGCGCTATTGCATTTCTGATCTTGTATGTGGATGACATACTATTGATTAGAAATGATATTCCTATGTTGCAATCTATAAAGACTTCACTGAATAATAGTTTTTCTATGAAGGATTTAGGAGAAGCAACATACATCTTGGGCATTAAGATCTATAGAGATAGGTCGAGAAGGCTGATAGGATTAAGTCAGGGTACTTACATTAACAAGATGTTGAAGAGGTTCAACATGGAACAGTCCAAGAAAGGGTTCTTGCCTGTGTCACATGGTGTGCGCTACAGTGATAAGAAGTGTCCTTCCACTAATGCTAAGCGCAACCGCATGAGTAATGTTCGTAGTTGGTTCCATCATGTACGCCATGATATGTACTCGTCCAGATGTAGCCTATGCTCTAAGTGTTGCGAGCAGGTATCAAGCCAATCCTGGTGAGAGTCACTGGATGTTGGTTAAAAATATTCTTAAGTACTTACAAAGGACTAAGGATGTGTTCCGAATCTATGGAGGTGAGGAGGAGCTCGTTGTAAACGGTTACACCGATGCTAGCTTCCAAACCAACGGGGATGATTCACGATCTCAATTAGGTTTTGTGTTCATAATAAATGATGGTGCAGCTAGCTGGAAAAGTTCCAAGCAGGAGACGGTGTCTGATTCTACAGCAGAAGCCGAGTACATTGCAGCTTCTGGCACTACAAAGGAGGGTGTTTGGTAGAGGAGGTTCCTCATTGATCTTGGTATGTTTCTGAATGCATTGGGCCCATTGAATTTATATTGTGATAACAATGGGGCAATTGCACAGGCTAAGCAGCCTAGGGATCACCAGAAGAACAAACATGTACTCCGGAAGTTTCATCTCATTCGAGAGTTTGTGAAATGAGAAGAGATCAAACTATGCAAAATACATACAAATTTGAATATAGCAGATCCTTTGACAAAGGCTCTTCCACAGCCTAAGCATGAGGCACACATGAGGTCTATGGGGATTAGACATCAAAGAGATTAACTCTAGTGCAAGTGGGAGACTATTGGAAATATGCCCTAGTGCTAATCATGAGATGATGATATTCCGATTGTATCCATGATTAATAAAGTGTTCATTGAATATCCATTATAGACAACTTGTATTGATTGGCAATTATGTGAATTGTTTATGGAACTCAATTACTTGAATGGTTATTCTAAAGTTGTCCCTCGTCATCATTCTTGTGAGAACACACTTGAATATTAGACCAGCACATGTATTAGTTGATGGCTATGTTTCACAAGTCATGGACATGGAGATGTCAAACTAATAATGTGGGCACATGTGAGACATGTAGGCTGGACTGACCCGACATGAGAAAGTCTCTATTCACGTCATATACATTATGTCCTTAGACCTGAGATTGTGGTATGTTCTCAAGATGTGAAACGGCACACTTGGGGACTGTCAAACGCTACTCCGTAACTAGGTAGTTATAATTTGGTCTTCGAGTAGTTGGGAAGCATGCTATAGACATAGAAAATCAAGATGGAATTTGCCCCTCTCTACTTGAGAGAGATATCACTGGATTACTCAAGTGATTGGATCAACAAATGCATGGCCGTGCTTGGGTTAAGTGTTAACCCACGAGTTGAACCATATATCGAGTGGCGAAGGGAATAACTTGTATTTGGTCATAGTGGTTCATCTGATATGATCTTTGCGTGTACATAGGAGTTGTCACGCCTTGCTAGAGGCCACTGTCAACTATTGGGCGAGTAGGAGTACTCGGCCCATGTCAATGTGTGCATGAACCCATAGGGTCGCACGCTTAAGGGGCTGGAAGCCTAATTCGGGTTGGACCCGAATTAGACAAGGCTTAGGGTTACTAATGGGCCTCCAACTCGTGAGCTCATTGGGGATGCCTATATAAGCAAGGGGTAGGGCGTGCAGTCAGGGTTGGATGCCTTTGACAGCCGCCATCGCCCTCCCCATGCTTATGCCTTCTGTTCCTCGTGGACCTAGCAGTCCGGAGGCACATCGCTTCTTCCCTGTATGTGTGGGATACCTCAGAGGTGCTGCATCTAGAGCACTGGGATGAACCGCACGAGGGGATTGACGTGACGGACGACCGTGCAACTGCACTGCCTGCTACAACGCGTACGACTACATCAAGTTGTCTTTCGCTGCATCCACGCATCTAGTGGTAATCCCATGACCTGTAACTAGCAGTAGATCCTGGTTTATGAGGCAGAAATGTTTTGTTTTCTGGCTAGCATAGCACCCTCATAACCCTTCACCATTGCCTTGTGCTAAATCTTAGATGTCACTCTCTGTTTAGTCAGATTAGCAAACTCTTGTGGTCAAATTTGATGATAAATTTCTGATGTTGCAGGTATGGGCGCCATTTTTCAATAGCCATCAAAATGGCCATGCACCTTTTCATTACACTGATAGAGTCTGATTCCTGTGGCATAGATGTTTGTTGAGATATGCCACAGGGTGACCAGCTTGCATGAATACAGCTCCTATGCCATAATCACTAGCATCTGTCTCAAGCACAAATGTTTGATCAAAATTAGGCACTGCCAATACTGGAGCTTGTATCATTTCTTGTTTGAGCAACTAAAATTCTTGTTTAGTGTTAGGAGTCTACTGATATTGACACCCCTTTTTTAGCAAATCAGTCAAAGGTCTTGCTATCGCCCCATAATGTTTTATTGACACCCCTTTTTAGCAAATCAGTCAAAGGTCTTGCTATCACCGCATAATGTTTTATGAACTTTCTGTAATAGCCAGTGAGTCCCAAAATCCCCTTTACTGCTTTATATTAGTTGGAGTAGGCCATTGTTGCACAGCCTGAACCTTCTCTGGATTACTTGCCTCTCCTTCAGCAGAAATGATGTGCCCTAAATATGCTATAGCCTGTTTTGCAAATAGGCACTTGGACCTTTTGATCAGAAATTGGTGCTTGTGTAAAATACTAAACACTTCTTGTAACAGGTGCACATGGTCCTCAAAAGTCTTGCTGGGGTATATCAAAATGTCATCCATGAATACCAATACTCCTTTCCTAAGCAAGGCTACAAAGATGACATTCATCAAACTCTGGAATGTTGCTAGAGCATTTATGAGTGCAAAAGGCATCACTAGGAATTCATAAAGCACTTGATGAGTCCTAAATGTAGTTTTGAACTCCTCTGCCTCAGCCATTCTGATCTGATGATAACTAGAACTAAAATCCAGTTTAGTAAACCACTTTGCTCTAGAGATCTCATCTAACAACTCATCAACTACTGGCATGGGATGCTTGTGTTTTAGAGTAATAGCATTCAAATGGCTGTAGTCAATGCAAAACCTCTAGATTCCATCTTTCTTTTTCACTAACAATACTGGTGAGGCAAAGTCACTGGTACTTGGTCTAATAACCCTAGTTTTCAACATCTGCTTGACTTAGCTTCAATTTCATTCTTCTAAATGGGTGAGTAGTGATATGGCCTGATCTTCACTGGTTGAGATCCTAGGATGAGCTTGATTTTGTGATCAGCTTCTCTCTGTGGGGGTAAGGAAGATGGGCTATTGAATACATAACTGAACTGGTCAAGTAGTTGCAGAATTAGAGTTGGCAAGGTTTTAGTTTCTACTTCTTGCACTGCTGCCCATATTGTTCTCTGAAGAAGAGCTCTCCACCTTTTCATGACATAATAGCTCCATTCTTCAACAACTTTGACAATGTCTTGGGCCCAATAGGTAGACAAGTATTGACCTGTTCCTTAATACCATGTAGAGTCACTCTCTTCCCTTTGATTGTAATTCTCATTTCTTTAGTGTTGTAATCCACCCATACTGGGCTGATAGCTTCTAACCAATCCTCACCTACAATCATATCATAACATCTGAGGGGCAGCACTTTAGCTTCAGATGTGAATTTCTAGCCATCTACCCACCACTGGAGTGCAGGCACCCATTCATCACACTGCAGGGAACTCCCATTAGCTGCTTTGAATGTAGCAGGCTCATATTTGTCAGTACTGAGGTGCAGCTCTTGAACCAATCTATCACTGATGAAAGTGCCAATGCTGCCAGAATCCACTAGGACCAACACTTGATGCTTGCCAATTCTTGCTAATAGCTTCAGAGGGTACCTCCTATCGATCTTCTTCTTATCAGAATTCTGAACAACACATATCACCTGATCTGTTTTAGGTGCTTCAAACTGCCTGCCTTCAGGATCTTCAGAAGACATCTCCACTGCATCCCACAATTCTTCCAGCACATGGAGAGGGACTTGATCAAGGCAAGTGTGAGTGGTACTCCACTTGGCTCCACATTTGAAACAGAGACCATTCTTACATCGGTACTACTTCAATGTTGTCAGCTTATCATCTGGATCAGACTTGATCATCTTCTAATAAGGTTTCTCTAGATGGCCCCTGTCTTCACCAACTCCTTCTGTTGCTCTTAAGAAACCTCTCCCCTGAGCTTTGGGCTTCATGTGCTCGAGTTCTTCCTCTTGGATCAAAGCCAATGCACTGCTTGTGTCCACATCCTTAGGCTAATGCAAAGCAATCGCTGCTCGAATTTCTTCTTTCTGGCCTGACAGGAATCTTGTGACAAAGGAGACATGATCATAAGCTGGATTGTACAATAGAATACCATGTGCAAGCTTCTCAAATTGAGCATGATAATCAACTACAGAGCCTGTTTGCCTTATGGCTCCAACCGCCTAAGTTGGCGTTGGTACTGATTATTATCATATTTGGTGAAAACCAACTCATACAACTGTCCCATCAGTGATCCTGCTGTGGCACTCAATGGATTGGAGCCAAACTGTCACCGTGCCCTAAAAGTTGAGGACTGCCCACCATGTCCGCATCGCCGAGTGAACTGCATACACCTTGAAAAAACACACAACATGATCACGCCAGATTCTCGGATTTTCACCATCAAATTTGGGGAAATCGAACTTGGGCATGGGTGGAGCACGATTTGACTAGGTAGGATGAAATTTGTGATTGAATTGTTGAGGGACTTGTTCAGGAGGCATACCCGTGACCGGGTGTTGCGGCTAGGCGCTTGGGGCCCCGCCGCAAACAACCCGGTGGTCTTGTGGAGAGCCGTGCCCACTGGGTGATTGAGAGGTTGAGCCCAATGCCGGTGCGGCGTTGAGGTCGAACCTGCCATGGAGAGTCGGGGCCACCATCATCCCTGACACCATGTACGGTGGCACCACGGTGAGCAGAGGGCGCATCTTCAGAGGTGGTTGCTGTAGGAAAAGCGCAGGTGGTATTGATGGAGCTCCAGCTATGGTGGAGGTTGCGGCAGCACCGCGTCATGAATCTCCACCATTGGCGATGCCAGCCATGCCTCCAATTGCTGAATCTGCTCTGTCACTTGCTTGGATGTCTCCATCATCGTCCCCATGGATGTCTCTGTGATGGTGCACCACGCTTGTAGGTTGTCGAGCTTGTTAAGGGTGGTCATCACCAGCTTTTAGAATCCTTTGAACTGCTTTGCTAGATCCTTGACACTAGCAAGCTGCTCTGACATGGATCCCACTACCTTCAAGACCTCATCGAGCGACATTGCCATCTTGAGCTGGATCTTCGTTAGCTACTTCAGGGGCGCTAGCATGAATCAGACGAACCAGGAGAAAAAATTTTCCCCCCGGTTCAACTGGCTCTGAATTCCAAATGTAATGAACTTGACTGGAGTTGGAGAATTGGGGAAGGATTTGGGGATGAACTGACCGATTTTATTGCAATTGAGACAAATGTTTGATACAAGCGGCAAGCCGCTGGATAGTTCTATGGATGAATTGCTAGAGCTAGCTACTGCAAGGACTAAGCGGTTACAAGATTCATTGCTTCGGTATGAAGTCTTGGCGCTTTTTATTCCTATGGGCGCTCCTATGCTTCATTGCCGGACAGGCGGCAGTAGCACTCACGGCACCGCCTGAAGGCCGCTGGCCCACATGTCAGTGCAGCTCCTAACAACACTATTTGTCTGCCATTGTTATTCGATGACTGGCCTGGCCAACCAGCCACCCAGGCATCCACCACGGTTAATCCTCTGGCATGGTTAATCCACTATCTACCATGGAGGACATGTTAGATCAGTTAAATTTCGTTATATCAGTCAAATTCTTCTTGCAAAATGTTATATCATATGACATTCGCTTCCATAGGACAATAACTACTTTGATCATATAGTTTCAGATAAGAATATGCTTCTCTAGTAGGTACAAATCTTCCCATGTCAATGTTTGCAGCAAACTTATCCACTTCACTCAAACTTGAGGGACAACTTCGTGCCTTTTTTTAGATAACAGGACAAATTCAAGCCTATACAATAGCTCACAGCTGAGAGAAAAAACAACAATGTCATAAGGTTTACATGTTTAGGAAAAAGAAATAAAGTTTGAAACACACTAGGCTTCAATACGATTTATGGAATTCCAACCGAACTTTGCGAACAACACAAGAATCCTGTTAATCCGTGATGAAATTTTTCATACCGTGGAGACCTCCCCCCATTAGTATGAAAGTTACTGTAGAGGCAGCTAAATCATATTTTCAGGGCCGGGTAAACATACCGACTCTACGCCAGCGATCGTAAAGATCGCAGCTGCCTGAGTCAGTTTTCTAACCGCTTATGAAAATATGATATTTAGGGGAGGTTAAATTAAGAAAACCGTCTCTGTTAAGCCTATATTTCAAGGGTGGTTGCGTTACGAGAGCTGCCCCTGATAAGGTTTTTAGAAATGCTTCCATTAGGAGAACAGTTCCTCGTAAGCCTTTTCAGAGACACTTTCATTAGGGAAACCGCCACTGATAAGGCTTTTCAGACACACTTTCATTAGGAGAACCATCTCAAATAAAAGCTTTCCAAAGCACTTTCGATAGAAAACAGTTCCTAATTTGGAGCGGTTCAAAATAGGGTTGGCCTCTGAAAAGTTACTGTTAACAACATTTGATTACCCTATTTTTTATTTTTTATGTGAAAATTGCTGCCACATTTCAAAAATGGCGCCATATTTTAAAATTGTCATGCAAATGCAAATGATTAATACACACACATGAGTATTAATTATTTGTACAATAATTTGAACATTACAAGGTACTAATAATATCATCTGTGGTTGTACATAAAATTTATGAGAAATGATCTACACTTGGAGTGCGAAGCCATACTTTTGGTATGTGTGGTGGCAGGAGTTGCACCTTCATTCTGATGTAACATAGTATCTACATGTGGTGTTCAAAGGAAATAACGATGATGAGTACCCAACTAGCTATGTGGTACAATGAAATTTCTACATAGTCCAAACAAACAAAAAACACAATCACATGCATGTACATGAAGGAGGAGATACCAAGTATTTGCAAGATATGAGTACATGTAGGAGTTAAATGTAAGAGCATATGA
Organism: Bothriochloa decipiens; assembly: GCA_023333625.1. Classification (NCBI taxonomy): domain Eukaryota; kingdom Viridiplantae; phylum Streptophyta; class Magnoliopsida; order Poales; family Poaceae; genus Bothriochloa; species Bothriochloa decipiens. The sequence continues at coordinate 34,610,976 of CM041631.1, forward strand.
TGAGAAGAGATCAATCATGCCTGTACCCAGCATACACTAGAGTGCGCTGAATGAAGACGATGTCCGGACATCTCTTCTCACTAAAATCAAGACAACAAAAATCAATGAGAATGAGTGGCACAACACGATAGCACGGTGGTATGTTGTTTTAGGAAAAATATAAATTGCATGCCTCAGCCATATTTTCATATCTGAAACAGTGAGCCAAAGTGGAATTGGAGATCTCGGGTTGACTTATATAATTAAACACAAATCGGGGATCCCTTATCCCACTCTAGAGAATTGATTCATTCATAGGTCAATAGATGACATCATTGGTATTAAAGAATTGGCCCCAACTTTAAAGTAGTTCAGCACTATAAGATCATATCATTTGTGACAGAGGACAAATCATTCATACCTGTCCAGTATATATATATACATATATATACATATATATACACATATATGTATATACATATATATACATATATGTATACATATATATACACATATATATACTGATCGATTTGATCAGGTCGTGTAGGAACAAGGTTCAAATAGTTTGTTCGTTAGGATGCCTCAGCTGCATACATCATGCACTTCCACTTGACACCTATTTAAACAGCTCGTCTCGCCGCTACCTTATCCTATTTCCATACTTCTGTCGCTCCATCCCCGAAGGATCACCCTAAGATGATCATCTCATGGCTATTCGGAACGAATCAAATCAGATGGTTCTATTTCTCAACCTTTCTGACTTGCTCCTATGGAACCAAGGTCGAAAGGATTGAAAAAGTCAGTCATTCACAACCACTGATAAAGGATTCCTCGAAAAGTTAAGGATTAGTAGTTCTTTTTCGAAATCCATTTCTAAAAAGAATGGATTCAGTCTTTGATTAATGCTACTTCTATTAGTTTGGAACAATTAGAAAAGTCTAAAAATGAAACCCTTTTTTTGAAAAACAAAGGACGATGAATCAGGTCCGACAATGGGGCATGAATTTGGAAACCTCCTATTTTCCAATAGAAGTGTTGGCCTACTTCTACACCCAATATATCATATAACCCCTTGAGTGTTTTAATGAAACATGGTGTAATATTCATATTGTCCTCTGATATATATATATATAGACACACACACATTGTAGCTTTAACATCTCCGCTGGAAGACGTACGCGACATCCATCCATCGCTTCCCTAAAGTCAATACATTAAAAATCAATTTTATTCAAAATCATAACGCTACAGCTTAGTTCCAGCATGTATGAATTAATTAATGGAAGTGTGAGTCAAAAATGAATGGAACACCAGCATGAATGGAAGTGATAAGCCCAAAGTGAAGTTACATATATTCACTTGAGATTTTTAAATTCAGCAGGCACATTATACTTAGTAATTTCCATCTAATAGCTCATGAAAATTATATGTTTCAAATTTCTCTCGTCATTAACCGGAATTGCAAAGGAAGTATAGTATGGAAGAAGGTACAACTTGATAACAAGAAAAACATAACATGCATCAGTTTCAGGTACAAACAAATTTGTGGGTGTGTTACTTTGTCTTGATCAGCGTGGCGCGATTGGAAAGGAACACAGTGCAGCAGCTGGCTATATTATTGTTGCAGATCGAGCAGAGGAAGCAGTGGATCAGAAACACATATACAAAATATATATTAGAGAAATATATACGATAAAAATCAAGATATATCACAACACTGAACTCAACAACACAGCACCACGCCAGACCGGTGTGCGGTCGGCGTGGAAGGCTACAGGCTGGCACGGCCCAACGGACGTGTGTACAGATAGAACAACGGCACGAAGGCCGAGCAAGCACGAAAGGGACAGCTCAAAGAAAACAACCATGTTTGTTTGGTGCTCTCCGAGGTCTTGGGACAACGCGAGGTGGATGACAAGAGACAACGCACATGGCTGTGGCACCAGGGGTGGAGGGCGAGATCGAAGACGACGTGTTCTTGACCGTCTGACCACGCGCGACATTGTGGGAACACGGTCGACATTGCCTGGCCATGACATTGAGAGGACTCTGGCAGAGTGGAGGCGTGGTTTTCAGGTGGTGCACATGGTTTGCCATTGCCGTAGATGCATCTCCGCGCTCGGCTCCACGCTCGACGTGTGCATGTGGCTCCGACTGCAGGGGACAGACGAAAGTGTGTGGTCGTCACTGTATGTGAGACAAAAATTATGTCAGAATCTTGGGGTTGGAGAGAGGCTCACCAGTGATTGCGCCTAGGCAAGGACAGCCGTGTTCCACAGCTCCATACTGTGGCGAACATACGGTGACGATGCGGTCCCATGTACTCTCCGGAGCTAGATGAGGGTGAGAATGCAAACGGATCGGAGTTCCGCGCAACTGCTTCTTGTTGTGTGGCGCTGCCTGCATGAGCACCGTGGCAGGCTCGGTGTGAAGCCAGGACAAGCTGGATGAAGGCCTGTAGATCCATAGGTGAGCCACCGGGCAGAGAGAGGTGGAAGATGGGCAGATGCGACAAACGAAAATTTTGGGTGCCAATTTTGAACAAGCGCCCACTCAAAGGAAATTTTTAGCCAAAGCGTGCTTATATAAGAACCACCATTTTTAGGGGGCGGTTTTCTTACATCAACTACCACTGAAGATCATCTTCAAAGACGGTTGTCATAAGTAACCACTGCAGTAAAACCAAAACAAAAAAGAAGATACCGCTTGGGTTCGAACAAGAGTGGATGGCTTCATCCGGATGTGCTCTAACCGCTACATTATGATGTTGATATTGATAGATTTCCTTTCTCAACATTATTTAGCATCATTTCCTCACTAATTGAATCAATTCCTTTTAAAAGTTGACTATTAACACGTTGTGCAAATTGGACAAATCTTGGATTTGTGACTTAGTTGGGCCATGTTGCTCCGGGAGAGTATTAGTAAACCACAAACAGACCATCCTATATTTAAGTTTTGTCATTGCAAGATAGTCTTATGTAAATGGGCCCAGTGTCAAATGGGTCATATATGAGCGAACACCGTTCGGCAACCGCCGTCACGGACACAACAAGTTAGGACACCAGCACACCGCCTGTCGCAACCCTACCACACCGCACACCAATCCACATCGGCAGTTCTGTGCGGACACGAGATGATTAAGGTCGTAGGCGAATAGATCGAGCCATTAAAGCTTCGCCATAGCCGAAAGGTAATAAGCATCACATCGATCCTTGCATTCATTTCCTTTATCTCTTTGGATCGAGTAGACAGTAGGGATTGCGATTTAGTTTTGTAGAACATAGAGTAGGGTTTGGTACCGGTGGTTGGGGGAGGGCGGTGTGTCCTGGGTTAGGGTGGCGAACCTTAGCCCCCCTAAAATTGACGGGCGCACCCGGCCCATGGTGGCCATCTATCAAACACAACAGATGAACATTAATATTATTGATTGCTCTATTGACTTTTTATACCATGCTAGATATATATAATTTCATTATCATGCTTAACATATTGTTAGTAGGTTTTGCATCATTAATTAATTTCTTCAACATGAGGCCTTCGGGTAGACTAGTGGAGGCAGCCAAAAACTCTAGTACTCTCCATCCGTCTTCCTTACTCACTCCCTAAACTAGAGAGCTAAGATATGAAAGTTCATCTCTTCTCTCTACTTGCTACATAGTGAACTCCTGTGTTGATTAAGTGGGAAGATGAATTAGATGATAGATTCATGTACTACCCTCCTCCTTATATAGGTTCTAGAGGTCAGTTTTAGGCATGATATGGAAACTATGCCCAACCACCTATGCATGCCTCCATGCAACCGCTAGAGCTGAGTGGGCCTAAGAGGCAGTGGAGGGTGCGACCGTAGCTAGGTGGTGCCACTTTGTGACTGCCTTCCTCTACTCTGTTGTTGGATGGTCTAAAACCCTGCCACACTGGTGTGTCAGCCCAATTATGCATTTGAGAGGCCTTGATGCCTGTTTCCAATTATGCATTTGAGAGGCCTTGATGCCTGTTTTGCTCAAATGCACCTTCTAGAAATCTCATTTCTGTGTATTTCCATGTTTATCCGTGAAAAAATACTTATACCAAAATGTTAGTCATAAAGCTCTATGTCTAAGTTTTAGCATTCATATTTGTTTGTTTTATACACATGATGGAGATATAAAATAGTGTGCAAAGTGTGCAAAGTGACAGTCAAAGAACAAATGTTGAATAGATTCAACCAAACTACAAATACAACATTTGACACTTCAGTGCCAATTTCTATTGGCTAAATTATCTTTCATAAGGTATCACGGGTTGGAACTACGATAACCATGTTGTTTGAGTTGGTTTCGAAGTAAGTGTCTTTGGTGGCTCGGGTGGACTCAAGAACATAAGAATTACATAGATAGAACACAATGGTTTATCCTAGTTCGGGTCAAAGGTGACCTACACCCAGTAGCTAATGATTCTTATACTCAAGACCACCTAAAATCAAGGGGTTACAATAGAATGTAGCAAGATATTTGGTAGGGGGCAGTTTGGTGCTAATCCTAAGATTGCCTCACTACCAACATGGTGAGGTCTTCCCCTCATTGGGGAGGAGGAAGACAACTAGAGTTGGTGAGCCCTACCCTCGGTATAGGGTGAGAGCAGAGTAGTAGGGATGGGATTGTCTAGTGAAGGGTTATGAGGATGCTACGATCGCCGAAAAACAAAAATATTTAACCTCATAAAACCAGGATCTACTACTAGTTACGGATTACGGGATTACCACTAGACGCACAGTTGCAGTGGAAGACAACTCGATGTAGTCATATGCGTTGTAGTAGGCAGTGTAGTTGCATGGTCGTCTGTCACATCAATCCCCTTGTGAGGTTCGTCCTTATCCTTCAGATGCAACACCTTTGAGGAATCTCACACTTGCAGGGAAGAAGCGTAGCGCCTCCAGACTGCTAGGTCTACAAGGAGCAAAAGGCATGAGTGTGGGGAGGGCAACGATGGCTGTCAAAGACATGGATTAGGTCTAGTCGCGCCCCTAACCCTTGCTCATATAGGCATCCCTAATGAGCTCACAAGTTGGAGGCCCATTAGTAACCCTAAGTCTTGTCTAATCTACATCTAACCTGAATTAGGCTTCCATCCCCGTAAGTGTGTGACCCTATGGGTTCACACATACATAGACATGGTCCAAGTACTCCTACTCGCCCAATAGTTAATAGCGGCCTCTAGCAAGGCGTGACAACTCTCATGCACACGCAAAGATCATATGAGATGAACCACCACAACCATATACTTGTTATTCACTCGCCACATGATATTTGGTTCAATGTGTGGGTTAACACTTAACACAAGCACGACCATGCATTTGTTGATCCAATCAGTTGAGTGATCCAGTGATATCTCCCTCACTTAGAGAGGGGCAAGTTCCATCTTGATTGTCTATGTCTCACAACATGTTTTTGACAAACCCGAAGACCACCTTTATAACTACCCTATTACGGAGTAGTGTTTGACAGTCCCTAAGTAGGTCATTTTACATAATCTTGAGTACATATGACAATCACAGGTATAAGGAGATAACATACATGATGTGTAATGAGATAGTACGAACATCTCTTGTTAAGTGTTACAGACCTATGAACATTTTCTATAGTATCATAATCATATTTGTTCCCTATTTTGCACACTAAATGTGCCACAAGATGAGAAATGTGAATCTACATGCCTATGCTTTTGTGGGGGTTATAAACCCGTATACCCTCATGGCTACACATGGGCTAAGTTCAAGTGTTACCTGTAGGATGCCTACAAGATACCCTCATTGATGTGTTACCTGCACCAAAGTTCAAGTGCCTCCAAGATGCTTGCTTCTTTGCCTTACTCATCAAATTGGTGTCGATGTTCTTAGCCAACCGTGGACTCGTCCACTTTAAAATTATATTTTTTCTTCCTTTAGTTTACAACAGCCAGTACATCACCTTTTAATTTCTCCAGCTCCACACCGCCACACAGTTCATCTCCCAACTTTCCCGAGCTCCACTTGAGGCCTATCATGACACCCTCATGTCCTAGCAACCTCAAGCCGCTGTAGTATGCTTTACCTACTGAGCCCATAGCACACACCTTGCTTGTTGTCTACTCCTTGCTAGCCAATGGCATGTGCATGTCGCCATCATGTAGACCACCAAGTGTTGCATCCTCTTCGCTGTCTTGGCCAGTATGGCCTATTTTGTGGCCACTAGTAAGCCATCAAATAGCAGCAACAACATTGCTGCTATGGTCGACCTTGCCATGATCACCTATAGTTATTGAAACATCCTCAATTTTCCACAAAGGGAAAATCCACAGAATGATGAATAATATAATAGTTTGAATGATCAAACCATCACATTATCCATAATAGTCAATACAGATCCATACATCGAATAAAAGAGTACAATAGAGGGGATTACATCAATAATACATCACCACACTAGAGGAATCATCAGAGTAAAGTAGCATCAAGAACAGCTACGTAGGCGAAAGCGAACAACAACTCCTCCAAAAGCTCGAGCGTAGAATGAGACACCTAGTCCTCAAACCCATCATCCTCAAAGTCATAGTCGGGCTCACCTGCTAAATAACTTTTAGTATGGTTTGTACTGACCACTATTTTCCACCCTATGCTTTGCTTATGCTATGTGGTAGGTGGATGCCAAAGGGTATATATTCAAAGAAACCTATTATATGGCTATGGTTTCCTAGCAAGTAGTAATCAATATTATATGAGTAATTCATCAAGTTCTAACCCATATCATCCACCCATCTTTCTCATCCCATTATCACACACATCTCACCCACTTGCACTCAGTCGACAGGTCCAACTCCCTCTCGGAGCCTGTCTAAATGGCCCATGGCCAGAAGAGTAAAACACTAGGGGGAAGAAGAGAAGGACTCTTCTCGCTACTTCCGAAAAGAGTAGGTCGAGGGCAAGGCCATACCAAGGCCATAGTCTATATATAGATTCATAACTCTACAAAGCGTGTACTCCCAAAACCATAAGATCATCATCATCACTAGTGCCCAGCCTAGGCTGATTGCTGCTGCCTTCTAACCAGTGTGATGCCACCATACCACTCAGTCCTGAGCCACCCCAGAATCCACCAGCATATTAAGACTATGAGACATAGAACCAGGCCCCCAAGGTCACTATGCTTTCTCAGGAGGGTGTGGGTCCCGATGCCCATACCTCCCGACACTATCCGCTAACAACCTAGTAGTAGTGGCACCGTCCTAGCTAGTCGATCACCCGTCTCTGGTCCATTCAAGAGAGAGTGGTGAGCAAAGGTTCCAGTCCTCAAGAGATATCAGGTCCTAGGAGGATGACAGGATTATCATCTCATAGGGGTTCACCAACACCCCATGCCCTAGTGGCACCTCCTTCTCAGGGTTTTGCTCCACAAAGGCTCTCTACCCTGGGATCTCCATACTTCACTTATACCCGTTGTTGACGGTGGTTATGCCATAAAATTCCACCTCAAAACACCATCAACAATCTTGGAACAAAGGAAGAATAAGATGACATAGACATGTTTTTATCAATAAATTGGTTCCACTTGCACTCTTAGTATTTGGATGCAGGAATAATGAAATTTGAAGAAATGAGCACTGGACCCACCATAGGGGTGTTGGCCGACCCCACCATGGGGAGGTTCAGGACCCGATGACATGGCATGATCCATGTGAAGCCTTGAAAAGTCATTCTCCACCCTCAGATCACAACAGTGTTTTCATTCAAGGGTGCAAGATGAGAGTACATGGATTCATGGGCCCACAACGAAAGAACCGAAGTGAACCAGCATATGAGACTTGCTCCATGATGTGTGAGGACACCAAGGGAAGCAAGCTGGTGGGCTCACCTTGCCAGGGAGGGGTCAGCCAATCCCCTCCATGTGGGCCCTGACCTCCAGCTTGCTCCACCACCTTCCTGCATGCCACCATGCAGTCCTCATGATCTTGAACGTCCATCTATGTCAGTTCCTAAGGTGGTTTATCCAAGGGTGGAGAGATAGGGAGCACACGGATCGCTGACGTGGCACCTCCTATACTCCCCCTATAAATACAGGCTGCCTCCACCCTATCTCATGATTCTTGCATGAGTCAAGTGAGATACTAGTAATCAGTACTCTAGTTGTAGTTTAGTCTAGTGTGGGAGTTAGAGTTGAGTCGAGCGAAGCTTGGGGTCTCTAGAGTCATCTTCTGGAGAGTCTGGTATTGCTCTTGTATCTTTCTCTTGTAAGACTTTCTTTATTTAATATAGTATTCTTCTTCTACTTTTCTGAGTATTTACTTTGTGCAATATTATTACGGTGCTCTAGTTGTGTCATATATTTGATTAGAGTAGTGAGAGTTAGTGTAAGCATGGTGCTTAGGCTAAGTCTTACCTTTGGTTGTCGCTGGTCCGCATGGACAGTTCGTGGGTGCACTCTCGAGAGGTGACATATCTTGGGCGGCATTAGGGTTTCTCACCACGTTCGGGCTAGTTCTTAAAAGGCAAGGCATTTACTAAGAGTATAGTCGCTTTAGTAGGGGTTCTATCTCTTGCTTTCTCGTCTATCCCTAGCACCTAAGTAGTAAGGTAGCAATCCTAGTTGTATCCACTGTTTGATTAGATTAGAACACGAAAGTAGAATTAGACACACAGGAATCTTACTCACTCGTTGTCCTCCCACCAAGCTATGCTACACTAGTTATCTTTTATTATCTTAGTTAGTTATCTTTGAATCATCAGCTTCCTTTTACCTTTCGTTTATCACCCCCTCTACACTAGTTGTTGGTAAATTGTGATAACAGTCCATTAGTATTTCTAGCTACCACTTTCCCTTGTGATAGATATAGATACCTTGGAATACTCCTAGGTGAAGTGCTACAGTGGTATATTCTGTGTGCTTGTAGAATCATCCAATAGACATAAGAAATACCAACAAGCATTTCTAGCGCCATTGCCAGGGAAAGCATAGCCTAGAAATTTTAATAAGGTCAAATCCGAAAATCTATCATCAGTTCAGTATCAATTAGCAGTAGGGGGTTTACCGTTTGCCTTTGTTTCTCTTTATTGTGAAGCTAGGCAGTTGTCACACCCTGGTTTCCAAAGAAGACCAGAGGTCATCATATGTGTGCCTAGGAAGTCCACACATACAACAGAAAATAGATAAATATCAGAAACAATGTATATTATAGCGGAAACATACATATACATAACACTTACACTTATTAGAGTAATGTGGAACGTTGGCTAAGACTTTTCTTCGGTCTTCATTCTTCTCAGGGATTGTTGACTGGGGGCTTCGTATGCCAAACACTTCCAATACCCAACCTCTTTATCCTTCTTTTGAGAAACACCTTACTACAAACTATAGCAAGGGTGAGTTCCATGTCGAAACTCAGCAAGTATAGATGGAAAGTAATGACATGCAAGGCTAAAACAAGGTACAACTGAAAGGTAGACTACGGTAACATTGTAATGTAAGAATTAAGATTTAATATTTGCAACCTATTCTCTAATCAACTTGGTTGAAACACCCAACCCTTTATTAAGGTTCGAGTAGTAATTAATGAATTATTTAATAACATTGATATAAGCATATATCATTAACATTATTAACCTTGAGATTGGCATCTCAAGCAACACAGGATTGCCATCCCATTCAAAAACAGAGGTAGCCACCTCCTGAAACAACATCACCATGATTTAACAATTTATTCCATTGGGCTAAGTCATGTGAGGATCTGGGCCGCTCATGACCGTGAGCACGGACGATATATCAATTTTAACTCTGTGCAGAGGTGTACACTTTCACTATAGGTTGTGATTACTCTTTATGCCCGACGTTGCAAGTCTCTTAGCCCATTTCCAAGATAGGCCGGTAGAGGTCACAACGAGGCTTTTCACAGGGCCATAGGCAGTGACAACTCGCTAGCAATGAGTGCAAGCATATGGGCAACTTCACCGTGAGGCCACCCCCACCACGGATCGCTAGCCCCTCCCATACTAAATACTTGAAAACACCCCAGCAAACATAGCTATGGCCACGCGTCGGTAAGTTGTCCAACCTACCCATGATTTTCCTGCTAATAGACCAAGCCAGTGCCCATTGACCTAGAGATGTATGGAAGTCCCTGGTTGCCGCTCCATGAATAGGACCACAAGAGGGAGGAGATACGGATACCCTCATCAACACAAGTCCCACTAGCATCCGTTTCCCCAATCATTCACCGCCGACCAATGATGCAGAACAGCATCAACGTCTCCAACGGCCGAAGCCAGGAGCCCACGGCTCCAACAGGTTAAGAAGCAAGTTTTATCTTCATTAAATGGGTGAAATGTGAGTGGATAACTAGCAACCTAATAACCTATCAACTAAAACCCCCATAGGTGATATCTGGGTAAAGTGGCTAGTCATTCCTATGGTTTGCTGATTTAGAACACATGCAATGTATTTAATTAACATGAATAGGCGCAATATGATCAAAAGGTGCCTGCACTTGCCTTAAATCCAAAGATTAGAGGCTCAATGATCTTTAGTCATTCCATCTTCTGGTCTCCAGCTTTGGCTGCTCTTGTCGATCCTCAACTCCTGGTCTTCAACGCTATCGAACTGCTCTTCATCTAGTCGTAGCAACCAAGCAACACAAACAAACAAAATAGAAAAATACTAAGAACAATACACCAAACAATGGGGAAGCTAAAGACACAATAGTCTAAACGGCAAAACTCGGTACTATGATCATAAGAGCGCAAGAAGGATGAACGACAAAGCTATCGTTAAAGCGAACACGACCATTAAGGTAAAATCAATATAGCAGAGAGAAGAACTATAAGTTTGATTCATTTTATTTAATAAAGCAAAGTGTTGGACATTTAATAGCAACACAAAGTTAAAGCTGCTAAATTAAATTGAATTATAAAGCAGAGTTAAACCTTAGTTGTATTTTATTCTAAGCAATTATATTATCTAAGCCATTTAAACATTCATAAAGTATAAAGCTTAGGACATGTGAGAGCACTAAAGCAACATCATATGCTTAAAGATTAATCTAAGGAGGTCATACATGAAAAGACATGTTGGTATTAAACAAGCATCTATTCATGAAAGCTTAACGTATAAACATAAACTACTTTTATTTAAAAGAGCATCAAATAAATACTAATCGATAAGCAAGATAAATAACATAAACACATGATGTGACAAACATTATTGATAACAAGCAACATACATCGACATGATCACAACACAAGGACAACGGAAGCATAGCCCTAGGTTGCTTTTATTTAAACACCATTACATTAATGTTAATCAAATTACATTTAAATAAAAAATTCACCTTTGAATCACATAACGAACTCTGACCCTACCACATAGAGCGCGACAACACGAATCTAACACAACAAGAATCGCGCAAATCGGACTTAAAACGATGAAACGGTAAAGGATTAAAGGTCAGTGGCAAAATCATAAATAAGTCGTCTTCTACCTCTGTCCATCTTCATCTCCACGAACTGGACATGGCTAGCAGAGCAGCCATGGCGGCTGCGTTCGCACAGGGACAGCAGGGCCTCGGCCCTAGCTTGCTGGCTAGCAGGGCACCAAGCCACGCCCGCGGCGGCGCACCCAAGGGGCGGCAGTGGCTGGCCGGGCTGGGCCGAGCAGCCTGCCTGCATGCTCGTGCCCAGCACGGCGGCGGTGCTGCTTGCCCGGGCAGGCACGCGAGAGGGGCGACGAGAGGCGGCGCAGGAGAGGCGGCCGGGTGGCAACATGGCCGCGGGCTCAAGATGGAGGACCGACCGACCTGCTGCAAGGAAGAATATGGTTTCCATGGTGAGTTCGCCATAAAAGAGAGGAGGTTAAAGGAACCCGACCAAATGGACATGGATTCGCATAAACGATGACACGACAGTGTAGATAATTAAGAGGGCTACCTCGTGGTCGTGGCAGTTTTCACTGGGGATGGACGAGATGGCCGAAAAAGCTCGTCGAAGAGTTCGCCGGAACCCTAGCCGAGATGTACTTCGGCGATCGATTCCATGAGCTATGAATGGCAGCTCACAATGAGGTTTTCTGATCTGGAACCAGTGCGTCGAGGGCTACACCGGCATATATATATGCCTAGGGTTCGGAATCAGTAAAAATTTAGCTATTTTTATTAATTTTGGAAATTATAGAAAATCATTTTCAGTTCGAGAACAATTTTAGAAAATGCTGAAATCATTTTAAAACCCTAAAAAATATTTCCACGTCTCCAAAAATTATATAAAAATACATAAAGATAGATTGCGAGATGATGAATCCAAATAAAACGTTTGGAGCTCGCGAAAAAGATATTTTAGAGCATCCAAAAAATTGGAAAAGCTCTAGGATAAATAGGAAAGTATTCCAAAAAAGTCTCAAAAATTCCCTCGAAGGATCGATCGACGTCTAAACACATTTTTGATAACTTAGGAAACTAAAAGCACAAAGCAGAAGCAACAAGCAAGCATCACATTAACAAAAGCTCATTCAATTATTTTCTAAAATATAGAAAAGCACATATTATTTAATGCTTTCTAATAACAACCCAAAATGTAAATTTTGGGGTGTTATAGCAGTGTGAGTGAATTCCAATTCAAAGGCAACCACACTATTGAATTCACTCAAGGAAGGAGGCTCAGCACCAACGCCCAACAGTTAATGGCTACATCATCAATCTCTGACTTCTCAGCTCCCTCAGTCACTCATGTCACCATGGGACCAAGATTGGAGGTAGAAGAAGTTGACTTTGAGAGTAAGCCATCACTTATCACCATGGTGCAATCCAGTACATTTTGTGGGAAGCCACATGAGGATGCAAATGCACATCTCCAGCATTTCCTAGAGGTGTGTAGCACAATTGCCATCAGAGGGGTCATAGCTGACGCCATCCGTCTTTGTTTATTCCCGTTCTACCTGCTTGGGAAAGCGAAGAAATGGTTTTATGCTCAGCCCAAATATGTCAATACCTGGAGCATGTGTGCCAATGCATTTCTCACAAAATTCTTCCCAATGGGCAAGACATCTGCTCTGAGGGCTAAGATTTCAAACTTCCAACAACAAGCAGATGAGACCATTCCCGAAGCATGGGAACGTCTCTAGTAGAACATTTGAGAGTGTCCACATCACGGAATTAAGGAATAGCTCCTCATTCAAGGTTTCTATCATGGGATGACTCCAACAGCTCATAGTCACCTTGATGCCACTGCAAGAGGAGCATTCACATCCCACAATGTCACACAAGCCAAGAATCTCATAGAGAACATAGTGACAAATCAAGGATGGTGAAGAACATCGTCAACCCAAGAAGAGAGGCATGAAAAACAATGAAGAGGTAGATGCTATCTCTCAAAAGATGGAGCTCTTGATGAAGAAATTGGATGAATGAGCCGAATTCATCCAATTTCGAGAGGCCATCCAACAATACGCTTTTACACGGGCAATTGAAACAAATCAATGGTGCGAGGTGCAAGATGCAAGCCATGAATTTATCTACGCCATCAACAATGGGCAACCTCAATAAGGACGAACGACTTCATGCTTCAAAGGTCAAGGTAACACTAGCAAACCCAATTGGCCTTCGCTTAAAGATCTTGTCATAAATCAAGCTAAAATCAATGAAGACATGAATAAAAGATTGCGAGCCAATGACAAGACTCTTGAGTCATTAACTTCTAAGGTGGATTCTCTTGCTTCTTCTATTAAAGATCAATTGAACTTTTATAAAGTATTAGAATCCCAAATAGCACGAATTGTTGCCTCTGTTCCATCTTCTGTAAATTCTTGCAATACTTTAAATGTGCTGACCATGAGAGGGGGTAAGACCACTCGTGATCCACCATATCCCAACACGACAAGGAAGAATGCAAGAAAAGACAAAGAAGACAAGGAAGACGAAGAAGAAGAAGAGGAACCACCATCCAAAGAAGAAAGCTCCAAGTTCCATGGAAAGATAGCTCCACATGAGTTCTACAACACAACATACTACTGCCTTTCCCAAGAACAAGGAAACAAACAACTAATGAGAAATTCGAGAAATTCATTGAGGTAATATGTCAATTATAAGTCAATACTCCACTACTTGATGCAATGGAGGTTCCAACCTATGCCAAGTATCTGAGAGACATCCTCAACCACAAACACTCACTACTGACAACAAAGGTAATTAAACTAACCGAAGAATGCAGTACTACTATACTAAACCAACTGCTGGAAAAGAAGGATCCTGGGTGTCCCACCATCAACTGCTCCATTAGGACACAACACTTTGAGCATGCACTGTGTGACTTGGGAGCAAGCATCAGTGTCATGCCAAAGGTAGTTTTTGATCAACTAAATCATGCTGTTTTGTCCCCTACATTAATATATTTGTAGCTAGCGGACCAGTCAATTCGCCATCCAGCTGGGGTAGTTGAAAACATCCCCGTTAAGATACGTGATTTCTTCGCCCCCGTGGATTTCGTGGTACTTGATATGGAAGTAGACAAAAGGATTCCACTCATCCTCAGGAGACCGTTTCTCAGCACCGCCAATGCACATATTGATGTTGGAGCCGGATAAATTCAATTCACCATCAATGGAACGCAAGAAAAATTCCACTTCAAACCAAAAGTAGCGCAGTGCTCGCTGATCATGGCAATGGATTTGGCAACTGTTACTCTCGTAGCCAAAACCAAGAAGAAGCCCAATCCAAGACCACGATCGAAAAGCAAGCAAATAAGGAAGAGAAAGGTGATCCAACCGGTGATAATTCCAAAGAAAATTCCTACACTGATCCAAGGAGAAGGACCTGCTGCAAGGATTTAATGGAATAACTCTTCCATTAAGTTAAGTACACTAACACTTAATTAAGCATTTACTTTATAGCATTTATTTTACTTGATTTATTTGTTTTATTCTAGCATTTTAGTTCCAACCTTTTGCTCTCGACTTTCATTAAGTTTAAAACTAATAAAAATACTCAATAAACATCCTGAGCAAACTTGCAACCAGGTGGGGCCCATAGGGGGTTGGCCGACCCCTCCATGGTGTCCCTCATCGGCCACCTTTTGTCCTTTGCCAAAGCTTGCCGTGCCATGCAATGATTCACCCACGACAATAAAATTTCCAGCATGCAATGGTACATGTTTCCACTTGATCATCTAGCTAAACCTAGCATGGCAACTTTTCTGCTTTTTTAGTCATTCTCCTGTGCATACACTTGTTCTAGTGCTTTAATAAAATGACCAAAACCTCATGGGGGATAGTGTGGGGGTCGGCCGACCCCATGGTGGGGCCCACCTTCTTTCATCCTCTAGCATGAGCTGTTCCACACACCTAGGTAGAGTGATAGCTGTTGATTCTCATCCTAAGAGCTAGAACATCTTTTTCTCTTATCTCTGCTTTAATAAAATATGATGAGGGGTGTGCACGACAAACTTGAGTGGACCTAGGGAGTAGAGCAAAACATTCATGACAAAAATCCATCTCCTCTTCCTATTTCCTTCCATGCATCCCTTGATCAAACCACCTCTTGCTAATTATGGAAAAGATGCTTTCTTAAATCCTTAAGAAAATCATCCTTTGGAGGAATCCATCCTGTGAAACATTTCATGAGCAAAAATCCACTAGCCATGGTCATGTCTTGCTCCCTCCTTTCACTCATCACTCACTCCAAGAAAGGATTCCATGAGCAAGTGTCCAAAGGATAGAAAAATTAGTGCTCCACCAGACACGCAATGAATTACACTGACTCACAATGTTGGCACCTAGCAAGTGGAGGTAGAGGGGGTCAGCCAACGCCTGCCCTACAATGTTCACCGAGCACTCCTTCTCTTCCTTCATTCCTATGCACATGAGCAAAGTGCCATCTACCCTAGTCATTTCTTGCCTCCTCCTTTTGTCCCTTTCCTCCTTCCACCATGCATTGATTCTTTGAGAAAGCAACCAAAAGAAAGGAGAGTGGGGAACCAGACATAGGAAGGCAGTCCACTTCACTCACTCTAGCATCTTGTAAAATTTTGGGGCAGTAGGGGGGTTGGCCAACCCCATAAACTGCACACAACACCTTCACTCTCTCCCTACCTATTCTCTCACTCAGGAGCACTTTGTTCCATTCAAACACTCCAAAAAACTTTGACATTCTCATACACTCTCTCTCTCGTAAGGAACACGAAGAGGTAAACACCGGTAAGGAAATCACTAACACTAACCTCTCTTTTCCATGTGGTGTTCATGTTCCTTCCTAGCAAGCATGAAGAATCCATTCAAAGCTGCAATAAGGAAGGTGCGCTCAGCTCTTAGTGGGAGCTCATCAAGGCATTCATGCCAGTCCATTAGCTCGGGAGGTGAACCATCCTTCCACAACACCGAGGAGTACATGCAGCAAGATGAAGAAGAACTAAATGAAGAAGCACAACCCCTGAGGACACAAGACCCAGAAACCAGTCTATGACTAACTGCTCAAGAAATGGTCATCCTCAACCAAATTCATCAACGCGAGTTTGAACACACCAAGGTATTTGACCCTCAATTCCTCCACCGCACAGGTATGGATGAGGAATTCTTTGATGTTTTTGGTGCAATAGGATGGGGTGAATTTTGGAATTTCTCTGAATATCTGGGTAGTAGGCTTCTTACTTTAGAATTCATGTGCACTGTAAAACCAACTAAAGATTCCATTTATTTTCACTTACGTTGTAATGAGTTTAATCTTGCTTGGGAAAACTTTTCTACATGTCTTGGCTTTATTAATTGTACCACCAATATTGAGAATGCCACTAAGAACTTTAATAAGTGAGAATTTTGGTATGAGATAACTGGGGAAAATGTTATTGGGAAGGCACAACCACGCACTAGCCATATTTGCAATCCCACTTTACTGTTCATGCACAAGTGGATGGGTGTCACTTTGTACCCTAGAGAAGACATAAGAACTGTTAGGGAAATTGATAGTGTAATTCTTTATGTCATGGTTCATAAAATTCATATATCACCTGTGAAAGCCATGGTGCAGCACTGGATTTCTGCACCAACTAGGAGGGGTTCTTTTGATTTCACTTCTATAATTACAAAGTTTTGTACCAATCTTGGTATACTTGATGGTTTTAATGATTATATAACCACCCCTAGAATTGTCTTAAGGAAAGAATATTTTATTCAAGGACATGTTATTACGGGTGGCCCCAATGAGATAATTGAATTTAAATTCCAAAAATCAGAAACAAGGCCAACTTTGCCATGCCCAGAATTAAAACTATATGGGGGCCACCCATTAATTCCTAACCTTCCTGGGAATGGAGGACGTGCAAGTTTTTCAGGTCCATTCACACGTGGAAAGGCACGAGCTACACAATATGATGATTCGAACGATGATAGCAACTATGCAGATGCCATGTATACATCCCGTTCTAGAGGGAGACATAGGTCTAGGGCACGAGTTGCCTGGGTTTCTCTTTTTTCTTCACAGGAAACTGGATCCCGCAGCGAACATCATGATGTAAATTTGATCAACACATAGTTTGCTTCAATGCGCACTGGCCATGAAGCCATCCACAATGCCACAATGCAGACGTAGCAGCAGCTCCCAAATTATCAAGAAGCAAGTGGTAAAAACTGGACCAATCTTTATGCACACCACAACATGCCAATACCACAATGTATTCCCTTATATCCACAGCAGTAGCCAATCCATACCCACCTCCACAGTATCCACCTCACTATCTGCCATATCCATATCCACCTCAGTGAGACGCCATGGGAAAGGACAAGCTTGGGGGAGATTCTCTCCCCCACTAAGGTAAGTATTCTTACTTTTAAATCATGCAAATTTAATTATTGTTGAAAAATATATATAGTAAAATAAAATATAATATTTATATATTTTGAAAACTATAAAAATGACAAAAATATTTCCCATGTTTATTTTTTCTTTCTGAGGTTATATGTGTCATGCATGTTATTTTTTCTTGGAAATGATGAATAGTTGCTCTGTTAATATTTTCTTAGTACCTAGTATATAACTTGATATTTCCTTAAGTATGAATCACTTGGCTCGCACAAACCACCATGAGCTGAATATTTTTGTGGGATACAAGTGCTAGACTGAGTCTAAGTTGTTGTGAGATATGAGATAGTGAAACAAGAGCTGCTATAATATTTTTCTAAGCATGCATGATTACCAGAGATTTATTCTTAAAAATGATAAAAACCTTAATTGTTCCTCAATGGTGATAAATTCCTACCACAGCCATATATGCTTTGCATGAGTGAAAACCTTCCACATAGGCTATTTGCTTTGTGTTGAGTTTTGTCAAGACTTATTGACTTTTGTCAAGAGATTTTTCATACTCCTAAAGATCAAGATCACATGCACGCCACATATATTTTGCTGCTTCTACACTGGAAGTACGCACAAACATGTCATCCATTCTTGCCAGCAAAATAGATTGCTCCATGATTTCCAATTTTTAGTATCTCTCTCTCCAAGTGTGTCTTATTAGATGAGACACAAAAAGTCTAGGCAAGATAAATATATATAGAAGGAGACATGAAAGTCCTCAGTCAAAAACAATACTAGCCATGTCTCAATAGAAATAAAGAGAGAGAGATCTTAGCAAATAAAGGAGCATTCTAGTCCACCATAATACCACACACTTGCACATCTTGATCTGGGGGTATGGCACTTCTTTTCGAAGGTCCGAGCTTGACATTACAATATATGCAAAGTAAGTATGCTATCTCTATTCATTCCTACCTTGAGCTCCACACAAGCCCTTTTAGAAGTAGGATGGAAGGCAACTTTACTATGTTCCTTAGTGAGGAATCATACACCATTTGAGCAACATGAGAGTACCATATGAGGAACATTAAGTTTTTTTTGAAAAATATTGCAAAACCTCTAGGATGAAACTTGCAAGGAAGAAGAAAAATAGTGCTCAAGTGTAACTGTTTTGTCTCTCAATCGCCCAAGGCAAAGGAAAGGCCATAAGCCCCATGAAGGACTGTCCAGGACACTGTCACATGGCATGATCCATGAGAAGCCTCAAAAAGTCATTCTCCACCCTCAGATCATAACAGTGTTTTCATTCAGGGGTGCAAGATGAGAGTACATGGATTCATCGGCCCACAATGAAAGAACCGAAGTGAACCAGCATATGAGACTTGCTCCATGATGTGTGGGGACACCAAGGGAAGCAAACTGGTGGGCCCACCATGCCAGGGAGAGGTCAGCCGATCCCCTCCATGTGAGCCCCGACCTCTAGCTTGCTCCATGGCCTTCCAACATGCCACCATGTAGTGCTCATGATTCTAAATTTCCATCTATGTCAGTTCCTAAGGCAGTTTATCCAAGGGTGGAGAGATGGGGAGCACACGAATCGCTGACGTGGCACCTGCTATACTCCCCCCTATAAATACAGGCTGCCTCCACCCTCTCATGACATGATTCATCTCATGATTCTTTCATGAGGCAAGTGAGATACCAGTAATCAGTCCTGTAGTTGTAGTTTAGTCTAGTGTGGGAGTGAGAGTTGAGTCGAGCAAAGCTCCGGGTCTCCGGAGTCATCTTCTGAAGAGTCTAGTATTGCTCTTGTACCTTTCTCTTGTAAGACTTTCTTTATTTAATATTGTATTCTTCTTCTATTATTCCTGCAATAGTATTGTAGTGCTTTAGTTTGTCTTATACAGTTATACACTAGATTGTGATCCTGTAAACAACTCCCTGGTTATTTACCATCGCCATTAACAAGGTGCTCTAGTTGAGTCGTATATTCGATTAGAGTAGTGAGAGTTAGTGTAAGCTGGTGCTTAGGCTAAGTCTTACCTTTGGTTGTCGCTGGTTCGCACGGTCCCGAGAGATGACAGGTCTTGGGCGGCATTAGGTTCTATGAGGTTGGGTGGGACGTGACACCTACAAAGTTGTCTCTGAGCTCCTCTCATAGTCAGGGTCATCCTCCTCAAACTGCTCCTCTTCTCAAACCAAATGTAATAGTCGCGTTAGTGACTCATATAGAGTAGCACAAAGAACCAAATGAAATCCAATAACTCCAAATGCAACCATACATAAGCCTATGATGTAGAGCTCATTTTTATGAAAATTTGGACACTTGGTTCATAATTTTTAGAGTTTGTATGAATAAGTTACGAATTTCTAAAGTTTAAACTATATTCCAAAAAAAGAGGGGTTAAATTTCAGGCTGACACGTGGCGCATGGTGATTTATCCAGATGAGATCAGAGGCTTACAGGTGGGTCTAGCTAGTCTGGTCAATGATAGGAGGGGCCAGGTCAACAGTCAATGGTCAAGGTCAACTATTAATGCGGACTGGGCCTAGACTGGGCTGTAATGGGCTTGGATTGGGCCGGTCTAGGTCGAGACGGCTCGGACACGTGTCGGCTAATGGGGATGGCCACATAGCATTATGGAGCTCTTACTAGGCCTAGTCTACCGACTTGGCCTCATGGGCTGGTCTATGGTGGACCAAAGGGAGAGGGTCCATGGACCGCCCTTACAGTTCATGGTGGACCTAGTCTGCTAGGCTTTCCTCTCTCTAGCGCACGGTGCACTGGGTGCACGTACAACAACATAGGAGCGCTGTTGACGTTTCTTAACATTGTTACCAAGTTTGTTAGTCCCTGGCAACGGCGCCAGAAATGCTTGTTGATATTTCTTGTGCTCATGTAGAAGATTCCACAAGCGCACAAAATATCATTATAGCATTTCACCTAGGAGTATTCTAGGGTATTGTATTTATCCACAGGGAAGCAATGGTTAAACATAGTGACAGTGAACCATCTTGTATCTACTAACTAGTGTACTGTCGGTGTTCGAACCTAGGAGGCCCTAAGCCAATGAGTAAATGTGTACTGCATGCTCCCTAATTTGGATGGTGATGCAAGAAGAACACAAGGGTTTCTCCTGGTTTAGGCAAAGAAGGCCCTACGTCCAGCGGGGGAGGAGATGTTGTATTATCTTGCACCAAAGTGCTTGTACAGGGGAGATACAAGTGAGTGTGTACGAGAAGAGATGGGGAACAAGGCCTGAGACCAGGAGCGCTAGCCCTATGCCTTGCCGTGTGCGTGGTGTGACTTAGCAAGTTTGAGTGAATCCTAACCCGTCCCCCATCCTCCTCCTACAGCTAGCCTAGCGCCCCCTTTTATAGGCCAAGGAGGTGCATCGGTGTACAATAAACCCTAATGGCATTGTGAGGGCTGTCGTAAGTGACGACGCCGATGTGGGATGCCGATCATGTCGTGGGCGCTATAGAAGTGTCTCTCGGGAATGGTCGCCCTGCACCGACGTGCTTGGAGTTGATGGTTGTCCTTCATGTGTGTCATAATGATGCCTGTAGGTAGTTAGTGAAAGACCTGTGCCCATGCAGGGGCGTGCAAATCCCTATAGACGTCGCATCAGGGGTTGTTGGGGCACTAACCGGAGATGTTGAGGTCCGACTCGAGAGATGGCCGATGGGGGTCGAGGCCTGAATGGATAAGGCCAAGTCCTAGTAAGTGCGGTACAGATATTGGTAAATGTGCCTCGAGGGGGCGCCTGGTAGCGTACATCGCTTGGTATGGCGTTGTAGTGTAGTACGAACCACCGATTCCCCGGGTATGGGCGGCAAAAGGAGGATTTGACCGCGTACCCGACCACTGTAACTGTGCTATAGCCGTGAGGTTAGGCAGGACTTTGTGGGGGCATTAAATGCTTTGGATCCCGTACAAGAAGTAGGTGAGCCAAAGGGGTAGTGGCAATTGACGGGGGGTCGTCCGCCCGCGAGGAGATCCATCACTCGACGGGGGTCGACCACCCATGATGCACTCTGTCACTCCGATGGGGGGTCGTCCACTTGGATGGAGATCCGTCACTCGACGGTGGGTCAGTCGCCCATGATGTGCTTCATCATTCCGACGGGGGGTCGTCCGCCCGGGTGAATGTCCATCATTCGAGGCTCCCCGTCAATTCGAAGGCGGTCTTGACTTGGATGCTACTCGTGGGCCGGCCCAGCATGGCTCGACGCGCGCTGGTGGACCCTTATATCTCAGGCCAGTTGCAGGCTTTTTTGGTGATTTGGGTTTAATTGTTCGGGGACTAATTTTCCTGGATTGAGGTTTAGGGTACCCCTTATTCAGGTACCCGACATGTACCAACTAGACTAAAATGGTATATGCGATATTTAAGATAGGATGCAACCCAAGAGGTTCTACTCAAAGACAAATAAATGATTGAGTAGTTAATAGGGAGAGCATGGGAGTCTTCTAAAAAAGCACAACTCTAGTTATAGTGCTTTGGAGGTTGGTAGCTGTGGCCCCAGGGACGGGCGCCCTGGGTCCATGGTGGGCACCCTGGCCAGGGTGTGCGCCCTGGACATACTGTCCACTCACACTGCCTTTTGATCCAAGGGTGATGGCTCACTCCCCAAGTCGGTTCCATGCGAGATAAGTCTATTTGGAGTCAGTTCGAATCGACTTAGACTTCTTGAGTGCATGACAATGGGCACATGAATCCAAGTGACATCCATTGACCACCATCAGTCAAACCGACCTTGCTGGCATTGTGAAAGCCATGGGGAGTTGGTCACACGGATCAATGACATGGTAGAGTCGGTTCCCGGGTCGGACACCGTTAGCATGGGGGCGGGCACCCTGGCTAGGGCGAGTGCCCTAGCCAGGGCAGGTGCCATGTCACTTGGCCCATGGTAGCCATCCTCGTTAGCTTCACATGGCCACCTAGATCACCCAAAACGGAGTTCAGATGAGCCCGGTATGGCCGATTTACTTCGGACTGCTACTGGAATCCATTTGCAATCTTCCGAAAGGCATGACTTTGTCGTCCGGACTCCGAATTGGACGAACCAAAACTCCATTTCGTGCATCTTGACAAGGTCTTCAACATGGTGTAGTCAAAATGAGCATTTGATGATGTCATTTTACCATGAATTTTGCCACCTTGTACCTATACTCACATAGTCCTTACAACTAGTGGAAATGGTTAGAAATAAACCCTATGACTATGGTTTACGTCACTTATTTGACCAATTTAGGTATTGTTAACATATAAAATGAGGTGTTAAGGACCATCAACAAGCTCCCCCACACTAAACCTTTGCTCGTCCTGAGCAAAGATGTGGGCCTTAGCATGTTGGATCTGGAGTTGCTACAATGTGACACCCTGTAAAAACTCATATACAAACCAATACTACTCTTGAGTTGAGCAGGTTAGTGTTAGAAATCCACCATTAATCTTAGCCATATGGTGCTTATAGCTTTCACCTTGTAATATGCAAGAGTAAGACAGAGTAGTAGGTTGAAACTTTGTACCTTGCTTTGGTAAAGTCGAGACTCTTTCTGGAGGTTTTCAAGATTTTCAAAGAAAATCATACCTAAGTTCCTCAAATGGTACACTCGATCGCTCAATGGTGTTTGATAATTCTCACCAAGGCCAAGATAGAGACCTTTTGCACCTATACTAAAGCTTATGTAGAGCTCACAGGTGGGGAAAGCATAAGCAGACTTGAGCTGAATATATTGCTAAGTTAGACACTTAGATCAAAAGGAGCAACAAGGCATACAAAATGATCAAGATATGCAAGTGTGAATATTTGGTGGAGCTCCTTGAGACTTTCTAATGGTAACTTATTTTTGAAGAAAGCATGGCTACCCGCTATTCTACATGGGACACTTAGTCCTCCTTTTTTTTGCTTGACTTTTTTTCATCGAGAGCACTCATTTTTCCACTCATAGTGGGTATTGAGTCTTCTTGCTGTATCATCTTTCATTTGGGGACCGTATCCCTCTTTTCTCTCAAAATATATATATATTTAGCTCATGCCCTTCGAAAATATGTCTCAAATAGTTTATGGAGCTAGTTGCATATTTCTGATTTGGAAACAGCGAGGGGTGCATGGCTATTTGGTGGTTGCATACTTCCAATGTAGAAGTAGCAAGGGGTGCACGTGCAAGTGATCTTGATCAAGAAGCATGACTAGTTTCTCTACATAGATCAATAAGGCCTAACCAAGCTCAAAGCAATCAAGTAGCTTTTTGTGGGGCTTTCCTATCTAGGGAACATGTATATGGCTTGTGGTAGGAATTTTGACACCATCGAGGAACTTTTGGAAAGGTTTTGAGATTGTGCAAAAAAATAAAACTCCAAATTTGTCTCAACCATTCCACAGACAAGTTAAAAGATTTACTGTATTCACTACCACATCTTATCTCACAAGAGCACAAACTTTGTTATAGCAAGTGCAACCCACAATAGCGTTTGACTTAAGATGAACCCTAGTTTCACATGCTCAAAACTTAAGCAGTAAAAGGTTGTATGAAGGGCTATTGCAAAGTATTACAGAGCAACTATTCATTATTTGCAACAAAACCTTAAGGTGTCAATTTAAGATAGTTACTTAAGTCAAGATTAATTTCACCTCTTTTTGCATCAGATTCTAACAACGAACACAACAAGAATTTAAGCTTGATTTTAACATGTAGCATTACCAGGATATTAAGCTTACGAAAAGCAAGAGTGGTAGAGGGGGGTGCAAACCAATGTGTGAAAATGGCAAAGGCCGAGAGGTTAGTATATACGAATTGTGCAGCCTCCCCCACACTAGGACTTTTATGTCTTTGACATTAAAAGCCTAGTGTCCATGTTAGTCATCCCTCAAAATGTACTCCAACGCTGAATGATGTCTTGCTCAAATTGTTCTACCATGTTGTTTTGACCCTTCATTCTCTTTTATGTTCATCCTACAGTGTTTAGTGACAACCATACCCGAAGGATACAAAGTGTACCGGATGCATTTGGTTCTCGCTTTTTCAAGGATGTTTTTATTACAACTTTCTTTTAAGTGAGAATAAAAAAGGGAACAACTTATGTTTTGTTTTTGAGGCATAGGGAAAAGAGCAAGAATCAAATTTCTAGACGTGCATTCCCTTTTTCTTTTTAATATTGAAACATTTAGTGAGCGAAGACACAAGAGGGAATTTATTTTAGAGCACATTCTTTCCCTCTTTTTTGTTTTTCTATTAAGGGAGGTCTTATTAGGAGAGTGGTTGCAAGCTTATTATGCTAAGAGTCAATTTTGTTTTTTCTTCTTTTTTAACATAGGATAAGGTTGTTCTAATTTATTATGCATGAAGGGAAAACAATTTTTTTGAAAATTAAACATGCATGAACTAAACATTATGCAAGAATTAAATCTGGATACATACCGGTTTACCTGTCGGCAAGGGCTCATTGTTTTAAGTCAATCGAGCATGACTTCTCCATTGAATTTATCTCAAAGATTTAAGCACTCAAAATTTTCAATTTCTTGCAAGGGTTAGTCCACATACACAACCAATGTCTACAAAAGCATTTTTAGTTAAATAATCAAACTAGACACCATGTTTGATTTGATTAAGGTAGGATATTTAACCTAAGCACCACGCTTAATTTAAACGCCTATGAAAGTACGTGCACCTACTTCCAAACCAGAGCATACTTGCATAAATAAAGGTACTACGTAATGAATAACATGAGACTGATTCAAATGGATGTGTGACCATTGATTAATGAATTAGAGAACCAAGGTTTTTTAAATGCAAGGCAATGCAAATGGGATGGATGAATGCATTTAAACAAACATGGCATGGTTTCAAACAAGGAAATTAAATGAATGATATGCACGCAACAAATATGTAGTGGTGGAAATAAAATTAGAATGTAAAAAAATGATTTTGGGTTCATTCTCTCATAACTTGATCAATTTATCACTCACAATTTGTGATTGGATTGTGGGTGATGTACTATAGTCACTCCATCACACATATGATGATTTTCTTCAGCTTGAGGGTGACCATTTCTCGATCTGCATAGAATTAGTGTGCACACATACCTATCTACATGATGGTTGGGTGGTGGTTTGATTGTTCAAGAATGATCAGGCACCCTGGGCTCATGAAAAATGTTTTATCCACAAAAACTAGTGGCAACTAGGTCATCATATATCAAGCTAACTTTCAAAATGTTTACGCCAATTGCTTCCCTGGCAACGGCACCAGAAATGGTTGTTGACATTTCTTAACGTCATTACTAGGTTTGTTAGTCCCTGGCAACGGCCCTAGAAATGCTTGTTGATATTCCTTATGCTCATGTAGAAGATTTCGAAGCGCACAGAATATCGTTATAGCATTTCACCTAGGAGTATTCCAGGGTATCGTATTTATCCATAGGGAAGCAATGGTTAAACATAGTGATAGTGAACCATCCTGTATCTACTAACCAGTGTACCAACTAGACTAAAATTTTATATGTGATATTTAAGATAGGATGCAACCCAAGAGGTTCTATTCAAAGAAAAATAAATGATCGAGTAGTTAATAGGGAGAGCATGGGAGTCTTCTAAACAAGCACAACTCTAGCTATGGATTATGTAGATATACCAAGAAATAGAGGGTTTTATCATGCACTTCGGGGCGCACTCACTCGAAACTCACCACAGCAAATGGTTCCGACACAAGCACCTAGAGCCCTAGCGATTTAATGAACTAATCCAAGCGTGGTGGACTGCATAGGCAAATAGGGTGTTGGGAATATGCCCTAGAGGTAATCATAGAGATGATGATATTCTAGTTGTATCTATGACATGCATTTAGTGTTCATTGAATTTCCATTATAGACAACTCGTGTTGATTGGCAATTATGTGAATTGTTTATGGAACTCAATTACCTGAATGGTTATTCTAAAGTTGTCCCTGGTCAGCGTTCTTGTGAGAACATGCTTGAATATTAGACCCGCACATGTATTAGTTGATGGCTATGTTTCACAAGTCATGGACATAGAGATGTCGAACTAATAATGAGGGCGCATGTGAGACATGTAGGCTGGACTGACCCAACTTGAGATTGTCTCTATTCACATCATGTACGTTATGTCCTTAGACCTAAGATTGTGGTATGTACTCAAGATGTAAAATGGCCTACTTAAGGATTATCAAACGCTGCTCCGTAACTGGGTAGTTATAAAGGTGATCTTCGGGTGGTCGGGAAGCATGCTATGAGACATAGACAATCAGGATAGAATTTGCCCCTCTCTGCATGAGGGAGATATCACTGGATCACTCAAGTGACTGGATCAACAAATGCATGGCCGTGGTTGGGTTAAGTGTCAACCCATGAGTTGAACCATATATTAGTGGCAAAGGCAATAATTTGTAGGTGGTCGTAGTGGTTCGTCTGATATGATCTTTGCGTATGCATAGGAGTTTCCATGCCTTGCTATATTCCGCTGTCAACTATTAGGTGAGTACGAGTACTCAGCCCATGTCTATCTGTGCGTGAACCCATAGGGTCACACACTTAAGGGCTGGAAGCCTAATTCGGGTTGGACCCGAATTAGACAAGGCTTAGGGTTCTTGATGGGCCTCCGGGTTGGGGTCGCATAGGGATGCTTATATAAGCAAGGGGCAGGGGCGAGGCAAAAGTGATTTTATCTGATCGATCTATTTAGCCACCATCGTCCACCCCATGCTCACGCCTTTGCTCCTCGTGGACCTAGCAGTCCGGTTGCACATTGCTTCTTCCCACACGTGTGTGATACCACAGAGGTGCTACATCTATGGTAAGGATGGACCTGTTCGGTCATGGTGGTTGGCAATTGGTTGGCGACTAGTTGGATGGGTCGGCGACTAGTTGGACTGGTCAGGAATGTGCTCGAACGATCCATGAGCGAATGGTGTGCTTGACGGATGACCACGCAACTGCACAGCACTGCTACGACGTGTTCGACTACATCAAGTCTTCCACTGCACCTGCGCATCTAGTGGTAATCCTGTGCTATATCTGGCAGTAGATCCTGGTTTATGAGGTAGAAAAGTTTTATTTTCTGGCTAGCGTAGCAACCTCACAACCCTACAGTGATATCAGAGCTAGGTTGCTTTGTTATACGTCAGACTGCGGGCATATGGTGATATGCGCTGTTGTAGATGAGTCTCTTATCTTGGTTCATCATCTTGTCTCGTTGGTCTTGTAACGATCTACTCGTAACGGTCAAAATTTCGCTATCCGAGTTAAATGATACATGTAAAACTAGTTATAGTGAGTTTGAGATCAATCAGATTAATCGAATCCAGCTTTAGGTCAAGTGCCGAGCACATGCGATGTGCGGCGGTAGTTGATGGGATCTATTACCGGGCACTGGGTTGCCGAGAAAAGTGCTGTTCGGTAAAATAGCTATAACTTTTGAAGCGTAACTCGAATTGAGATGAACTCTAAACAAAAATCATAGAGAATGAAATTTTACATTCAATTCAGCAAAATTAGATTTGCAAAAAAACTGCTTGTAAAATAGAGTTTTAGCCCTTGCAACGTTAGACATCTATATCGACTAACTCTGTTTTGCAGAAATTCATGACTGGTATAGCCTTATGTGCATGAGATGCATGTATGTAATTAATTCATGTCTTGCACGTCATGAGGACAATATGGGCAGGAGCCTTATATATTGTCACTTTGATGTAATGGCCTGCGTGCCAATCTGTGATGATTCGCGACTATGTAATTATTCACGGTAGTGATAGCTAGTCTTGGCGGATGCACTACAGATGGACGACATACACGTACCATGGAGATGGAGATCACCATGATGAACAGATTGACATTGAGATGGAGATCTGAAAGGAACAATGGGCTATACCAAGTCATATCTGTGTTTATGTCATTCTTACTATGTTCTACTTTCACATGCTATAATGTTTTGTCTATGTTCGTGCGGTAGTGAAGTAGAATGATCCCTCAGTAATGTTTAAGTTGTATGCTTCCCCAAACCTTGCACTGTCACAAGTCTTGTACGATCGATGGTGGGTCTATGAAATTAGGTTTGGTATCGTATACTTACTGTAAGAAGGTTTGGTTACTTGAACAAGGTCATCCTAACGGTTAGGGATCTTGAAACATGGGAAGGTTGAGTGCTCGGCATAGAGATGCTAGCCCAACAACAAGAGTCATATGAGATATGATTAGCAAGGTGTTACTTACCGATCTACCATATTGACTAGTGGTGATGCTAAAGCTCACTGGTCGGCATGTTAGTTGTGGGTCTTGAATCACTAAGTATCAATTGAGGGATATTGATTTTAGTGGGAGTAGATTCTGTTTGATATGATTTACTCTTCATAGATACATTGTCTTAGTATTTTGCATTACTTTTATTGTAGATAAATGGCCACCCACAATCAACCATTTACTTTGTGTTCAATTCTTGAGAAAGATAAGTTTAATAGAACAAATTATGCAGATTGGATCCGCAACCTAAGAATTATTCTCAGGGCTGAGAAAAAGGAAGAAATTCTAGACACCCCATTACCAGATGAGCCTGATGAAAATGCAACTGCTGCTGAAAGAACTGCTTACAGGAGAGCATTAGATGCTGACCTTGAAGTGAGTTTCCTTATGCTTGCTTGCATGGAACCTAATCTGCAGATGTAGTTCAATAATAATCATTCAGTGAATGATATGATCATGGCGCTTGAAGAGATGTTCCACACACAAGCCAGGTCTGAAAGTTTCAATGTCTCCAAGGTGCTTGCTGAAAGCAAGCTTGTAGAGGGTGCAGCAGTCGGACCACACTAATCAAGATGATTGGTTACACTCATAGGTTGGAGAAGCTAGGCTTCCCAATCGGCCAAGAGTTGGCTACTGATTTTATCCTCTCCTCTCTTCTGCCCAGTTATGGAAACTTCATCTCGAATTACCATATGCATGGGGTGGAGAGAGGCTTGAGTGAATTGTGTGGCATGCTAAAAATAGCAGAAGCCGACATCAAGAAAGGTGCCGGTAGTAGCCAAGTGTTGGCGGTCCAAAATAGGCCTCGGTTCAAGAGGAAGGGCAATTCTTTGAAGAAGAAGGGTAAGGCTAAAGATGAGATCTCTAAGCCAAACCCATCTGCTGCCAACGAGCAAAGGTTAAGCTTAGGGGTCTTGTTGGCGGTCCTTACGGATCATTTCTAAACCGCTAATTTAGACTAAAAAGAAGAAAGACAAAAATATTCTAGCACGTATACCTTTACTACTAACAAGTTCCACTTGTACCTCTAGTATTCATGTTTTATAGGTCTATGGTGCAACAAGTGGAAATACGCAACATAATGGAGAAAGCGCAAAAAGCAAAAGTTGAATTCAGTAAATGCACAAACAAGAAATACAAAGGAGCCCACTTCAGTACATACCTAGGCCTGATCATAACCACGGGAGAGATCCAAGCCCAGGGAGGAACCGACCACCCGAAGGCATTGGCCAGATGGCCCCACCAGGGGGGCGGTCGGTCCCAGGGGTGGCCGCACCCCCAGTGGGACCTCCCGGCCCCAGCCTTTTGTGGCGGTTCATAGGTCAGTTTTCCCATGATGGTCCCACCTATGATCAACACAGATGGAAAGTGGAAACCGCCCTTTGGAGGTCAGTTTGGGTCCTTCCATGTGGGGATCATAGAGCCCCTCCTCTCAAGCTATAAAAGGAGGCCTCCTCTCTTCACAATTGAGGAAATCACCAACACAAAGAGGTCACAATGTAGAGAGGAAGAGCAAGCTCCATTCCATTAGCTTCTAGCTAGATTAGTATAGGGAGTGAGAGAGGGAAACAGCTAGAGAAAGAGTGGAGTCGAAGCAGTTCTACCTCCAGGTGGATGAAGTGCTGGGCTTGTCAGCTCTCGCTCCAACTTGTACCTTAAGAAGTTCATGTTCAACTTTGGTTTGATTCATTAAGCATCTTTCTTTCATAAAGCAACTTGTTTGTGGGATTGTTGTTCATCCTTTGGATGGATGCTCTAGTAAGAGGACTCCTGAAAGAGATGGATGTTCCTAATCACCGCTAGAGTAGTAGTCGCCTTCATAGATGTGGTGTCTAGGTTGGGGTATACCTTCGTATGTTGCGCGCACCCACGGGCAGAGGGGTAGGTGGCAGGTGGTGACAGCCCTGTCCACTTGCACCAGCATTCCCCCACGTTAGGCCATGGAATAGCACTGATGCTGATATCGCTTGGTAAACCAAGTGCGTTAGTGGGCCTAAAGCAAAGTAGTGGGAAAGTTACCATCGCTTATATGCATTTGATCTTAGAAGAACCTCTCTACCCAAGCTACTCTTCATCTTATCATTCTAGGAGAACTAGTTTAGAGATCTCTTACACTTCTGTTCCCTGTGGAAATACGATACCCTGAATATTCTAGGTGAGGGCTACAATGGTACTTCCGTGCGCTTGCGGACTTTTGTGCTAACGCTAAAAGCACCAACAGTACCCAACCACTGTAACGCTGCTGTAGCCATGTGATTAGACTCGAGTTGGTGGACGCATTAAATGCACTGACTCCCATACGGGGAGTAGGTGGATTCAAGGGGGGTTGTAGTAATCAATGGGGGGTTGTCTGCATGGGCGTAGTTCCATCACGTCGAGGGTGGTCATCCACATGGGCGAAGTTCTGCCATTCGAGGGTACCGTCGAATGAGAGACTATCTTAGTCTGAGCGACGCTGCTCTTGGGCTGGGCCAGCGTAGCTTAGAGTATGTCGATGAGCCTGCATCTTTGTTTGTGGGCTTCTCAGATGTTTTTGGAGTTTTATTGTTGGGGGTTTAATTCTTCCTATAAGAGGGTTTAGGGTACCCCTTTATTCGGGTACCCGACATGTTGTCTCGGTAACTGTGCGGCTGGCGGTTCGCTTCCTCCATCGGGGCGCGTGTAACCGCTAGGCCCGTAGCCTGCTCGGCTGGGTATAAAAGAGGGGGTACCACCCCTCCTAGCTCCCCCCTACTCATTTGCATCCTGTGAGGCCAGAAGGTGCGGGGTGAGCGGCATGAGTGATTCAGTTCTCGATGATTTCGGTGAGTAAAACTTTTGGTCCAGTACTTCTATTTGCGGTTTCAGGTAGTTGCATCTGCTATTTTCCTTAATCTTTTTTCCTTTTTCTTGTTTTAGTTTCGCCAAGTTGACTTACATTCCCGTGCATGTGTAAGATGTTTGGGGTTCATCCACTGAAAGTGACTCATCCAGCGATAGCAGTTCTAGTGGCACCAATAGCGGGAATACCTCCCCAGGGCCGATAGCATGTCTACCGGCACCAATTGAGTTTCAACCTAGATGCCTGCTCTTGATGTGAACATTCATGCTGTAGGCATCGAAAGTTTGGCTGGTCCTTCTAGAACCCGACCTGTTTGTAATGAAGATACTACTGCCTTAGATGCTATTGATGCTGAAAGTGTCAATGAAGCCCCGATGTGGTTAACGATGAGGGCATCCAATTTACTGAGAACCCAGATGATGAGGCTGAAGATGCTAACACTGGGCAACGATGTCCGCAGGGGCCAGTTTGCAGGGGCATTTGCTATTTACCGAATACCCAAATGACCAAAGGGAAGTTGGACCAATTGGTCCATGACGGTTTGATGAGTGCTGTAGTGCGCTCTAAGTGCCATGTCCCAAGGTCTGAGAGGATATCGACATCCTATCCCCATGAAGCAGTGGTATTTAAGGATTTCCTTGTAGCTGGTTTTTGATTTCCTCTAGACCCCATTGTGGGTCGCGTTCTTGAGGAGTTTCGGTTGTAGCTTCACCAGCTAACTCCGAAAGCTATTTCTCGACTTCGCATGTTTGCTGTGGCCTTGAAGATGATGGGTTGTGAAGTGAATGTCAGTACCTTTATTCAGTATTATGACCTATACCCTCGGGAGAGGTACGGTGGGGATGGTGCAACTAGTGAAGGCCTCCATGTGGAGATGTGTTCGTATACTAATACTCCTTCCATTGTTCCCATGTACAAGAATAAATGGATGGATTGGAAACAAGAATGGTTTTATCTCAGGGTTTGTAGTGAGGCAGAGTTAGAGCTGGCCACTACCAAGGACATGCCAAAAGCTAACATCTATGTTTCCCTGATGACCCAAATTGAGGGATAGAAACCAACACCACATGATCCGGAGGGTTCGAAAGAGATGGCGGGCAATGATGCTTTCAAAATGACATGCAGACACCAGACTAGCCGCGACTTGATTGAAGAAATGGTTGCCCTTGACCCAGTGGCCACTATGTCTCCGAGTTTGATTCGGCAGGATCTTAGACCGTGCTGACTATCGGGGGCCTACTCTTCTATATGAAAGGCCTGCTTGTTATGATAGTGACGATACCTATGTTGCTGAGATTGAAAACTGGCTAACCGAATAGGCAGCTGCTATATCGATAGGGAGTACTGGATGCAGGTTCGCCGTTTGGGGAACCAGGATCGTATTAACCAAGCCTTTGATGTCATGAACATGTTTTATACTAATCGGCCTGTGTCAGCATCTTGTGCACGAGCATCAAACAAGAAGAAATTCGCTGGTGCTAAAGATGGCAAGCAAGCCCTCAGAGGACCAAGTCAGCCGAAAGCCACTGTTGGTCGTGGCCATGCTCGTGGGCCTCAGAGTACCATGCTAGTGGAAATCCGTTGGCCGAGGTGTTTGTAAGGAAAGCGCTGATGTTGCTGTGGGCCGAGATTTGGCAAAAAGGGATTGGGTTAAGCCGATAAAACGTAGTAGGGTTGCTCTAGACAAGGAGGAATGCTCTTATAGTACCAAGCTAGGCAATTCGGTAGTGTTTTATTCACTTGCTTTTATACTGTGCTGGTTGGTCCCTTTGCGTGGTAATGATTGCATTGTTGATTCGACTAATGAAAGCTGCTTTGTTGTTGTAGGAGTTTTCTAGTTCCAGCTCAAGTGCAATGGCTAAGCGGCCGATGAATCCACGCATGATCCCTGTTGGCAGTGACCCTATGTCAAGTGGTGGAATCATCCTGAAGCCTGCCCAGAAGTGCGTGGCTACCGATAATGCTCTCACTATTTTAGAGAAGAGGCATAAGGCCGTACCCCGAGGCCCGGTACCAGTACCTCTGGTGCCACTGTGCATGCTGCTAGTGCCGGGGCTCTTGGTGAAGAGGACAAGGCACTTGTTGGTAAGTTTAAGCTTTTAGGTGAATCCGTTCGGTTGACTACCGAGATGGCTACATGCACCCTTTTCGGCTTTGGAAAGCTGCCTGTCGACAGCTTACCCGAGGATTACAGGAGCATGAGTATGTATTCGGGTGACTCTTCTTCTGATGAGATGAGCCCCAGGCGTGAATGATGTTATCAATTAGCTAGGGCCTTGGGTGTTAATTCAAATGTTGTATTGGTGTCACAAGTAGACTTTCGACGAGTTGGGGTGGTCCCTTCGTTGGAGGCTATTCGCTTCATGGAAGAGTGTGGCCACGCTTTTGCTGCCCTCGAAGTGGAGCATGATTTGGTGAAAGAGCAGGACAACGAGCTATTATAGTGGAGAACCACGCCATTTCGGTTAGCTTTTTTGCTACCGTTATTATGCTTTTAATTATGTTTTGATTCTAATGGTTTGCATATGCGGTTGGTTTTTTGACATTTTACTTTCAGAGCGCTCTACTTAGCCGGGCGTTGATGCTGCAAGGCTGCACCGACTGGTCCACACTTGCAGTGGGCCAAGATGAGTGAGGCACAGGTGGAAGAACTTAAGAAACAAATTGCTACTCCAAAAGAGAAAGTGAATACCGAGATGGCTGACCAGAAGCTGGTGGAGAAAATTTTAGTAAAGCTAAGCAGGAGCTAAAAGAGCACCGCAAGGCAGAAAGGCATTTGATGAAGCATGCTAACGCTACCACCCAGGATTGCATCGATGCTTACCTTTGGCTTCTGGCTGCTATTGGTGATGGGGCCATGCCGCCAGCCCCTGAGACCACGCAGCTTGAAGACTGCATAAAGTGGCTGGCAACCGAACTGGATGCCCTAGGTAGACTTCTCGACCTTGGCCAGGAGTACACTGGCATTGAGTCGGTGCGGGCCCTTGTCATGACTTTGCGAGGGGCTCGTTGCGAGCATGTGGACACCGTGCGCCCGGTTGAGGAAGCTCAAACATATTGGAACATTCATCCATTGAGTAGTGCTCTGGCTATTGATTTTTTCAATGCCTTTTGGAAATCCGGTGGCCGCGACCTTGCCACTTATCAGGCTGCTATGTCTCACACTAGCGTAAGCATCTTTCATTTTTTTACCTGAGATAGCCATGGCTTAATGGTTTTTTGTGCAGAACAAGGCCAAAAGAGATGCTATTCGGGCCTGGGTCGATGCTTATATTGAGGCTCGTGATGTGAAGGAAGGAATTCTTCAAGCTGATACTCCTCCACCGGGTCAGACTGGCACCACCTCCGAAAGCGTGCCTCCCGAAGCCCCTGCCTCAACTTCTGCTCCTGCTGCTGATGCGACTAACGATGCCACCACCGATAGGTTAGCTTGATTGTCACATGATGTGTTCATGTTGAACATTTGTTTGATGTTATGTTGGAACTTGTCATGTTTGGGTTGGATGCATGGTGTAAGAAACTTTTGCACTGAAACTTTTAATTGCACAGGTTCCCCAGGAGGAGTCTTTTGGAGAGATTTTCGAGCATCCCTTGATGATTAAATGTGGAAATTTCTTTGTGAAGGGTAGCACTTGGTATCAGTATGGAACTAACACCCAGGCAATCTTAGGCCCATTTATTTGGCACCGATATTGACATACTATACAGAAGCTGTCTGATAACCAGTTTATTATGCACCTTGGGTGTTTGTGACCGAGGAGATGTTAGATCCGGAGCGGGAAGCTATAGATGTTAAGACCAAATATGAGGGGGTTGATGATGTTGTTTATGTGTGTTGGGGACCTTGCCATGATGAATAAAAATGAAACCACTATCTTTATTCATCGTTGTTTTTGTTTGAACCCCAATCGATGGTGTTTGCTAGTGGCGTTATCGAGTTCAGTATCTGTTGCTTGTTTTGGTTGTTTTAATTAAAAACACCGTCCTACCCCTTTATCGGGGCTGATGATGCCATAGTATAACTACGAAAACTATTAATTTTTAACTTGTTTGCCGACTCCGCTCATTACAATATGGTTGGCGGGCTTAGCTAGTTGTTAGCCTTGCCTATAGCTTGAATACAACGATATAGGCATTGAAACTACCAATTTTACAAAGATCCTTGTTGAGTCGGTGGTGGAGCTATCGTGCGTCACTTGCATATGAATTTGCCTATGCCTTGTGAATATGGCCTGCTCTGGCTGATGAGATGGCTACGACCCTTCGATTATTTGTTGATGCGGGACCAAGTATTCTCACAGCAGATGATGCACTCATCGCACGGGCCGATCATGAGACCGTGTGCCGGATGCATCAGTAGCACTGGTATTGTTGGCCTCTACCCTTGCCAATCACCATTGGCAGGCTTGCCTTGTACAATCGTTGATTGCAATTTGTGGCCAAAACGCCTGCATCGACGCCTTTGCGATCGAGGTTTCGGATCCTACTATGCACCAATGCCTTCCTGTTGTCCCTCGGTCAAGTATTTGGTTTCGAGTACTTGAGGAACTTGCTGGTGATGGTTTGGAAGTGGAGCAGGGATCGGGCTACTTGGTTTCTGCATTCCCGATGCCTCCAAAGCCTATGCTGGGAGCTAGCACATGAACCTCATTTTGTGATGTTTTGGTTTTCATGGGAGACCCCTCCTTTTATAAGGTGCCATCGGTGATCTTGATGCGCCTGACTGCATGAGGTGTGTCGGTGTTTTGACCCTCGAGGGGTTAACACCAACGATTAATATTGTAATCGCGTGCTCCCTAATCCGGTGGGTGATGCAAGAAGGACACAATGATTTATCCTGGATCGAGCAAAGAAGGCCCTACGTCCAGCGGGGGGAGGATAGTTCATGTTATCTTGCACCGAAGTGCTAGTACAGGGGAAAATACAAGCAGATGTGAGGAGTGTGAGGTGGGGCTTTGGCGGTCGGACGCCTAGCTCTCGACCTTACACAAGCTCACGGTGTCGTTCTGTGATCTAAAGCCTTAGCGTTTCTATCTCTCGATCGATCCCTCTTTCGTAGGTCCTCGCGCCTCCTTTTCTAGATGAAGGAGGGGCACAGGGGTACATGTATTTTGAGTCCGCACAGCTAATGATGTACGATGTTGAGGCCGATCACGTCGGGGCCGCTGTAGCGATGTCCGTCGGTATGGAAGGTCCTGTTCCCGTCGCATCGAGAGTTGTTGAGTCCTGCTCGAGGGTTTGCTTGTTGATGTCGAGGGGCGACGGTCGAGGGTCTTGGCCAGAGTCAGGGGGATC